>OX383931.1:15619895-16869895 GCA_947532085.1 Elegia similella | reverse complement strand
ATACTACTCACTCGGATGAATTGGGGATGAGTAAGTAGCAGCTCGGAGAGCCGGGCGCGCGTACCCGAAGTCATTTCTATTACCACCGGACAGGCAGTTGAGAATGGCACCCCCTGACCTCCCAAAATTCTCCCTTCCTACCAATCTCGACGATAGAACATTTCTATCTCCTGTAGTTACAAAATTCTCTCTTCCGACCAATCTCGGCGATAGAACATTTCTGTGTCACCTATAGCTACAAAATTCTCTCTTCCGACCAATTTCGGCGATAGAACATTTCTGTGTCTCCTATGGTAAGATATTCTCCCTTCAGTATCGCGACATCCTGATTTATATATCCAATGTTTGTGATTATTCCAAAGTTTCACTGGTTATCATTAGACCACGTGTAATCTAATTGTACGTATAATTATGTCCTCATGTTAGGAGTGAAAACCGAATACAGATTTACTATTAACAATTACCTGTACAAAGTAGGTAATTAAAGTAAAACAATAAAAGTTTCTCTGTTTTAATCTACACCTACTTTGTTTTAACTAATAAATAAATAAAAAACAAAATAAATGAGTTTTAGATAAATTAATAGAATAAGTCAGCACAAATCTTCAACAAGTCAAGCAGTGATGGTTGAGTTAATCCTTCTTAGTCAAGTACAATGGCCTAAATAATTTACGGCTCCGTGCCGTCAAATGGAGCGAGTCATTCTCGTACAAAGCGCAGGTAATACGCGCCCGGCTGGTGCACCAGCCGCAATTATATTTGCATACGGCCGCCTCCTGCAGACACAATGATACGGACAACCGGACAAAAGGTAAAGCCACGATAGAGCGTCGTGGCTCCGGCTAAAAGCAATCAGAGTAGGTACAAATGCGGAGATATCGTTTTGGTTGACAATCCAAATGAAAGTTCCTGCTAGTTGGCTTTTGTCGATTCTAGTCAGCGTTTTCTCTTTTGCACTTATGGAAGTGTTTTCTAACAGAGTTAGTTTTTAAAACAAATCCTATGTATCTATTTCGTAGGTAGTCTTTATTGTACAGTCATGAAGTCACGAGCATTGATATATAAACAATATATCATCATCAGCATCATCAGGTCCTCTCTAATCTTCACTATAGGAGCGACCCTCTCTGTACTACTCAAGCCATAGTTGGCCAGAGTAGCCAGAGGACTTGGCCTACACTCTCCACGCTAGCCAGATGGGTTGGAGAGGTCTCACAGGTGTTTAAAAGCTTTGTTTAGCTTGTATTGCCTAAGTCGCCTTCTACGACATCCACGGGAAGACTTGGAGTGGTCCTTTTCTACTCTGCCGGATACCACACGGCTAAAACAATATATCAATTCATTGTATTCCATGTAAAATCTTATCGGATTGATTTAAAAAGCGAGGTGTATACATATGAGTGTTCGTAACAGTACCATCTTGATTTTATCTGTGATAATGATAAATCTTAAGTTTTACATAGAGTATGCCTTGAACTTTTACATGCATAACTAAAGTGTGTTTGATTTTTTTTTTGGGTATGTAAGTGGCCAACATTGCTAAACCTAAAGTAATCTTACTAAAACTAGTGGCCCTGTGAGTTGTGGTCTACAGCGGTCGCGAGTCTTATCACAGATATTTAGCAAATTTGTTAAAAGAGAACAAAAATCATCTCGTTGATACATGTCAGTTATAATACTAAGACGTCAAGGATTATTAAGAAAAATGCCCATGCAAGAATGAGTGTGGTTAACTTCACAAAACGGGTCGCATATAAGATGTTGCATGCGTCCTTATACAACGTCCACATATAAGAAGCGTAGTTTTTGTAGTTCAAAATCGTACAATTTTGTGTGCGTAAACCCTAAGTGCGTGCGACTCACACTTGGCCTGTTTTGTTTGCAAAATAGCTTCAGTTTATAAAGTCTGCAAAATAATTATTTTTGTTCTAAACGCTTGCAGCGAAGTTGGCGAAAAAGACGCTGCAGTGCCATTAAGTTTTCTTATTAGCGGAGAAAACAGGCACGGAACACAGAGCTTGCGTACAGACGAGCCAGCCGTTGGCTGCACTACATTAGGTACAGGTTCCGGATATTAACACAAATTATTCTATGAAAAACGTAGGTCAGTAGGTCAATGCTCCTTATTTCTTTCATGAATTTCAAAAACGCAGATTTGAGAGCAATACCAAACGAAAGGTAAGAGTATTTTTTCCGAAAAATTACTGAAGTTATTGTATTTTAATCACATATACCGGATGTAGGTATGCTTGCAGGTATAGATCGATTTAATGTGACACATCTATAAATATTTTAGTATTTATGTAGCATTAAGAGTAATGTATAAATACAGGGTTAAATATAGGTAATTATAGATAAAAAAAAAATGCGTATCCACGAACAACGTCACAAAACATTTTTATGTAATATCTCAGTAATCTTTCGTTCTTTAATATGTAAAATCAAAATTTTTTTTTTTTTTTTTAGTGTATATCGCAAAATGGTTTTGGATTTAGCCGGTCAATGAAAAAGTAAGCTTAGCGAATTAAAAAGACAATCAATGAAAACGAAAGAAACGTATAATTTGTATCAAATAAATAAAACCCAGTCTTCTTCCAGATATTAACATGTGCAATGGAGAAAACACTGACTAGATTTGACAAACGCCAACTATCAGGAACTTTCATTTGGATAAGCAACCAAAACGATATCTTCGCTTGTACCTGTGATTGCTTATATCCGGAGCCCCTGCACTTGACGTGGGTTTACCTTTTGACCGGTTGTCCGTATCATTGTATTGCAGGTAGTATGCAAATAAAATTGCGGCTGGTGCACGGCTGGGCCCGCATTAACCGCACTTTGTACGAGAATAAGCCGCTCTATTTCACACCGCTTGGCAAATTAGGAGCTCTACGCTTTATAGTCTTCTGTCGGATAGAACCGGTCCACTTAGAGATTTCAGGTTAGCGTCGCAAATGAGGGGCCACGAATTGCACGTGTCATTGCACTTGACTTCAAAGGGATTCAATCAATAATCACTGCAGAAGAATTTGTCCTAATGTTGATTAGTTCTCTAAAATGCGTTGTTTTCATCTATCAGTGCCTAAGATTGACGTTTCAAAAGCATAGGTGTTTTACAATATCCATTTTCCAAAATTATATGAAATATTCCAAAATACAGATATTACGTATTTTAAATTAACTATTTAGTAATCTGTGGTATATATACCTACGATTATTTAGACTAAAAATAATGTTCTCCTCTCTGATTAATGATTGGCTCATTTTGGAGAATCTCGAATGTGTCGTGCTCTTTTGAATTTTCGAAACTTATTTAATTTATTAATAATAAACGGCTTCCATATAGCAGCATGTGTAAAAGAGAAAACGCTGACTAGAATCGACATATTCGTAACCTTCATTTGGATTAGCAACCAAAACGATTTTAGTTTGTTTCCGTTGTTAGCTTTGATTGCTTTTATCCGGAACTATGGCGCTCCAACGTGGCTTTACCTATTGTCCGGTTGTCCGTATCGTTGTGTCTGCAGGAGGCGGTCGTATGCAAATATAATTGCGGCCAGTGCACCGGCCGAGCGCGCATTAGCCGCGCTTTGTACGGGAACGACTCGCTCCATTTCACGCGCTCGGCAAATTAGCCGCTCTACAGTCTGTCGGCGGATAGGCCACTGCCACTCAGAGATTTTAGAGCGTCGCTGACGCCGACTATGGACCACGGGGGCGTACATTATTTATGCCATTGTACTTGACTACGAAGGATTAACTCGACAATCGCTTTAACTTGTCGAAGAGTCTATGTATATTTTAAGCACTTAACGCAAACATTGAAATAATTTAACGTTTCTATAAAAATTAAGTAAAATTATACTTCATTGGTAGTTTGCGTGTTTTTAAATAATTACATGTTTGGTCAAGACCAATTAGACTTCATAAGTCAAGACTTATGAAGTCTATTTGAAAGCACTAATCTAACGAATAAAGCGGAAAAGAAAACAAAATCCATAATGAGGTTCAAATAAAAAGAACTTTTTCCAGAAAATTCATTCATGCTGAATATCATTAACGCTTGTGCGCAGCAAACGCGGATCATTTTCCGCGCGACTGCCGCCTGCATTACAAACAAAATCAGAGAGTGCGCGCTAAATACACCCGTGTTCCAATTAACTTCTGCTCACTCTTTGCACTTACCAGATTGGGAATACGTACGAGCTTCACTGAGTATTTTCCGAACGTGGAGCAACTTTCGTTAAATTACAACCTAAATTCAAACGAGATCCAAACTCGCTCGCAGAACGACCTCAACGCTTTGTAAAACGATGAAGTATTATACTACTTTCGACGTTAAATACTCCTTCACTTTGCCGCGTTTCATTGAGACCGAAAAATAAATTATATATTTTCTAAACAAACATGTAAGTACCTATACTTGTTTGTTAAACTCTATTGCGTTCTTTATTTAATGCTTTTATGCAAAATAAATAAAAACAACAAGTGTGATTTTAAATCACAACACCTCTCTATTTTACGAGTACATGATGTTTACATTGTGAAGAGCCCAATGGCGTAGGTGTAAGTGGCATATCCAGCAACCGCTGGCACGTTCCCCACTAAGATTAACTATCTAGAGCTCCTCTGTGCTTCGGAAGGCATGTTAAGCCGTTGATCACGGCTGTCATTAATGGCAGTCGCTAAGCTATGTCAGATGAATTTGGCAGCTTGAAAAATCGGATACCAGTGTTTGCCAGTAACACACGAAAAAGAAACATTAGGCTTTGATAAGTTTGTGAGATCTAGGTAGAAGTTCAAAGAAAGTGAATCAGTAATGCAAACTATCCTAGTTTTCTTTATATAAATAATTACTCACAGCACTTACAGTTACCCAACACGCACATGTGAGCCAGAGCATATGAAGAGAATACACAGAATAATTAGAAAAAAGTATCACATAAAAATTAATTCATGTTTTTAACTTATGATGGAAGATATCAACATCAGGCAAATGAGCAATTAAGGCGTTGAGCAAAGTTACAGCCTGGTTAGTGGGTGCGTGCTGCGCCGTACACGAAGACACCGCGTCCGACGCGAACAGTGGCCGATTACGCAATTGCCTGTACACACAGGGCACATACAAACCGCAGCGACACAAAGCGGGCGGATTATTAATTTCTCCATTTAGAAGTAAATAATAGTGTATCACTAAAGCACATTTACGTCTTAATTCTAACGTATTTAGACCCACCATGCCTGCCACAAACAGTGATGGGTTAATATAATTTTATGATATACCGTATGATTTTGAATCTCTGAACTATTATGGAATCCTGGAATAAGAATCCCCAATGAAATCCACAATTGCAAGAAAAAAGATAAAAATCGAAGAAAAAATTTTAAGTTTCCCATACAAAGTCGCCGATCAGCTGGGCGAATTTCTATGGAAGGTCAAATTATTTTTCGTCTTTTACCTTTTTTCTTGCAAATCTGTATTCCATTAAGGATCCTGATTACATGATTTCAGTATAGTTCAGAGATTCAAAATCCCGCGGTATTGATGTTTAAAAAAATAATTGCACACTGAATTGTTTTATCAGCGTTTGCCATAAACTCAGATTTAAGCCTGGAAACAGTTTCCTTCCTAGATAGCCGTTCTCTTATCTCGGCGAACGTTAACTGGCGGGAGCAAGTGTTAGGCAAATATTTAGCAAAACCTTGTAATCCTGAGGGTTTTTGCTCTCGGCGGGGCGCGGCGGGGTCCCTTTGTCCTGCGCTTAGAGCAGCCCGGAGCCCTCTTATCATCGCGCTTTGTGCTAATGATAAATTATTACACTGGCGCAATTTCACCTGTATTTGTTGTACGAATGCGAACTGTTAAACAGGTTAAAGCTTTGGATTGTAAATGGCCAGGTTAACGAATTTTCTCGTTTTGGTTCTTTGTCGCTATCATTATCAGCGAAATCTACACTAATATTATAAAGAGGTAATATTTTATTGTATGTTTGTTTGCATTGAATAGGCCTAAACTACTAGATCATTTTGAAAAATTCTTTCACCATTTGAATCCGACATTATCCTTGATTAACATACTTACTTACTTACTTACTTACTTCGCTGGCTCAGCGACCCGAAGTGGATCTTGGCCTCCGACATTAAAGTGCGCCATTCTTCCCTATTCTGTGCCACCTCTGACCAGTCGGATACTTCCAACTCTTTCAAGTCTTTGGCGACTTCATCCTTCCAACGATATCTTGGACGCCCCACTGGACGGCGCCCGGAAGGTTGACCATGATAGGCTTTCTTTGCGGCTCGATCATCTCCCATCCTCTCCACATGTCCTAGCCAGCGAAGTCGGGAAGATTTTATTTCTCCGATGATGTTCGGCTCAGACACTAGCTCTTCTATCTCCCGGTTGTACCTCCGCCTCCATGCCCCATCTTCTCCTCTTGTTGGTCCCAGAATCTTCCGCAATATCCTTCGTTCCGCCACTAAGAGTTTGTTCTCCTCCTTCAAAGTTAGCGTCCAAGTTTCGCACCCGTACGTTAAAATCGGCCTAACGACTGTTTTATAGATCCGAATTTTAGTAGTTCTGCTTATCAGCTTGGACACTAACACCTTGTGAAGTGCTGCTGTACATCTTAGGGCGTTGACTACGCGGATGTCAATTTCGTCCTCCCTCTGGTTTGTGTCAGTAATCGTACACCCGAGGTATTTGAACTTGTCAACACCCTTGTATGTTATGCTATTCACATGAAGATCTTTTCTCCTGGCTCTGGGGTCTTTGTACCGTTTCATGTGAAGATATTCAGTCTTCTCACGGTTGATTCCGAGACCCACACGCTTTCCCTCTTCCTCCAGTATCTCAGTCATTTTGACTACCTCCTGTTCACATTGCCCAAGGATCGCTAGGTCATCGGCATACCCTACAATTTGATGCTTTCCATTCAACTCTACTCCCCCATCTATCAGTAGGACTTTTCGGATGATGTGTTCGAGAGCCAAATTGAACAGAATAGGCGACAGGGCGTCACCCTGCTTGAGTCCGGTTACAACTTCAAACTCCTCAGTCAGTTCCCTTCCAACTCTAACCCGCATTTTGCTTGTTCCCGTAGTTGTCTTGATCATTCTCACAAGCTTTTTCGGTACTTGGAAAGATGTTATTATCTGGTAGAGTGTCTCTCGATCGATACTATCGTATGCTTTGGTGAAATCCACAAAAAGACAATGGACGCTTTGGGCATACTCCCAACGTTTTTCCATAATTTGTTTCAGGAGAAACATTTGATCCACTGTGCCGCGGTTTCTGCGAAAGCCACATTGATAGTCCCCGAGTATCTGCTCTGCATAAGGTTCTAAGCGGGCGAGTATAACGTACGAGAGTACTTTATATGCCGTCGGAAGCAATGCAATTCCTCTGTAGTTTCCGCATTTCTTCCTGCATCCCTTCTTATGTATCGGGCATATAATACCCACATTCCACTCCATAGGTTGTAGTTCTTCTTGCCAGATTCTACGTATTATTTCACACAGTCGCGATTGCATTGCTCCCCCCCCATATTTCCACAGCTCACCCGTTATATCATCTATGCCAGGGGATTTATGGTTTTTAAGCCTCATTATTGCTTTGCGAACTTCTTCAAAGTCTGGTGGTTCCTCATGATGCTCGTATTTCTGGTCTTGACAAGTCGCCGAGTCTGTCGGGGTTTGGTTGATGACCGGTGGGCAATTAAGGAGTTGCTGGAAATACTTGCGCCACATAGTCTTCTGTTTTTCGGGATCCGAGACAAGGTTCCCTTCTTCATCTTCGAGAAGTTGTGTCACAGGTTGGTATGCCTTTTTAACTGTTCTTAACTCTTGGTAGAACTTCCGTGATTCGTTCGATCTTATTAACGTTTCAATATCATTTAATATTCCTGTCAGATGGTCTCTCCTTGCTTTTCTCACTAGCCTCCTGAGATCTCTTCTTGCTTCGTGGTGTTTTTCCTCCCATCTATTGTCCTGTTCAGCCAGTACCTTGTACTCTCTCTTTCGCTCCATTGCCCTTTCGCAATTTTCATTCCACCATTTCCTTCTTTTCTGTCGCTTCTTCTTGCCCAGTACTCGAATCCCTACATCTTTAACTACTTGTTTTGTTTGTTCCCAGTCCGTGTTTATGTCCACTGTTTTATCTAACTCCGCAAATCGATTGTTCAGCTCCAGGTTGAATTTAAAACTTATTAGTTTATCTTTAAGACTATCAGTATTGATCATGGATTCTCTAATGGTTTGTTTATAACTTGTACTTTTGATTTTAGCCTTTACTTTAACACCCACCATATAATGGTCACTGTCGCAGTCAGCTCCACGATACGACCGTACATCCTGAATCATGTTTTTGTGTCTCCCATCTATCAGCACATGATCAATTTGGTTCACCGTTCTGCCGTCACGAGATTTCCAAGTTCCTAGATGGATGGCTTTATGCGGGAACATTGTGCTTTTGATGACCATAGATTTTGAAGATGCAAAAGATATCAGTCTCAGGCCGTTATCGTTTGATTTTGGGTGTTTACTATACATACCTATAGTGGGGAAGTAAGCCTTTTCACGTCCGACTTTAGCATTGAAATCCCCTATCATTATTTTGGTGTCGTAGTCCGGGATCTGATCGAATGCAACTTCAAGGTCTTCATAGAAGCTATCTTTGTCTCCCTCATCGGCTTGTTCTGTCGGTGCATAGGCGTTCAATATTGATATATTATTAAATTTACTTTTAATTCTTAGCAGACATATCCTTTCCGACACTGGGACAAATTTGAGAACGCTGCTCACTGCTTTCCTGCTCACCAGGAACCCAGTACCATATTCGTGCTTTCCGTGGTCCGGGCCACTGTACAAAAACAATGACCCATTCTCTACAACGCACTCTCCTTGTCTCGGCCATCTGACTTCCTGTAGAGCTGCGATGTGGATGTTATATCGCTGCAGTTCCTTATTTGTTTGGTACAACGCTCCCGGCCTATACAAACTTAATACGTTCCATGTTGCTAATCGGAGGTCCAAATTTCCTTGCCATAAGTCGTTGTTGGGATCGGATCGTTTATTTTTCTTTGTCGGTTTCATAACAATGTCTTTTTTCCGTGGGAAGGCTGTTAACCCGCCGCACAACCCCCGAAGTGCTGGAGGACCACATCCTTCGTTGGTCAGCGAGTCCATCGGACTTAGCCGGTTAGCGTAGCTAGGCTGTACTACCGACCTTTCCCCTATCCGCCAGCCAGGGGACGCTCCTCTACGCCGTGAGGGCCAGCGCGAGGCTTGATTAACATAGGCTATAAAATTAAATACCTACGAGTATATTTAGAAGTGTGAAGCCGAGACGGGCCGCTAGTAATTACTAGTGAGTAACTGTGTCTGTCTGTTACCACTTCACGCTTCAGCTATTCAGACGATTTTGGTGAAATTTGATAAGACATAGGATACCATTCAACAAGCGGAGTCGCGGGTAAAAGCTAGTAATATAATAATAATTATGAAATTACATGCACTTCGATTTAAATTACTATATGTGCTACAGCCACTTAGTTTATGCTAAGTATTGCTGGTCAGCGACCATCCACTACCGTAAATCCATTCATGCCCACCACCTGCATGCTTGCAACATTCCGCTGAGGCTGTTAGAGCATCGGCAATCATGCTTGTGATACGTGTTAAGCCTCTACACGAGGTATCTTCAGGCAGTGAAACTTGGTCGTTGTAACATCAATATATTACACACCCGAAAAACAACAACATAGATTATCTTTTGTTATATTTGTTTCGGTGTTAGCTATTGTATGTATAGTGGTTTTTCAGGAAACTTGCGCTTATAGGTCGGCCCGTTAGACCTCTGAGCAACTAAATCAAATTAAATATCATTTATTCATCATAAGATACTTTACATATCATTTGGTGAACTTTTATTTTACAACAAAATATTATTTAAAGCTAAATTTAGAGCTTTAAGTAAATTAACGTCAACAATATTTTGTTGTACTACCGCTAAGTCCACGACGTTGCTAAATTAATTTGCGATAACCATCAATTCTGTGAAACCACTTTAGCCATCACGGGTAGATTAAAACGCTTGTAGTCGATCGCCGCTGTAATATTGACAAGGACTTTGATTACATTCTATCATTCGCTTTACTGTAATGCACGTATAGATTCTTTTTTCCCAATCTTAATATATAAAACTAAGTCAGGATTATTTGGACACTTATGTAGAACTTAAAATGGATGAACCGATTTTTATAATCGTTGGTTTTGTTATCACCCCGAATAGCAGAATAACTATTAAAATATCAGAAATATTTACAACAACAAAAAAATATAGCGAAATAAAGCTCACCCGGACAGATGTTTTTGGTGAAGTAAAACAGGCGGGCGTGCACAAGCTGCACATCTAGAAATTTGCTCTTTCTTGCATTTGACAAGGGGTCGGCTGGCAGCATCAGCATACACACGGCGAGGGGTCGAAGTGTCTTTGTTCGAAGTCACAGCAATCACGATGGACCGGGATGATGCGAGACGAGCAGAAGCCCCAACTCAGCGCTCGCAGGAACAACGGCCGACGGAGAATCAAATTTCGCTGACCTGAAACTAAAACGAAACAATGAATGTACCGCGGGCTCGTGTTTACGTTGGCCGCCTCTTATGACCCACTCATCGAAATTGCAGAACATAAAGCCACGATTTTGGTTCGTAGCTCAATGATGATGGTTTATGACGCATCCATTTTCACCTGCACTACAGCCGGGCTCGCTTTTAGGGAGCTAATCTGCTTTAGCAACCCGGTTACTTCCATCCACATCCACAACTGGGAAGCTAACTGGAAGGAGTTTCTTGAGATCACCTGAACCGCGAACGATGATATGTCATCAGAATCGGTCACTTTCATAAGGCTAATGATGTCTTGAAAGCTTCGTCGACCTTTTTCTCTCTCCTCCGTGACGGAGGAGAGAGAATCTCTCATCCATTTGATCATGTTGAACGACGTCCTTACCAGCAACTAAGCACTGCTAATCCCGGTTTCAAATAAGACGAAGTAATTTGAATTGCACTGACGAATCTAGCTTGTGTTGCAGAAACTAGCAACTCAATCGCCACGAGTTTTCTCGTGGTGTTTATTTATTTCTGTATTACCGGATGTTATATATAATGTTATATATAAACCGGATGTTAATCCTAACTTAATACTATAAATGCGAAAGTAAGTTTGTTTGTGAAATGAAATTTTGCATACTCGTTGTCTGGGGCACGAAGAATGACATAGGGTACATTTTTTTATCTCAGGTAAAAGTACTGTTCGCGAAGGATCGACATTGACGCGAGCGGGACCGCGGTAATAACTAGTAAAGAATAAATAAAATAAAAATAATCGCGTCCGATGTTTGTTTTTGTTTTTTGTATGTGCAACAGCGCTGTCAGATTTTTCAAGCCGCCGAGACAACCGAGACCGACGGCTTAGCGTCCCTTCAGGAGCTCGAGATACATTTTTCCCGATATATTATTATTTGATCCTCATGAAATATTGCATAAACATTGTCGATACGGAAGGGGCATATAGGCTACCGTTCATCTCGATCGTCGAGCGATCGACATATAACAGTATTTTAACAAATGTCGATATAATAACATATATTCACTCACGTGCGGAGTCAGCTAAGGCCGACGTCATTCAACCTCATCCAGAGGTCTTCCTCAGGGCGACTGTGAACCGAGACGCACGCACACAAAGTCGTCCCGATTCGCATTTGAGTAGGGTTGCTCTATTTTATAAGTAAAACTGTATCTGACAATATTTAAGCACTAGTTGTCAATATTTTCTAGAAACCTGCAATACTTAGTCACCAACATTGCTAAATTAATTTGCGCTAACATCAATTCTCTGCAACACTTCAGCCGCCACCGGGTAAATTAAAACGCTTAAACTCGATCGCAAACTGCGCCACAGTGATGGTAATATTGACAAGGATTTTAATTGAATCCTTTATTACTATCCAGTTCAGAAGCAGAGTAAAGAATTAGTGTGTCAAACCTTACACGTTAAATTTTACTTAGTAAATATTTAGTAAAGTTTAACATGAAAAGGTTTTAAAACTTTAAAAAGTCATACCTTTTCAAAAATAGGTATGACTTGTTTAAGTTTTAAAACCTTTTCACTTCACCTTTACCTCGATTTTTTCTAAGACTTTAGTATAAATGCTACGCGATTCAGTGGTTCCTTTTCTGTTTTTTTATTTAGCGCGCTACTTGTGTGTTTGTAAATTTCTTTATTCATAATTATTATCATGGCGGCCTTCCTCATCATCATTTCGTGTAGGTGTCACGGTCAATCGACCATGCACACCCTGGTGTCAGAGTTCTTCGAAACCGCCTCTCGGCCTCTGACTCCTTTAACGACTACCAGATAGCAGCCGGGACCACCGGCTTAACGTGCCTTCCGAAGCACGGAATCATCTTTATTATCAGACAATCAGGTGATTTAAGCCTGCAATGTCCTAACCAAACTGGAAACAACTAAAAAAAGTATGCTTCCGGTGGGAATCGAACCCACGACCCGGGTCAACAGGCAAGCGCCTTAACCACTGGACCACGGCGGCCTTCTGGTTAACCAATCTTGGATATATCAAAAGAGGCCTATAGGCCTCTTCCTTTTCTTCCACTCTTGGCGATCTAAACCTGGCTCATCCAGTCTCGACCTCTGTGTCATCAGACATCAACTTTGGTCTTTTGGTTCGTCTTCAAAACGAGTGTTATCTTAAGAACTATCAAGTGTCCTTAGATAGGTGTTTTAAAAAAAGAAAGGGAAGGAATAATGTATCAAACCGAATGTGGCCCTCTTCACACGATCTCACTCCATTCTTTCAACCATAGAAAAACTGAACACCAGAGGAGAAAAATAAGTGATTCCGTTGTAATGACAGCAGTTCGTAACTTATGCAGTTACGAGTATATTATTCGCGTCGAACCACGGCGTTTGCTCCACATAGGATACGAACCTCAAAGCTTGTTTAGGTATGCATGACTCAAAATAGTTTAATATGATACATGAGATACTAATATTGATCACTAGCTAACCCGACGAACTTCATTTGGGTAAAAAATCGGTTCACACGTTATTAAGTGTTGGAACTAACCTCACTTTGTTTCGTATATTAAGATTATTAGTCGAAGCATATTTAATTTTGTTCTCACTACAACGGGTTTCCGTAGGACGAGTAAGGTATGAGCCGAGATTATAATTATCAGAGCACACGAATGTCACACATCGTTTTTCATACGAAAAATAATGAGAAAAACAGACAATTTACCTTGTTTAGTACGGAGAAATCTTAATGGTTAAACATAAGCAGATATATTTAGTGCCCTCTTTATGTCAATAATGCGGTCCCGATAAACTACGTTTTTCGTACACATAATAAACAAATTAAATTTATAAAAATCCGTTCAACCGTTTATAAATTATAAATACCGAACAAACATTGTTTTATATTTAAGAAGATAACTGTTATACTTGTATTTTTATTACGAATATTTAGGACTAATTTAACTTAGTAATCACTTTTAACTATTTTTTAAGAATTATTTTGGTTTTTACGTTATTAATTAGATCAAACATTTACAGTTAACAATGAATCGAACTATCTGTAATTTTCCCGGCAGTTAACTTTTTTATAGGTCGAATCAGTCGCATATTAGAACGGCACCGACAAATCGTAACATAAGTTATACCTATATAGCTGACTCATTACAAGTGTGTTTAAAAACTACGTATGCCATTTGTGTGTTTTGATAATTATAATCTCAGCTCATACTTTACTCCAACCTTACTCGCTCTACGAGCTTGTGAGAGCAAACACGTCTCGATTAAAATGACTAATATGTGATAAATTATTCTACTCTTGTATCATATTGTACTATTAGGTTACTATTATTTAAAATAGGGGTGTTATTTAAACGGTTAGCAGAATATTCGTATTTTTGTTACCAAAAAATGTAATCGGTCAGCTAAAATAACTAGTTGGGCAGCAACTTATGGTCGGCAAAACTTCTTTTTTGCCCTCAGTTCCAGGTGGAAAGCCAAAGCTTTCCAAATGTTTTCTCTGCTGCCCCAATTGTAAAATCTGCTGGCCAAATAATTATTTAGCGGCCCAACTAATTACTTTCTTTAAAATAGTAACTACAATATGATACATGTAATACATGTTTATGGTTTTTCTGATGATTTTAGACCTCTCTTTGTATTTATTAGGTATTCTCTCATTGCAAAAATATATGTTGTGAGTTTTTACATACCTAGCTTTAGTACCAAATTTTTTTCTTTTTTTTCTTTTATTATTTATTTCTCTCAAATATTTTTTCTGTTAATAATTACGTGTTTTAAAAATTTGTACTAAAGTCAAACTGTGGGATTGTTGGTTTATGTTTACAACTAGGTTTTTTTACTTTATTAATCATTCAGGTCATTTCGGTGACATGCATTTTGTTTTCGTTACATTTTCTGACTCCCCAACACGGATCCATAAAGCAAAGCTGGTCTTAGGCTCGTTTGTATACAGTACCCTTTTTTCATATGGGCATTTTCGCATCACAGGTAACCCCCGAAAGAGATGTCTACTTGACACTTGTTTTGATTCTGTTCTCTAGGTCATTTTCATCCAAGATATTTAAATTCATCTACTTTCTTTAGGGGATTCCGCCAATCTTGGGGGGTCATTCATTACAGTCACTATGCGAGAAATTACAATGCATGCATTCTGTCTTTTGTCTGCTTATACACGTAAATCCTATCTTTTAACGCTTTTCGCTAATTATTTTAAGACTATTTTGGATTTCAGAAATAGAATCCTCAATAAGAACTATACATCGTCTGCATATAATAACCCTCTCGCTACTTGTTTTTCTGGATCTTGGTCTTGGTAAAACATTAGTCGTATAAAGACCAAGTCGCTGCTCGAATACTGCCCGCGTATAATTTTTCCTCCACATTATTATTCCTAATTGAATAAGTGTAAATTTTGCGCGAATAGTCTTTATTCATCTTTTGCGCTTACTCATAGTTGATCTATCGCAGCTGGAGGAAATAAATAAAAATTCGTGCTAAGGCCCATTAAAACTCATAATTCTATCTTCAGACGACACGGCGTAGGCAAGGATTCCATCTATGAGTGGTCGATATTCCAACTCATCACACCACCAGATTTGCCTCTTCCTGCATTATGCGAACCGCGAAGGAATGGAATTCCCTCCCCGCTTAGGGACTTTAAAGAGTGAATAGGCATTATTTATCAACATTATTTGTCTATCAACCGAAAGTGCCATCTTCTGTCTCAAGCAAACTGTGCAGTACTACACGGCAAGAAAAACCCCAGTCTATGCTTGCTTTTTGGACCTGTCGCAGGCATTCGATTTGGTATCCTATGATTTATTGTGGCAAAAGCTAAAGTGTGAAACCAGTCTTCCTCCGGAAGTTATATCAATATTTAAATATTGGTACGACAACCAGAGAAACTGCGTCAAATGGGCTGGCTCGCGGTCGGATGAGTACAGGTTGGAATGCGGCATGAGACAGGGCGGGTTGACCTCGCCCAAGCTTTTCAACTTGTACATCAACAAACTGATCGAGGGGCTCAGTAACACCTACATAGGATGCCATGTAGGTGGAACGTGCATCAATAACATCAGCTATGCGGACGATATGGTGCTGCTGAGCCCGTCGATCGGTGCCTTGAGAAAGCTTCTTCACATGTGTGAAGAGTATGCAGTGGCTCATGGTCTCAGATATAACTCGCTTAAAAGCGAGTTCATGGTTTTTCAAGCGGGAGCCGCGAGGAGTCAGCGGAAAGTGCCATATATTGCTCTAGGGGGCACACCCTTGACAAGAGTCGAAAGATTCAAATATCTGGGTCACTGGGTCACTAAAAGCTTGTCAGACACGGTGGACATCGAGAGAGAGCGTAGAGCGTTATCTGTTCGCTGTAATATGTTGATTCACAGATTTGCACGCTGTAGCAAACTAGCCAAACTGACACTTTTCAAAGCCTACTGTCAATCGTTTTACACATGCAGTCTGTGGGTCAACTTTACGCGGCGGGCATATGATGCACTACGCGTCCAGTACAATAACGCGTTCAGAATCTTGTTCGGTCTGCCGCGTTTCTGCAGCGCGTCTTCTATGTTTGCCGAGGCGCATACCGACTGCTTCTATACTATCATCAGAAAGCGGTGCGCCTCGCTGTGGACGCGAGTGCGTAGCGCATCGAACACCATTCTGAACGCGTTGGCCGACCGATGGGACTCCCCATTGTTATGTCACTGGATACAGCTTCATGCTCCGGCTGCTGGCTACCAATATCTGTAGCATAGGGGTATAATCGAAGGCCAATACCTATATACCAATTTCATTTAAATCATTACTAACCCTAGAATAAGTTTATAATTATTTACTAACATAATATGGATGTAATTATCTGAAATAAATGGTTTTATTATTATTATTATTATTAAGTTTTCGTGTACCACCCCAGACCTCATCGTTGCTTCCCATCAGACAAGATAAAGGTCAATCGCACTCAAACTATACATAAAAAACATAAGAAATTAAACATAACATACAACATAAGTTTGATTTTACAACTTCAAGCGATTACAGATCTGAGCATTTGAATTTTCTAAGGAAACCTTGGACGTAGCAAGTTGAAACAAATAGTTTCAACTTGCTACGTCCACGCTTTCCTTACAAAAAGGTCTTGCTGGACAGACAGACGGAAAACGAAGTTATCTATAAAGGTTACATTTTACTTTTGAAATCCCCTAAATCCTCCGAATTTTTGAATATGTGACATCGCTTTCTTATTATCTTAAAAATATATTTGCCATTTTTTTCTTTAGCCATTTGTATCCCCCTGCTGGGCAAAGACCTGCCCTCGTTGTTTCCACAAATTCCTTTCTTTTGATATATTCTTCCAATCATTTTCAAACTGGTTAAGATCATCTATCCAATTTATTTATGTACATGTGATTATCTGTACGAGTAGATCTTTCCAGGCAAGAAATATAAGATCCGACGTAGTATTCACTTATGCAATAGGCTAGTTTCCTGGGTCGAAATAATAATGTAACAATTGACCATGTGACAAAAAAGTATTTTGCTGAAACAAAAAAACCGTTTCTAGATTTCCCTTAAATAGTTCAAGAAAATATTTATAAAATTTAACTCTATATTTACGGAGAAAAAAAATAAAATATACAAAACCTTTCGTGACGTCACAGATTAACCACACTTAAGCGTATGCCTTTGCTCGCGACAGCTCTTACAAAAAAAACTAACATGGCAAGCATTACTTTGTTTAAAAGCTAGATGACAGTGGCAGGTACTCGGTCCTGTCGGTTTGTTCGGTACTGATATTATTTTGTTTTGTTATTTGTTTGATTGGATTATTGGTTTGGATAATACTTGCTTGAATTTGAAGGTAAGCACGGACTATCTGATAATTATTATTGAATGTAAATAGTCGTAAAGTCGTATTTTTTTGTTTGGCACATTTTGGCGATGGCATTGACATTGACATTAACATTTTTTTAAATGAAAACCGGATATGTGAAGTTCAAGCATCACTGTACATACAGCCTTATGGGTACGCCACTTCCGGCAAATTTTTTTTTTAAACATTTTTATTTTAATAATTACGCAATATTTAAAAAATCTTAAATCCCGTTTATTTAAGATTTTTTAAATATTGCGTTCCGCGTCCTCCCTTTTTTCGCTGTCTATTTGAAAAATAAATAAAAAAGGTCATCAAAGTTTTTGTCATATGGTCAAAAAAATATTGGACACGTATTTTTTCTTTTATCAATTTGACAATAAATGATAAAGAAAAGCGCGTCTAAGTTCATGAGAGAGAAAAAGAGGAGGCTCGCGCGTGACTTCAAAATTGCTAAAGATGCTAATAAACAAAAATTGATAAAGATCTTTTGTTTAATCGGCAAAAGAATAAAAAGGATTCCAATCTTTTTTGACTATCTAACTGACGGACTAATTATATTTCTTTAGGAAACTATAGCCTATTAAGTACGTGTCAAATGTTTAAAAGTCGGTTGGAGTGCGTGGTTGCTATATCATCCTTGAGAGTGAATCGTTTAAGACAATCTCGGCCAGTGGCGGCATCCGAGGGAGCGTCGTTATATAAAAGTGAAAATTTATCCGGCGATATCAAAAGCGGCTTTATCTCGCGAGATGACGTAACATTATCGCAATATCCGTGCGTCGTCGGCTGTCCCGCGCCCGGAGAATATCAAGAAGATATATTTTCACGGAACAATGCCTTCCCGGTATCTCAATTTTCATTTCCCCTCCGCGGGACATCCGGTGTGATTTGTAGCACGAGATAATATACAAAACGGTGGCTTCGCGGGACGCCGACACTGCGTCAGCGGAAAATCTAGGCCCTCCATCTTTATCTCGGATACTTTAACCAGTACATTTTTCTTTATCGAATACCTCGGTGATCCTTTTAGGCTTTGTTATACAAACAGACGGATTCGCCGACGTCTTGGGTTATAAAGGAAACATTTTGCAATAGGCTTTTTGTTACTCTCAAAGACTTGATCGTAGAATGCAATAAATTATTGAGGTATTTACTTTAAAACTCTACCCGGGCGCACAAGCCGTAGGCGGAGTTTCTCGGGGAGTTTGAAACACTTTAATTAATGAAGTGGAATTAGAAGTGGGTAAATATCACTTATTTACTTGTTAATATTGAGTTTAAGTTCTTACAACACATTATTTGGTATTCGATGTTTAATTTTGAAAATCATATTAGTATATATGACAAAAATAATATTAAAAAAAAAAAACAAAACGTGAAAACTATTAACAATAAGGAAAAACCGGACAAGTGCGAGTCGGACTTGCCCATGAAGGGTTCCGTAGCAGCAACATAATATAAAAGTTTGGTCAGCTTAGCAAGTACAAGTTCGGTCAGCGTAGCAAGTAACATAATATAAAAGTACTTGTAGTTCGTGGTAACTTTGATTGAATGAAATGTAAATTGCGATTTACGATTTATGACGTATTAAAAAAACTACTACTTACTAGGTCTCGTTCAAACCAATTTTCGGTGGAAGTTTGCATAGTAATGTACATATATTTTTTTAGTTTAATCATTACCTTATTATATAAGTTTACAGGACACACATTTTATCACTTTGGAAGTGTCTCTCGCGCAAACTATTCAGTTTGGAAAAAACTGATATTAGAAACCACAATATCATTATTTAAAGACCTATCTATAGATACCCTACACGAATGGGATTTATGAAAAAAAAAATGAGTTTCAGTTCTAAGTATGGACGGAACCCCCAAAATTTACTGTGTTGTTTCTATTTTGAAAATCATAATGCGCTTCACAGAATACATACACTTACCAAGTTTCAAACGTATAGTTCATATAGTTTCAGAAAAAAGTGGCTGTGACATACGGACGGACAGACAGACAGACATGACGAATCCATAAAGGTTCCGTTTTTGGCCATTTGGCTACGGAACCCCAAAAACCCCAAAATAATTATGTCTGTTGTATGGGGGCTCCCTTAAATATTAGTTGTATTTTAATTTTATTATATATTTTTTAAATACGACTTTATTTAGCTAACAAATTTAAAATTTAATTATATATTTTTATGGTAATATAGTATAACTTAATATTCTGAGAATATTTCACCGTCTACCTGTTGCCGTTATTGAGCAAAAACGAGCAAATCTCACGTTTGTTGTATGGGAGCCCCCAAATATTATTTTTTTTGTATAAATTGATAAAACGGCAACAGAAATACATTATCTGTGAAAATATCAATTGTCTAACTATCGCGGTGCATAAGATACAGCCTGGTGTCAGACGGACAGCGGAGCCATATGAATAGGGTCCCGTTTTTACCAGTTGGGTACGGAACCATCAAAAATACTATGTACAACTAACAGTTTTTATTATTCTCTACATGCTCAAATTAAAATTTTGAAAATCTTAATTTCCAGTAATTTGAAAACAAGTTTAAAGTTGCGCGCTACTAAATATGTATGAACTACTTTGATTGCCGTACAGTTACAGAACGCAGCAGCGAGTGAATAAAATGATGCACAAAACTCAAATCATTAGTGGAGTTTCCTCTTTGAAAATTAAAGGACGGGCGCTCAATTTTACAGTCTGGAAATCACTAACGTTTGTTTTGGTTTCTACTTTGCAAGAACATAACTTACATTATAAATTCAAATGTTTTCAGTTTTCTACCCGCCGGGATCTGTCTTCCCCGTAAGGGATAAAGACGTGATAATATATATGTAAATGTGTTTTTGTTTGATTCGCTTTAAATCAATCAATGACACTCAGTTCATCCATAAAATACTGCTTATTCAAAAGGGATCTACATAAACTCTAACGAAGCCGTCATCGTAGGTGTTTTACATTTTTCATATAATTCAAATCATTGTTTTTTTTTTTATATAAGTATTTTATTTTGCATTCACAATTCTATTTTGATATAATCTTAATAAATTAAGAAATAAAATATGGTGAAAAAATTTCATGCGGCGGGACTTGAACTTGACTTTAATTAATTAAAATAGAATTGTGAATGCAAAATAAAACACTTATAAAAAAAATATTGCATGGCTTCCTACATATTAGTTGATTTTCAATTTCATTGTAAAATGAGTTGAATCAAATACCTCACTTGTGAAATGGGATATGGTGGAGAATTTCGGCGCCGAGATTGAATTGTGCGGTAGCTCTGATGGCAGAGCATAGGTCGTACATAGACCTAGGTCGCCGGTTCAAGTCCCGCCCGCATGAAGTTTTTTCCACCATATTTTATTTCTTAATTTATTAAGATCATTGATTTAATTTAGAATGTCTCACAGCCAAATCCAGGATATAAGAACAGAGATAGACCCAAAAAGCACAAATTAACACACCTACCACTCTATTTATCATAACTGTTACAAAATGGGAACACATAAAACACCGAAAAATTTTACTATGAATTTCAAAATTCCTCACAAATAAAATAACATATATTAAAATACTATTACTTTCGCAGTTTCGATATTTTTTGTGTTCGGTGAATTCAAATCCGGAATTTTCGGATGTGCGGATACGATGAATATATACATATATTTTTTTAATTATGAAGTTAGCAAGTTATCATTCCGCTCGTGGAGCCGATCTGAGGCAGGCGCGTACATCGTTTTTATTATCCTTTGCTTTTAAATCATTGTAAATCATTGTAGACTTTTAGTACGTAATCATTAAGCTTAAAGTACTGTGGCATACTCATCTCGCTGATTCACCGCTTGACCATCACTACTGCTTATTCCGCGTGTGGGTGCAATTCTCGAAAGAGATAGCATAGTGTGATACTCCGTGTATTAAGTCGTGCAAGAGTGAGACGGCCGGTCGCTGGTCAGCTGTTCAAATACGTCATTAAGACTCCGTTACTATACCATGCAGCGATCGCCACCGTACGAAAAATTATGCTCATCGAATCCAGATCTACCGACTATGGCTGTCCCAAACCAGCAAAAAATGGATTCTTTTGTAAGTTTTCGTAAACGAAAACACGAAATCGATGCAGACATACTTCATATTATCGAGGACAAGATAAATGCACAAGTCAATTCCTGGAGACAGAGCCTGGATTCCACAATTACCGCCACAATTACCAGTGCCGTGAACGGTGTACTGGAAAAAGCACTATCCGACTTAAAATCCTCAATTAATGACACTCTACAGAAATATGGGGCTCGCATCGACGACATTCAGGAATCGGTCTCGTACGTGAGCAACAGGCAGGATGTGTTCGAAGCACGGTTAAAAGAGCTGGAAAATAGGTCTACCGTGTGTACAGAAAAAACTGGCCAGATTTCTGTGTTAGAAAATAAGATTGAGTCCTTGGAACAACAGGCGCGCCAGTGCAACATTGAGATAACTAACCTTCCTGAACACAGGAACGAGGATCTGGTATCATTGCTGGATAAAATAGGAACAATCATTAAGCACCCTATTCGGGCTAAGGATATCGTCTCCGTGCACAGGGTACCGCATTATGATCAGAAAAACCCCCACCCGAAGAATGTGGTTGTAAGGCTGACGTCCAGGATCCTACGGGATAACATAATCACTGCGGCTAGGGCAGCTAAGGGCATAACATCCGACTTGTTATATATTTCAGGCAAATCTCATAACATATACATAAACGAGCACCTCACTCCTCGTAATAAACTATTATTTCGTTTGTGTCGTGAAGCAGCAAAAAAATATAATTATAAATATGTATGGATCAAACACGGCTCAGTGCTCGTTCGTAAAAATGATACATCCGCCATATTTGCGGTACGTTCAGCGCAGGACATCGATAGCAAATTTAAATTGTAATTTTGGGTCACCCAATTTATTGGGTTATTTCATGTTTAAAGCAAAAAGTTATGAATCTGTTTGTTTCCTAATCTATAATCTCGTATCAGAATACAACTTTCTACCATACGTTAAACTTTATTGTGTGTCAGATAGCCTTTTCCTATATATCCAAGGATTTTATGGCCTTAAATGTTTTAAACTTTATTTGGCTGTGTTCGTTGGTTTTGTCATTGTGGCTTACTTGTATTTTGTGTATAATATTCGAATAAATTTAACAATAAATACGACAAAAAAACCTGTTCAATTTAAAATACACACCTTACCTACAGTTTATTTATCTCAATCTTTGTTAAAACCCTACTATTTAAATGTAACTACTTATATATACTTAAGATACATGTACCTGCTATTTTTCCTATTTACCTATTTGCTATGTATACCATTTTACAAACTCGCCGTAATCCTTATTTTTAGTAGTATGCGCAGGGCCCATGTAAGGTGTTATGAATCATATTTGCAGTTAATACTTATAGTAATACTGTTTAACTTGTATACAGTCGATTATGGATAGTAACAATCTATCGATATATTACCAAAACTGTCAAGGTACGAAAACTAAGCTGCATACATTATACTTAAACATCTTGTCCCATACTTACGATATCATAATTTTAACCGAGACCTGGCTTAACTCAAATATATTAGATAATGAATTCATAGATAATAGGTATCAAGTATTTCGCTCGGACCGCGATCGCCAAGCCACGGGGCGCAAGGACGGCGGGGGCGTGTTGGTGGCCGTGCTGCGCGGCCTGCTCGCGGATGACTGCACCGACTGCCCGCCCCCCGCGCGACCCTACGGAAGCGCAGACATTCCTCCACTGGTTGATCACTTAATATTGAATATACGTATAGCTAATCGTAATTGCTTATTAGCGGCAGTTTACATTCCTCCGGGACAAGGATTTGATACATACGATATACTTCTTAATAAGTTAAATAATTACTTACACAGTAACTCCTCTTACTTTATGATGGTAGGCGACTTCAATCTTCCTAAACTCAAATGGAAACGTACTGGTCCACTTCTACAGCCTATCATGGATTCACATGCAACGCATTCTTGTTTATTAAATTTTATGGCGATGCATAACTGCCACCAATTAAACTATATATTAAATAACTCTAACAATATTCTAGATCTATTTATAACCAATTGCATTGAATGTTGCCTTTCTGCTTTACATCAGTCTCCCTTAGTTCCTTTGCACGCCGATCATCCCCCTTTTCACGCATTGCTCCCTACTAGTTCTACAATTATATACATGCCGCGTACGTCTCGCTTGAAATATTGCTACAGAAATGCTGACTTTGAGAAAGTATGCAATGAAATTATAGAAATAAATTGGACCGAGCTGTTTTCTACTCTTGACGCGGAACAGGCTGTTAATTGCTTCTATGAAGAAATATATAAAATTATTAAAAAATATATCCCAGTCAAGATAGTAAAACCCTCCTCATATCCCCGTTGGTTTACTTCTGAATTAATCCACTTATATAAGAAAAAAAACAAATTGTGGGTTCAAATGAAAAAGTTTAATAGCGAATCTAACTATAACATTTACTCCATATACCGCAAAAAATTCAAAGAAGCTGCTAAACGGTGTTATAATAAATACTTAAATAATCTTGAGCGTAATCTTAAGAATAATTCAAATTTATTTTGGTCATATATAAAAAATAAAAAAAATAAAACTGACATACCTAATGCTATTAACTACAAAAACGAATCCGCAAATACTCCCACTGGTATATGCAATTTATTTTCAAATTATTTTCGGTCGGTATTTGAACCGTCTTCGTTAACGGACAATTTTGATATTAACGATATTCACTTTGACAATAATAATACTCCTGACGCGTGCATTACCGATTTAATTATAGATCAGCACGAAGTTCAAAAAGTTCTTAAAAAACTAGATGCTACTAAAAGCGCAGGACTAGACGGTATTGATTCGTATTTCCTCAAAAGTACAGCTGAGGCCATCGCCAAACCACTTTGCATTCTCTTCAACAAATGTTTGCATGAAGGAGTATTTCCTAACATCTGGAAAATGGCGAGAATACATCCAGTTCACAAAGGCGGGTCCAAAAAGGATGTTGAGAATTTTAGGCCTATATCCATATTGTCTATCATGTCGAGGGTTTTCGAAGACTTGGTCCATGATACTGTTTACTGCTGTATTCAAAGCAACATCTCCCAACATCAGCATGGCTTCGTAAGACATCGCTCTACTGTTACTAACATGCTTGTATACACGACATTTTTATTTAAGTCTCTAGACGCAAATATACAGGTAGACAGTGCTTACACAGACTTCCGTAAAGCTTTCGATAGGGTGGATCATAAAATACTTCTCGAAAAAATTGCCTACAATGGTATTAGAGGTAACCTTTGGCGTTGGTTCAAGTCATACATCACAAATAGAACTCAAAAAGTAGTCATTAATACATATGAATCTGAATGTTTACTTGTTACTTCCGGGGTGCCCCAAGGATCCATTTTGGGGCCTTTGTTGTTTGTGCTTTTCATTAACGACGTTGGAGACTGCTTTAAACATTGTAATTTTCTTCTTTACGCGGATGACTTAAAAATCTACAGCGCCATTGAAGACAATAATGATCATGTCAAGTTTCAGGAGGATTTAAGTCGCTTTTCATTATATTGTACTGAAAATAAACTCGAACTTAGCTTGAGCAAATGTAAAATAATCACATTTACAAAAAAAAGGCACGTCAGTCATTTTTCATATTCTGTATGTGGTTCTATCATTGAAAGAGATACCAATGTCAGGGACCTTGGAATCATTCTCGATTCAAAGCTTCACTTAGATATGCATATTGAATCCATAATCAATAAAGCTTTCAAGATGTACGGCTTTGTCATGCGGTCATCTTTAGTATTCAAACAACCAGCTACATTTCTTAGCCTGTATAAATCGCTTGTTAGATCTCAGTTAGAATACGCAGCTGCTATATGGAACCCATTTTATCAGAAGTATGCGGATGAGTTAGAGATGGTTCAAAAAAAATTCTTGCGCTGTATGCAGTTTAGGTGTGGTAAAAGACGTCTATCCTATATCGACCTCCTCAAGGAGTATAAGCTTTTAGACTTGAAATCAAGACGAACACAGCTAGAAGCGATGTTGTTGTATGACATTCTCCATAACCGATATGACTGTATCGATATTATTAATGAGATTTATCTCAAAGTTCCAACTAAAAGCAATTTGCGATCGTCTCGTTCTCTGGATCTATTCTGGACTAATACATGTCGTACTAACGCCGGACTTAGATGTCCTCTGACTCGAATGGTTATGTCATACAACAAATCGTTTCAACACCTCGACATATATGATTTAAAATATGCCTCCTATAAGAAAGGTGTATTCGAAACATTGCATAATTTAATTGACGATAATAGGTAGGTTTGGATTACAGCAGGTTTATATTTTCCTTTCCCATATATGATGCTCGAAATTATTAACTTTCATATAATTAAAACGTTTCATTGCGAATAATATAAAATGTGTATACGTTATAATCAAAATTAATAACCACTTTTTTTTTTGTATGTTATCTGCCTAGATTCTTGCTTTCCACAACTTGTAATTAACTATTTACTCAATTTGTGACCATCTCCGCTGAGTCCATAGTAATATTTAACTAGTTATAAGTTTCTTTATTGTTTTGCTACTGTGAACTTGTTTGTGGTCCATGTTAATAAATAAAAAAAAAAAAAAAAAAAAAAAAGTTAGAATAACAACAATTGGAATTAAGTTTAGTTCGGAGTTATTTAGTGTACCCTAGTGTGCTTACCAACAACAATTCCCTGGAAAATTGGCTACAATGACGTAACACAAAGCAATAGCGTCGGAGCATGAATTATGTACAAGTGCACGAGATACAAAAGTCATTTTGCACCTCACGCGACAGGTCACGAATTCTGAAAGACATTTTTAAATGTACATTTGCACACCGAAGACTTGAGTAAGCGGTTTTTAAGTTTTAACTCGTTCGTTTACGCATTGGAATGTAACTCGTATAAACTTCAACGACCCAGGTCGTTTATAAAAGTCGCCAAAAAGGTACTTGGCTACTTGAAGATAACCGCTTTGGCTGAGTGTCACCGCAAATGCCTTTGAATCTCAGGGTCCCCGGCCAGGTCAAAGAAAAAACGATCGTTTTTAGATTGATCTGGGTTTAGGAATAAAGTACGTATCTTTGAGTTAGTATCCCAAAACACTCGTTCACAAATTACTGTCTTACTAAATCTCTGTGATAAAAGTTCCCTGTATATATAATTATTTCCCTGTATATACTATTATGCTGAATAGGCAGTTAAAAATCTGCCAGCCGTTTCTCCTTCTCGTCGTTATGAATCAGGCAAAAGAATACCACATAATAAGCGTATTTTTCTGGTTTGCAAACTATATCTCCTGATCATCGGAGTCCATATGTAGAGTTATTATATTTTCTGTAGTTAAATGAGCCGTGTGGTATCCGGCAGAGTAGAATAGGACCACTCCAAGTCTTCCCGTGGATGTCGTAGAAGGCGACTTAGGAAATACAAGCTAAACAAAGTTATAAACATCTAAGAGACCTCTCCAACCCGTCTGGCCAGCGTGGAGAGTGTAGGCCAAGTCCTATGGCTGCTCTGGCCAAGTATGGCCCTAGTAGTACAGAGAGGGTCGTGCTCCTGTAGTTGAGACTAAAAAGGACCTGACGATGATGATGATGATGATAATGTGTCCGATGACTCTCTCTCTCTCTACAGTCGAATACTAAAATGGAATGCGAAAGTCAATCGTAGAGTCAGTAAAGAAATATATTGGGACGCCATTATTAAAATAACATTTAATCAACTTCAACACCTCCATTGGCGCTAAAAAGATGAATAAATGCCAAGCCATAAATATTTCAAGGCACAGATTCGAAATAAATTGTAGTTTTAAATTGTACATTCTAGACAACTATTTTGCTGATCGTGTTTCCGTATAAAAGAGTGCCAAGTCAAACAGTCGGGTACATGCGCGTCGAAAACGTCTACTAAAGTAGTTTCCCTGGTCGTAAACAGTACAATAAAGTTTAGTGGCCACTTATGAACGAGCGACCATATACACTCGTTCGTCGTGACTTCCTGTAACGTTCAGTGTCCTTTCTAATTTATCTTACGTTCGCTCGACAAATAACGTTACACAGGGACTAGTCAATATAATAATATAAATCTGTAAGGGAGTAAGGTACTTTGTTTTCAGAGAAATCGTGTTTATAAGCTCTATACTTACATGATGCTGAAACTATATTGACGATGTTTAGATTTTTTTCTGTAGTATATTCCTCTATAACTCTTAAACGAATTAACTGAGCTTGATAAAACTTGATAGATAAACATTTAGACGTACAGGACACAGGATAGGCTTCTCAAATTAAGATGTGGCCCCCATGCAAACATAAATTATTGAATTAGTAATGTACGCGAATGGAGTCGCGGAAACTGCTAGTTCTAAATAAAATCGGCTAAGTGCTTGTATGGGACGCCCTTTAGATTATAATTTATTTTGATTTTATTATATGTTGTTATAGGCAAAAATTATAGGTAAAATATAATTATGGTTTAATAGATACAGCTCTGTTACATACGGACGAACGGACGGACATCGGTGGCTTAATAATATTGTCATGTTTTAACCCTTTGGGTGCGGAAGATTTTGGATTCTTTAAAATAAAATTTCGTTTCAGATTACAATAACTCCAATATTCGTTAGTAAAATAAACAATGAAATAGTATGATAAAACATGACTTGATGATAGTAAGCAACAACAATCTAACTATCCTGAAAAAATAACTTTCAATACGTGAATCACAATTTTTCCCATAAAAACATGTAAGCAGAACACATTATACGAGTGCCATCAGTGAACAATCTTCGTTCACCGAGTACCACGTTTTCAATGAACAGAAAAGCAGAATCAACCCTATGCGGGTCCAATTTTGCCTAGAATTGATCAAAACCGGTTCCTGACAAAAGTTAAAATTCGGTGTTGGAGTTTGCAAGCCCATACCTATTACAGAACCTCTGAAAAAACCAGCAATGGCCCTTTCCAGCCATTTGACTCGAGTCCAATCCCGAGCTTTGTTAATTACGAACTAGTTTGAAGTACGACCCCGGGGATGTTAAGTTAAATTGAAAAAGTATTATTAAACGGTATTTAATAAGGTCAAGATAATGTTAAAAGGCATTTTATTACTAATATTAAAATCAGTCGAAGATAACTTTCACTGAAAGTTTATAATATATTGTTTATTTATTATAATTATTATATAATAAATAAACAATATTAATATAGTGTTTATTTATTATAAGTATTTATGTATTTCTGTTATCTTTTAATTTGTACAGTATTCGCCTACCACTCATTATTTCAATTTATCCTGAAGGTCGACTGGTAGAGAATGCTATTAGCATTAAGTCCGCCTTTGGTAGGTTAGCGTGTAAATAGCTACCACCTGGTGGGATATGCTCCCAAAGAATGAAGATGCCTAAGGTATCTTCACTGCGTGTAAAAAAAGGGATATGATAAGAACCGCTATCAATGTTAATATGAGGACTGACCTGAATGTCGTTTCCACGTCGATGCACGTCCACGAAGCTGCTATCCACCGCCAGGACTTCTTCAGGGGGTGTTGGTGAACAATACACGTGTCAGTCTTTACACAAAGGATTACGAGTCCTTATCCCTTTTTCACAGAATAAATGGATTCACGAGATCCAGCGTCAATCGGCGGCGTATGATTCCCAAAATAGAATCACAATGAATAATGCACATTTACATATATGCAGGCGCGCGCTACTGGTCAAAAACAACCTTATCGGTCAAGGTTCATAGACAGCAGTGTCAGGGGCGAAGAGGCTCCGCGCCATCTTTCCTCCCCCCACGCTTCCACAACAGACAGGACAACCAACATAAAAACATTGATAAAGCGGCGTAGGAAACATGTACATAATAATATTAAATTTTTTATTGCGTTTTTTAAATTGAGACTTTGCTCGCGTTACCATGCACCCCGCCTTGAAACGTCGCAAGATGTTTCAAAACAAAAACAAATTTATACATGGTAAATCAGGAGATATATAGCGAATTAATTCAAATTATAGCTACCTAAACTAAATTTATACTAAATGCGTAAAGAGTTAAATGAATTTATTGTGTTGGAATAGGATATAATTTGGCAACAGCGCGCTTACAAATGCCACTCTGCGTTTTAACGGTCGCTACTCGAACGACGTTATCTGTACCCTTGTAGACATGAGTAATTATTCCTAATGGCCAAGTCAATGGAGCTGAGTTTTCCTGTTCTAATAGAACAACTGTTCCTATCTCTACAGGCTTGTCTGGTGTAGCCCATTCCTGTCTGACTTGTAACGCATGCAGATATTCAAGGTGCCACCCTTTCAAAAAGGATTGAACCATATGGTCGAGCAATTTTTTGCGTTCCAATAAACTATAGCGCTGATCTGAGAGATCAGTGGCAGGCAAATACTGCAGTGGAGTGGACATTAGAAAGTGCGCGGGAGTTAAAACTTCAGGGTGTGGATCAGAAGAAATGACACTCAAAGGCCGAGAATTTAAGATACACTCAACTTGCGCTAGAACCGTCAATAGCTCTTCATAAGTGAGCAACTGGTTTCCAATCACCCTATATAAATGCGTTTTCATACTTTTTATATTCCCCTCCCAAATTCCCCCGAATGTAGGGGATCGGGGTGGAATTGTTTTCCAATCTATTTTTCGAGACAAAAGCTCATTAGACAGTGCGTTTTTGAAGGTTGAACTTGTCAAAAAACTATAAAGCTCATCCAATTGTGCTTTGGCACCAATAAAAGTTGTGGCATTATCGGAATATAAGCAAGACACTGGACCGCGGCGGGAAATAAAGCGCTTGAATGCGTTTAAAAAACTGTCGGATGTCAGACTTGTGACTAAGTCCAGATAAATACCCTTTGTCACCATACAAATAAAAAGTACAATGTATGCCTTTTGAGCATGTTGACCTCTGCGACGCGAAAGGGTAATGCGTACAGGTCCAGCATAATCGCAAGCAGTATGAACAAAAGCTTTCGCTGTCTCTGTCACACGGTACCACGGCAATGCAGACATTATAGGCGTGGGATGCGTAGGGTTCAACTTGAAACAAGTGTTACATTTCCGACACTTAGACCTAATGACTGTTCTGGCATCTAATATCCAGTAGCGCTGTCTTATAATTGACATAAGAAGTCCAGGTCCAGCGTGACAGTTGAAAACATGAGAATGTTGAATTATTAGATCGACAATATGATCGCGTTTTGGAAGTAAAATTGGATGTTTAGCTTCATACGGAAGCATCGACCCAGAAAGTCTTCCTCCTATACGTAAGATTCCTTCAGCGTCTAAGAATACTGCCAAGTTCTGCAGCTTCTTTGAAGGTAACTTCTTAGCCTTGAGTAGTTTGATATCTTCAGCAAAATGCACTGATTGAACAGCAAGAATTAGAGCCCTTTCAGCAGCTGCTAATCCTGCTACAGATAGAGGATTGATTTTGAGTTTAGGTTTAGCGAATTTAAGTACATAGGCTATAATGCGTAGCAATTTTTGCCAAGAAGAAACTCGTTGTGCCAATGTACACAAGAGTGGTTCCTCTATATGCGTTGTGACAGCCATAACATTAGCCTTATGTTCAGGCAAATCATTACAATTAGCGGGAGCGAACGGAATAATAGGCCATTTTTCAGGCGGCTCGCGAATCCAAGGAGGGCCGTTCCACCACAGATCGTGAGACAAAAGTTGCGATGGCAACATGCCACGAGAAAGACAATCGCTTGGGTTAATAGCACCAGCTATGTGATAAAAATGTTTAGCGTCTAAATTTTCTTGGCACTGGGCTACTCTGTTGCTAACAAAGATTGACCATCTATGCGGGGAAGAATGAACCCACGATAAAGCTATCGTGGAATCCGAAAATGCGTATATATCCACTATGGTCATGCGTTCAACGAATGTATCTCGTACAATTTTTATCAATTTTGACATGAGTAAAATAGCACAAAGTTCAAGGCGAGCGAGAGTGGAAATTTTCGTAAATTTTCCTAATTTTCGATTTTGCGCAAAGTAGACGCGTGTCAATAATACCAGAAGGGTAAGTGCAATGAGCATAAATAACTGCTCCTAGTCCATTCATACTGGCGTCCGAAAAAGCAACAAGACGCAGCTCACACCCGACCTCCACACCAACATGTCGAGGAATTTTCAAAGTGTTAAGCAAGTGCATCTCTTGAGCGAGTGCGTGAAAGCGGGCACGTATGTTCTCTGGAGCCAGGTCATCCCAATCACTCCTGCAGAGCCATAACTCCTTAATAAGCAATTTGGCTGCGAGTATCACAGGCGCAACTAGACCGAGTACGTCGAATAATCTAGCCACAACCGAAAGTATGTTTCTTTTAGTGCATTTTTCAGCAATTGTGATAGTGGTGAAAACCAAATTATCCTCACAAGGATCCCAGGAAAGACCTAAAACTTTAGATGAGTTGTTGTGTAAATCGAATTCGATTGATTTGCGGTGCGAATCAGGAAGTGAATCAAGTAGCTCAGGACAGCTACTCGACCATTTTACTAGGTCAAAGTCACCAGATTTGAACAAATTAATTAAATCACGAGCTAACAGCTTAGCAGAGCTTTTATCAGCTGTGGAATGGACCAAATCGTCCATATACAAACAGGTTTCAGCCACTTTAGCTGCTTCAGGATAGTGTGAACTCATGTCCGAAGCCAACTGTTTCACTGTGCGTAAAGCTATGTATGGACTAGACCTGAGACCAAAGGGTTGCCTGTTGAAAACGAAGGTGCGAATTTGTTCCGATTCATTGAACCTAAATAAAATGCGTAGGTATTTACGCTGCTCCGGCATAACGCCTATACGTAAATAGTGCTGTTTTATATCTGCGTTTATGGCGATAGGAAACATCCTAAAATTCAATAACAATACAAATAAATCAGCCTGTAGATTTGGGCCGATGTGTAAAATATCATTAAGTGAAAATCCAGTATGTGTTTTGGCACTTGCGTCCAAGACAATACGCGGTAACGGCTTATCAGGGCGTACCACGGCGTGGTGAGGTATATAATAACCATCAGAGGTCAAATCAGACACATCGACGGGGCTAAGATACCCATTATCGATATAATCTTGAATTACTTTATTGTAATTCTCGCGTACTAAGGGCGTTTGACGTAATTTACGTTCCAGCGAAATAAAGCGGCGGTAAGCGGTGGCATACGAGTTGCCAAGTTCAGCAGGGTCCCTGCTGAAGGGTAAAGCGACGGTATAACGACCGGAATCATCGCGACTCACGGTCGAAGCGAAAATATTTTCACACTCTGTCTCTTCAGGAGACAACAAGCGTTTTGTGGGCACTTCTTCGAGTTCCCAAAACTTCTGCACTAAATCATTTAATGCTAGCGCGGTAAAAGACGAAGTTGCGGGCAAAACATCTTTACATAAATACATAACCGAGCGTGGTGAGAATTGCCGGCGGCGCGCGCGGTCCACAATCTGCCCTATCACCTAGGTATATATATGGGAAAAGCTGAGCACCCAGAACTAAATTAATATCTCCAGGGATATTCCAACTTAAATCCGCCAGGTGCAGATTGCGCGTGTCGAATTCTCGACAATCGATAAATCGCGAGGGTAATTGATCCGTGATACATTTTACTACCAATGCATGAATAGCATATTTTTTATCTGGATAGACACGGGACTCAATATTTAAATAAACATAGCCTAATATAGGACTAGAGTTCGAACCAACACCCTTAACAAAAGAATTACTTAAAGGCGTTATTGGTAAATTAAGCGAGCGGCAACATTCCGTTGTTATTAAATTATTTTGTGACGCGCTGTCAATCAAACAACGAACGATATATTTTTTATTAATACCATCTTTAGGGCATACATAAACTTGAGCGGTCGATAAAATAATATCACCCTTATAACTAGTAGCATACGACTGAGAAGACGTATCTGCGTTCATAATTGAATTCTCGCGAAGCATAGTAGTGACAGAAAACGTTTGAATATTATTATGTTCCAAAGCGGGCCGATCGACAGATACGGCTGCGCATGAAGTCGCGGTCGACTGTGACAAATTCTCAACGGCTCCGGCGCCTACATTCGCGCGTGATTTCAAATTATGATTATTGTTATTTGCAAAGTGCAACAACTTATGATGTTGCGGGGTGCGCGGTGCGCTTTCGTGTGTGCCGTACGTGATAAAGAGCTCCTACATTGTTAAATTTATTTAGACTGTCTTCTTGACAAACCGATACGTAAAAGTAACATAACCTGAATCTACAATACAATACTTATTGAATAATATAAGTGAGTTGATATAAACTGCCATATTTTCTGTGAAAAGTGCAAAACAATTAGTGAAATCGGACGTAGTGATTGTGCTTGGATTGATGGTATTTAGAAAAAATTGTCATCATACCGACCAACAACTCATTAATACAAAGTAACATTAGTCACACTTAAACGTTAATTTCGCCCCAGAGTTTTATATGTAATTGGCGCAGCGGTTGAGAGACGATCTCACATTCAAGAAGCGCCAGTTCGAGCCCGGACGGAGCCATTACCATTTTACTCGGTTGTGTTGTTTTGCTTTTATTTTGAGGTCACCGGTTCGAATCCCAGTACAACAAACGCACACAAAAGTTTTTTTTTTTTTTATTGTTATTTTCTTTATTTTCTCTCTACTTTACCACTTTTTCTTTAAGAAAATATGGAAGAAATGCAGTACTTTAATGAGTGTGCTGGCTGCCTAAAAGTAATAGAAAATCGACAGTTCCTACGCTGCAGTATATGTCACAAGACTTATGATTTGGATTGTGCGAATGTATCGGAGCAACGGTTTTATAACACATTGACTCCCGAGCACAAAGCAACTTGGAAATGTCCGCTTTGTGTATGTAAGCAGCCTCGCACGGACAATACTAATACCCCAGTCCGTGGAGATGTAGCTGGAGTGATGCAACGCCGTGGAGCTGCGGCGGCAAGCCCGACCGAGCAGGCATCCCTTATCTTCCCCACTGCAAACAACCTTAATACTACCGCTTTAAATGACACGCTTGATGTAGCTGATGCTCAAATACTCATCTATGAGTTACGTCAGTTTAGAGAGGAATACAGAGAAGATAGAGCGAATGATAAAATGTACAAGGAAAAGCTTTCAGATACACTAGAAAGAATTATATTCAGGTTAAACACAAGCGACAAAAAATATGATGAGCTAGAAGCGCGCGTTAACTGCATAGAACAACAGGTACAAGAGCAGGCCGATGCACGTGTAGGTCCTGGGTCTTCCGTCGACAGCTCCCTAATGGAATCAATTGCGGAATTAAAGTCTCAAATTAATGACCGCGACCAGGACCTGCTGCTAAATGACGTTGAAATATCTTGCGTTACGGAGCAGCCTGGAGAAAGTTTGGCGCATATAGTATTTACTCTGGCGGACAAGCTAGGAGTTCAGTTGGCGGACGAGGACCTTGTTAACGTGATGCGAGTGGGTATTCATCCAGAACAGCCGAATGGGATCAATTCAGCTGCCGACCAAGCTGTTGGGCGACGCCCTCGTACTATCGTTGTTCGTTTAGCTCGGCGAGCGCTTCGTGATCGGCTGCTCCAGGCAGCGCGTGTCCGTCGTGGGGCTACGACTGAGGGAACGGGACTGCCAGGTTCACCGCGCCGGTTCTATGTCAATGAACGGTTGACCAAAGTGAACCGAAACCTATTTCGTCGGGCCCGTGAACTGGCGGACCAGCACAGATGGCGCTTTGTCTGGACCCGGGACGGCCGAATATACGTTCGTCAACGGCAGGCTCCTGATGTCCCGCGGCACCGTATACGAAGCGAGCTGGATCTAGTTCGTGTTTTTGGATCGGAAGTTGTTGGTCCCACTGAAAACCAATAAGTACCAGCGTTCAATGACAACTTTAGTATACGAGTATAATGCTCCGTATTTCTTACATGGTTGTATTCGTCTTCATTTACTTGCATTTAATATAAAAATAATTGAGCATAAATGTTTTAATTTTTTAGACATGTGTTTGCGAGTATATTCTCACAGCTTGAAACTTAAGTATAATTTTCGAATATATGAAATGTATCTATATTTACCTGTGACCTCTTATGTTATTTGCTTTTGCTTTCTCTTTATGTATTCGTGTATGTTGTTTGAAGTTCTCGATGTCCTGGAAAATAGGTATAATCATGTAAAATCAAATTATATTCTTAGTGCCTATACTACATATCCTTATAATCTATTATTGTTCACAACCGAAGTTTTAAAAAATAACTTTAATATATTTTTTTGTTTGCCAAGATATTTTATGTGTATTAGCTGTAGCTGTATTAAATGTCAATTAATTCACTTACCTTCAGTAATGCGATTATCTCAATCAACTTGTTTGCCACACGTTCTAGATTTTATAATGTACTGCATTCACTTTTTGGAAACCTGGAATATATATGAACGGGTAATAAATAAGTATGCTTGCTATCGATTTATCGCAATAATACATAATACTTCTTTGCTCTTATTATTTGCACGTATCTTGTATAGTATAACTGTATATATTTCATCTACAATAGATAACACTGACTTGTTAGAAAAGCAGAAAACCCAAAAACCAACAAGTCGCCGATAGCTATCGCTGCCTCTGTTAGTTACACGCATCTACTCATTATTTTTACTTTCCTGTCCTTCCTTCTGTTATTCTTTTTACGCCTTGTATTGTGTTCATCTGTGTAATCATATGATACGAGTTTAAATTATGTATAAATATTGATCATAAAGATAAAGTCTATTTAAACATTTTAAAACGCACTGAACATTTTGAGCTCTTTTTTGTAATAATTATAGATGTGCACTCGCACTTGACAGGCCGTAGCTGAAAATCAGTGAGTTGCCCTCTGGGCAGCACTAGCACTGAGCTATGACCTTTTTGGATTGCTGCAGCACACAGATACAAAGGTGCGTCTTTTCTGTATGTGGTGTTTTTCTTCTTCACGTTATGTAATTTTGTATTTCTCCTGTGTATGTGTGTGACTTCAGCTACAAATAAATCACTTATCTATCTATCTATCTATCTATCTATGTTTTTTCTGACAGAAACAGACCGAAGTACTTTTACAATCCGGTAGCGTATGTAGGGTACTCAAACAATTAACGCACCCGCGTTTCGATTTGATATAATCGTATCGAGTTTTAGCATCGCGCATACTCTTAAACTGTGGGCAATCGTATAAATGTCTATGATCACTTTTAGCGCATAAGCTACAACCTGTATGTACATTAGTACCGGTCATAAACGTCTTATAGGTATGTGACGTCTGATCACGGGTTTTAGTTACGGGTTGCTTATTCATATATGATGAGTAACGAGGGTTGGAGCGCTCCAATATTTTAGCCTGATCTTGTACAAAGGAGATCAGCTGTTGCGTTGTTGGTATCTTTTCATCCCGAACAGATAATTCAAATGATTGAATACTTTGAGCATCCATTTTTATTAAAGCGCATTGTAGCATAACAAAGTCTGTCAGATCAGGTATATCTAATTCTTTAAGTGCCGAAAATGATGCGGAAAATTTACTTATAAATGAGTCAAGTGCGTTCGCACTATGCGAGCAATTTTTTAAGTCTAAAATATTATTTAAATAAAATGTACCTAGGGCACGTTTATCATGATATTTTTTAACCAAGCTGTCCCATAAGATTTGATACGTTTCTCCACTGGGAACAATACCTGCAGTGAATTTTAATGCGTCATGAGTCAATTTGGCAATTAAATACTGCACGCGCTGCGAGTCAGACAATTGTTGATTCAAATGAATATTAGTCTTAAATGACTGATAGAAAACATTCCAATTTTCTGGGCGACCGTCAAAACTCGGAATTACTAAATGTTCTAATTTCACTACTGACTTGTTTGAGTCACTCGCAGTGTGTGAACTCTGCTTCAAGCTCTCGTTTATCTTATTTCGAGTTCGTTTAATCCGCGAATATAAATCTTCAAATGAGTCCAGACAGGCGTAGTCTGGGACCCCGATAGGTCTTGAACTCAATTTTAATTTATTTATTTCATCTACAATAGATTCAAACTTATGGCGCCAATCATCTAACATTTCTGATTCAGACATAAAATTTTCATTACTTCTTAACGACAAATCGTACGAAACAATCTTCTTCGATGCATCATACAAACGATTAACACGTTGAAATAATGCGTCCCTCTTACTGACTAACAAAGTCATCCTAACTTCGCTATCTCCTGATTTTTCCGTCATAATTGCGACTTAAAATCTTGATATTGAAAATCTGAGGGTAGGCGGTGCTTGGTACGGGCGAAAAAACTACAAGTTAAGAAGCAGCGATAAGTTAGTTTTAACCAACTAGATTATAACCAATTATGCAAAGCAATTTGCATCCATATATTGTATGTATTTACTGACAATACTGTATTTAACAGTATGGAATGCAAAAATGGGCGTCGGCCGGTGTTTGTGCCGGCACTACTAAATTGCGTTTTATGCGTAAAATTACGTGAAATAAGCGAGTTTATAAGCTGGAATATTATCTCAGCTTATAAACCAAACTACTGGGTAATGGGGCGTAAAATAAGCGTCAGCCAATGAATATGGCGGCGCTGAGAAATGCGTTTTTGTGCGTAAAATACGCAAAAATAGCGGGAATTTTTAAGCTGGATGTTATCCAGACTCGAAAGGACCAAACTTATGGTAGGTTAGCGTGTAAATAGCTACCACCTGGTGGGATATGCTCCCAAAGAATGAAGATGCCTAAGGTATCTTCACTGCGTGTAAAAAAAGGGATATGATAAGAACCGCTATCAATGTTAATATGAGGACTGACCTGAATGTCGTTTCCACGTCGATGCACGTCCACGAAGCTGCTATCCACCGCCAGGACTTCTTCAGGGGGTGTTGGTGAACAATACACGTGTCAGTCTTTACACAAAGGATTACGAGTCCTTATCCCTTTTTCACAGAATAAATGGATTCACGAGATCCAGCGTCAATCGGCGGCGTATGATTCCCAAAATAGAATCACAATGAATAATGCACATTTACATATATGCAGGCGCGCGCGACTGGTCAAAAACAACCTTATCGGTCAAGGTTCATAGACAGCAGTGTCAGGGGCGAAGAGGCTCCGCGCCATCTTTCCTCCCCCCACGCTTCCACAACAGACAGGACAACCAACATAAAAACATTGATAAAGCGGCGTAGGAAACATGTACATAATAATATTAAATTTTTTATTGCGTTTTTTAAATTGAGACTTTGCTCGCGTTACCAGCCTTTTATACCTTGTTTTTGGTAAATAAAGTTTTAAATAAATAAATAATCATGGTGAATGCACAGTCACGGCAACAATTATAATATTATCAGGATAATCGCATTCTGCAGATACAAAATTTACATAATATCGCGTCCGGTGCACGGTGTGTGGGGTATTTATCTCGATGGCACCAACCCTCTTCCACGCGCAAGTAGAGCCGCGAGTGAGACTCATTCACTGTAGTATAAAACAAAAGTCACTTCCCGCTGTCTGTCCCTATGTATGCTTAGATCTGTAAAACTACGCAATGGATTTCTATGCGGTTCTTTTTTAATAGATAGAGTGATTGAAGAGAAATAATAATAAATAAATACGGACAAATCACACAGATTGAACCAGCCCCAAAGTAAGTTCGAGACTTGTGTTATGGGATACTAACTCACGATACTATATTTTATAACAAATACATATATAGATAAACATCCAAGACTCAGGCCAATCTGAAAAAGATCATTTTTCATCTTGACCTGACCGGGGATGGAACCCGGGCACTCTCGTGTCGCAGGCCGGCGTGTTGGCCACTGCGCCACGGAGCTCACCCGGAGAAAGGTTTATATGTATAATAATAAATTTATCGCACCCGTGCAAAGCGGGTAGTAAAAGGATAAAACTTGTTTTACAAAATGTTTACTACATAGATTAAAAAAAAATTGCGTCTTACACCATTCTGACCTTATCTTGTTGCATCTTATGTATACTCTATAATTTTATTACTCTTCGTCTCTATTTAACATAAACCCCTATTGACTTGAAATAACCGTTACATTTAACCAGTCCACAATTTGCTTTATAAATCTGGCACCAATCTACCCGCAATCTAAGTTTCAATTCTATTCCAGTGTGGATCTGAATATAAATTGAATTTGCTGGCACAATGGGTCGAGCATATTGTCCTCGGCAGGACCTCACTGAGCCGTTTGTGCTGACAAATTGATTTATTAACCTGACTGCCGTTAAGAACTTAAAATCACCTGCATCCACATGCATGCTTCATTATTATGATTCATCGTTTATATTGAAAAGGAAACTACATTCAGCATTTAGGTTGTCCCTATGATTTTCTGATGCGGCTTTTCTTATAGTCCATTGAAATGTTACATTTCTGCGTTTGCCAGAGGACGCAATTTATTTTTTAGATATAAAGGGGGGAATAGTTTAAAGTTAAATCCAAATTTGTGGGGTTGCAACTCTTGTCTCACAGTCGCTATCTTGGAAACCTTAATTAATGAATAAATTTAAAAATGATTATATTAAAAATTGTTCCATAAAACACCATCTATATAAAATTGTCTTATATATTTTTTTGTAAAATAATTAGAATAAGTTATATCGACATATAGAACTTCTGAATTTTGTATGGATTTTCGTTTACTTATAACTTTTTTATTTATGGTTCTACGACTAAAAATTACTGGACAAAAGCTGTTGATAATTTTATTTGCAACATTTTTTTGTGAGACCTATTGATTTACTATTAATTTATTTTCTTATGCATAAGGCTGCTCGCCATGTCAGACTTTTTGTAGGACCAATTTTCTTTCCATACTATTTCTGACTTACTTTTTGTAGGACGTGTGTGTTGCACTATTGCAATTAGTACGTTCTATTTTTCGTCTACAAAAAATATGTCTCCGATCATCGGATGTGAAAATTAAAAACACATTTGGATACAGGAAGTAGAACATCATTAGGCTGCTCACCCACGTCGGACTTTTTGTAGTACCGATTTTACTTTCGATACTATTTCTGACCTTCTTTTTTGTAGGACGTGTGCGTTGCATTATTGCAATCAGTACGTTCTATTTTTCTCCTACGAAAAATCTGTCACCGATTTTTTTTTTTTTTTATTTTATTTATTATATTTCAAAATCATGTACATATAAAACAGAATATAGATACATTTCAGAAAAAACCACGGAGGTTTGTTATTATCGGATGTGGGCGGGCAGCCTTATTTTATTAGCCATTCATCATCATCATCATCATCGCCTTTTTCGATTTGGCCTTATCATCTATCTGAGTGATTTGTCTATAATAATTTTGTCAGTTGTACACCGCAAAAACGAAAAATCAAAATGATAGGAGCAGGATTTTAATATAAAAACCCTGTTATAAATTAAAATACGTATGATTGAATCTCACGCACAATTTTAGTTATATCAAAACTTTTGTATATTGTGTTGACTATATGTTTTATACAATGGTCTTTTTTTTAATTAGCCCTTTCTTTTTCTACTTTGCTCTATCTCCTGTCATCTTTCTCCAATATGTGTGACCCATAGTTTTCTGATGTCAGCTATAACATTGTCAATTTTTCATTAAAATTCATCCACTAGTTAGTGTGAAGGAGTGAAAAACATCTTCACATCCTAAGCATTTCCGGACGCGATTCCCAGTGGGATGTGTGTCATAAAGTGGCATAAAAATAGCTCGAGCACCGCCATGCTTTGGAAGGCACGTTTATCCGTTGGTACTTTCTGTTACCATTGATAGCAGTTGTTAAGCTGTGTGAGATGCCTTAAAGCAGCTTGCAGTGTAGGCCACTCCCACTCACGAAAAGCAAGAACAACCTCTAAAAGTGGCATAATCATCAAGTACAATTTTCGCTATATCCCTTAATGTTGTTTTTCATGTGTGTAAGTGGCCAACACTGGTATGAGAATTTTCAAGCTGCCTAAAGGCACCTCGCATAGCTTAACGACTGTAATCAAAGATCGACAACAGCCGGGACCAACGGCTTAACGTGCCTTCCGAAGCACGAAGGAGCTCAAGATATTTTTTATGTCTATGATTTGCAATTGATGCAGATGATTAAAATACATTGCATTATTTTGACTAAAGTTACTATACTGAACAGAACACAAAGTTGATGCACATGTTATTGTGATACTGAAAAAACCCATTTAATAAACAAGTTGCGAAATTAAGCTACATAACAGTATGTAAAAGAACCACAAACAAAAGCGGGCAAATTGTGTCCCAGCCAATTTACCGTAAATGAAAACAAACAGCGACCAGAACTTACGTATCGGGTAAGCAACAAACGAAATAGGCAATTTCAATACAAAGAGAATTCAACTCGGTCTTATGAGTTGCGCAGAAATCATTCATGGGCAATAACACCCATTTCTGCTGGGCGCCACCTCAGTTATTGCCTGGAGATAGGATTATTGGCAAATTGTTCCGTTCGCATTCCGGCCTCTCGCACATGAAATATTAAGCACCTACCGCTTGAGCCGTCGAGCACATGCGAATGCCAATAAACACGCGGTAAGAACATAAGAGCCAATGTTACAACTATCCAAAGACGATAAATGGCCAATCGTTTCCTGTTTCTGATGACAAGTGGGGTAGTAAGGTTCTGCCGTATAAATTCTAATTAATATTATAAATGTGAAAGTGAGTTTGTTTATTAATCTGTTTGTTTGTAATGCATTCACGCCTTAACTACCCAACCGATCATCATGAAATTTTGCATACACGTTTTCTGAAGTACGGGAAAGGTCATAGGGTATCTTTCATCAATAAAGTACTGTTCCCAAGGGATCGACATAAACGCGAGCGTAGCTGGTACTAATATATGTATACTACGAGTATATTTTTGGGCAATTTCGATCGAACCCGACGGCTTCCGTCGCGCAATGGTTCACATGCTATTCTACTACAAGTGAGGGTCTAGGTTAGATTACCAACGCGAGCAAATACTTGTACTTCATTGTCACAAGGACGTGGTTCTAGAGTTTTTCAAAAAGGGTTTGCCTGCTGAAAAACCTTGCCCCATCATACTCGTATTATAGCATAAATACTATAAATTGAAACTAACTTCGGGCTCTGACTCTCCAAGAGCATGTACCAGCTCTAAAATTTATCATTTAGTGCTTTTAATCTCTCATAAACTATAAAAAACGTAATGTGAGCGTTTTCCTGCGATTTTAGTCAGGAGGTCTGTTTTCGAACAAGTGAAACCCGATGGCCCATTAGGAAAGAGCATTATTAGCTCTTACACTTTTTATGCAACTCCAGCCGCGGCTCTTCTGGAATAGGTGTCCCGAAGTCGCATAAAAATATCGCGTACTAATTCGTGCTTTGGAAGACACGTATAGCCATAGGTCTCGGCTGTCATAATTGATTGCAGTGGTAAAGCAAGTCAGATGTCATAAATTGTTTTTATATAATGCATGATAAAATGTCTTATAAAATGGCGTAGGTAAATTTAATATTAGTTTAAGATTTGCATACTCTTTCAAAGGTTAGGTTAGATATACACCCTATTACAGCAAATAAATATACGTTTGTAATTTATCCTGACGTACGAAATTAAAATAGTACTTCAGATTGTTTGACCAGTTGCTCGGAAAGCGTCTAAGGGTTAGTTCAGACAGGAAGAAGCGCAGCGGAGAGGATTTTAATAAGGAACTTGAAAATCAACTTTAAAATTATTACAATAATACCTACCGGTTTTCTTCGAGGATGCGCGAGCATTTTTTGTCAGGTTCAATCATGTTTGCACTTTATTTTAAAATAGGTATTTACAGTTGATTTTCGAGTGCCTTAATAAAATTCTCTCCTCTGAACTGACCCTAACTATGCGCCTGACGGACGTGGTCACGATTTCAACATTATGACAGATGGATCATCTGAACTCATCTGCCACCGATCTGTGCGCTATGTGCGTAGTCCACAGTCCACAGCCACTTAAACGAGCGAAAAACTTTATGTACTGTACTGTATATATATCTCATCTTGTTTATTTTAATTCCTCGAGACATACCACGCACCCTTCCTGAATAACTTTCTGTAAGCATGTACAACTTCAATATAGCATTGTAAATTTGATTACCGAGTAACTTTTATTCTTAATTCGTTGGTCGGAGTAACAAGTAAAAAGGATAACAAAAAATTGATTTCCACGCCAATAAAAACTTAATTAGGAAACTTAGCAAAGTTATTCCCGGCTCAGTTAATAGAATTCGGTGAATATTTTATCCTCCACTGTTGACGAGCTCTCGGAAAAATGTCTGGATTTTATGGCTAAGTAAAACGATGGTATTGGCGAACAGATGGCAAATTTCTTTAAGTTTGAAAGATGTATAATTGTTATTTACTGACAAACTTTTTAATGATTGCCTTATTGACAAAATATTGTTATCCTTACTAATATTATAAATGCGAATGTGAGTTTGTTTGTTTGTTTGTTAAGCTTTCACGCCGTAACTACTGAACCGATCATCATGAAATTTTGCATACAAGTTCTCTGGAGTGTGGAGAAGGACATAGGCTACCTTTTATCCCGGGAAAAAGTACTATTCCCGAGGGATCGACATTGACGCGGGCGGAGCCGCGGGCGAAAGCTAGTTAATAATAATCACAGATAGAGAAGATTTATATGAATAACAGCAGGCCTCGGTGGAGATCGCCATGAAGCATGATGACTCAGTCGCATAGGTACATGAGTGGCTATCAGGTGTTACGATTGATAGTGTACTAAAAATGAACAGGAAAGATCTTAGACCAAGAGGGAAACATTTAACATACCTACATTTACGTTTTTATCCCTTGTGGGTAGACAGAGCCCAAGCATAAGAACTAAAGCCACGTAACGTATAGCATGTTGATGGGCATTTTTTTATGTCGGCAAACGATTAAGCGGGTCACTAGATGGTAAATGACCACGACCACCGGTGCCCGTGGACAACTGCAACACCAGGGTGTGACAGGTGCGTTGTCGGCCTTTCAAAAATTGGGGAAGGAAATAGGGAGGGAAGGAGGAAGGATGGGCCTCCGGCTCTCTCACTCACCGATCCAAGCATAGAAGCGGTAAAGCTTCTACTCTGACGTTGATTTTCTGTGAGAGTGTGGTACTTCCCCGTACAAGCCGGCCCATTCATGCTACTAGCAATTCATTTTGCCGGCAGCGTGGCTCTACCACGACTAAAGCATATGTGGAAATGGAGTCTAGCCGTATCGCCTATTGACATGATTCCTCAGATTTTCTCCAATTTTACAATCTGCGTGGGAAGAGAAGGAGCTAGCATATTCTACTTTTTTTCATATCTCCAACACCATTATTGAAGACTAGCTGTTGCCCGCGGCTCCGCCCGCGTTTTTGTCGATCCCTCGGAAGCAGTAGAATTTCCCGGAATCAAACATACCCTATGTCCTTCCCCGGGCTTTAAACTACCTCCATACCAAATTTCATTCAAATCAGTTCAATGGTTGAAGCGTAAAAAGACGACAGACAGAGTTACTTTCGCGTTTATAATATTAGTATGGAAGTATGGATATTATTTATACTTCTAAGTCCAGAAATTAGAAAATTTCCATAAAATCTTTACCTTCCCATTTTACCCCTTAATTTTGTCCATTTCACCCACATATATCTTTTTTAATTGTAATCGTGAACTGACATACCTTATTTTCATACTTCATAGTCCAGAAATGAGAAAATTTCCAATTTCCATACAAACTTTACCCACTTGCCATTTAAGGGGGGAATTTTGGCCATTTCATCTTCACAGATCTTTTTTATTTGTAATCGAGAACTTATATACCTATTTTTATACTTCTAGATCTAGTAATGTAAAAAAAATCCATACAAATTTTACCCCCTTCTGAGGGATTATTTAGCTATTTTAATACTAAAATCTTTTTCAATTGTAATCGTGAATATATTTACCTAATTCATATTAAAATCTAAGCCTAGCAATTAGTTAATTCCTATACAAACTTTACCCCGCTATTTTACCCCTTTAAGGAAAAATATCGTCCGTTTTACCTACACAGATATTTTTAATTGTAACCTAGAACTTATATACTTATTTTCATATGTCTAAGTCCATAAATGACAAAATTTCCATACAACGTTTATACCACCCACCCTCACCCATCATCTACACACATCTTTTTTAATTTTAATCGAGAACTTATATACCACTATATACTTTCATACTTCTAAGTCCAGAAATGAAAAAATTCCATATAAATTTTACTTCTTTAGTAGTTACATTTCTTAAAATCCTTTCTTAGCGCTCAGTCACATCATTAAAAGAACCCCTGTACCAAATTTCAAGTTTCTAGGCGGAACGGTTTCGGATGCGTTGATATATAAGTCAGGTTTGCCGTTTGCCTGCGGCTACGCAGACGCCGTTAGTGTCCATCCCTTAGGAACAGTAGAATTTCCCGGAATAAAAGGTACCCTATGTCCTTTCCCGGGTCTGAAACTTCAACCAAATTGGTTCAATGGTTGAAGCGTGAAAAGAAGGCAGACAGACAGACAGACGGAGTTACTTTCGCATTTATTATATTAGTACAGATAGTATGGATAGGTATAATGCTGTCGTATAATGATGATGAATTGACTTTGGATTTTAATTTTCCTATGTCACTTATTATTTAACCACTTATTACCTATAAGTGCTATATATTTGCAGGCAAACGCATACCTTGAGTTCATTCAAATGACGATAACTTTTTTTTTAATGAACCGATATTGATGAAACAAACTTTAAATGTTTTGCTGAGTTGAAACAAAGCAATTGGTGAAAGTTTGAAGTAAATCGGTTCAGTATTTTCGGAGATAATCGTGATCATACATACAGACAGACAAAAAATTCCAAAAATTTTTTTTGCTTTCTTTTATTCTTTTTATGTGTCCCTCTATCCATTTCAGTCAAAAATTCTAAATGTACAGACAAAATATTTTCACTGTTTTATTATATGTATATATTATTATATGTATATATATATATAGATTAAACGGGCTTAAAAAGTGCAGACTTTTATTTCACTGTATTTGAAACTCAGTGTAGGAGAAATAGTATATTGCGGGCGGAAACATACACTTTCACTGCACTTTCAGGCACACGAGTTGCCTTAGAACGTTTTCCTTCGACATAAAGTAAACCACCGGTGCGCGAAGTAAGAGGTATTACCGTGGGTCTTAACATTGGATTGTACAAAATTTTACATTTGCTTTCCATGATCCGTTTATATAATAGTACCTACATTATGATACAAGTGGGCTTTATTGATATTTATTCAAGGTGTAATTGCTCTCGCGAGCCCATGGGTCGAGTAAGGTATGAGCCGAGATTATAATTATCAAAGCACAGAGTGACATACTCGTACGTAGACGCAGCTGTATTATGTGCCCTATACTTGTCAATATTTCTGCTACACCTATTTACCTAATTTAGTATTTTTCAAAACATTTTTTATACAGGATTATTTAGTTAGTTATCAAATTGATCAAACATTTAAATTTTATAAATAACTAGCCTTCGCCCACGGTTCCGCTCTCATTCCCACGGGAACAGTAGGTACTTTATTCGGAATGAAAGGTAGCTTCTAAGTTACTCCAGATTTATGTGCAAAATTTCGTTAAAATCAGTTCAGTCGTTTTAGCGTGATTAAGAACAAACATATATACATACTCAATTCACAAATTTTTCGCGTTTTTTAATATCAGTAAGGATAAATCAAGGACGTTATAGTAGAAGGACTGAGCTCTCATAGTAATAATTGGAGCAGAAAGCGAAGACAAACTTCGGAATTCTATCTCGCTCTAAAGTAGGGTGACCAACTATAGAATAGATTTCTCGGACATGAAGTACTTAGGTAAAGCCAAGTAGGTGGTACACGCGTTTCTCAATCTTGTACGATCGTACGAGATTCGTTAAACGTTCATTCAGTCAGCGTCCCATATGCTTTATTAAGCGGTATTTAATTTTAAAAACTAAAGTATGAAAGTAAATAGGTCGAAACAAGGTATTTTTTTTCATGGATCAATACTTTTTTTAACTAAAATCGTGATTAACAACAAAAAAATAAAATAAAAGACATATCACGATTTTCAATATAAAACGACAATACGACTAATTCACATCCAAAGGGGTTCCAAAGCTCGTTCCAAGGAGAACGCGCAATGTAAATTCAATTGCGTGATAGCAACACGAAAGCTGCGTTGCACTCGAACTGATATTATCGATAATATTTAATAGTTAATATAATTATCTCAGATTTTTTAGGTTGCTCCCATGTGTTGATTAAAATATTTATCAGTACTAGTAACTAGTATGGAATGCATGTTAAGAAAAGAATTCGAACTTTGGCATACAAAAAGTTAAAATACATCAAAAGTCGCGTTTTGATGTACATGAATGAAAGGCAAGCCAATCGACAAATACAAATGACTGTTTATCGAAAGAACGCGATTTATTTCTGTGGATATAACATTACTATTTCGCTCATCATCATCATCATTTCGAGTAGGTGTCCCGGTCAATCGACCATGCACACCCTGGTGTCAGAGTTCTTCGAAACCGCCTCTCAGCCTCTGACGTGGTTCCTTTAACGACTACCAGATGGCAGCTGGAACCAACGACTTAACGTGCCTTCCAAAGCACGGAATCATCTTTATTATCAGACAATCCGGTGATTCAAGCCTGCAATGTCCTAACCAAACTGGAAATAAATAAACAAAGTATGCTTCCCGTAGGAATCGAACCCATGACCTCCGGGTCTACAGGCAAACGCCTTAACCACTAGACCACGGGGGCAGTTACTACAAACTTCGCTAGTAATGGTGGTGGCGTGGCTTATGCAAAAACTGACAAACGCGTTCCCTTTGCAAAGTCCACGCGTAGCCATTCTATGCTGATATATTTCTATGGTAGGTACCTATGTCGGTGTCATTGATAAGACCCATGCTATGATCATTTATGCTGATCACTTTTGACAAATAGCAACTTTAGAAGGGAATAGCAACAGTAGAGATGTTCATAGTACGCCTGATGGATCGAAACTTTATTCTATAACTAGCTGTTACTCGTGGCTCCACCAGCGTTAATGTCGATCCCTCGGGAACAGTAGAATTTCCCGGAATTAAAGGTAACCTGTGTTCTTCCTCGGGCCCCAAACTACCTCCATATCAAATTTCATCCAAATCAGTTCTATGGTTGAAGCGTGAACATTCAAAAGACAGACAGAGTTCACCTACACAGATCTTTTTTAAATGCATACTAGAACTTATATACGTATTTTCATAATTATAAGTACAGAAATAAGAAAAAATCCATACAAACTTTACTTTTTATTATTTTACTCTTTCAGTCTGCTTAAAAAATTCGAAACTTCGGGATTTCTTAATAATATGGCGGCAATGTTGAGATCGTACTAGGGTTGCTAGACTAAATTCAAATTTAATACTATATTAAGATTGCTCTTTTATTATCGATAAGAGAAAATTCTAAATTAACTGTAAACATACAGTTTAGTTAATAAAATAATTATTCCATGTAAAATAAAACAATAATTATTTCATTATAAATTAAATATTTCTGTTTTGCTTTACTACCATTTTCTTCCATTATTTACATTTTTTTGCAATGGCAAGGGTGCGAGAGGGAAAAAATGCCTAGGTATTTCCGTCTCACTTTACCCTAGAATTTTTTGCACAGCATTATGCTCTCTATTCCTTAAGCGTAAAGAAGTTAATATCGTATATCAAAATCTAAAACAGTTCTATCAGGGTACTAAGGAAACCACATACTATATAGATGGGATAAATCGAAACTACATAAGTTATTTTCCCGGCGCTTTACTTTTTTATAGGCCCCTATCAGAATGGCACAGACAAATCCTAACATACAGCCTCATTTCGATTTAAGTAAATAAAAAAACAATATGTATTTTATACACAATTAATATTTATATCCGGATGATTTAATAAAAAAGAAGATACCTACACTTCTTTCGCTCACAAAACTTAATCCTGTAGGTATTCTAGATGACAATTTTTGATACTTAGAACTCTTTCCTAAAAGAAAACTGAAAAGTTGCTTACTTACTAAATTACTTCAAAGTGCTCTTAACTTTACATTATTATTATTTTTGACTATAAAACACTCGAGGTTATTCTGCTTTATGACGACGAGTTACAAATCGGTGTATCAATCACGTCGTATTCAAACTTAAATTATTGCGGAATTACCTATACCCTCCGTGCTATACCTAATCATATTCTAATTTGATTTTAATTAATAAATGCTATTTTACATTTCCATTTGTGAACATTCAATCAACATTTATGTCAAGATTGCTATTTTAGCTACATTTTCATTAGAATCTTTTCTTGTAAACGCCTACACTTCTTACAAATATTTAAACGAGAATTTATCTGTAACTGGCTGAAGCGGCCGATGCCAGCGACGGATGGCAAGAGCTATAAACCCACAGATAAGGTTCCGCGGAAGGCGCTACATATGAGCACCTACAATTTGCGACGTGGAATATATACTCGTAGGTGTACAGTCAGCCAAGGAGATATCTGACCCCCTACAACAGCGCCATTTTTCGCAAACTAAAGAACCATCCGTGGTTTAAACCCAAAGATAAAAATATACAAGTGTAATATCCTTTGCGACTAGTGCCATCTATTGAATTGTGAATGAACAAATAAGGTTAATAAGCAGAAGTCTGATACCCTTGATGACTAATGCCATCTATTCGATTTTTGATAAATAAAACAAGCCCTAGCATACGATACGCTTATTTCAAAGATACTTCAATAGTTAGATGTGGCGCAAGTGGTAGGCACTACGGTTTAATAGTTAGTGTGTTTATGAGGAAACAGGTTCAAATCCTCCAAAGCTTTTTATTTTTTACAAATATCACCAACTTCGTATTGTGATGTTGGTGTAATTTTGGTTGTTTTAACATAATGTTACCGAGCTAATTACTGTTAATAAAAAGCATTTTAAATTTTTAATTACTTTATTACATCAAAAAAATTTTACAGTGAAATAAATACCTGCCTACTTAATTCAAACTATGATTAATCTTCTGTAGAGAGAACCAACATGTTACTTAATAAGTAACAATTTACATCTCTCAACTTTTTTTTAATCATAGTATTATATTTTTTTAAATGTGTAGGGTCAAATAGTGCTATGTGAATAACTTTGCTTCGATAATAGTATAAGAATGAATATGTAAACCTATGGCATTAAATGAATTTTAATATGGGAGAGGGTGACCCCCATTTTGAAGCTTTTGTTCAAGTCTATTTGTCATTTCACTTACCATGTTAGATCAGATCACATATCACTTATGCGCATATTTATTAATTTAGTATAACCTCTTTTTCTAAATTGATTTAAGTTCAAACTTTACTCGTGTCTCGTGTCTCAGTTAAGCACTATTTGACCCTACAATCTGGGATTTTAATTGGTCACTCAATAACAGTTAGATCACAGAACAATTGTCTTAAATAAAATATATTCTACACTGCACACTGTTGGAATCACCACATCTCATAAAATTTCCAAGTATTTTTCTTTATTCATCCGGCCGCCGAATTCTACCAGCTCCCCTGGGCCCATTGAAGACATCTGTCCCCAATAACCTGCAAAACAATAATACGATCAGTTACCTAATAATCTACACTGCGTAATACACGAGGTATTAAATATTATTATTATTTTACTTAACTATTAAATGAATATTTTTACCTAATGTTATCCTGCCACTGTTCTCAAAGGCAAATTATTTTGATGGCTATACGCTGGCCATGTCTTCTCCGCAATATTTTTCTGCCATCATCATCAGACTTAAAACTTTTTTCATCAGAATAAAATACGATCTCGTTCTTGTTAAATGTTTCCTCACTGTTTCAATTGCAGTTGATCGAGTCTTCTTAAATCTCCGAATCCACAAACGGACGGTGTTTCTGTAAGAGACATTTATCACAAACCCTATGTTTTACGGAACAAAAAATAGTGTGACAATTAAGTAAGTATATTAAATACTTATAATTTCTACTTACCGCGATACCTAACTCTCTAGATATAGATACTTTAAATACTGTGGTTGTCTTCACAATACACTATTAGCTTTCACAAAATCTGCTATATGAGATGAAACGGGATGCCTAATAACTGGTGGGGTTTTGGATCACTACACAGTAATCGCAGTATCTTGAATGTAATTGTGACGCGAGTGAACAATATTTTTGATTAGTTGGTATCAGGTATAAATAAATCTGATAGATTACCCTCAATTTATTTGTTAAAGCAATGCGTTGCAGTTGGTGACAATGATGTCATAGCAGTAGAAATAGATAGCCAATTTCGCCCTAGATGTCATATCGTCGGTTGGCGTATTGAGATGAGCGCTAGCTTCTCAAGTCGTAGGTCCATGGTTCGTATCGAACTTTACGTAGGATTGTTTTTGATTCTTTCTTGTTCTTACCATTGATGATTACTTGAATTATTAGCTGAGTTTATTAGAAATACAAAATTTGCAACTGAGCAGGTTGTCAGAAACAAGTTTATACTAGCAGTTGTCTGTCTACTTGCCAAAAATCACGGTAGGTGGCGCTTCACAGCAAAGTGTGAATTTACGTTTTAAAAGTCAGGGGGTCAGGTATCTGCTTGGCCGACTGTACCTAATCAATTTTCGGTTCAGCCTACTTTATATTGCAATTAAGGAATATACTTGAACCGTTGACGCCATTACACCTAGTTTTTTTTAGGAAACGTAGGTATTATCATGTCGATGGATATTTTGTATTAGCTTTGAGAATCTCTTAGATGTGTGCTGTGTGTCCATGTTATTGTGTAGGTAGTGTGTTCCTGTATTAGGAGCAGTACGCATATTCTTGTATACGATCTTTTAAAACATGCACGGTGCACCGTATTTTTGAGGGATCTGTTTTCTATTTTCTAACCGAGCAAAACTGTCTTTGCATTCACTGCACGCAAATTATACGCGTCATAGCAGATTATGATCAGGTTGCATAACATAACAAACTAATGTTCTTCCGAGGAACCTAATCATTTTATTCGTAAGTGTTACTTATACTATTATAAATGTAAAATACGTAGGTTTATATGTAAATGCTCATGGAGAGGTCAACTTCAGGAAAACAAAGATATCCAACTGGATACAAAAGACAATACGAGTGCTTACACTGAATTTTATTGTATGTAGTTTCGCGCCGTTGTTCTTTTGTGTATGAATCCTATCTACCTTTTTTATTACAAGTACACCTATATAATTACTTGGAAACGTTTATTTAATACATCTTCAAGACAATAATTTAATTAAGTTATATATTCATTTGTGTGATTTGTTATTTAATTTCTTTTATATGAAAAGGAAGCATTGCGAGATATTTTAGTTTTATGAAATTTCGCGCCTCCCCCTCTTCTCTAGAGAGGAGGGGAAACTGATTACCGAGTATGTACTACATTTATGTAACTTATTTTTTTTCTAGCCTATAGTGTGCCACTAGTATGCAAGGACCTCTCCTATTGTACACCATTCGTAGGTATATCTGTTTTACGCACCTCATTATCAGAATCCTGGCACATTGCCCGGATTCTGATCTTGTATCTTCAGAATCCGAAAACAAATAAAGATGTATTGGAGTTAGGGTTCTTCTTATCTTAAAAATTAGAAAAGCATCTTATTTTTGTTACGAAACAAATATATTTTCGTACGTAGAGCAGTAAATTATTAAAAAAAAACTATTAATTGAGATGCCAATGCGTATGAGCATTACATATAATTTATACTTATATTAAATGCAATCGAAATGTTCAAAGGACCGCTTTGGTCCTTTAAACATTTCAAAGGTTTACCAAAAGATCTGAATCTCATCAAAACGTTTTTCATTTGGACTAGATTGGATTCATTCAGCGTTTCATTTTCTTCACGGCTAATATCGAAGATTCTGCAAAAGGTTACCTATGTTTTATACATACAGTAACTTCAAATGAGCTTCTAACTTATGAGGCGTATAAAAAGAAAGGTTGTATAAAGAGCGAAATGCGTTGATTACATTGCAGCCTCAAAGTCGTCTCTTCTTATCGTATCTTTGATTAGATATCCATGGCTGTAGCATAGCTACAGCTATTCTTCTAAGCTTAGAGGAGTGGTTCGTTAGTGCTTATGCAAGTAAGTAACATTATGTGTGGATTTGTGTGCCGTATGTCTCAAGAAATATGATATATTTCATTAGCAAGCAGTTAGTTGCGATATCGCAAGCTTGAAAAAAAAATGATACTATTATCGTCTAATTGTTAACCTAAGAAATGGAATGAGACTACTTTCTTTATTTTTGTTTTTTCTCTTACTAGTTTTTTCGCTTTCCTGCGTCTTCACTTGCTTTAATGTCATTCCCTTGGTAACAGTACTTTTTGGAGATGTACCCTTCATACCTCAGACAACGTGTAGGTATGTAAAATATCATGATGTTTGGTTCAGAATTAGGTCGTGAAAGTGTAACATACAAACTCACTGTCTCATTTATAATATGAGTGAGTTATAATTTTAAATAGAGGTACATCCTCCATATAAAATTATAAGTCATGTGAGATGGAGACAACGTATTGCCACGATGTTTCTTCTAAAAAAAAACTCCGTGCTTGTAGAAATAATTAATAATTCATACATAGTGATTACATTAGTAGGTACTTCAACAAAAAAATTGTATAAGTTAGCTAGAATATAAACGCAACAAAATCCTTCTTAATTTAATATACTTATATTGTGTTGTAACTCAACTTAAAACAGGAAGGTAACCACAATAATAAAGCCGCAACAATCACTAAGCCCTGACAAAGGCCTTTGATAGCCTGAAAATTAAAACATCATCCATTAATACAGCGAGAAATAATTAAAATATTAGAAGCTTTATTTTATGTCGCTACTTTGTTGTTCTGGGGTCGGGTAGCAAAGAATGTGCCAGAGACTCTTCCATAATTAAAGTGAAAGGAAATGAGGATGACAAATCACGTGAAATTCTTGTTTGTACTAATACAGACATCCACCAGTTTGGACAGGTTTATAGTCTTACTAGCTTCCGCCCGCGGCTCCGACCGCGTCAATATCGATCCCTCGGGAACCGTACTTTTTCCCGGGATAAAATGTATTGTATGTGAGGACATACGGAGAAGGCTCCGTACCCCAGATAACATGTATGCAAAATTTCATGATGATCGGATCAATAGTTACAACGTGAAAGCGTAACAAACAAACAAACAAACTCACTTTCGCATTTATAATATTAGTTAGGATTAGGATATTATACCCATTTTTATACCCATTTTATCAAAGTATCTAATCTACTCGTAAGTAGTGTCGAATTTCATGCCAGCTACTGATAAAAAAATCTTTTTTTTCAGACGTAAATGAAACCAACAACGCAGACTAGAGTGGAATCTTTACGACGGGAAGCTCTGACGTATATTTCCAAAACGCCCGAGAAGGAAATGAAAGTCATCGGCCGAGGGTGACCGGTTTGTTACAGCACACATCAACCCGCCACATTACTCCTCCTCGAATTTGCCTACAAATAAAATGGCTTACCGTATTTGTCCTCAAGACATCTAGCCTGAGAGTCCATAAACTGAATGAAATGTGAATAGTTTCAGATTGTATGCGTTATTTGTGATGTGATAAAGTAAAGCGTAGATATAAGTTTATGTGCTGCCACATTCAATTTTATGTCATCTATACCAGCACTGCTATTTTCATAAATGTAAAATACGAATTACTTTTTTAGGTTGATGTAGATAGGAAGTAATTTCTAAAATAAAAAATATATTTTTGTTAATGACTACTCTATGTCCACCATTTCATATATGATACATTGTACTGTCATCCAACTCACGCATTTAATATGCAAAATTTCACTCAATTGGTTGAAGATAACTATTTGAAAATTGAATGAAATCTTTTATACAACAATCTGGGCAAATAAAAAAAAGTCAATAATAAATAACGGTTCTGATTCAGATTGTTTTACACATACATTTTATTACATTAACGGGCTAAGTTACCCCTTATATAGCCTTAGCTATGTCGATGGATTATCCATGAAAGAACAAAAATTTAATATGTGACGCTTAATATCAATGATTTAACAATAGGGCAATCAAGCATTTAACACACATTTTTCTTTTTATGAGATATAAGGGTATTTTTAACCTGTATTTGAAAAAAGAAGAATAAGCTACTAAGTTACATTACTAATACAAACGACTAAGTATATGCTATAAAGCTTATCACCAGCATTTGCTACACCTTCAGAAATGCTACGAAGAACAATTGCGTCACCTCATAGCAATTTGTTCCAAATGAATTTGCCTTTATTTATATTGTAGATGTAGAATAGACATTGTTCCCTCCTAGTCGGTTTAAAACAAAGCAGACCGGCAATAGGAGCTGGCATATTGCCTCAGTTCCAACTTTTACGGCCGCTATCTCGGGGTTTATGCCTTATAAAATGTACCGCGGCCACGCAGACCGCTGCCGGGTAAAAAGTAGCGATGGGAGAACAGATATCGCAATTGGTAAACGCTGCTCGATGGAGACACTATTGGCCTATCACGGGTTTATATCATTCTTATTTGAAAAGGCCGTCTGACAAAAGTTAATGTTACTTTTTATGAATATAGATTTTATGAATATTAAAAAGTAGAAATGTTAGTTTAAAAATATTGTACGACTTGAAGACTCCTCAAATCTAAGGAATACAGGTAACTTTTTACCAACTTCGATGCTTTATGATTCTTTTGCTGCTGCACTAAAAGAATTCGCTGAGTTTTTGTTTCACTGCTTCACATATTTGCAGTCCAAACTGCCTCTTTATGTCTTATTTAAAACTTTTTGTGTTTGATAGTTGTGTGAATTATATCATTAAAACTAACGTGAGATACAGACATTATGTACTAAAAACGGGTCACTCACGTGCTATTTCGAGACGCGCGGCGGAGGGTCCCGAACTCGGGAGTTCGGGACCCTCCGCCGCGCGTCTCGCACTCGCCTTGAAAATGGGCTCCTGACGAGTCCGAAAATATAGTCGGCAATCCCGAAGAAATAGCACGTGAGTGACCCGTTTTTAGTACAAAATAGTTGTGTGAATCCTAATCCTAACTTCCTAACTAATATTATAAATGCGAAAGTGAGTTTGTTTGTTTGTTTGTTTGTTTGTTACGCTTTCACGCCGTAACTACTGAACCGATCATCATGAAATTTTGCATACAAGTTCTCTGAAGTACGGAGAAGGACATAGGCTACCAGCTATACTATTCCCGAGGGATCGACATTGACGCGGGCGGAGCCGCGGGCGAAAGCTAGTGGTAATATATTCCTTGTTTAATCTCATATAATAATTTCTATGTACTATCTTCTAAATGTAATCTAATGGAAATAATGACGAAAAGGTTTTTATAGGCATAAGCATAAATTTGCTGACTTACCTACATCAATTCACGTTGCAATTTTTTTGTTTGACTGGCTGCATCCACATCCACAACCATTTCGAGATATACGCTCAAATAACAATAACTTCGTTAAAGAAAATTAAAAAAGAAAACGACTGATTACTATGAAGTAAATGAAATAAATTTTTGACATGCTATATAAGTAAGCGGTTGGGCCGCAGTTGGGCCTACATTACGCAATATACCTGTCCTGTGGTAGCCAGTTTAGAATTACAAGGTCAGGTTTCCCATTACCGAGAATAGGATGTCCTAGGTTCTATTATTTATATACTTACAAAAACAGAATAATACGATAGCAAGGTTACAACAATCGAAAATAAATAACAAATGAAAAGAAATGGAACATCATAACTTAGGTATAATTATTATGTCGTAGAATAGAGATGCTTCAGGATTAGTTTAAAGTAATCTGAAATGGGTGCTCACTTTGTAATTTGTAAAACTAAGACACTCAATTTCACGTTTTGTAAAGTCTTTTGTGGACATTTTTTTTTTCTTTTTGTCTATTTGACACTCAAACTTCATTCAGAAGCTTATTTAGCCAGTGTCTAGTTATCTCTGAGTTATTCGATTGTATCAACGAAATGATGGTATAATTCATTTCGCTGATTCGACGGAGCCCCTGGCGACAATTTCCACGAATTCACGAATACGATGCAGCAAGGCGAGCAAACACCAGCCCGCAAATTTAAATTCAAAACGTTTATTCAATATAGGTTTCTTAGAACACTTATTATTTGTCATATATCACTTTTCAACAATTGTTGATGTCAAAATTTACTTATGGCTAAGTTAATTGCCGCTCCCAAAGCGGAGTGCAGAAGAAGCGGCAACAAACTGCACAGCGCATTTTCTCCAAAGGACGTCAACTCACAATTTTTGAAAACCTTTGAAAATAGGTATGTGGACTGAGTAAGTATACATTGGTTTATTTAAATGTCATGAAATGAATAACACCGAAATAAAAAAATGTCAAATTAAGTACCTACTAAAATTAAAATAAAAAATGTCATCTTTAAAAATATCACGTACAGAATGTACCACACATAATACTCATTTGTATACATACAGTATTACGAGTAGTGATGTGCCGTTCCCAGGAACGTTCCTACATTCCCCAGATTTTCAAAATCGTTCCCGGGAACGGTCCCAATAAATGGAAATGTCAGGGCTGGTTGTAATTTTTTTTGTCATACAACTTTTTTGTCAATGCAAATATATTAAACTGATGTTTAAGCATTACTTGGTATATGTAATATATAAATATTTTCAATAATCGACAAAATTCCCGAAATAAACGGGAACGTTCCCGGGGAATGTTCCCAAATTCCCGGGGAACGTTCCCTTGTTGCCGGGAACGTTCCCTTGTTGCTGGGAATGAGACCAAATCTCAAAAGTTTTTATTTAGTAAGTATACAATATAAGTATACAAATATTTTCCTAATTTAGATGGGAACGTTCCCCCGAAATTGGGAATGTTTCCGGAAACATTGCTGTAAACGGGAACGTTCCCTGGGAATGGGAATTTGGGAACGGCACATCACTAATTACGAGGTGTCCGCGCCAAGCACAAGCCAAATATTCTTTAGTTAATAAGAAATTATCAAGTTACTGCTATGCTCTTTCAATTTTAGCTGAAAATTCATCAATCGACGTTACGTCGATTGATGTTACGCACTGCTTCTTATAGTTAACTTATGGCATTATATATTGGAGAAATTCTGTAAATGTATCGTCTACCTATATATTGTAAAATAAATTATTGCGAATTATGTATAATATGTACCAAGAAGAATCCTGAAGATTATTATTTAAGCAGGAAAGATACCTCACACTGAATAATGTATATATTATACTAGAAATATGTATGTTTGTAAGAAATAATATGAACTATTTTGCAAAAAAGAAAGATTTTAGCAGTAATTTAAGAAATGTGTATGAATATGATTTATACATATTTACCAATAATTAATAATAGTACTATTATTAATTATTGGTAAATATGGGCATTTCTCTGTAAACTCGTAAACGGCTGTCCCGACCGTTTTTCTCAAAAAGTAATCTACTTATTTAAAAATAAATCACTGCTACTAAAACCTTAACCCTGAAACTTTACAGGCCCTTCGTTTTTACAACCATAACTATTTTAATTTTTTTACTAGACGTGATAAAAGCTCAATAAAAACAGTCCCCTGGCTGTCCCCATCACTGTATTCCCGCCAAGAAACGAGATTTACGAAGATGTTATTGAAACTACATACATTTGGCAGTTAATATAATAAGAAAAACAATATAATTAATATTATTTTCGTAAAACAATGTCTCATTACGAATTTTATTATAATAGTAAACACCTGTAAACTTTGTCCCCAAAATTTATTTACAGTCCCCTGCCAAAAATTTTAATCCATAATAAAGAAAAACTGTAATAATTACAAACGTTTTTTATAGCGAAACAAAACGCAATCATTGTGAAATTTGCAACCTTGCTGAATGCGGCAACGAAACGCCATTTTATTTAGTGTCAGAGCGTAATTTGTGAGGTGTACACGCGTTTGGTCCGCTACCACACGCAGTCCTCTGGCAAGTAATAATATTTAAATGTTAATTACTTTGATTATCGCTATATAGTTTATTGTTTTATTATTTATGTCTAAATTGATCGGTAGGTCTTTAAAAAACTATTTTGTGTGAGTTTTGTAAATATTGTGAAATTTAACCTAAATACACAGTCCCCTGGCATCAGTCCTCTGCCTAAAAATGCGGCAGGGGACTGTTTTACATAGCAGGGGACTGTGAATTTTACGTATTGGTTAGCGTTTTTATGTATTGCTTGTGTAAATTTATCCGCTACTCTGTTTTATTAATGTAAGAATCATAAAAGTATCATTGCTTTGCATAATTTTCTTTTCTAAAATTATAATATTTGACACAGGCTGATCGAACACATATGATATAGCTCCTAAAAAGAAAAAGTTATCCCGAGAGGAATCACTACAAAATAAAGAGAAGCAGAGCGACTACGATACAAAAGAAATAAAATGGCCCTAAAAAGAGAGAAAATTAGAAGTTGAAGTATCAAAAGAAGGAAAAAGGTTTCAAAAATAATTAAAGGACAAGCCCCGGGCGAGGATGGAATTACGACGAAGCTCCTAAGGGCAGGTGGACGACCTGTTCTGATGGACCTTCAGCGAATTTCAACTCGGTAATATCATCCGGCAGAACCCCTGGCGCGCGGCACAGGAGCATTATGGTACTGTTCTTCAAGAAGGTCGATAAGACCCTAAAGACAGCTAAAAACTACAGACCCATTTTGCTGCTGAGTCACATCTACCAGTTGTTTTCGAGGGTCATAACGAATAGACTTGCGCGAAGACTTGACGAGTTCCAACCTCCAGAGCAGGCCGGGTTTCGGGGAGGATTCAGTACCGTAGATCACATTCACACAGGCAAATTATTCAGAAGACGAGCAATATAATCAGCCCCTTGTCTAGCATTTGTGGTATACGAGAAGACATTCGACTCTATTGAGGCCTGGGCTGTTATGGAGTCCCTGCGAGATCCCAAGTCGATACACGGTATATCGTGGTGCTGAGATGTCTTTACAATGCCGCCTCAATGTCCGTCCAAATACAAGGCAGTCAAACGAAGCCAATCCAGCTCCAAAGAGGCGTGAGACATGGGGATGTTATATCCCAAAAATTGTTTACCAATGCTCTGGAGGACGTTTTCAAGACACTTGACTGGACAGGATAAGGCATTAACATGAACGGTGAATACATCCCACAGGCAAAATCGCTGCAGAAGCTTCAAGTGATGCTGAGCAGCGTAAATGGGTCGTCGATGGAATACCTCTCGAACTTTTCGATACATATGTCTACCTTGGACAGATCCTACAGCTAGTTCGAAACAATTTCGTGAAGGAAACCGATAGGAGGATTCAGTTGTGCTGGGTGTAATTCCGGAAACTGCGTCATATCTTTTCGTCACCCATACCACAAAGCTTTAAGACAAAGGTCTTTAAAAAAGTGCGTCTTGCATGTGATGACCTATTGTGCTGAGATGTGGACACTTAAGGTGGGAATGGTCCACAAGCTAAAAGTTGCTCAGGAAGCTGTGGAGAGGGCTATGCTTGAAGACTCAGAGGGATAAAATCCGTAAGCAAGTAATCCGTCAGAGAACCAAAGTAACCGACATAGTTACTCGAAAAGGTAAGCTGAAGTGGCAGTGGGTTGGCCACATCTGTTGCTGAACTGACAATCGCTGGAGTAAGAGAATTCTACAGTGGAGACCATGTAAGCTAAATGTGGGACGCCCCCCGGCTAGATGCAGCGACGATCTGTGTAGGGCGGCTGGCAGCAATTGGATAAGCATAGCTGGTGATCGAGCTAAAAGGCTCATCTTGGGAGAGGTTTACGTCTAACAGTGGACTGCCACAGGCTACTAATGATGATGATGATGATTTCATTTAATGATTAATATTATAATAATAAGACTTGTAATGTTAATCTCAGTGTGTACAAAATGTTTCTAGCACTTAGGGTAAAATTTTTGATAATAATGTTTAAAGAAAGTTATATTTTGGTTAGACTTTTTAATAAAAAAAAACTTTGTTGATTATTGATGCGAAAATATGTCAAAAACAATAAATGTTAAATGTTTTTTTTTAAAGTACAACAGTCCGGTGTCTCACATAACAGCCTCCTGTCACGTTCAAAACAGTCCCCTGTTGCCTCAAACAGTACCCTGTCATGATTTTTTGAAAAATCGCGAATAACTCTGAAAATACGTAAAAATTCAGTGGGCCTCCTTATCTAACTAAAATAATAGATAATTTTCTTTGAAATAGGACACAGTTTTTTGGCAAATGGCAAAAAAAATTGCCAGGACAGCATTTGTATGGGACGTGTACAAGCTTACAGAGAAATGCCCAGTATGTATAATAAGAGCACATTTATTTCTGGTATTAAAGTATATAATCACTTGCCACTTGAATTTAAGAGCAATGAAAATAATATTATATTCAAACGAAAATTAAAGAATTGGTTATTAGAGCATGTTTTCTATGATTTGTCTGAATATTTTGATTATAATACTAATAATAATAGGCCTAAGAGGTATTGTACTGACAAATAACTAATTTACTTTGTACCTACATGAATATTGCATACCTGAAAGGGTAAGACTGTTGAAACTGTTTTTGTTTTTTACTTTCCCATCTATGTAACACAGTTATGTGCAATAATTATTTTGAGTTTGAGTTTGATCATAAATTACAACTTAAGTTTATAAATGCATTGATGAATCGCTTAAAAAACAAAATTAGTCACTAAAAATAACGTTTATTTTCTAAAAAAAGATAAAATCGTGATCTTCGAAAAAGTAAGCATACCCAGTTATTATTCAAAGAGGTTTCCCTTAGCTACCGCGAAGCCAGATTTACAATATTCGATAAAATCATTTTCTATAACGACTGAATCAATAACATTAAATCTGTCACCACTAGGTGACAGAATTGCGAATAAATAAATAATGTAATTGGTTTGTTTACATTTGCCCGAAGTATAACTTACTTACTTATTTCTGTATCTACTAATAAGGCTTTTTGGCGACTGGGATCGCAATTGACTTGGACCCATGGCTTGGACCGCGGTCCCAGTTGCGGGATCCATTTTATTTTTTCTTCCAGTGACTAACAAACGAAAAAAAATATTAAAATAATAAAACTTTTTGATTTAAAAAATGTACCGATTTAACCTTATATAGTTTTATTTTTCACTGGGAATTATGTATTTATACAAAACGTTATATAAATATAATTTAACATCGTTAAGGCTGATCTTGTGATAAATAATAAATTACTTACATGTTAGTTATTAATTAGCACTAGTATTAGGAGCTCCATTGGCTACGGGAGCCACTTTCCATCAGTTGAGACATATGTCAGTGCTTAATTTTTGGTAACTTTCTAAAAACAAAGTTCTTTCTCTATCAAAATAGAAAAATTCTATCAAGGGCGGCAGGCCACTGTTCAGACATTACGAGTATGTGTTCGTAATATTTTGATACCGCAAATATAATATCATAACTTTTTATGGCAAAACCAAATAGTGTCATCAGTTTCCCGAATAGTCCCAAAAAAGTATCACTCTATTACGGCGGAATAATACCGTCCCTCCCAAATCCGTTTATCGCTACAGTGGTAAGACTCGCTGGGAGGCGTTTCAGCCTGTTTAGATACATTGCACTCGATACTCCGCTCAAATGGGGCTTTCGCCTCCCTTTCTACAATTTTGTAGGGACATTTCAGCAACATAAAAACAAAATAACTCCGCGAACAAACTGAGAAATCCCTACTCTTGTTATAGCGTGAGGTACGTTGGAAATTTAATTAAAAAACACTTCAAACAAAGGATATCTAAATGCCAACGACACAACAGCCAGTTTGTATTGCAAGTTTATTTAAAATACATTGTTTTTAATATTACACTACTTAGCATTCGTTATAGAATACACAGATGATTAAAAACCCGAATTTTAAAATGGCAGGTAACGGAGTGTGTATCAATAAATTCGGCCGCGCATCGATGGTGTAGTGGTGTATCGGCAAAAATATAAATCGACGGTATACGAAGCGTGACGACAGCGATACTAACTCTCGACTATGGTCGATCGTAAATTGGGGAGTAACCGACCACCGGCGTTCGACCGTGCACGGCCTTCGGATTTGCGTACAAATAAAACGAGCACTTTATCAGCCGGAAAATAAAATGAAAACTTAGTGGAAACAAGCGAGAGGATGTGCTGAACGTGTAGTGAACACAGGGCCGTAGTAATTTAGACCGAGTGATTGCACCATTAATCATCTTGAGTATTGTAGTCTTTGCCATTGTAGGTAATTCAAAACTTAAGGCTACTGGTCCCATACACATTAGAAAGGAAGTGGTTGCAAAGGGTAGGTCCTTTACAAGTATTAGATTAGACCGAGTGATTGCACCATTAATCTTGAGTATTGTAGTCTTTACCATTACAGATAATTCAAAACTTAAGGTCTCTGGTCACACACACTATTAGAAAGAAGGTAGTTGCAAAGGGCAGGTCCTTTATAAGTAGTAATTTAGACCAAGTGATTGCACCATCAATCATCTTGAGTATTGTAGTCTTTACCATTATAGATATTTCAAAACGTAAGGCCACTGGTCCCACACGCTTTAGAGCGAAGGTGGTAGTAGGCAGATATAATGACATTTCGGTGTATTTCCTAGATCAAGTCTACGAAAATAGAGTAAGTGAATGAATAAAGTCTTGCTAGCCACTGGAATAATGTACTTACATATTCGTTCAAACAATTAGTAAACTAAACAATATAACACCGTTCTAGTATCACAAAGCAAAATAATAAAGCAAATAACGACTTTGTTAAACTTGTCTAGAGTAGCCTGAATGTTTCCTGAATTCATCATAATCATTATTTCAGCCAGAAGTCCGCTACTGGACAAAGGCCTCTACCAAGGATTCTGCGTTCCATGGGAGGATATTGCCGTACTCATTACGTTTGGCAGGCGCATTGGCGAGCGCAGTTTCTTTAGCTTCTTGTGCTTCCGATGATGCTGCCTATAGATATCAGAATTAGTGCTGCCCCTCGGAAGCATATTTAAGCTGGGGAAGATGGGACTTTATTGGCTCATCGAAGAGAATAAAGGTATTGGAATGCTATTCACTTCAGTGTACTCCCTTGATCAAGTCTTGCTATTTCACCGGAATTATGCTCTTTGTTCTGTTTCGCATTCGTGCAAATTATTATAACACCTTTCTATCCCGGTGATACTACCAACGAACAATATCACAGAGAAAAGTAATATAGCGAATAACGACTATCCAGGTTAGACTCGTCTAAAGTTGCCCGAGTATTTCATTTCATCATCACAGCTTGTACCTTTAGCGAAAAATATTGTGATTTCTCTACATTTCACACAGAAAATATCTGATACGGTTTGTGGTTACTGAAGACTTTTAAAATATTTATGAAGTGTAGCGTTGAACGTAGCGTAAAATCAAAAAGATTTCATGTGACCTTGAAATAATAGGCAGTAACTTTGAAGGCGTCCGTCGCTCCTGGTTTGATTGCAACGAGCAGTCTAAGCCGCTCGTTGCAATCGTGATCAAAGAACAATTTAGAAATGAGGCGTTTTGGAAACGCTCGCTTCAGTAACCCGTTTAATCAGTCATTCATTCAAAAATAGCACTCGATCGTAGAAGCCCGTTGAGTAAATAAATAAATAAATAAAATAATAATAATATAATAATAATAATATAATAATAATAATATAATAATAATATAATAATAATAATAATTCGGTGCGGGGGAAATGTCGATTCCCTGGGCCACCACGGCCTGGCATGCCGCCGCAGTGCGGGACGTTTTTCAAGACATGCCGCCCTAAACGATGTCATCCGTCGTGCCCTTGCCTCCGCGGGGGTGCCAGCGGTGCTTGAGCCCGCTGGTATCGCTCGAGATGATGGCAAGAGGCCCGATGGCATGACACTCATCCCATGGAAAAACGGGCGGTCGCTTGTATGGGATGCCACTTGCGTGGATACTGTGGCCCCATCCCACGTACAAGCGACCGCGCGCGGAGCGTGCGCGGCTGCAGCGACGGCGGAGGCCAGTAAGAGGCGCAAATATGCTGCTCTAAGCGAGCCTTATATATTTGTGCCCTTCGCCGTGGAGACTTTAGGGCCTTGGGGTGCGGAGGCCCGAAAATTTTCAAAGAGATCTCCGCACGCCTAATCGACGTTTCCGGTGACCTAAGGGCTGGCGCGCATTTCGGGCAAAGACTGAGTCTGGCCATCCAGCGAGGAAATGCCGCCAGCCTTTTGGGCACCCTGCCAGCAGACCGCAGCGATTTGGCATCAATATTTTATTTAATTTGATGTTTTTATAGATTCATTTTATTTTTAATTTAAGTTTTAATTTAGATTTTTAGTTTAGAATTATTTATAATAATAGGTATGTCGATTAATTAGTTTATTGATTTTTAAGTAGTATTAGCATTTATTATTGTGTATGTAATAGTTTGTTGAATAAAATAAATAAAATAAATATATACGGACAAATCACACAGATTGAGCTAGCCCCAAAGTAAGTTCGAGACTTGTGTTATGGGATACTAACTCAACGATACTATATTTTATAACAAATACATATATAGATAAACATCCAAGACCCAGGCCAATCTGAAAAAGATCATTTTTCATCTTGACCTGGCCGGGGATCGAACCCGGTCACTCCGTGTCGCAGGCAGGCGTGTTGACCGCTGCGCCACGGAGCTAGTCATGCATAGAAATGTGCGTAATCTGATTGTATCATGAAACGTGACTTGTATGACATATTATGCATGGTGTACGTTAGTAGGTATACTGTCTTTGTTTACATTCAAAGTTACAGTAAATATATAATTTAAAATATTTGATTATTCCGTTTAAAATGCACTCATATTCTACGAGTGCAAAATATCTTTAAACAGTCAAGGTCATGGACATGTTTCTATTATGCTTTGTAGTAAGTTTTAGGTCATACGAGTACGTTACATAATACCCAACCAAAACAGATTTGCGGTTTAGCAAATATTTTCGTTGCGAACTTGGTTATCACGTCATATCCATTGTTATTGACGTTTGTTTGCCGGTGTTCAAAACAGACTCATAAATGCTTTGCGGAAAATTTCAGAAAGAGCGTCGGTTACGATATGTGGAAAGCAGCTTACTGCGTAAGCTCTACCTGCAAAAGTTACAACTGATTATTTTTAGGGTTCCGTACAGCAAAAGGTGTAAATGATATATGTAGATCTTCGTTTGCCCGTTCATGTCCGTGTGTCCGTCGGAATCAAAGCTTTGATACTTCCTTATGCCAAAAGGGAAGTAAAACAATATTTTCTGTAGAGAAACCTTGGCGCGAGAATTCGACTCTTACTTGACCGGTTTTTAATTTTAGATTGATTTGGGGTATGCGGTCTAAGCAGAGGGCCTCAAAGAGACGCAATTTTTTTTTAATCATCGACCTCAACGGTCTTATGAAATAAATGAATTAATGACAGAATGTCTCTCATTCAATTAAAAATGTGACTGAAACTTTTTAGTCTTAAGTTTATGTCTCTCTTTTATCTCAGCATTTTCTCGGTTGCATTATATTAGCTACGACGCGTCGGAGCCGGGGGTCTGCTATAATGACAGCATTCATAATCTCATATGATTCGGCATAGTTTTACGGCCGGCAGCCTGCCTAACAACAATCCTCCTTGGGTAGCTCCAGAACTGCAAACAAATAAATCAAATCATTAAATGTATTTATTATGGGTGCGTATTGATTGATATAATAACAAATTATATATTTTCATTTCAATAAAGTTCAAAAGATATAATGTTAACTTGACATAATCATTACTGATTATATTCTTAAAAGCTATAACATTCATAATATTTTCAATACGAAAAGCATAAACTCATTTTTTATAACGTTTATGAATACTAAATATCACCTGTTATACAACTTGTGCAGTATACCTGCCAAAATGTATACCATTCAAAAAGTATAATATTTAAAATAAATATGAATCAAAATCTATAAAATGCATACGTATTAAAAATATATAGCAGAGAAAATATACCAGCTAGTTAGTATAGACCCATGTCTATCTTGCGAATTTGAATTATTTCAGTAATACCTACGAAATAAGTCATATTTGCGCAAGCTCATAAACTTCATTTTCTTGTAAAAAAATCGAGATTAGCCAGCAAAAGGTGCATCATTCAAACAGACTATCGCATAACTAATAATAATCGATTTCATCAGTAACGCAAACGGAAAGTAATACAAGAAGTCATTAACGGGTAAGTAATATAACATATAAACACAAAATATATATAATTTAAGATAAATATCAACGAAACATATAATTTTGGTCAGTATAATTATCAAATAAGATAAAAATCGAAAGAAATAAGTTTAAAAAAACTAAAATCTTTAATTATAACAATTATTCAACATATCAAACCTTTATTATACCGTTTAATTATTATAAACTTTAAAAAATCGATTAGTTGCTATGTATAATAAACTTTATATATACATATTAGTACGGATAATAATCATTGGTTATACGAATTAATTGGTAGAAGATTCTTAATACATACCTAATAATTAAATTAAAAAAAAAAACCTAAATCAATTTTATTTTACGAGTTTCTTCCATATCTCCAAAGTTCTTCATTATATCGTCACCAAATTAAAATGGAACCAACTTGGTAGTAAAGACTTTTAAATAATAAAGAAATATCAAAATCCTAATAAAATAAAATAAAAAACATAAAAAAAAAAAGAAAAAAAAACATACAGTCGAATTGATAACCTCCTCATTTTTTGAAGCCGGTTAATAAATTATCTTATTTTTTTTTATAGAACGCCTAGCCGATAATTAATAGCCACCTAACGATCTCGTAAACGCAAAAAAAATATTAATAAAACAAGAAGAAAGATAACAATATATTAAAACGAACATCTGAATATTACGAGTGTGAATTTCTTCGAGCTATAGTCTCTAATATAAGTAAAAAAAAATAAGAAAAATAGGTGTTCTAAAAAAATACTTAGAAAAATTGTGATACATACAAAATGCGCGCGCATTTTGTATGTATCACAATTTTTTTTATTTATTTCTAACTTTCTCTTAATATTTACATACAATAAAATATTGTAAGTTATTTTTCTACTTTTAAAAAATTGTGATACATACAAAATGCGCGCGCACGCATTTTGTATGTATCACAATTTTTTAATTTATTTTATACTTTGTCCTAATATTTACATACAATAAAATAGGGTAAAAAATATCTTTCTACTTTTAAAAAATTGTGATACATACAAAATGCGCGCGCGCGCATTTTGTATGTATCACAATTTTTTTTTATTTATTTCATACTTTGTCCTAATATTTACATGCAATAAAATATTTTAGTAAGTTCTTTTATTTGTTATAGTTTTTTTGTAATCCTATGAAGTTAATGACTTCTTGTATTACTTTCCGTTTGCTTTACTAATAAAATTGATTAACTATTATTAGTTATTCGATAATCTGTTTGAATGATGCACCTATTGCCGGCTACTTTGAATTTTTTCCAAAAAAACAATGAAGTTTATGAGCTTGCGCGAATTTGAATTATTTCGTAGGTATTACTGAAATAATTCAAATTCGCAAAATAGACATGGGTCTATAGTAATTAGCTGATATATTTTCTCTGTTATATATTTTTAAGACGTATACATTTTGATTTCTATAGATTTTGATTTATATTTATTTTAAATACTATACTTTTTGAATGGTATACATTTTGGCATGTATACTGCACAAGTTTTATAACAGGTGATATTTAGTTTTCATAAACGTTATAAAATATGGATTTATGCTTTTCGAATTGAATATTTGATGAACATTATAGCTTTTAAGAATATAACCAGTAATGATTATGTCAAGTTAACATTATATCTTTTGAACTTTATTGAAATAAAAATATATAATTTGTTTTTAATAATTGATGAACATTATAGCTTTTAATATTTGATGAACATTATAGCTTTTAAGAATATAACCAGTAATGATTATGTCAAGTTAACATTATATCTTTTGAACTTTATTGAAATAAAAATATATAATTTGTTATTATATCAATCAATACGCACCCGTCATTAACTTCATAGGATTACAAAAAACTATAACAAACAAAAGAACTTATTACAATATTTTTTTGCTTGTAAATATTAAGACAAAGTATGAAATACTTAAAAAAATTGTGATACATACAAAATGCGCGCGCATTTTGTATGTATCACAATTTTTTTATTTGTATTATACTTTGCTAATATTTACATACAATAAAATATTGTAAAAGTTATGTTTTTTTTTATTACAATTTTTTTAAGAATTTTTTAGTATACCTATTTTTTTTTTATACTTATATTAGAGAAGAAATTTACACTCGTAATATTCAGATTTTCGTTTTAATATAATGTTATCTTATCTTGTTTTATTCGTCAGGTTCCTATTAATTTTCGCCTAGGCGTTCTATAAAAATAAATAAGATAATTTATTAAACGGCTTCATAAATGGAGGAGTTTATCAATTTGACTGTATGTTTCTTTTTTATGTATGTTTGTTACACGATATCTTCGCCAATTGTAAACCGATTTTGATATTTCTTTTTTATTCAAAAGCCTTTACTACCATATTGTTCCCATTTTAATTTGTTGAAGATATAATGGAGAACTTTGGAGATATGGAAGAAACTCGTAAAATAAAATTGTTTGAGATGCTAGGTTTTTTTTTTAAATTTAATTATTAGGTTTATTGAGAATCTTCTACCAATTAATTCGTATAACCAATGATTATTATCCGTACTAATATGTATATATAAAGTTTATTATACATAACAACTAATCGATGTTTTAAAGTTTATAATAATAAAACGGTATAATAAAGGTTTGATATGTTGAATGATTGTTATAATTAAAGATTTTAGTTTTTTTAAAGTTATTTCTTTCGATTTTTATCTTACTTGATAATTATACTAACCAAAATTATATGTTTCGTTGATATTTATCTTAAATGATATATATTTTGTGTTTATATGTTATATTACTTACCCATTTATTATTACAAAAATCAATGCATAGATACGTAATTTATTCCACTGTATAGTAATCAATGCTTTATCACTATTTATTTCAACAAATTCCATGGCTTCGGCATGTTTTAATATCTCAAGATAAGTATTCTTCTTCTAAGTAGCACTGCAATCCTTTGGAGGTGCTATACAAGTCCAAATCTAACAACCGTCTGTGCCGCGTCGTGCATCTCCGCTGCAGCTCAGTCCGTTTTGGCTGCTAAAATTTTATACACAGAATCCTTTGCAACTCTGTGCAGTGCTTCTCCGCTGCAGTGCGATGCCGTCCGTAGCTTTATCCAGGAGCCCATGGATTGACGAGTTACCTACTTCCCGACAAGACATTTTCACAAAAATAACAAAAAGCAGAAAAATAACAAGCTGAAAATATAATAATAATAATTCCATCCCCACTTGACTGACACTGGACACATAAGTATAGCATTTTCTCGTCTAACTATTATTTAAACTAATATGTTGTTTTTATCTGCAATATTTAATTAGATATGACTATATTTAAGAACTGACGCCGTTTAATCGAATTTATATATAAAGCAAAGTCAGTTTAAACCTACCTTTCTTTGAGTTGTTAGGGTTGTATCCACCCTGAATAGCAAAATAAATATTAAAACATGAGAAAATTCCCGAATAAAAATGGAAGTGTAGAACGAAGTTCCTGGGCTCAGCTAGTTTCAAACAAAGAAAACACCATTCAATCATATAAGCCGTGTGGTATCCGGCAGAGTAAAATAGGACCACTCCAAGTCTTCCCGTGGATGTCGTAGAAGGCGACTTAGGAAATACAAGCTAAACAAAGCTGTTAAATATCTGTGAGATCTCTCCAACCCATCTGGCCAGCGTGGAGAGTGTAGGCCAATTCCTCTGGCTGCTCTGGCCAAGTATGGCTCTAGCAGTACAGAGAGGGTCGTGCTCCTGTAGTGGAGACTAAAAAGGACCTGATGATGAATCATATATGAATAAACCTGTTTGGCAGCTACGATGCCACATACATGATGTTTCTATTTAAATCAACAATCAACTGATTTGCTATTAAAACCAACAAAAAAAAATATCATAAAGGGAATATAATAAAACAGGGTTGAAGAATCTCTTATAGCCCTTTCGACGTCAGCTCCATTGGTTTTATTTACGACATTTAATATTTGTTTTATCATCTATAAATAATAGCGAATGGTTCAGAATGTTTGATATTAATTAAATAAAAATAAAACCAACATTAAAAACCAAAAAACCTACTCATCGAAAAAGTTAATAAGGCGATATAATAAAAGCGGATTGAAATACCTCAAATAGCCGTTTGACAGAACCCCATTGGTTTTACGGCTTATGATTTACTTGCTATAAGTCGTCTAGCTTATCTGTCTATTTGTCCCGGCCACCGAGCCCACTCTAGCTCCACGTAAAACTCCACGATTAAAGATTTCATCCTACGATATTGGCCGCTCGTAATATTTTAACGATGCCCCAGCCCCTGGAGCGACTCCTTTGTTTTACTGCCTTTATTTTATTATTTATCGAAACATTTGATATAAAAGTGCTATTATCTGCAATTTTATGCGATAATTTATTGCCCGCACCAAATGTAACTTTGTATAGTTGGAATAAATGTTCGTAGTGCTCTAACGGGTGACATCGAAAGCTATTTAAAATATATAATATGTTAGTATGAGCAATAACTGTAGCAATAATACAATTCCTGACAACGATTAACTGATTTTCTGCCCATCTCTTCATGTACAAAATACGGATTTTGCTAGTTGATCTTATTTATTTGATTTTGAATTGATGATTGATTTGATGATTACCTACAACACTACTTACCTACATGAAGTCCACGCTTCATGTTCTATTTGCAGTATTTAATAAGATTACTTCGATCTCAGCTACTAGTGATGACCATAAGAAAGCTTAATAAATACAGAGCAAGTTTAAATAAAAAAAACACGTCGATACCCCGTACATCAAAATATGTTCAGGCATTTAGGAATTATGATAGAATAAAGAAACTACATACATGAACTCTAATAAAAACATTACTCTCCCTATTTTGACAGTCAAGTTAACGATCCCCATACATCCAAATCTGCTCAGGCATTACTCCGTACCATACTAATATTATAAATGCGAAAGTAACTCTGTCTGTCTGAAAGTATAGATAAAGAAACTCACATACCGCGTGATTTTGAACCCCTCTCCCTTTTTTCTTGCAATTCTGTATTCCATTAGGGATTCTGATTCCAAGATTTCAATATAGTTCAGAGGTTCAAAATGAAGCGGAATGTATATACAGACATAAACTTCAAAAACATTACATTCTTTTTTGAGCAGAGGTATAAGAAATCTAAAGATAGTATTTTCTTTGCTATGTCTAACAAATAGGTACACATACCTATACTTTTTTTGGCATAATATTACTTTACTAATTAAACGTCTTCCATGCTGGTCTGGGAGAAAAGGATGTACCAGCTGCTTCTCTTCCCGCGCAGATTGTGAAAGTCAACCGAGGGAATAGGCAAAAATCTGAAGAATCATGTTAGTAGGCGATGCGGCCAGGAACCGATCATTTTGTTTCCGTTTTCCACCTACACGCCCACCAATATGCTAAACGGCAGGTCTTACAGATCTGAGCTCTGTCGATAGTAAGTATGCATGTACCAATGTATTATGTCCTTATGTACCGTAATTGCTTTTTGGCGTACAGTTTAGAACATATTTACATTTTAAGCTAATTTGTTTTGACATATTTTTAATTCGCAATTGTAATGTTACTAGGCATAATGAAAAATGGCATAAAATTTATTTGACGGTTGCGTAATTTTTAAATTATTCTCATTTTAATTAATTTACATTATTTTCATACAAAGTGACAAAGTGATAAGTAATGGCTGCTTTTTTTCTTAATTTCATATCTTGTTTAAATCAGAAGAAAGATAAGAATACAAATGTAAAGGGAGATTGGGGGCGGAGCGCCTCTACCAAGGGAGCGAAGCCCCCGCTATAACAACAGAGGCTAGGTTAGGTATGTTAGGCTACTTGCAACCAAAACAAGAGCAAGTGACCACTTTTAACTTAGGGCGAATAACAAAAACAACTTGTCCTCAGAGGAAAGCTTAGTTCGTTAGGTTACTTGTAGCCAAAACACGCACTACTCCAAATTGGTATTTGATGAGCCACATTAAAAATTACGTTTTAATAACGTTATGCGCAAATAGGTACATAAACATTAAAATGTGCTTAGAGTGATATTATGCTTTAATAAATTATGCCTGGGCCGTTATGGGTAAATATCATTAGGATAAACAAAAGTATATACCTACTTATATAATAATACAAAGCCTTAAAATTTTATGCGAATGGATAGTGAACCTGACAAATATTATTATAAGTACATAATGTCGAGTGAGTGTCGTGTTCGATTTATACGACCGTAGACAACCATCTAAATATCATATAATTTCCATATAATATGCATTATACTTAGTTTAAAATAAGTGTTTCTGAATGGCAGTAAATTCGAAGCCATTGTTAAGTTTACAACAACAGTGTCGTCAAGCGAACGTGCCTCGAGAATGAAATTCCATATGAGGAGGACGTGTACATTATTTATGACTCAACAAATACAATGTTTACCTTCCCGATAATAAGATTGTACGTTACTGTGTCGGCGAGTGTCCATTTCATCACGGTTTAAAGTTGATTTCAAAGTAAGGACACCCAATCGGAACATTTTGCATAAACATGAAGTACCGTAATTCTAACGTCGATACTAAAATTACATTCATCATCTCTACCGCAGGAGTCCACTGCTGGAAAAAGGCATCCCCAAGGACTTTTTCATGGGGGGAGGTTGCCATATCACCACGCTTGGCAGATGGATTGCTTGCGATTGTAATTTAAGCGTGGGTTTGTTGGAATGGGAAAACGGGAATTATAATATTAAATGCTAAATTAACTGTTTATTGCCTTAGCGCACTTAAACCAATTGTTTGGTATTAAGTGGAGAACTGGAGACCGTGACCGTGAGACACATGGACAAAGTCACGGGTAAAAGCTAGTCAGTTCAAGAATCAAGATGATAATGTAACAAGGATTAGCTTAGTCTCTTCGGCCAGCTCGGTGGCGCAGTGGTCAACACGCCAGCCTACGACACGAACGTGCCCGGGTCTGATTCCCGGTCAGGTCATTTAAAACGATGTTTCGCAGATTGAGCAGGGTCTTGGATGTTTTTCTATACAAGTATCTATTATAAAATATAGTATCGTTGAGTTAGTATGCTACGACACAAGTTCACAACTTACTGTGGGGCTGGCTCAATTTGTGTGATATGTCCCTATATAATTATTTATTTATTTCATAAATAAGCTTTTCTAAGAGGGGCCAGATCACTAATGTTTTGCCGAATTCCTTTACACCGATGGGACCGAACTAACGCTAGTATGTATGTATTAGGTACATATAATAAAATGCAATTTAAGTACGAGACTAACGTAGGGGCGATGCGATGAGACAAGCTGACAACGTTTCTGGTAAAGCTGATAAAATGTCATGAAGTTCATGAAAATAATACTATTAGAACGAGAAGCCAAGAATATCTTAGAAGCGTCAAATAAAGACACCTTCAGACAGATAATAATACTTAAACGCACTCAATGACACCTTGTCATACAATTAATAAGTGTTGCGAGATAAGACAGGTGTATGCATATAGGTATTCCTAATTCTCGGTATCTGAAAAGTCTCTTATAGCAGTGATTTTTGGAGAGTGAAAAGCCCTATTTATATTTGCAGAATGTTACGAAAAAGTGGTGCGAAAACCTACTACATTGGTTTTTTGTTAAATAAATATTTAGCTAAAATTACATTTTGCGAAAGTGACAAATTTTCACGCGGTTGCCAATTGCGAAAGTGACGTTCTGCGTCACAACCTCTCTTACCAGTTCAATTATTTCATTTTAATTATTAGTACCTGGGCGACCATGGGTTATTACTTTTTATTGTACTAATATGGTGGTGTTTAGGTGATAATCTATATTTATGGGAAATATATATTGTTATCTCAAACATTAACTTATTGTTTTTTAAACTTGTGTAAAAACAATAAAAAAAAAAAAAAAACATATATAAACTTGAACATACAAAAAAATCGATAGAGCTGTTTCCGAGATCATAGAAATAAATCTTATACCTTAAAACGAGTAATTCTTGTATATTTATTTATATGTATGTATATAAATTGTAACACATGTAAGTAAGTATGTAATAAAATAGTGGGGTCGAATTTTTACATTAGGTAGACATTTCTTGGAAATTCTTACTACGTGAAAATAATAAATATTTAAAAATTATAAATCATTTCGAATACCCCTTATGTCATATCGGTATTCAAAATTAATACTAATGTACTCAAAATTATTCAAAATTAATACTAAGGTACTGGTAATGCTTAATCGTAAAAGTGTTATGAGCACGCGCAGTCCGCTCGAATCCGCTGATTCAGCAAAACCAGCGATATAAATGCGAATCAACACGGCTATTGCGATTTGCATAATTAAAGACGAGAGACTGTTAACTGAGGTAAAATGCCAGAAAATGAAAACTCGCAGATGGCATTGCTACATAGTGATTAATTGTGCCGTCATAATCCCTTGTAAGTAGTACCTACTTTTATCTGATAGTTGCTTTAATTGGTTCTTTGCCTATTTGTACCTAATTGGAGAAGAAATTAGGTTCTTGAGGTTAAAACATAGATTTTAAAAATGGGCATACTTCTATGGTTTAAAAATTATTCTGTTTTGTTTTATGCCGCGAATGAATTATGTACTTATATTATAATTATGTATTTTCGCGGAACGATAGCCTACGCCGTAGATCCATCGTAGAGTCGTCTACATTGGGTCTACGGCGTAGGTCTGCGATACGCGAGCCGCTGGCTCGCATGATAAAACTCTAGAGTAACATCCTGCTGGGTTATTCGCTAACATTTGACATTTACGGTGTACAGTCACGAGCATTGATATGTATCATGCATGCATGACACATCGGTTCTTAAATCAATGTGATACGGTTAAAATGGAATACAATTGTGTATATATCAACGCTTGTGACTGTACATTTTGATCATCACTTCAAAATACATTGCGGCTTTCGTATAATTGTCAATTTTTATTTAAGTATTTAAATAGAAATGGATGTTGAAGTGACCATCAAAACTTACACCGTAGTTGTCACAAGTTAGCCCAGCTTATCTGCTTTTGCGATCGTAATAGAAGTAAACTCTACACAAATCATGTTTTTCTCTATTACAAAGCAGTACATGAAAAATAATTAGATAAGACATAATATTTAACTATATATTGGCCCCATAGGTTTGTTTGGGAAGCCAGTTTCCTTGAATGCAATCATTGCTGCAGAGAATCAGAAAACTCAGTCATTGGAAACTACCCCGAAACCAAAACTAAGAGGTAAGATGCTGAATAAAAGACTAACTTAGTATGTAAAGAAGCAATAAAATTAAATATATTATTAATTATGAAACGATGATTAAGTTGGTACGCCAGTATTTTTATGTTGGAAAAAATATGCTTTCAGGTTTGGTTGGAAAGCCAGTGTCGTTAAATGAAATAATTGCTACAGAAAATCAGAAGGAGCACGCCTCGAAGTCTACTTCCGAACGAAAAACAAAAGGTATTGTCATTACTTATTTATGAATATCATCAGTTTATAACAAGACAAACCGTTTGTACCTTTAAAATTTAAAAAAAAATTGTTCGAAGAGATAATTTGTTTCGATTTTATATAGGAATTTGTTTGCTTTATTCTAATACATACCCGAACGTGACTTAACGTGAGCATATTAGTCATGGCGCCGGGTTTCCCTTAGACACGTCACTGGTGTTCTCAGACAATTTAGGGGGGAAAGAGGGGCCGATAAGGTGCACGAAATAGGATACGAACGAAAACCGAAGAAATCCGGCGGATTTTCACACTGCAGCCCAAAAAATGAGTGTTCTACACTTGTAATCCTACTTGCATCGCGTGCAGATTATAGGTATAGGTACTAGCGACCCGCCCCGGCTTCGCACAGGTACTAGGTATATACTAATATGCGGCAGTAAATTATACATAAATACCTTCATCTTGGATCACTCTATCTATTGCTGAAAACTACATTAAATTCCGTCGAGTAGTTTAAAAGATCTAAGCGAACAAACAGCGGAAGCGACTTCATTTTATACTATGTAAAGATTTTAAAATAGTAATTTAGTTTTTGTTACAGGAACTCCCCTGTTTAAACAAATATCATCACTGAAAGATAAAAGATCTCCTGACAACAGTAGAACTAAAAGTCGTTTAATACCACAAGGTTTTCTTAGCAAGTTCCGCAAGAAGCGTAAAAGCAAATCTAATAAACGAGAAATCATTCACAATGAGGACATGGATGGCAAGTATAACTCTATTCTTAGGAATCTCGGTAAGTTGTTTGACAAAGTCCTTCACAACGACGTTAGCACAGCCAATAAACTCAGAAAGGGAAAACTCAAACACAATAAAATTATTACCGAAAGAGATGGCATGGTATGTACCTGCAAGCAAAAATCTGTCCTTGAGCTCCCAGCGACATTTATTAAATCGCCAAAAAAGGCAGCTGCTAATGCCAAGACTTTCACCACTGAGGTCGCGACTGATTCCGCGTCTTCCGCCGAGGCAACCACTGATACTGCCGTGGGTAACCTCCGCGGTATCAGACCGAATAAGAACCTACCCTTACTACTTTCAAGAAATCCCCTTGGCAGTTGGAGAAACCATAATGGACACAGTAAGAGAAGCAGCTCCCCACTTCACCGAGACCTTAAAGGAAATATCACCAGGAATCATGGAAATAGTAAATATAGTTCCCGAATCCGAAAAAATGAATCCAATACAGAAAGTTATGAAGAAATTACCCACAGTGTTGCACGAAACAGTTCAAGTAGCAATGGATTCGGACGAGGAGATGGAAATGATACCAGAAATTCTAATGACAAACAGAAGACCGGCGAAGAAAGTTTCTCGAAATTTAAATTCGGGAAAAACCAAAATGGTAACGGAAGCTCCAGCAAAGAATTTTATGGAGAAGTTGAATTCGAAATTGGAAGAAACGAAACAGGAAATGAAATATCTGTACCAGAACATGTTCGAGGATTCCGAGATGTACCCGAGGATCAAATCGGCGATAACTCAGAGCTCGTACAGTCCAAAGAAAATCATGAAAAAAGCAACGAGCGTGTCACATTCGATCGCGCCAATGATCAACGAGTCACTTACGGAAGTAGCCCAGTTACCTCAGAAACTAAAGATGTTAGTACAGAAAATATCACATTGATATCCATAGAAGACCTATCCAATTTAACTTTAGCTTTACAAAGCGCCCCAAAAGGAAATTTGCCTGTAGTGACCATTTATGGCGGATATAGTGTTGCAAAAGATATAAATGGTCAGAATAAACTATCTGAACAAACAATTCACATACACTCATAGATTATGATTTTGTATTGGAGGTAAGTATGTAGTATGTAGTACTTACCTCCTTACCAGTAGATAATAAAACTAATTAGTATTACTGTAAATGAACTTTATTATAGTGAATATTTTTACAATAAAAACTTTTGAAAAAATACTATACTTAATTATCTACGTCCCTTTTTGCCCTTACTCTTGCTGCTGGCTTGGTGAGTAGCCTGTGGCTGCTGGTCAGCGGGTCTGAAACATAAAATACGCATTTTAATCTTGCACATGTTATCCCACTACTTGTATATTTCAACTATAGACTCATTCAAATGTGTTTTACACTTTTAATAATAAAAATTTCATCAATACTCATAGTTAGTGCCTAACCAAAAGGAAAATAAATCACTGTTTGTGACACAAACAGCTAGGACTTTTTGTTATTTGACATAAATACTTTTTCCTATGTAATGCATTGTGCTTTCTTTGGTTAGTATTACTGGAAAATAAATCAGTTTAATGATATGAAATATTAATTCTGCTATTTTAAATTAAAGAAACAAGTAAAAAATATTTAGTCACCTGTTTTGACGAGTTTTGAGCTTGGGGATAGTTTCACCGAGGTACTTCATGACTGATTCTCTAGTAGGGAATTCTTCTTTGATGGGAGTTCCATCATCATTCTTTAACTGTACTCTGATTCTGCCGCGGAATAACATTTCCTGAAAGAACATTCATCACAAAAAGTTAAAAATCATAGTTTCCACAGAATATCAAAATGGTCAAATAACATAAATGAAATATAAATCTAATAAATATACAGGGACAAATCACACTGACTGAGCTAGCCTCACAGCAAGTAGTGAACTTGTGTCATGGGATACTAACTCAATGATACTGTATTCTATAACAGAAACATATATAGAGAATCTCCAAGACCTAAACATATAGTTTCTCAACATGACCTGACCAGGGATCAAACCCTGACCCTGTGATTCAATGGCACTTGCAGTTACATTGAGCCACAGAGGTTGACAAATGTTTCATATAAGGAGAACAAAGACTCTCCAAATCAGAAGACCGATAGAAAGTCTTCTGCTCACTATGAGGAAAGTTACCCATGGAACCAGGGCAAGTTAAATATACTTATAAAAAACAATATTGGTAAGCTGGAAAAAAGAAGTAATTCATGTACAATGAAACAAAGTGAAGATGAAAGTTGAATATGACTATTCCGACAAGCACACAATATTTAAGTACTTAATATTAATATATTTTGCCATTGCTATTTTGCTTAGTGTAGCAATACTAAAACAGTAGGAAACATATCACATTTTTGAAATCTACAACATCTGTCTCATAAGCAAAAAACTATTGTATATTGAAACGATAGAGTAATATCACGTGTAAATACTTACTTTGCTTCTTTCCCTAGGATATAGTTTATTTTCAACTCCCACATGCAGGCCTGTAGCCAAAAGAACATCTCTGATCTCCTGGTGGGTAGGATTTTCGACACAATGTTCTTTCGCTAGTTTACGACCTTCAGCCAATGTTTTCTTACTGTTTAGATATGCAGGATAAATGCAAATCCATCTAAAAATACATGAAACTGAGAATTAGTCAAGGATTCAAAATCGGCCATTCCGTCTAGATATTGATAATTTATAGCATAAAGAACCTTTCAACGTCACTGTGTTTTTTATCCGGACTCCAAGAACTTATCATTTTAGTAAGTTATGAGGAAATTACTACAGTAAATTATAATTTACTTTCAGTTTCATAAACAAGAGCACGCACGTCACGTCATCGGATTGGTTGTAAACTGTCAGTGTCAAATAATTTTTTTTTAACATTTGTTTTACGGCTTTTGGCTTTTTACTTATTTCAGACCTTCATATTTTTATTTAATTCAATTCTATTTTATATTTCTTTGCTTATATGTATGTGTTACAAAAGTTGATAACCTTATCTTAGAGTGCCAATATACAATATCATTTTACCTTTTACCTTAGAGAGGCGTGCAAAGTGCAAATTTAATATTTTAGTGTCATTTCAATGTGTCCGTTATTTGTTGTACAGCCTTCGACCTATAATATATATATACAGTTATTTTATATGAAGTAGTATTTGAATTTTATTTCTAGTAGCTCTGTAATGCTTATTAACAATTTGCCTAAAATTACTCATAGTCTCTTTTAATATATACATGCATTTTAAATAGTTATGAAATAAATTGTTAGTACATTAAGTTTTTTAAAATAAGGCACACAGCTATCCCTTTAAGTGTCACGCACGTTCCGTGTGCTAGCGAAAGCGTTCGGCTTATGACGCATCTATCTCTCTTTCACCGTTATCACGTAAAAAGACTAAGTAAAAAGACAACTAAATTTCGTCGTCGTCAATCGTCCGTAAACCGACTTTTTAATCAGGAAAGTAAATAATATTTTATTTTATTTATTAGGAACAATCACAGATTACTTTCAACCATCATAATCCTTATTATTATCCTTACATTCCTTACTAATATTATAAATGCGAAAGTGATTTTGTTTGTTACGCTTTTCCGCCTTAACTACTGAATCATAAAATTTTGCATACACGTTATCTGTGGTACGGATCCCGAGGAATCGACATTACCGCAAGCGGAGACGCGGGTAAAAGCTAGTAGGCAGGTACTAAAATTCAAATCTTGTAAATCTGTGCATTAGATTTGATTTGATATGTTTGCCGCAAGAAGCCAGCTGAGAAAGAACTAAGTCATGTTAATCGTTTGTACCTATGGTTTGTACAATTAGTCATGTAAATATGTCATTCCTAGTAAGACATGGATACCGTCCTTCAATAATAAAAAAGCCAAAGGTTTAAACCTAAGGGCAAGACCTAGAGTGCTATTTTTGAAATGACGCCGTTCGTAAACGAGCGATTTTTCCATACAAAAATCGCTGAAAGACTAGTGTCATACTTTTAAAAAAGTACCTTTGGTTCATGGATTTTCCAATTTTCTTGGCTGCAATTTTCTTATCTTTTCTTAAGTGCCCGCCCCAGCGGTTAACCTGCAAGATCGTGGTAGGAGGTCTAACACGTAGAGTGCATAATAGTGCTATAATGATAGTTATTTTAAACTTTTCCGGTCAGGTCAAGATGGAAAATGATCTTTTTAGATGGGTCTTAAATATTTATATATTTAAATATGTTATAAAATATAGTATGGTTGGGTTAGTATCTCATAACACAGAACATTTGGGCTAGCTCAATCTGTGACTTGTCCATATATATTTATTTTTATATTTACATTTATTATGCGACACGAGGGTCCCCGGGTTCGATCCCCGGCCAGGTCAAGATGGAATCTTTTTCAAATTGACCTGCGCCTTGGATGTTTATCTAGTATTTATGTATCTATTTAGCTATTTTGACTCGAAAATAAGAAGTATCTATTATAAAATATACTATATAAATAATTAGTATCCTACGCTATGACATAAGTTCACTACTTACTGTGGGGCTAGCTCAATTTGTGTGATATGTCCCTGACATGTATTATTATAATAAACGATTTTTTAAGTTAGGTCTGTTTACAGCCAAAATGTTCTTTTTCAAGTCTGATTTGGCAACTTCTTCTTCAACGACTTTTTTGTTTTTATATGGCTTTCGGTCGCCCTGACGAACTCAAAGCTATCCTTCATTCCATGTGTGCTCTTCCTATACCATGGCTATGGACCTAGGAATAATATGGACTGGGAGTTCTAGGCAGGAATATCGACGGACTGCAAGGTTTTTGTTTCAGATTATATTGCAAATTGTTTATAGTGGATTTTATTATGTGAAATCGGTGTAATTTGGTGTTATGTAGATATCCATGTTTATGAACAATGTGTAGAATAACTAAAATAAAGTGTTATGGTGCGGCTGTAGTGAGATTTATTTAGGGGGCTGGTGTTTGCTCGCCTTGCTCTGTCCTTTATGATTAAACCAGTGGATTCGTAAAAATTGTCACCGGGGTCCGTAGAATCAGCGAAATTAATTTCGTTGATACACAAGAATAAACTACCTAACTAGACATTGGCTAAAATAAGCTTCTGAATGAAGTTTGCTGAGCAAATAAAATAATAGAAAAAAACTGTCACTGTCACTGACAAATAGACTTTTATGTCTCAAATAGCAGCTCTATAATTAACCTCAATACAGAATAATATAAATATTATCCCAACGTGGACAAGAAATGTAATTTCACCTTCATTACTTCCAAGAATTCATAAGTAGAAGAACCATGGGTTGTTTAGCTGTGTGTAAAAACTTTATTGCGGTGGCTAAGGGTCTTTTAGTTGAGATATATGATTATTCTTCTCACATCTACTTACACGCACCTAAATCGCCTCAAACCTTCGAGAATGATTCTATAAACGATGTAGTAATATCAGATAATTCGAAATATCTAGCTTTTATAACGTCAGCTTCAAAGCAGCTCGTGGTTTACTCGTTGCCTGCAACAAATAATGAGCCTCACAAAACTTACATCCTGCCTAGAAGCGCAAGTAAAGTAAGATTTACAGCAAACAATGAACAGATACTGGTCGCAGATAAAAGTGGTGATGTACTGATATACAGTATGAATGAACAAGACAGTGGATCGAAACTTTTAGGGCATCTGAGTTTGCTTTTAGATGTTTTACAAACAGCAAATGGCAAACACATCATCTCATGTGACAGAGATGAAAAAATAAGAGTGTCATGTTTTCCTAATACATACAATATTCAAACATTTTGCTTAGGTCATAAAGAATTTGTTAATCACATAGAATTGTTACCACATGACTCTAACTTATTAACTAGCACATCTGGAGATGGAACTATTAAGTTTTGGGATTACATCCAAGGAAAACTTGTTCATAGTGTTGATACATTTGTTGACATAAAAGATGAAGAACTCAAAGGAAAGTTTTGCAAAGTTATGGATGACGAAGGTGTGGAAGTGAATGCTTTGCCAATAGTTCACTATACTGTGACACAGCTAGGTGAAACAGCCAGTTTGTTGGCCGTTTATGTTCATAGTTACAACAATGTACTTTTTTACCATCTACAAACTATGCATAATAAAATAACTCATAAACTGGTTGAGAAGTTAACCTTAGACTATTTTCCTACAGCCATCAGATTTTTGAAATCATCCTTTTTCATTTATGATGATGCAAAGTGCAATGTCAAAAAGTATGATATACTACTGAATGATGATAATGTGACTGTACAATTTGTAAGCAAAATAAGTTTATTTGAAAATAATGAAATAAGTTCTGAAAGAAAAGAGAGCTTTGAAGCAATCAAAATTTTGTATAAGCGTAAGTTTGACAATGTTCAAGAGTATCAAGAAAGGAAGAAGCAGCGACTTGAGAAAATTTCAAATAAATAATATAAAATAAATCAATGTCATTTTATTTACCATTATATGTTTTTCATTTTTAGGGTTCTGTACAACTAAGTAAAAAAACGGAACCCTTATGGAATCTCGTGTCTGTCTGTCCTTCTGTTAGTCAGTTTGCTCTGAATCCACTAGCCCAATTTAATTGAAATTTGGGTACACTAATAGTTAATAATTGTAGGTATAATTATTGAAGAAAATTATATTCATTGTACAAAACCCTCTGAGAGTCGCACACCTAGAGTTTCAAAATGTTTTATGAAGTTGCTATATAGCTCGCTTCATGCCAAATTTCGGGAAGTAACCTATAGGTTTTTTTTATTCAAAGTAACACGTAATATAAAGTATAATAGTAATATGCGTGTCTTGAATTCTCCCTCGCTCTTTGGAAGACCATTGGATGAGGTCGAAACATTTCGACCTGTAGCACTTAGCACCGTAAGTAAACCGCAATGCACATAATTATGTGCAAAAAAATTTATGACACAGTGGCTAACGCGCCAGCCTGCTACAAAGTCAAAGTCAAAGTCAAAGATTTTTATTCAAAATTGGATACATGTATCTCTTTTTGAACGTCATATTTTTATTTCTTATATATTTTTTTATATATGCAAAATTGAAATACTACTAGCGTTTCGGAACGACCACTGGTGAGAAGAATACGCCGAAAGAAACTCAATCCAGCCTTGGTCCCTACGTGCCTGAAGGGCTCTGAATACATTGTTAACATTAAATACAATTTTTCATACTATAGATTAATTTTAACATTTAATAATTGTTAACATTAAATAAATTTATATAAATTTCCACGCATTTTTATCAGTAATATAATCATCAATGCAGTAATAGGCCTTTTTTATTAACTGGTTTTTTACAATCGTTTTGAACTTAAGTAAAGGCAGACCTAATATTTCTGCAGGAATTTTATTATAGAAGCGTACTCCTAAACCCAAAAATGAATTCATAGTTTTCTGCAATCGCAATACTGGTGTAGCTAATTTATTTTTATTTCTCGTGTTTCGGTCATGGATATCACTATTTTTCTTATATAAATCAAGATTATAGCGCACAAACATAATATTCGCAAATATGTACTGAGAAGGTAAAGTTAAAATATTTATATCTTTAAACAATTCTCTAAGAGATTCTCTAGCACCAAGTTTATATATAGATCTAATAGCGCGCTTCTGCAGGACAAATATGGTGTTTACTTCTGCAGCGTTACCCCATAGTAAAATCGCATAAGACATAACACTATGAAAGTAACTGAAATATACCAAACGCGCAGTATCAACATCAGTCAGTTGTCTAATTCTCCTGACAGCATAAGCTGCAGAACTAAGTTTACTCGCTAACGTAGTAATATGGGCACCCCATTGAAGCCCGGCATCAAGAGTTATTCCAAGAAATGTTGTTTTATCAGTTAAATCTAGTGGTTCATTATCCATTACTATTTGTGTTGGAATTTTTGTAACATTTGGTAAGCAAAATTTAATACATTTCGTTTTCTTAGCGTTCAACAATAGATTGTTCGCTGTGAACCAATCCAACACTTGAGCTAAAGTACTATTAACCACGTCAAAAGAATTAGTTTGTCTATCAATTTTGAAGACAAGAGAAGTGTCATCGGCAAATAGTACAGCCTTACATGTATTGACACAGTAAGGTAGGTCATTGATGTAAATGAGGAATAACAGAGGCCCTAGGATAGAGCCCTGGGGTACGCCCATCTTAACCGATGATCCGGAGGATTGTACCCTATCTAAACTAACTTTTTGAGTTCGGCCACTTAAATAAGATTCAAGTAAATCGCGAGATTTACCTTTTATTCCATAGTGCTCCAGCTTGGAGAGAAGGGTATTGTGGTCTACGCAATCAAAGGCTTTGGAAAGATCACAAAAAACACCAATAGCATTTTGTTTTCCCTCCCAAGCATCATATATGTATTTCAACAGAGCTACACCCGCGTCTGTAGTTGACCGACCCTTTGTAAATCCATACTGTTCACGATGGAAAAGGCTATTTATGTTAAAAAAAGCTAATAACTGATTAAAAATCATTTTTTCAAATATTTTACTAAGAGCTGGCAGAATAGAAATGGGACGGTAATTAGTGGGATCATTTTTATCGCCAGATTTGTACAAAGGAATGACTTTACTTAACTTCATCAAGTCAGGAAATGTCCCAGTATCTACACACTTATTAAATATAGAAGCTAAATATGGTGCAATTACTTCAATGATGTTACTAATGACAGCTACAGAGATATCCCACAAATCTCCAGTTTTCTTATTGTTCAAACTCTTAAATGTATCAATGATTATTTGAGGTGTTACATGTTGAAATATTAAATGATTGTTACATTCTGGTATACAGCTTGTTAATAGTTTTTTAGATTCCTCAGATGATGAACGTAAGGAGGCAGTAGTATTTACGGGAATGTTAGTAAAGAAATCTTCGAAATATTTTGCGACGTCTTCATTAGTACTGAGGATCTTATTATCTACTTTTAATTCTATTTTGTTGTCACGATTTTTAGTTTTCCCGGTTTCCATGTTAATAATTTTCCAAGTGGTCTTTATCTTATCATGAGAATCTAGAATAGCTTTTCTTGTATATAAAGATTTTGCGCACAGGCACGCCTTTTTAAAAACCTTAGAGTAAGTTCTAACATAATTATTAAATTCAGTATTTTTATTGTTAGCTTTCATAGCTAATAATTCGTATAACCTGTTTCTACTAACGTAAATACCAGTTGTAGCCCATTCACTAAATTTTTTACCGATGCGTTTAGTACATTTTTTAATTTTGAATGTATTGTTGAATTCCGATTCAATAATACCAAACATTTTATTATATAGAGCATCCGGATCATCTCTAGTTTCTTCAATTAGGGGCATTTTTTCAGATATTTTTTTCTTAAATACATTTATTTTAGCTTTGGTTATAGATCTAAAGGTTACTTTTGGTAAGTCTACTTCTACATCATTTATAAGTTTTACAAACTGACCGTAGTGATCCGAGGTTAGATTTTTAGTTATATATTTGTCAACAGCAGTGCAATTGCAGAAAACATTATCTATGCACGTTGCAGAATCTTCAGTAACTCTAGTTGGTTCCAAAAACAAATTAACCAAATCAAATGATTTAAAGACATTTAAAAATCGAACACTTTCAGTTGTTGTAACTAACAAATCAACATTAAAGTCACCGCACACTATAATATTTTTGCGACAACAACATAATTTTCTCAAGACATCTTCAATAACTGATTCTAAAGTATTATAATCTGATCTTGGGGGTCTGTATACACATACTATAATATAATTCCCTAGTTCTATACATGACAGCTCAACATTACAATCTACCGAAAGACTAACAATATCCTTACGTTCTTTACTACTTATGGGACACCAGTCGGCCTATTTGCTAACTTAGTTAGTTTTGATAGTCACTTCAAAATTCATTGCGGCATATCTACATTCGTATGATTTTACCATTTTTAAGATATATAAAACGTAATGTATTTTGAAGTGAGTATCAAAAAGTTGTACACTGAGTTACCAAATAGGCCGGTAGGTCAGATTCGGCGCGAGGAAATACTAGTACTCGCTACATTTTCACAAGTGTTTGTCCGCGTTTCTGGAGGTGTAAGTAGGGTTGGCGTCAGGAAGGCCGCCCGGCTGTAAAACTTCCGCCAAACCATATTACGTAATGAATGCTATCATAATAGCAAACTCCGGGCTCATAATTTATATGCATCATAGCTGAGGAAGCGACGAAAGGACCAAATGAGAAAGATAGGGGATGCGAAAATCATTAAAATCCATTCAGTAGTTCTGGACAAGATCAATTTTGAAATCTCAGCCGTCTTAAAACTTTGCTTCTTTAATTTTCAATCTGAATATGCTGTAAGTAGATAATCTACCGAACCGATCTTCATCAAATTTAGATGTAACCTTAGAGCATTTACCAAGACCAATGAAAACGAAAGTATAACCTTAAAAAAAAAAACAAATCGGTTGAAAATCGCAATTATGAACCTAGTTCTTAATTGAGCCTCAGATCCTCATCAGAATCCGATTAAGTATACTTTAATAAGAACATTCGTGAAAATTGTACGATATAGCGTCAGATGGAGGTACTGAAGGACTGTACAGAAGGGATTGTACTGAAAACATTGGTCTTGTTTACCCCTATAAGCCCAATCAGTCCAATCACACTTACCTGAACTCAGTACCTAACTGAGGAGAAGGACGCCTAGACACGAATGGAGATATCATGTATCGTGTCTAAAGTTCCTACTAAATTCAGTCACTGCCGAGAGAAGCATGCACACTCTCTCGTCGGTGACTGAATTTAGTAGTGTGGGCTTTGCTTTGTACTCAACTCTCCGCATTTCAGAGACAGATTCCACCATAGGCCGTCCGCTGCGTCACGCGGATCTCCCGGTCGCAGGTATGTTATGAAAAATAGTCCTTATGTGCGCGCGCGGGCGGATTAAAGCTACCCGACAGGTGGGTGGGGACGTAATGGGCGCGGCGGCGTTTGCAATACCCGCTCGGAAGGACCATGTCTTTAAAAATCGGTTGACAAATTATAAGTATATTTAAGTCTCTATTAGCGAAATACAAGAAACAATCACGTCAGATACCCGCGACTGATAACCCGCGTCAGGTCACCATGTGACGCAGCAGAAGACCAAAAGATTCAGGTTACCTTATAATAATAGGAATGTTTTATAAAATGATACACCCATTTTCAACCAGGTAATTATTTATTACTCCTCATTACAGTTCCAAACAAGAAATGTGAAATGTGCAAGTCTTATTAGGTTGTACAAAAATAAATGAAACCTAAATATAACCTTTTAACAGCATTTAAGCTAACAAGTTAATCTAAGCGCAGTTTTCATCATATACTAACAAAACAACTAAAAATCACAATATCACATTTTCAACTAAACACAACAAGGCATGTTACATTACAAACTAAGTTTTAGTTGATATCTTAATACATATTGCTTGTATTAGAGCAGTAACGTCGACCTGGCGATAGATTCAAGATTTCATCGGCAAAGACATAATTTGTATCTCTATATTTAATAATACATTTTTAGATATCTGTGTTTTAACAACCGCCATACTTTCTAAATGCAATAAATACAGTAAGGACATTCACATTTTACCTAGATTTAAGCACATTAGCAAAGTTACGCAGCTGAGAACTGAGATTGTCAATGTCGTTGAGAACGCTGTCTACTTCCTGCTTGAGATCCATCAAATCAGGTAAGTTGTTGCAATCCGGAACATTCAGAAGCGTAGTGAATACCTTATCCCATAAGCCCACCTTCATATACCTAGAAAAATCAATCATGCTTCAAATTATTAAAAAAAACTACCACAATTTAATTAAGACCTAGCTGGATTTCAAAACGAATTAGGACATAAGCGACGTCATCTAGTATTACAAATGCGAAAGTGGGTTTGTTTGTTACGCCTTCACACCGTATTTACTGAACCGATCGTCATGAAATTTTACATACGATCGTTGTCTGGGGTACGGAAAGGGTCATACGAGTAGTGTCAATTTTATCCCAGGAAAAAGTACTGCTCCCAAAGGATCAAAATTGACGTGGGCAGAGCCACGGGTGAAAGCTAGTAGTGAAATAAAACAAGTATGGCCCTAGTAGTACAGAGAGGGTCGTGCTCCTGTAGTGGAGACTAAAAAGGACCGGATGATGATAATGATGATGATGATACCATAAAACTGGGTTCAAATACTCTGAATGTACCAGTTGCTTCAGTTGCGCAATACGTAAAAGCCGGTGCAGGCAATAAAGGTTCTGATGACTTCAAACTAAGTGATAGAGACAACATTCGTATTTTAGTAAAAAACTTGTGACTTAAACTATGTCCCAAACAAAAAAAAATTAATTGTAAACAATGCTTTGACAACTTATAGACAATCTGTGCAACTGACAGGTAAATTGCGCGGATTTTTTTTTAAAAAAGTCAGTGTTTCTAATATTTTTTCCATAAAAGTAACGCAAGTTCTCACATTTTTTTTGTATATTTAGCAAAAAACTTCAACTTCAAATGATAACGTGCGCCTTCCGCGCGTACTCGTTAACGAGCCGTAAGATAGTATAGCATTGTGAATGATTAAAAATCCCTTATAATCCATCTGTTTTGAAGTTTCAGAGTCATGATAGACTAAAGACACACCACTAACTAAAGACATACGTAAATCTATTCAAACATCTTCCATAATGACGTCCTTTACCAGCACTTATAAAATCATATCATGTACTAGTTGCTTCCACTCTTTCCTATCTATGCCGGCGTTTTATCTTGCTAAACGTATGTGCTTTCTGATTTTGCAACCTTTGGCTTTGTCTACTTCGTGGCGAATGATGAGGCAGTAAAATATATATCTATATCTAGATACCTATACCTATGCATTATAATAAATTAACTCCTTCTCCCACATCCTTCGTCCCATCTTCAAATATCTTTATCAATATGCATCAAATTGGTCTATCGAATTAACAAAGAAACAATGAAAAAATACTATACTATAATATACAAATAAACACGGTACAAAATAACAAGTTAATAAATATTTCAAGAAACTCGCTACTCCTTTTGGCAAATCGGTTACAATAAGTTACAATATTTATTTCGGAGGAAATAACACTGGCAAAATTATTTCATTTATTTGTTCAGTCAGTCAGGTTGACATTGTCATTTCTACAGAAGAAGAGTAGAAATTATAACCTCGTAATATACGCCTTATCAGAAAATAACGATTTCAGTAAAAGTTTATAGGTAAAATCTAGTGACTTTCATTTAAAAAGGCGTAAATCATTACAATGCATCGTTTTAAAGCGTTAGTGTTCGTAAGAATTGTGTGATTGAGGAGTTATTTGCCAAAAACCGTGCCGAGAAGGTTTGTTTACCTTTAAATTTTATTTGTTTGGGACAAATAGTATGTGTATTGTTCGATGTTTACAAATCAAACTATGTAGGTATAGGCGAATATCCACAGGTATAAATAAATTATAGATTTTGTTGCGGGGTTAAAACCCCGCAACATAAAATCTATAATTTATTTATTTATTATTTATATTATTTATATTATAATGAATAAATTCAATCTAGACATACATGCAAACTTAATGGCAGTTCGGATATTAGCTACGAGCGCAGATGTAGGTACAGGCGTGTGCAGTACACAAACGTAACTGAAGCTGGAAATAAATTATAGGAGGCGACTGACAGCCGTAACTGATAAAATGTGTCTTTTGGGACGTGGCTTACGGACGCAATCCAACGCCTATTCCACAAAGAACAGAGACGAAGACACATATCGACTAGTGAAAGTGAGGATGATTTTCTCGAATTACTGGCCGCCTGACCGCTGCTTTATGTTGTCTACCCAGAAAGAAAATAAAAAGAAGCATCTAGATCCATGACATTAGAAAGAATAGAATTTGGTGAATTCCACGCTTTGAATCCACATTTATTAAGAGATGAACTTTATTGATCGGTATAAACTTTACTGAGAATGAATGAGAATCAATTTCATTTTCTTCGTCCTTCTGTCGCATTGACGCATCCCGTACCACATGCATACCGTCCGCGGATGTTTTCGTCTGACGAGACATGTCGGACGTCCAAACCCAAAAGGTCAGTCCAAGGTTACGTCCACGACTTACATTCTATAGTTTGCCCAGCTGTTTCTACACATTAATTATCTAGATCTATAAGTCGCGGCTGTTAGCCGCGTCTGTCAGCCGCGTCCGATAATTTGTTTCCAACTTAACGCTATGTTGACGACAGGCGGGGGATGAAAAAAAAAAAGGCGGGGTATGCTTGCGCCGCCGCCCGCTCTTTCTTTACCCTCCTGATACCTAAAATTGTGTACTGCGCATCGCATCGCGCGATGTTCCGAGCCGCCAAAAAGTTTGCAACGGAGTGTACATTCAAGTGTGTCAAACAAGTTCAGAAAGGTGACGCACTCGCCATGGATATAAGAATATTTATAGTAACTTTAAAATTTAAAAACAAAAAATATCGAGAGTTCCCGTAATTAAGATGTACAAACCTACCTACTAATTTTGCATGTTACATAAAATTACTGAAATAAGTAAGATAAAGTAATGCTTACCTAGGCAATTTCTTATCTATGTTCCATTGCCCTAAACGATTTGCCACTTTCATGTAGCTACCCATTAATATAACATGTATAGTACCAGCTAGGCAGTACAAGTCCGTCTGGTACGTCCATGGCTTTCCTTCCCGCATTTCCGTACAAGTAAACCCTTCTGTAGCAATCAACTGAAAAATAAAATGACATTATGTAATGGGACAAATTAAATATTGCCGCCGTCGCTTGATCCAGAAGTAAGCAATAGTTAATATAGCGGACTGGGGCATCATAGCCGAGGATGTGGACGGGAACATGTTAAACTTGACAAGTAGATGATGTCCTACATAACTTCATATCAGCCACAAGGGTTTCCAATACGACCTGTTGGAAGCGGCCTGCATCCAGCGTCTTCCTGTGACCTTAGTCAGGTCGTCTGACCACCAGGTGGGTGTTCAACGCTGCGCTTGCCGGTACGTGGCCGCCGTTCGAGAACCACATAGTGGCCGGTTATACTCCTTGGTCTTCTGTGTAACCTGCCGCAGCGTATGGATGTGGTCTATGGTACTATAGCTTTTTCGGACACTGGCTTGTTAGTGAGGCTGGAAGGCGTGGAGCCCGTTTGTGAGACAATTCGTAACCACCCTCGAAAACAGCTAATAGACGTGGCTCAGGAGAGTGATGGGTCTATAGTTCTTCAGAAGAGTGTTATCGCCCTTTTTAAAGAACAGAACCACCACATCCCCCTTCCACGCCTCTGGCGTATGCCCCTGAACAGAACGGAATTAAAGGGCCTCTGAAGTACTTTCAGTACCGGCGTTCCGCCCGCTTTCAGAAGCTCTGCTGTAATTTCGTCTTCGCCCGGCGCCTTTGTTTTTCTTCAGCTGTTTGAGGACAATCCTAATCTCGTACGGGCCGATGTCCGGGACATCTTCGGTATAGTGTCGGGTCAGCTTGGCTTTCAGATCTTTGGCCAAGCTGACAATAGGCAGTCGAGGGATAAAGTTGTCCATAAAACCTCGATCTCTCCCAGCACCTCGGCTTTTGTCGACGCCCCGCTGCCATCCTCTGTCTTCAGCTTCGTAAATCGACTTTGCCCAATAGACTCCACTCTTGCGAACACTTTGGAGCCCTTATTCTGCTCTATTGTCTTCATAATACGCTCGGTATTAAAGCGAATGTCGTATCACAAGGATTTTTGGATTTGTCTATTGAGCCGCCGATGCACGTTTGCATCTTCAGAGGTCTGCAGCGGCATGGATCGTCGCGAGGCCATCAACTTTTGGGTCTCTGGGGCGAGATCTTTTGAGGTTTGTGTTTAGGGCGGAACCTAATAAACTTTGATCCCACTGCTTGGCCAGTTTCTACGAACCCATCGTTTAACTCGTCCACTGTAATGCAATCCTTCAGGCAATCAAAGCAATTTGAGAGATGGTTGGAGCGTAGACTTCATCAAGCGAGTCCTCTGTCGTCTGAGATTCATTGGCTCGCCAGGAATGTATGCTGATAAAGTCACAGTTATAAATAGATACCTCACCTCATTAAATGTTGTTCCCTCTGGGAATAACGACATATCTATAGCACAGCCCAGATCAATCAACTGTAGGGATGGACTTCGCCATTCTTGAGTAGGTCTGTAAGAAACAAGTTATATACTTTATTATTGTTCACTAACGTGACCATTGACAATAACTGACTGTTAAAGCTTTATCCGATGCCATAAGGCCAAACATAAAGATGTGAAATAAATGTGGTTTACATTAATCTATACTTACATTTTCATAAGCAAGAAGTTGTCTGGTTTGATATCTGCATGAATTATCTGAGCCTTATGTAGATAATGTATTATAGACAGCATTTCAGACGTTAATAAGATGACTATGAATTCGTTAATACACTTCGAGGTCGCAATCCGCACTTTGTTAGCTACGTCCAGAAGAGATCCATACTTGGAATATTCTGATACAAACAAACTCGCATTTTCTCCCAGAAAACCTGTAGTTATGTCCATATATCCTGGAAGCTATAAAAAATTATTATTAAAATCACGACTTCAACCAACAACAGCAAAAACTATGAATATATATTTACCATAAAAGGATCCTTTATTCTTGCTTTGATTTCCTGGCATATATAAAACTCCCATGGTCGACTGGGCTTTTGATACTTGACAGCAACGGATTTGTTACTATGAACATCCAAACACAAGAATACTGCCCCATAATTACCCTTTCCTAGTTGTTTCTCAATAGCAAATCGATTGTTTCCAATATTTATATTTGTAGCAGGCTGAAGCTTAGGAACTGATCTCACTTCTACATACCCTTCGGCATGAGTTTTATTAGGAAACTTGACATATTCTAATAGAGATGTTAAAATCTTCTTGTTGAAGGGGTCTATAACTTTGGGGAATTCTATGTCAGCTGGCCGCGGTATCTCACTGGTTTCCACCAAAGATATAGAATGGTTTGACTTGAATGCCGCACACTCCATAGAATTCTCACTATCCACGTCCATGCCATATCCATCAGACTGGAAGTCAGATTGCCTTGAATATACAGATGAGATTCTACTTTCTTTGCTAACAGAGTCCCTGCTGTCTTCTGATTGGAAGTCAACTCGCTGTTCAAAGTCCAACTGCCTCTTAGATATATCTTTTTGCTTGTCAAGGGCATGGGATACTTTAGCCGATTGTATTGGGGTCACGGATTGGGCCGTCATACCATCTTTACTGTCCGAATCGGACATTCCTGAAGATGGTGGAATTTGGGCTTGTTCGGGACTCGACACATACAGGTTCTTATGCATTTTCTGAGAAATACTGGGACTGTTTGTAAACTTCGGAGTGTTAGCATTGTCTTTAGGCTCATTTCTGTTTGATATGAAATTGAGGAATTGGTTTGAAAAGCCTACATCTGGAGAGTTCTGTCCAATCTTGACATTTGGCTGATCATGTCTAATATTTCGTAATGCAGAAGTAGGACTCTTATGAGCCGCCACATTCTTAGCTTGTGGTGTTATTTTATGTGAGGTATTTGGGTCAACTGGAGTCATTTCTTGTGTGTTCGCAGAAGCTTCCTGACTCCCGTGTAATTCAGTAATTTCATTAGGCGTATTGGCATTATGCATCGATACATTTCGATGATTATTTTGAGGTCCCTGTGGACTTTGGTAAATCTGGAAGGACTGATTATTTTGTGCACCATATCCCACATTTTCTACCATTTGTTTTGGGGGCTGCCTATAGGGGCTCTGCATGGCATTGTAACTTTGATTATGCTGGCCAGTATTAGCATACATGTTGCTGTTGTTATATTGTGCATGCATGTTGTGGTATGATGCAGGAACTTGATTGTTTCTTTGATAATACTGATTGTTTTGGTACTGTGGCTGATGGGGTGGGCTTTGGAAGACAGCTGGGGCTTGTTGTTGTTGTTGGTTTACATATATATGCTGTCTATCTGGTTGACTAGGGTAGTGGTATTCCTGCCGGCCAGGGTACTGATGCTGAGGACTCATCATTGGGTGTCCTGGGCTATGGTATCCAACCTGGTTAGAATATGTGGGGCTTTGAAAGCCAGGGGGCACAGAGGGACTCATTGGATGCGGACTCTGCATACCAGGATGTTGTGGACTATGGTAGGCATTAGGGTTAGGGCTAGCATATCCCTGTTGCTGCTGTTGATTTACCATTTGATTAGGAGGATAACCCTGTTGATAACTATAGTTCTGTTGATAATGTGAGTGCATAGACCTTTGAGGAGAATACCCATTGTAATTTGGTGGCATTGGTTTCTGATACTGGTGATCATGTGACAGGTAAGGCACTGAGGTGGATGGTGCTGTTGGTTTATGCTCAACCTGTTCTCTTTTTTGTTGTGGATAGCCTTTAGCAAAAGTTCCGTTAGGAAGGCGAGGCTGTGTACTGATGGAACTCCTTTTAGATGAAGTAGGCTGTTGTGCTGGGTCATGATTGTTGTACATTGAATCAAAGTTTGTTGTATAACCCGTAAAGTTAGTTCTAGTAGACTGCCCTGATGAACTTGAGCCAGATTTGCTGGAATAGAAACAATTTTGAGTAAATACTCTTCTAATACTTGTAAATCAGGCGTTATTTTAAAATATATGTATACATTAGAATTGCCAGCTAAATTTAGCCTGGTAAATCTTTATGAACTTGAAAGTAGTATTAACTGAAATTTAACATAATTAATTATTATATTATCGGCCACCAACATCTCAAAACACATTTTTTATAGTAGGTATTAGTATTCAATGAGTTAATGATAATGAAGATGGGTGTTAAAATGAATTAAGTTGACTTGCCTGTTAAATTCCCTAGTAGCTTCGTAGATCACGGACAGCCCAGCCCCTTGATTATCGACAGTGACGTGCTGTTCTGTGGCATGCTGCCGAGAGTGCTCCTCCCGCTTCACAAGCCCTGGGTCCCCCTGCTCGATGACACTCTCGTCTATGCTGAATTTAGGCACGGACGGAAACTTTGCCGACTGGTCTATACAGCTTGTAGGCTTCTTGAACTGAGACATGTTTGGAGTGCTAGCGTCTTTTATATTGAAGTTGAACATTTGGGTGCAGGAAGGCTCTTCATAGTAGGCAGTTTTATTTATCTGCAAACAATGAATAGAAATTAATTGATGATGATCATGACTTCACATTAAATGGCGAAAAAGAAAGCTTCTTATTTTTAAATAGGTACAAGCGGTGTAAAAATTTTGTATTTGTAGGCGATATTGTCAAGGCCTGCTTATGTTATCTGATCAAACCCAGTATTTCCATGGCAATAGGTAAAAATGAAAAGCATGCAGGAAGGGATAATTTCCACATGCCTCCAGATCCACAATAGGCATGTAACAGAGCTGCGCTATAATTACTTTTGATGAAAATCATTTAAAAAATGTATATAATAAAAAATACAAACATTATGTGGAGCAACAGCAGTAGGGACAGTAAAATTATTAGCATTCTCCTTGTCATCAGGTAAGGCCTTCAACTCCACCAAATCTTGCTTCTTCTTAGTGTTGAGTGCCATAGTCATTGATCTGTCCTCATGAATGTCAAAGTTTGGTACTTCAAATTGTTGAACCACTGGTTGTACCATTGATGGCTCTAAAACCGAATACCTCAGAATACATAATCTAATTATATGTATAGCAGCAAAAGAGTACAAGTCTCAGCAACAACGAGACAGCCTTATTGACACAGTGAACACTAAGTGGTCAATAGACAATGACCGACAAATGCTACTGGTAGGTTTATTGTTAGTACCACAGACAACTAACAGATTGCCTGAGTGGACAATACTTGTAATACCCTCAATGGGTTAGCATTGGACAGTAAAAACAATGTCAAATCACATTACAGCATGAATGCTGTCATAACAGCAGCATACATGCTCTGATGCACCCCAGCTGAGGATGCAACAGAGAAAACGCTCTGATAATGATATTGATGACAAGAAAGCAAATCTCAGACAAAATTTTATGAGACCAAATATATGACAATATGAATAGCAAAAATCCATTCAGTTTACTACAGTGAGATATCCTTGATGTGGATGAATATATCTCTATTTCTTGAAATAGCATTCTCTCATATATTTCTGGAATATAATAATAGAGTTTCTAATTGTATTGTACTAACCATTATCATTGAATAAGTTCCTAAGTTCCCATCTAGCCTCTTTTGTATTAACTGTAACAGAATCGCCAAGGAGGTTACCCATCAAACTCCTATTGAACTCCTCCATGAGATTGTTTTTCCCATACCCTCCGCCATTCTCGTTGCCATAGCTGTTGCTTGTGTTACCAAGCTTGTCCACTTGATTTTCTTTATCAGAACCAGAATGAGATGGCCTTTGATTTTCGTCATTCTTCCTTGCACTGAGTTCACTAAATTCTTTAGAGTCCAAGTTGACAAAGACTTTTGGTTCACCCGGTGAATGTATATTAGTCACTTTAGTGATATTTTGTAAGGTTGGAATAGTTAATGGCATGAGTTGCCCTAGATGATCTTGTTCAGGGTCCAATGCACAGTTGGCTAAAGTTTCCAGAGCACTACACTGGGCGAGTGTGGCATTAATATTGCTAAAATTTGGCTGCACTTCTTTTTGTTCTGGTCTTTCAGTCTTGATAGTTTTTACTAAATTATATTTCCGTGACCGGATTTCTTCTAAACTATATTCAGTGTCATTTACATATACCTGTAATAATTAATGATCATTAGAATTTTATCAATGACTAGCTGTTGCCCGCGACTTCGTCCGCGGCCATTTCTGTTATTATGATTTGGTAATTAGTATAGATGAATCATTTTTCCCCGTTTTCAAAACATTTTTTATTGATGCTTCGCTCCTATTGGTCGCAGCGTGATGTTTTATAGCCTAAAGCCTTCCTCAATAAATGGACTATCCAACACAAAAAGAATTTTCCAATTTGAACCAGTAGTTCCTGAGATTATCGCGTTCAAACAAACAAACAAACTCTTCAGCTTTATAATATTAGTATAGATTGAAAAATCGCGATCTTTATCTTCGTAATTCTGTAATATATTATAAAATATTGTTATTTTAATAATATAAAAATGATTAAACCATTGAATTAGATTAAATAATCAATTTACACTCTAAATACTCTTAAGCCTCCTGAACTAAGATATTGGTGTGAAGCATAATAATCAAGAATCTTTCTAACCTGGGTCTTATTATAACAAGGAATTTTCGTCGGGTCCGCAGGATCAGGTACACAGAGAGGCACAGTAAATACTAAATCATCAGCACAATACGCCATGTGGTTTGGCGGCAACCTAATTTCATCCTGTTGGTCTTCATATGCTTAAAAAAAGAAAAGGTATATTAAAAGAAAGGCAGATGTGACATAATCAATGGCTAAAACAGTTTCACTCCCGTATTTTTAAAACTGACGTTTCAACCTTTCACAGGCCATTAGCCCATTCAGAATGAGTATCAAGGACGTCACGGCACGGCTATGTCTCACGCTAACCGATCGTTACATGCATGCATGCGTGCAGTGGGCGAGGGATTGGGTACCCCCTAACATGTGATGGCTGGTCTTGCTTTGTCATCTCTGCTAAAGTTCCACAATCGTCGAGCATGCCTTGGATTCTAATGTAATATGTACTACATACATACTAATACGTTTAGACGAGGCTAAGTTACTAGAGCAGGAGAAGACGCAAAGCAAAAGAGATAAGTAGGCGCACGGTAATGGTAGTAGGCGTGTTGTAGATTGTACTTTACCTACAAATTGAATATCAATTTTTTAAGCTGACCAAATCACCAATAAAATCCCCCTATAAGTGTTGAAACAGCCAGCTTTGGGTATACAAGTGTTCTTCAGACACTAGTTCCTAAATATGGCAAAGCAGGACCAACCTTAATATCTTTGAGGGAGTCGGACCCCATACTCAAGGCCATGCCACCCAAAACCCAGTAGCGTGTCGCTCGGCCGGCTCTCTATGTTATTCAACAAAATAATACAAGAGTGAAACTGTTTGTTTTAGCAGTTGATTATTCTCATGACCGAAATTATAAATACTGCAGGCAAACTGAATGAAGCAGTTATACCACATTTTGGTACAAATAATAAGGACAAGAAGAATTAAAACAAATAATAATTCTATGCTATTCTCAGTTTATCCCACACAGTAGTCCACCACTTCCAGTTTGGTTAGGACAGTGTAGGCTTGAATCACCTGATTGGAAAGCCATGTTAAGCTCTTGGTCCCGGCTGCCATCTGGTAGTCGTTAAAGAGACCAGAGGCCGAGAGGCGGTTCCAAAGAACTCTGACACCAGGGTATGCACGGTCCGATTGACTGTGTCATTTACTCAAAATGATTATCAGTAGTCCATCAACTTTAAAAAAAAAACATGCCTACAGTAACAAGGTAATTAGAAACAACATTCATTAGAACAAAATAAATTAAAGGTGATTAAAATTGTTATTGTTTATTTATAATCATACTTACGAATAAAAGGTAGTGGCTGATGGGGAACAACATTAGAATGCACCATTCTAGTCTTTGGATTAGTCCAAACTCCAACTTCTTTTTCATTCTCAACATTGGCACAGGCTTGCACTAGGGATGCAGGCCCTGGGTCTTCTGCTACAGGGATTCCAGCATGTGATGTTGATGGAGCATCCTGTCATAAATTTCAAAACATTAGCACTTACTTGGAATATGCTTGGCTCTCTTTTTCGATTTTTCAACTTACATAGTAAATGTCAAAATACAAAAAAAAACAACACTTTTCATCAATAATAGACATAGGGGCGTGCTTTATAATATAGCTTAACACGAATTTGTAACTACTGAGAATTGCATCTAAAAGAACTAACATTACAATATACCTATTATGATTATGATTTTAAAAGTACAGAGATGTATTTTTTAATTAACATTCAAAATAGCACGAAAGAAGCATTAGTTTGGGTAAGTACCTATATCGGAGTTTCGCCCTAAGGTGGGCATGCTTGCTGGTCACAAGAAAACTTAACATACCATCTGTGCTCAATTTTATATTTGTCATGGCAGGCCCCTTAATAGAGGCTATTATTTAACAAAAATTGTAGTTTTGTATAGCAAAGGTATGAAAATATAAATGCCTATGGTTTTTTAAATTATGCAACTCTGCACTTTAGATATTGTTGTCATTATGAACTGTAAAGTGAGTTCTTTCAATACTAATAAGCAGAATAGCTTAATATAGCACAAATGTTTATCCTAAAACCCACCTTAATCTAGACCTAGATGATGGGTCTCAGTGGACACATTTAAACCTTAAACAAAATATCATACCTCATAAACATTGACCATAACATTGGAGTTAGCCATCCTATTGTCATAATGTTGCTGCCTCACAACCCCAGGTACACTGCTCCGGACACTTTCCCCCACTCTTTGAACAGGCACATTAGCAATATTTCGCCTTTTGAATGACTTCAAAGATGTGAGAGCCATTCTAGTTTCCGCTAGTGCTGATGCTGCCTTTCTTTTTGTTGGCGAGTCATCATGGAGCATTCTTTGAGCAAAAAATAGTTGGAAGTTCCTGGAAATAATAAAAATGAGTCAGAATAATTTTCATTCATGTAAACAAGATGTGTTTTCCTGGCAAGTTTAAATTTTTCATAAGACAAGTAACTTTAAAAAAAGCCTTGAAGTGAAGATAGATCATAGAAACAATGTGACATGGTGAATTAAAATAAGTCAGCTTGGTTTAACAGATATAGAAACAGATCTTTGTTAGGTACAGGGGAAAATGATTCAAGTAGAAGAGAAGACTCAAGATAAGTAACTTGTTTTTAGCACACAATGAGAAAGTTGGAAAATGTAATATTCTTTTCTTTCATCTTAGGCCAACATTTAAAAAAACGGTGGAATCTTATTAGAAGATAAAAACAAAATAAATACTCACATATGAGCCTGTTCAAGTTCATCTAGAGGCTGTGCTTTAGCTTGCAGACCAAGCATATAAACTTGATTAGCTTTTTTATAGTCTCCAGACTCCTCACAGTAGCAAGCCCATGCACGGTAGAACTCTGAACATTCTACACCAATGCCTGTGTTGTACAACCTCTGGTATATTTCCAAGGGGTTGGACAGACAATCAACCTTAAAACAAACCTTTTCTTAGGGCAGGGAATCTTTCGGAGTTATTATTGGCAATGTTATTCATACAAGATACTTACATATTTAATCCATAATTTGACAAACCTCCTATCTTGAAAATACCTTTCATCTTTCTCAAACAACTGCAAACAATCCTTGATCAGTTTATCCATATGACCCTCATGTCCATGCTTAGGGAAGGACTGCTCTACCCACTGGATGTAGTTGAACCATGGATCCAATGGATCCGGGCCCTGATAATTCCTAATAGCTGCTTCATGTTCCCTATTGTTAAACAGAAACATTTAAAATACTTCTAAAATGTAAGTAATGTGGCTTCTCTGTTTGTTTATTTTTATTACAGAAATCACATGTGAAATCAACCAAATCGTCAATAATGACCCTTATATATAGCAACTAAATAACAAATAAAACCACTTTAGGCAAGGGAATAAATCCATTTTTCAATCAACTAGAGGCAAAAGTGCTGGTTGAGCTTACTCTTTTTGTAACTGCAGCTGTCTTTGAGCGTCGACGTCGGACTGTGCTTGTAACGCTGTACCGAGTTGCACAAGGTTTCTACCACCTCTCAGTGGTTGAATATTTTCCTTACTAATATCGATGTCCATTTTTTTAACTATTTAGTGCTGAAATATCACAGCATGAGGAATAAACACAAGATTGCTTTGCCACTGAAGGTAACTTTTTATACACCACTATTCGTGTTCTTTTACAGTATAAAATCATTTACAGCACATACTTGAGTCCACTAGTTATCATAAATTCCATAATTATAGAATAAATATTAAGATTTAGAAGCTTTTCTGTTTCGAAATCCGAAAAAAAATTGGCGACAACCAACTGAAGCACCATAGACAAACCTGAAATTGACAAAATTTATAGAACTTTTAGTCTATGCCTAAATTTAAAACGTACCTATAAAAATTGACCGTTGGGTTCTTTGTACCTAACCTACTTGTATATTAGTAGGTAAATAAGAGCGTGTAGAAGTTGAGTAGGTAACTCTACCCCACTTATTTATCGTACTTCATCGTGGTGTTGATATAATATAATCCTATATGGATTATATCTAGTACGTTTGATTTGACCCCAGACTTGAAAAATTCTTTTCTAACAGACTCAACATAAACATTTATTTTCATACTTAAAAATGTTTATCTTTTACCCAGATTGTCATATTTTTTGTTATTGAAAGAAAGAAAGAAAAATCTGCCTTTTTATCAACGCCATCTATCTAACTTAAACTTAAATTGCTCTTTAGAAAAGTCCTCATTGGACATTTTATCTAATTCAAAGCGTTACTTACATTTAATAAAAACCAAGTATTTTTTCGAAGTGAAGGACTGGACTCTTTTCCTCTAACGAACACTCAGAACAAGAAACATAACGAACATCAACATGACGCATATCTACAACCATAGATAGAGCGTTGCTATAACTTAATAATTTAGCGCTCTCAGGGAGGTTTTTTTATATTTTTGGTCGAGCTTTAGATGTCCACACAAAGACGGACGTCTCGTCTAATTTCTAGTCTAGTACTCTACTAATAGATAGGTACTGTTTAAATTAGGTTTACATTGGTATAGTTAGTAGCATAGTAAGTAAACTACTCAACTGTAACTGTACGTGTGTCTCGGAGGCCTGTAGGGGACCTAGGACATACTCTTATAAATCTGTGGTCCTAGTAGGACTCATACATCTATTTAGTAAGCGGTTCCTTAGTACCCTGATAGAACTGTTTCAGATTTTGATATACGATATTAACCCTTAACGCTTCAAGAATAGAGAGCATAATACTGTGCAAAAAATTCTAGGGTAAAGTGAGACGGAAATACCTCGGCATTTTTTCCCTCTCGCACCCTTGCCATTGCATAAAAATGTAAATAATGGAAGAAAATGGTAGTAAAGCAAAACAGCAATATTTAATTAATAATGAAATAATTCCTGTTTTATTTTGCATGAAATAATTAATTTATTAACTAAACTGTATGTTTACAGTTAATTTTGAATTTTTTCTTATCGAAAATAAAAGAGCAATCTTAATATAGTATTAAATTTAAATTTACTCTAGCAACCCTAGTACGATCTCAACATTGCCGCCATATTATTAATAAAAAATCCCGCAGCCTTCGAATTTTTTAAGCAGACTGAAAGAGTAAAATAATATAACTTGTTGTTTCAAGAGATCTCGAAGCGACAGTGCAGTGCATTATGCATTATCCTTTCTCAGGTAAATAACATAACCGTTTTCAGTTAGTAAATGTTGTGCCTTGGCTAGGGTGTCCATCTTATCTGCCGAGTTTGTTGAATCTGATTTATCAGTAATGTGTACTTAAGGTACTTCGTACATAAAATACATATTTCCATACTAATATTATAAATGCGAGAGTAACTCTGTCTGTCTGTCTGTCCCCTTTTCACGCTTCAACCATTAAACCTATTTGGAAGAATTTTGGTATGGAGGTAGTTGCAGGCCAGGGGAAGAAATTCTACTGTTCCCGAGGGATCGTGACTAAACTCCCCTTGAAAGGGTAAAATAAAGGGGGTAAAGTTTGTATGGAATTTTTCTCATTTCTAGACTTAGAAGTATAAAAATAGATACATAAGTTCACGATTACATTAAAAAAAGATCTGTGTAGGTGAACTCTGTCTGTCTGTCTTTCGCATTTTCACTCTTCAACCATAGAACCGATTTGGATGAAATTTGATATGGAAGTAGTTTGGGGCCCGAGGAAGACAGGAACACAGGTTACCTTTCATTCCGGGAAATTCGACTGTTCCCGAGGGATCGACATTAATGCTGGTGGAGCCGCGGGTAACAGCTAGTTATAGAATAAAGTTTCAAAGGCGTACTACGAACATCTCTACTGTTGCTTTTCCCTTCTACAGTTGCTATTTGTCAATAAATGATCATAGCATAGGGTCTTATCAATGACACCGACATAGGTACCTACCACAGAAATATATCAGGATAGAATGGCTACGCGTGGACTTTGTAAACTAGGCCACCACCATTACGTCATTACTAGTGAAGTGTGTAGTAACTGCCTTCGTGGTCCAGTGGTTAAGGCATTTGCCTGTAGACCCGGAGGTCATGGGTTCGATTCCTACGGGAAGCATACTTTGTTTAGTTATTTCTAGTTTGGTTAGGACATTGCAGGCTTGAATCACCGGATTGTCTGATAATAAAGATGATTCCGTGCTTCGGAAGGCACGTTAAGTCGTTGGTTCCGGCTGCCATCTGGTAGTCGTTAAAGGAACCACGTCAGACGCTGAGAGGCGGTTTCGAAGTATTCTGACACCAGGGTGGGCATGGTCGATTGACCGTGACACCTACTCGAAATTATGATGATGATGAGCGAAATAGTAATGTGACATCCACAGAAATAAATCGCGTCATTTCGATAAACAGTCATTTGTATTTGTCGATTGGCTTTCCTTTCATTCATGTACATCAAAACGCGACTTTTGATGTATTTTAACTTTTTGTATGCCAAAGTTCGAATTATTTTCGTAACATGCATTCCATAATAGTTACTGATAAATATTTTAATCAACACATGGAAGCAACCTAAAAAATCTGAGATAATAATGTTAACTATTAAATAAATAAATAAATATATACGGACAAATCACACAGATTGTGATCTGTCCGTATATATTTATTTATTTATTTATAATTGAGCTAGCCCCAAAGTAAGTTCGAGACTTGTGTTATGGAATACTAACTCAACGATACTATATTTTAAAACAAATACATATATAGAACATCCAAGACCCAGGCCAATCTGAAAAAGATCATTTTCCATCTTGACCTGGCCGGGGATCGAACCCGGTCACTCCGTGTCGCAGGCAGGCGTGTTGACCGCTGCGCCACGGAGCTAGTCTAACCTAAAAAATCTGAGATAATAATGTTAACTATTAAATACTAGTGGTTCTGTGAGAACAGTAGACCTCGCGCAATTGCCGACTATAAACACATTCAAGTTTATCGTATAAAAAAGTTGTTCAAACAAAAAAGTAGCGTCTTAATAAGAATAACAAAAAAGTCTAATGAGATTTTTGAATATTTTTTCAAATAGCTGGGGTATGAGTTTTTTTAAGTTAGGGACGCCCATATTTCCGCAATTTTTTAAAAATTCGTAAATTTGGCTCGACAAAAAAATTCTATATAATTACCCAACTTGCTCACAAAATTTCATGAGAATCGGTTGAGAAATGCGACCTGTACGCGAGAACAGACAGACAGACAGACAGATGGACAGACAGATGGACAAAAGAATTTTCGGCCAGTTGAAACTGAGACGCTTCGCTCGCTTCGCTCGCTCGGTCAATTATCGATAATATCAGTTGGAGTGCAACAACGCAATGCTAATGCAGCTTTCGTGTTGCTATCACACAATTGAATTTACATTGCGCGTTCTCCTTGGAACGAGCTTTATAAAATGTTTTTAGAACGCGTATTGGATGTGAATTAGTTGTATTGTCGTTTTATATTGAAAATCGTGATAGGTCTTTTATTTTATCTTTTTTTGTTGTTAATCACGATTTTAGTTAAAAAGTATTGATCTATGAAAAAAATACCTTGTTTCGACCTATTTACTTTCATACTTTTGTTTTTATAATTAAATACCGCTTAATAAAGCATATGTTCAAGTTGGGACGTGCGCGCTGACTGAATGAACGTTTAACGAATCTCGTACGATCGTACAAGATTGAGAAACGCGTATACCACCCACTTAGCCGTTCTATCCTGATATATTTCTGTGGTACCTACCTAAGTACTTCATGTCCGAGAAATCTATTCTATAGTTGGTCACCCTACTTTAGAGCGAGATAGAATTCCGAAGTTTGTCTTCGCTTTCTGCTCCAATTATTACTATGAGAGCTCAGTCCTTCTACTATAACGTCCTTGGACTCATATCCAGGCACAAAGTTATAGAATTCCTTTTAAATATCCAAGGGTACTTTAAGGGAAAGTGTGACACTCGTCTTCGAGTGATTTTTGTATGGAAAAATCGCTCGTTTACGAACGGAGTCATTTCAAAAATAGCACTCCAGCAGGCCTATTTGCTAATTCAGTGTACAACGATTTGATAGTCATTTCAAAGTACATTACGTTTTATATATCTTTAATAAAAATAGTCAATGATAGGAAACCCGCAATGTATTTTGAAGTGACTAAAAACGTTGGTCACTGAGTTAGCAAATAGGCCGGCAGGGCCGTAAAACAATTTAAAAAAAGGTAAAAAGAAAATTGACATTGACACTTTAACTTTGACAAGACAACAACACAACAACAAAATGCGGTAAGTCGAGTCCGTAAAAATATTGGTCGATTTCGAGTCGAGCAAATGTGCAAGGTGACGAAGCTGAGTTGTGATATTACATATTTTACTTACTAATTACAATTATTATTTTGAATGATTTAGGTTATTAAATGTTATTAAGTTTTACTAACCATATTAGGTCTAAGAGATATCTGCCAAAATGTCGCTAAGAATGCAAATGGAAAAGAAAAAAACCCAAGAAGAAATGCGTCGCTTGATGGCAGAACGTAAAAAGAAGGAAACTAAATTAACGAAAATAGATAATCCGCTTGCCAAGTATAATAACGCAGGGCAACTAACATGTATCCTTTGCAGTTCAATAGTACGGTCAGAAAACGTGTGGACCGTTCATGTCAATAGTAAACAACATAGAGAAAATATTGAAAAGGCAAAGAAGTTAAAAGAGTTGACAAACAATTTCACAGTGGGAAAAATAAAACATAAAAGTTCAAGTCCCCCCAAAGAGGTCCCACCTGAAAAAAAGATTAAAGGCATATTGAAGAACTCTTTACCTCCAACACCAGTTGCAGTGAAACCCAAGAATAATGCACCTCAGATTATATCTTACCATGATGAAGAAATCAAAAGATTGCCTTTGAATGCTGTTATTCAACCTACAACCAGCAAATCAGGTAAAAATATAAGTAAGCTATTGCCTAAAATGTCTTTATAAGCTCAGCAGACCAACTTGCTAACATTTGACAACTATGGTAAATGTACAATGTTTTGATTGTGACTTCAAATTACATTGCACCTTTTGTGTGATTGATTAGTTTTATTGTAGATACATAAACCGTAATGGAAGTTGAAGTGAGCATCAAAACATTGTACATTGTGGTTGTCAATAATTCTTTATTTCCAGATAACCAACATATATTTTGTTAGTAACACTTTGCTTAAGACTATGTTAGTACTTAATACTATGTGTGTGACTATAATTTTTAGGGTTCCGTACCCAAAGGGTAAAAACGGGACCCTATTAATATTGCTTGTTGGCCTGCTGTCCGTCTGTCTGTCCATCTGTCACCAGGCTGTATCTCATGAACTGAGATAGTGAGAGAGTTTAAATTTTCACAGACCATCTGTGAAAATGTATTTTTGTTGCAGCACAAATACTAAAAAATAGAATAAAATAAATATTTAAAGGGGCTCCCATCGAAAAAATTAGATTTTTTTGGTTGTTTTTGCTCAATATTAATAATGGCAACAGGTAGACGCTTGAAATATTCATAGAATATTTGGTTATATATTCACTTTAAAAAGAAATAATTAAATAAATTAATATTAAAGAGACCGACATGATTTTTTTTGGTGTTTTTATAGCGGTATGGAACCCTACGTGCGGAAGTCCGACTCTCACTAGGCTGGTTTTTAAACTGCTCAATCTCACCCTATACATGTCTGACCATATAAGGCCACAGACCTAGCCCCCTGCACAAGATGCCTCATAAGGCGAGTCCAGTCTGTCTGCTTCTGTTTTTAGAATGCTTTTGTCTCTGTCTCCTCAGTAATGAGGCCATTTGTTTGCAAATCACATCATGAATTTTATCAATGATTGCCATGTATTAATAGCTGTTATTCATGATTTATATGTGATATATGATTTGCCCTATATATATTTATTTAATATTCACCATACATTCTATTGTAAAGTTTTATAATGTTTTTAAGAGCTTTTATTAAACTTGGCTTGTTAGTCTGTCTGGGTCAAATTTGAGCAGCTTAAGCTGAAATGAAATATGATATTTTTCACCATTATGTAATATAATAATATATAATATTCCTAATTTAACAAGAGTATATCAAAATAGCATTGTAATTGTAATAGCAAATAGCATTGTATATTAAGTAATTGATTTTAAATTCATTGTAAAATGAGCTAAATCAAATACGACAACCTCACTTGTAAATGTAGGTTAGTTGTTATGCAAGCCTTAATGCATATAAGGGGAATGGGATATGGTAGAGATTATTGAGGCCAAGGTTTTGAACATGCGGTTGCTCAATTAGCAGACTTAGCAGGTTCAAACCCTGCCCATGTGGTATTTTTTCACCATATTTTATTTCTTATTTAATGAGAATATATCAAAATAGCATTGTGAGCGCAAAATAAACACATAATAATTTTAAATATTATGTTTTCAGAGGTCACACCAAGTACCGTAGAAGAAGCAGATTCAAAGGCACCACAGTCCGACCAGCCTATTCCTGAAGGATTTTTTGACGATCCCATATTAGATGCCAAGGTATCTATAATTATACTAGCTGCCCCGGCGAACTTCGTTTCGCCATAAGTTAAAAACTATCCTATCTCTCAAGTTGGATCGAACTGCACATGGTGTGCGAATTTTATTATAATCGGTTAAGTGGTTTAGGAGTCCATTGAGGACAAACATTGTGACACAAGATTTATATATATTAAGATTTCTATTTTTATACATACAATATATGTTTTATATATATTACTAGCTGTCCATCCCGAATTTGCATGGGTAGATATAGGTATTTAATCTATAGCCTATGTTCACCAGGGATAATGTAGGGTTCTAATGGTGAAATATTTTTTCCAAATCGGTCCAGTAGTTTCGGAGCCTATTTGATGCAAACAAATAAACAATCAAATATTTCCTCTTTATAATATTAGTGAAGATTATAATATAAAATTATATATAAATATATTGTAAACTGTGACAACATATGTGTTTAAAAAAACATATGTTTACAATATATATTGAATTGTTTATCATGGGACATTTTTTTTTGTATGAATGGTACAGATGAAACAGGTTAAATAAAAACATTTAAAAAGTGATTAAACATTATAACTTTATCCCTTAACAATATATATACCTATAACAAATAATGATACATGTTACATATATTATGATTAACACTCATTATAGCATCAGTCTCAAATACAAAAAATTGCTATTTTTGTATTATTTCCCATAAAAACAGTTCTTTAAGCCCTTAGTACTTCAAAAACAGACCAAATAATGTCTTAAAATATTTTGGACCAGAAAAATGTTTGTTATTGACCAAAAAGTTCTTCAAATGCCTCATGAATATAATCAATCATATCTGTGGCTAACATGCTCCGCCCCTTTATTCTGAATGATTTCTCATTACAACTCCTGATAAGTCGAGATGCTGCATAACAAGACAATGAAGCTGCTGTCATGACTTTGTCATCTTCAGATATGTCTATATTTGTACTATTACTCAGAGTCCAGTTTAAAAATATTGCAATGGATCCCGATAAGAGATCTCCCTGCCCACCACACCTGCGTCCAGAACCACCAATATCAGATTTCCATTGAATTTTAGGGTTACTACTGAAAATTTCATCAGTAGCCCCCTTTCTAAAAACAATAATATTTTTTCCTAACTGTGTTAATCCTGATGGTCCATTTGTTTTAGCACAGAGTCTCTCAAACTCAATCTTGTTTGGAGTTAAAATAACAGGGGAAGAAAAGTCTTTTATCAATTCAGGTTTCTCAGTAATAAGAAACAGCCCATCAGCATCTATGACCAGGGGTATTTTACGGTCCCTGATTGTGTTTAATAGATCTGAAACCACAGTAAATGTCTCTGGTTCTCTACCAAGCCCAGGCCCTATAACTATGACATGTAGTCGTTCAAGCCATGGAGAAATTTGGGTTATTGCGTTTGGCCTGTCCAGCAGCGGATGTACTATGAGTTCTGGGCTGTATGATTTTATGACGGTAGCTGCTGGCGTAGTACAGAATATATGGACTAGATCTGCACCGACCTGCAAAACAATAACAATACATATTGATATTATCCAATACCTCACAAATACACAATACTACTAGTAAATTTGGTTTTGGTGGAAGAACTGACTTTTAAAGCAGTTATCCCAGCAAAATATGGAGCTCCCGTATATTCCAAAGAGCCTCCTACTACGCCTATCCTGCCAGCTTGACCTTTGTGATTGCTCCCATCTAATGGAGGAATACAATTTTTCACGTATGTTATTAGTCTTGTTGTGTCCATGGTAAGTTTCTTATTATTAATTAGATTAAAGTTTCTCAAATTGAAAAGCCTTGTCTTTATCATGAAGATCTTTTGTTGACGAAATCAGAACATAACCTTAAATCAAAACCGAGTCAAATGTCACTTGTCATTATTTTTCAAAGTTTTAAAGCTTTCGTGCCTGGATAGCTAAAGAATGGACAAATACACCGCCTTTTGTACAAAGTGTGCTCTACTCTACCCACAGATACATTATGATAAGCAGAAAGAACACAACAAATTTATAGCATGTCAGAATATCAGAATTTCATTTTAACACATTTAAAAATTTTATTTTTATTTTGGTATAATTGGTATGTGTGTGAAAATACAATCCAATTATTATATTCTATCACACCTATTATATTAAATAGCGTAAAGCTACACAATTGGTTAAGTCGTTGCGAAATATGATTTACGAACGAACAGAGGTTAAAAGAACTGAACCTCACAACGTTAGAGTGGCGCAGGAGAAGTGGCGGACCTATAATATACTAACTGTCGTCCGCGGCTTCGCCCACATCAATGTTGATCCTTCAGAAATAGTTAACTTTTTCCCGGGATAAAATGTACACTATGTCCTTCCCCGTACGCGTATTGCCAAACTGTATACTGACCCAGACCGGGGTTGCTCTGAGTTCGATCGCAGTTTGCCTTTGTAGTTGAAGAGCAAACTGTATACTTATTCAGCAAGTGTCTGAATCAAAATACATTTTGCTTTAAAATGCTTGAGCAAAATACATACCGAGTCCAGACGTGCATACTTTCCAGCGTCTGGAGTAGTATGTAATGGCATGATAATTTAGAAAAAAATGCATCGTCTTCTAAAATTTGCGCCGCTTTCGACCTTGACTCCTTTTTTTCGCCAGTGGTCGTAACTTCATTAGCAACTACGCACGTGTTTATTAAATAAAGTGTTTAAATAGAGTTACTTTTAAAAATAAACCGAACTTAAAAAATTTTTAATAGATCGGTGTAAGCTTTAATAATTTGAATAAATCTAGTATGCGGTACGAGTATGCTGGTAGAAAAACAGTTGGCATACTTATTTACTGATATTTTAACTTTAAAAAATTATATTTTTATTCCGCACTTTCCGGTTATTAACAAAAAAAATTACAGTCGGTTTAAATTACTTATTAATTCTTTTTATTTCCTTTTTCTTATCCGTTTTTGTATTTGTGCTATTGTCAATTTTCGATAGGGAAATAAAGCACAATAGGCGTGGTGTGACGCCATCTCTTGCTATTTGAGTTTTTGGCGTTTAATGAAAATTTCCCATTTTCTGTTCTTCATCCATTAATTTACTTTGTTATCAATCGCTTATCATATCGACTTAATTCAGTTAATTAATTTTATTATTATCTACACCGAAATTATAACAAATAGGTACAATTTGTTGTGTCAGTGCATCTTTCTTATGAAAAATTAATAAATACTAAATTGGAAACACTTATAGTTTTTTAACATCCTCTATAATTGTTACAGTTCAAATTAATTTTTAGTCATACTTACAATGGCTTTTATTTAATTAAAACTTAAATTACTTCACAATAGCTATGTTTTTTTGGGAAAGTTGTTCAGTTTCACGGATAGGATACACGAGAAAAATACGGAACACGTTGTATAGTTAGTTGAAGATATTCGCATGCCACATGTCGCTTTACATACAAGCGAGCAAAGTGCATACCATCTCAGACTGCTCTGAGTTCGTATGTACTTTGCTCCAATTTGTTTGTGATTTTAATGAGCACGATGTAGTTCGGTACAGACTATGGGTGTCTGGGTCAGTATACAGTTTGGCAATACGCTCCCCGTACCCCTAGACAACGGGTATGCAAAATTTCTGGTCATCAGTTCAGTAGAAAGGGCGTGACCTGCACGTGCACTTTCGCATTAATAATATTAGTAAGGGCTTAAAAAATATTATGATTTACATGATCTTCAAGGCACATTCCAATTTTAACAAGCATCTGAGAGGTCATTCACTAAAGGTGTGTCGCATGAAAGTCAATAAGAATCCACTATATCATTTTCCATCCAAAATCATGTTTCTACGATGAATAGTTTTGTAGTTATTAATGTATCTACAGAAAAGAGAAGTAATGGTTTCTCGCTTTGATAGTTTCATCCCGCTCTGTAGAATGACAAATTAAACCGTGTGTAGGTCAATTAAGTGGTATAGTCTAGGGAAGTTCACACTCGCCATTGAATTTTGATTGAATTATTGATAATGATGATGACGTAAAATTGTGTCGTATGGGATTATTTAATATGTGAGCATATTTTCATTGCCAGGTTAGAAATATTGAATATAAAGATCCAGTTGAAGAAGAATGGGAGAAATTTCAAAAAGAGATCAAGGAAGAAGCCACAGCCTCTGCAGAGATAATAGCTGGTGAACAAGAAGAAGCGACAGCAGAGCGACAAATCGATGAAATAGATGAACAAATGCGTAATTGGTCAAGGTATATTATTTTTTCTTTAGGGTATTCATGCGTTAATTCGGTCGTTGCCGTAGGCAGCTTGCATGCTAGGTGAATGCTTATCATGATTCATGAAGCCTAATAATAATAACCTGCTTCAAGTATATTAACCCTTACAAATAAAAATGACAGTAATCCAAATCGATTCATTCATAACAATTACTATCAAAAAAATATAAGTCTAATATCTATATAAAAATCGTAAATAGTAGTATGATATGGCTTCGATATTAATTGAAGCTGTATGTTCTTTGTTCTAGAGTCTTGGATCTGGAATTAAAGAAGGAGGAAACTAAAAATAAGAAAATGGATATGGAGCGGATGAGTGAAGACGAGGATGATGAGTCAGGCAATGAAGAGGACATTGACGAATTTTTGGACTGGCGAGCAAAGAAGTCGTACAGTTAACATATTTTTTTTATATTGCATATATCTATTTAATGTGTAGTTGTATATGTATTATTAAATTTAATAATAATGTATGATTGGATTTGATTTAGACTATGTCCTTGTTAACTTTTTAATGGCGTTAAGCTTATATGCTTGTTAGTGAATTAGTGATAGCAAAAACGTTTCTATTCCATTGAACGTCAAGTACAGTGTAGATAAATATACAAAGGGTTTTATACTCTCTGCAACTCATCTTTAAAAGAGCAATCGCGTAGGAAATGAGATACCCGAGATATTTTAGGTATTCTAATTTTCTTATATCAAATTTATAGGTTTAACCATCTATTAAGTAAGCGTACTACTTTTGATTTATAAACCACGGAGTAAGTTATAAACCGACTAGCGGCCCGCCTTGGCTTCGCACGGGCACACGGCACGGGCAGATATAGGTACCAAAAATTTTATATTTTAGTTAAGTCTGCTTTTGACAAAAACAATTAAATACGTCTGTTCGGAAGTTAGGTATGTTACTGCAGTTTCTTAAATTTTAATTTCATACCAAAGAGCAAGTTGCTTGTGAATAATTCTGGCTACTAGGGTTATATCTGTGCAAGTACTCTCCGTTAGCCAGATGAGAACAACCGCAAATAATGTCTCAGTGTTTTGCCAGGACGGCGGCATGCCCCACAGACGTCGACCGTGCCGTCCTTCAGAATATACCTATTTCTGATTGTAGTTCATCATGACGACTTCGTTTGCTTCTCTAAAGAGGTCACCGAATCGTAGCCAGTTTATTTTGCGACTTTTCCCATGCCTCTAGGATATGCGTCAGCAAAGCAACTGCATCTGTGGTGTAACGACGTCGGCGGCATTAGGTTATCTAACATTCGCTATGCCGATGACATTGCTCTCTTCTCCCAATCAGCAGCCGAACTGCAAAGGATGCTGGAAGACTTAAGCTTAGCGAGCCTTGAGGCTGGATTTAAGATGAACCAGTCAAAGACCAATTTAACACAAGATCCAGGTCGATGGGCAGGCATGGCGCATGGGCAGGCAAAAGTCTAGACTCAAGGTAGGTATGTCATCGGGCGATGGAGCGGAGCATACTCGGCGTTCGTCGAATAGACAGGGTGAGGAACACTGAGCTACGCTCTAAGACCAGGGTTGTCGATGTGGGTGTCAAGTCGGTCAAATTCAAGTGGGATTGGGCCTGACATGTGTGCCGAATGACATCCGATCGATGGGCCCGGGTCACTCTATGCTTCCCTGATGGACGTAGGCGGAGGGGTAGACCGCGAACGAGATGGCGGGATGACATCCAAAAGTTCTTGGTGAACTGGCAGCAGGCTGCGTTAGATAGAGATCAATAGAAAAAGGAAGGGGAGACCTTTGCCCAGCAGTGGGACACAATAACAGGCTAATAAAAATATCCTAAAATCTAGATTTGTTAAAGCCAAGGATACTCGCGTGCAACTCAACATACACCAGCTGATCGAAAACGCCAACGAATTCAACGCGCTTTGTGCTTCATCGACTCCAGAAAAACCTTCGACAGTGTCGTGTGGTCGAATTTCTGGAAAGTATTGAAAGAACTGGGAGTGCCTCAACACCTTGTGGCGCTAATCCGCTCGTTGTACCTAAATAACCAAAGTATTGTCAAAATCAAGGACTGCATATCGGAGACATGAGTATTTCTAAAGGCGTTAGACAAGGCTGTATTCTATCACCTATCGTCTACAACGTTTATGGGGAATACATTGTAAGGTAGGCTTGCGTTGCGAGGACTGGAACGGGAGAGTTACGGTTGGTAGCACCAGACTGACAAGCCTCCGATACGCAGACTTCACATTAATAGCTGCAAAATGAAAGTGAAATAGTGGACTTCTTGCCCGTATTGAGAACATCGGTTTGCAGTTGGGTCTTAAAATTACCACGCCAAAATCAAACTAATGGTGGTGGATACTGCCGGTAAGGTTGAGCTGACGAGTGCTCTCAACCTAGACGTCGTCAATGACTTTATCTACCTGAGGGTCAACACCAATGACAAGGGATCCTGCGAGATGGAAATAAGGAAATGAATATGGATGGCCAAAAACGCCATGTCTCAGCTACAAAAGATATGGAAGGACCGAACCATCTCACGGTATACAAAAAATAAACTTGTCCACAGTCTAGTTTTCTTCATATTTAGCTATGGCTCTGAGACATGGGTTCAGGAAAAGGCTGACAGCAACCGCATAGACGCCTTCAAAATGTGGTGCTGAAGGAAGATGCTACAGATTCCTTGGACTGCCTTCCGCACCAATCCATCTATTCTGCATCTTATTCGCAGAATATTGGAGATTTTTGGCCACATTGCAAAGAATGACGGTCAAAACAACAGAGCAGCTGATGGTGAAAGGCAAGGTTGACGGAAAATGACCTAGAGGCCGCAGCTCTACGAGATAGTTGGACCAAATCTGATTATCTCTAGGCACTAATCTATGGCCTCCACTATTATTCCTAGGTCCATGGCCTCCACATATCAAAAGTCCGTAACAGGTGGAGGGAAATTATTAGAGAGAAGGCGATTATGCGGGGGAGTCACGACCCTCATCATATCAGCCGCAAGAAGTCCACTGCTGGACATAGGCCTCCCCCAAGGATTTCCAATACGACCGGTTGGAAGCGGCCTGCATCCAGCGTCTTCCTGCGACCTTAGTCAGGTCGTCCGACCATCTGGTCGGTGGGTGTCCGACGCTGCGCTTGCCGGTACGTGGTCGCCATTCGAGAACCTTTCTGCCCCATCGGCCATCGGTTCTGCGCGCTATGTGCCCCGCCCACTGCCACTTCAAAGAGCTAATCCGCTGAGCTATGTCGGTGACCTTTGTTCTTCTACGGATCTCCTCATTTCTGATTCGATCTCGCAGAGAAACACCGAGCATAGCCCTCTCCATAGCTCTTTGAGCGACCTTGAGCTTTCTTATGAGGCCCATAGTAAGGGACCACGTTTCGGACCCGTAAGTCATCACTGGTAACACACATTGATTATAGACTTTCGTCTTCAGGCACTGAGGTATTTTGGACGAGAAGACATGGCGGAGCTTCCCGAACGCTGCCCAGCCGAGTCGGATTCGTCGAAACACCTCGTCCTCGAAGCTGGAACTGCCAACCTGGATCAATTGACCCAAGTAGACATATTGGTCCACAGCTTCAAGGACGGAGTTCCCAACAAATACTGGTGAAGGCACAACATGGACATTCGACATTATTTTCGTCTTGTCCATGTTCATTGTAAGGCCCACCTGTTGGGAAACTCCATTGAGGTCCTTGAGCATGGTACTTAAGTCCTCCACCGTCTCCGCCATAACAACGATGTCATCGGCAAATCGAAGGTGAGTGATATACTCGCCATTGATGTTGATGCCAAGTCCTTCCCATTCCAGGAGCTTGAAAGCATCCTCCAGAGCAGCGGTGAACAGTTTCGGAGATATGACGTCTCCCTGTCTAACACCTCGCTGCAATGGTATAGCCTTCGTGCTCTGCTCCTGTACTCGAACTGACATGGTGGCGTTGCTGTATAAGCACTTCAACACTTCGATATACCGATGGTCGATGCGGCATCGCTGGAGGGACTTAAGCACGGCCCATGTTTCGACCGAATCAAAGGCTTTCTCATAGTCCACAAACGCTAAGCATAATGGCCGGTTATACTCTCTGGTCTTCTGTATAACCTGCCGCAGCGTATGGATGTGGTCTATGGTACTGTAGCCTTTTCGGAAACCGGCTTGTTCGGGAGGCTGGAAAGCATCGAGCCTGTTCGTGAGACGATTCGTGATCACCCTCGAAAACAGCTTATAGACGTGGCTCAGGAGTGTGATGGGTCTATAGTTCTTCAGTAGAGTATTATCACCCTTTTTGAAGAACAAAACCACCACACCCCTGTTCCACGCCTCCGGCGTAATGCCCTCGAACAGAACGGAATTAAAGAGCCTCTGAAGGACTTTCAGTACCGGCGTTCCGCCCGCTTTCAGAAGCTCTGCTGTAATTCCGTCCTCGCCCGGCGCCTTGTTGTTCTTTAGCTGTTTGAGGGCAATCCTAATCTCGTACAGGCTGATGTCCGGGATGTCTTCAGTATAGTGACGGGTTAGCTTGGCTCTCGGATCTTTGGCCAAGCTGACAATGGGTTTGGCTATTGAGGTGTAAAGCTGCCCATAAAACCTTTCGATCTCTCCCAGCACCTCGGCCTTTGTCGACGCCACGCTGCCGTCCTCCGTCTTCAGCTTCGTTAATCGACTTTGCCCAATAGACTCCACTCTTGCGAACACTTTGGAGCCCTTATTTTGCTCTATCGTCTCCTTAATACGCTCGGTATTGAAGGAGCGAATGTCGTGTCGCAAGGACTTTTGGATTCGTCTATTAAGCTGCCGATGCACGTTTGCGTCTTCGGAGGTCTGCAGCGGCGTGGAGCGTCGCGCGGCCATCAACTCCTGGGTCTGGGGCGAGATCTTTTGAGCTTATCTTTAATCTCAATACAATTTAGAGTCGGTATGTTTAAAATGATTTTAATAAGTGTTAATCAGCAATTACTTAATTTATGATTATCACGCATAAATATTATTTTCCCCACTCTAACAGGGCTTAGTCTCAACCGAAATTAATATGAAATTGGTACATAAGAGCACGCTGATTTCACGCCGATAGAATCATCGGCGGCGGTGCGGCCAAAATTACCGGCGACAGCGGCGCGACGCACACGTCTACCCCATCCGCAATATTCAAAGACTGTGACATACTAATAGACCGGGGGCCGGTGGCAGGACTTCCTACCTCATAAGATACCCGAATGAGACCACAGATTTGAAAGAGTATGTCAATGAGACTAGTATGTAGTGAAAGTAGGTGCTTTGGAGGTGGGCCCAGGTAGGGTTGCCACTCCCTAACCTGGAAGAACCATAAAAAAAAGGTGTCGAAAACGTCAATTTTGGCTAAAAATTATCTCATCAGATACTCGAACGGGAGTTTGACGTAGTGAAAGATATCCTTATGGAGAGGTGAACCAGCTAAGGTTGCCTGCGGCAACCCTGGAAGAAGTCCAATTTTAGCCACCCTGAAGGTGGTTTTTCATGGTATTTTATCTCATAAAATACCATGAAAGATACCTCAATGAAACTAGTGCCCGGTGTTAGTTCTGAGGGTCGGCACTGCGAATAAAATAGGTTGCCTGCGGCAACCCTGGAAGAACCCATTTTTTTTTTTTGAAGAACCCATGTTCAGGCACGTTTTAGACGTGGAATTTGAAAATTAAAGTACTAAAAAAAACTCGGAACCATATCCAAAAGCACTGCAGGATTACTATCGTAATATTATTTTTAACCGACTTCAAAAAAAATAGGTTTTCAATCCAATGTTCAATATATTCTCTAAAACTTTTAATTGCATTGTAACTAATATTAACTGATGTTTCATATTAAATTTGATTTAGTGTAAGTTCCATCAAAATCGGTTCAGTAGTTTTCGAGATATAGGCTAATACGTATTACTGTGCAATTTTTTTTAATCTCATATAGTACATTGACAGCTCCGTGGCGCAGTGGTTAACACGCCAGCCTGCGACATGGAGTGCCCGGGTTCGATCCCCGGCCAGGTCTAGATGGAAAATGATCTTTTTCAGATTGGCCTGGGTCTTGGATGTTTATCTATATATGTATTTGTTATAAAATATAGTATCGTTGAGTTAGTATCCCATAACACAAGTCTCGAACTTACCTTGGGGCTAGCTCAATCTGTGTGATTTGTCCGTATATATTTATTTATTTATTATTATTAATGAAACTAGTGCCCGATGTTAGTTCTGAGGGTCCGAACTGCGAATAAAATAGGTTGCCTGCGGCAACTCTGGAAGAACCCATGTTCAGGCACATTTAAGACGTGGAATTTGAAAATGATAGTAATAAAAAAAAATCTCGGATCTATATCCAAAAGCACTGAAGGATTACGATTGTAATGTTATTTTTAACCGACTTCAAAAAAATAGGTTTTCAATCCAATGTTCAACATATTCTCTAAAATTTTTAATTGCATTGTAACTAATAGTAACTGATGTTTCATATTACATTTGATTTAGTGTAAGTTCCATCGAAATTGGTTTTAGTAGTTTTCGAAATATAGGCTAATACGTATAACTGTGCCATTTTTTTAAATCTCATTAGTACATGAATGAAACTAGTGCCCGATGTTAGTTCTGAAAGTCCGAACTGCGAATAAAAAATAGGTGCCTGCGACAACCTTGGAAGCACCCATGTTCAGGCACATTTAATACGTGAAATTTAAAAATTAAAGTAATAAAAATAATCTCGGAACCATATCCAAAAGCACTGCAGGATTACGATCGCAATGTTATTTTTAACCGACTTCAAAAAAAAATAGGTTTTCAATCCAATGTTCAATTTATTCTTTAAAACTTTTTTACTTATATAGTACCCAACTGTCCCTCTACCTGCTCAATCGAAGACCTTAATAAAGCAAGCGACAAAGGCGTCGCTGTGGCTACCTACTGGTCAAAAACTGTATCATCATTATCAACAGGTCTTTTTAGTCTCCACTGCAAGAGCACGACTCTCTCTGTACTACTGGAGCCATACTTGGGCCAGAGCAGACAGAGGATTTGGCCTACACTCTCCTCGCTGGCCAGACGGGTTGGAGAGGTCTCATTGATGTTTATGAGTTTTGTTTTTTATCTTGTAGTCGCCTCTTACGACATCCATGGGAAGATTTGGAGTGGTCCTATTCTACTCTGCCGGAAACTACACGGCTATCGGAAACTACACGGCTAAAAACTGTACAAAAGAAGGCAAACATAACCATTTTGATTCGAAAAGAAGAAGATTGACACATGAAAATACATTGAGAGCATTTGCAAACAACCAACTAAGGGAAACGCTGTTGGACTACTGTAGACGAGTCGGAACAAGGCGAACAGGGAAAAATATTTAATGTTTAAGTATATATAAATAATTACTATAACCAATAGGTTATGGAAAATAAAACCTCACTTTTTGAAGTCGGTTAAAAACCATCGCAATCGTAATCTCGCCTTGCTTTTAAATATGGTTCCAACTTCTTTTTTAAATGATTAATTTTCAAATTCCACGTATAAATCCGTAACCCGGAACAATCCAAGTTCATCCCCGAACTTGGATTGTTCCAGGTTACGGATTGGCAACCTATTTTATTCATATACAAGATCGTCAGTGCTAACATCGGGCACTAGTTTCATTCATGTACTATATGAGATTTAAAAAAATGGCACAGTTATACGTATTAGCCTATATCTCGAAAACTACTGAACCGATTTCGATGGAACTTACACTAAATCAAATGTAATATGAAACATCAGTTAATATTAGTTACAATGCAATTAAAAGTTTTAGAGAATATGTTGAACATTGGATTAAAAACCTATTTTTTTGAAGTCGGTTAAAAATAATATTACGATAGTAATCCTGCAGTGCTTTTGGATATGGTTCCGAGTTTTTTTTTTATTACTTTAATTTTCAAATTCCACGTCTAAAACGTGCCTGAACATGGGTTCTTCCAGGGTTGCCGCAGGCAACCTATTTTATTCGCAGTGCCGACCCTCAGAACTATCATCGGGCACTAGTTTCATTAAGGTATCTTATGAGATAAAATACCATGAAAAATCGCCCCCTTCAGGGTGGCTGAACTTGGACTCCTTCCAGGGTTGCCGCAGGCAACCTTAGCTGGTTCACCTCTCCATAAGAATATCTTTCACTACATCAAACTCCCGTTCGAGTATCTGATGAGATAATTTTTGGCCAAAATTGACGTTTTCGACACCTTTTTTTTATGGTTCTTCCAGGTTACGGGGTGGCAACCCTACATGGCCCCCACCTCCAAAGCACCTACTTTCACTACATACTAGTCTTATTCAGGTATCTTATGAGGTAGGAAGTCCTGCCACCGGCCGCCGGTCTATAAGACATTTGTAAATTTCTGCCTCCTCCGTGCCGTGACCGTGAGAGATCTGAGAGCCATTGTCATAGTAAATTCACCAGCCGGCCTATTTGCTAACTTAGTGAACTACGTTTTCATAGTCACTTCAAATAATGTAAATACATTACGTTTGATATATCTTAAATAAAAATAGTTAATCATACGAAGATCGCAATGTTTTTTAAGAGACTATCAGAACGTTGTACACTGAGTTAGCAAATAGGCCGGCAGGTCAGGGCGTATCGGTGCAAACAATTTCAAGTCATACATGCGCAGGTGAGAAACAATCTCCCCGTCTTTTTGAAGGCGGTAGCTTAGTCCTGAATCCCTTAGCAGGGTGCTAAGAGAATTCTGAGCTAGGCAAAACTGTCACTCTAGAAGATGCCTCGCTCGATCCCTATAAAGTCCATCGGGTCCAAGTCCAAGGCACAGAACAATTTTGCTCCTGGCGAAGGTCCAAGGGGCCACCTCTTCCTTTATTTTTTATAACTACTAGCGACCCGCTCAGGCTTCGCACTGGTGCAATGTAGATACTAATATGTAAGTGGGCTGGTGGAGATTTATATAGCGAGCTGGTGTGTGCTCGCCTGGCTCCTTCGTTTATAATCAAACTAGTAGTAGATTCGTGGAAATTGTCACCAAGGACTCCATAGAATCAGCGAAATGAATTTCAATACAACATCATTTCGTTGATACACAAGAATAAAGAATAAACACTGGCTAAAATAAGCGTCTGAATGAAGTTTGATGGCCAATAATAAAAGAAAAAAAAAAGACATTGACAGCATCATCATGACACAAGCAGCATGACAATTCGAAATCAACAAAAATATCTTCATCTTCTGCATTTATTTGTTGTTTTTCAAAAATTAAAAATAAACAAGCAAGTTAAAATTATGTCTAATCAAGATACAGAACTTTATCGAGAGTTTTTGGAGAGACTTCAGCAACGGGAACATGTATCGGCTGCTTTGAACGACATCAAAAACTTGTTCGAATTCAAACCTTCTAATGAAGTGGTTCCGGCCATCAGAAATGCTGGGATCACAAAAATAGTTAACTGCTTAAATATTGCCGATAAGTATGCAATTATTTACTACAGCTACCTTGATAAAATACCTTAAACTACATTAATTTAAATTTCTTTACTTTTTTCAGAGCCCCAGTAGAATTGACTTGCGAAGTTCTAAAGATATGTTTTGATAAGTTTGAGATTGGTGAAGTTATCAAAAGTTACACTGGTCATATTATGTATCTGCTGAGGCATGAGAAAGAATGTGTTCGACGTCTGGCCATTGAAGAGGTACATTTTATTCATTACTTTTCTCGAAAAAATAAAATAAAACGTCTCGTCTAGATGTGGTTAATTTGTAAATCTGTGACTATTACCAGATTACATTATTCTCACTTTCAAATAATAATACAACAATGTCAATTTATAGGTTTACAGATGCATGAGTTCAGACCCTGGACAGCTACCTGTGCCTCAATACATAGATGTATTTGTGGCCGTAGCACAAATGGTTGCAGACCATGATGTTAGTGTAGCTAACAGGGCTATACTGATCACCTCAAATTTACCGTTTGAAGCATATCCCAAAGTTTTGGATGAAATGAAAGTTGCTTTAGAGTTATCTGTGAGCAGCAAATGTAATGCTTATGAGGTTTGTTTCTGTTAACTTATACTATGTTGGAATTACATTCTCTTACTTATACTTATTTACTAAAACAGCCATTATGAGCAACAGATGTACTTAAACATATTTTCTACAGCCTTTGTGGGTTATTTGTGATGTTATGTTTATTTACTCTAAATCTGAATAATTAAAGAGGTTTAAATTTTTTATGTTAATTTAAATTTTAGGTGGTCATCAATATTTCTTGCAAATCATATGAACTTTTCCAACTATGCACAAATTTGGGATACATTGACTTCATGCTAACTGAACTAAATTCAAATGATGTCTTGTATCAATTGAACATATTGGAGCTTCTGTCTAGCCTTGCTGTGAAGCCACATGGCATCAACTACCTTGTGAAAAATGGAGCCCTGCAAAAAATAGCAGAGTTGATTGTTAATTTGCCCAATAATCCTCTTCGTGGAATACTTACTCCCGGTAAGACATCTGTTTCAAAAGTTTTCTTACATTAGTTTTTACTAAAAAAAATATGTTGGAGGCATCAAAATTCGAACCATATACTAAAATACTTAACATTAAAATGTTTGCCCCTTGCCTCAAAATGAAGCTTTTTTTATCAATTTTTTTTGAGGCTTTAGTCATGGGGGTCCTCGAGTGTAAAGTTTATCTTAGATTCATAAACTTTCATACAAAGTTTACTGATAAAAATAAACTTAATGTTATAAATTTTAGGCTACATGAAGTTCTTTGGTTGTATTGCTCATCACTACCCCAAAGATATATTTGACAAATATCCTGCATTGTTGGATTCCTTATTTGATGCTTTTGAAACTGAAGACACATCATTGTTGCCTGTGGCTTTGGACACACTGGGTTTTGTGGGAACTACCATTGAAGGAAAACTGTGCCTTGCTGCTCAAGGTGAGATACTTCTTATTCTTTTCATATATACATATCTATTACTTAAATCTAATATGTTTTGTTTGATTTCGATAGAAAGAACCCTTTTTTCGCCCCTAAAACCCATAACAGAGAATCTAATACAATGTGGATAGTTGTAGTGTATGTAAATGATAGTTTGCAAAAACTCATTAGAGTCCATGTAGGTGTTTTTAAGCAAAATCAATTTTGATATACCTATCAGCAGTTTTGTGTACAGTACAGTGGTATCTGAAAAGGTAGACTTTGATGCTGAGCGACCGCTGACGCGGCTCATGATTTCATTTTGCGTCTGATACAGAATGAAAGCGTAAACTACTAACCAGTCGCGGCATATTTGCCTGTATTTCATTTTTTCATTTCATCACCAAAATTATTTGTTCGCGTTTAGATTTTTATTTACCGAAGTAAGGAGAGCGACGCGAGTAGCGGACCGCCATGACAGCTGCCGCTGCCACCGATCGTCGAACTTCATAGTCATTCCATACAATCAAATCCATTATTTCAATTATACTACTGACTAAATTTTAATTGTATATCACCTTCGATTTGCTGATGACATTCTTATCATGGCGGAACCACTGAAGGAACCACCACGTAGCGGCAAGCGCACCGTTGGACACCTACCGACCAGATGGTCGGACGACCTAACCGGTGAATAGGAGGGCTTATGTGCAGTAGTGGACTTCTTGTGGCTGACATGATTGTAAAATCTGCTACACAAATAATTATTTGACGGCCCAACTAATTACTTTCCAAAAATAATTTTGATTCTCAGTTTAACAACATGTTTAATTTCCATTCATATAACTCTGATCTAGTTTACTAACGTATTTTATTCACAGAAAACATTAGTTTTGTACATTTCCTAATACAATATCGGAATTTTATACAATTCCTAGGAAATATATAATTTCCCAGGATATGTGTGTAATTAAAACTTTATCAAACAATGTTTTATACATTTCCTAAATAGCTACGGAATTTTACGTGTCCGTTACGCCAGCCAGATTTTGTTGAAAATTGTCAAAAATCGACATTGTAGTGCAGTAGATAATTAGATATAGAGCTTCTGTAAATGGTAAGCTAATTTTTAAATTTGGTAAGCGTATATTTTTTGAATTATTTGATAAAAACAGTTCCGGCTAGCGTAACGTTACCGTAGCCAGATCTTTTTTTGTTTTACGGGAATTTTGAAATAAAAGTTATGTAAATAATTAGATATCAATTTGGTATAAATGGTACAACTTAAATTGTATTTGTATTTGCTATGGTTGCGAAGATATTTGAAATTCTGCTGGGGTAACGGTTTGCTCAATTGCTGTATCTCGGAATTGACTAAGCGGATGATGATGATTTTTGCACAGAACATCTGGCTAATTAGTTATAGTTTATAGCATAATAAAGGAATTCATAGTAATTAACCGTTTTGAAGTTATTTTTATTAAATAGAAATATGCTTTAATAGGTCCTATCACTTCCAATAAGCGCTCCAAAGACTAACTTGAAACGTCATTATATAGTGAAATACTGTCTATAAATGGTACCGAAGTTTCATTAGTATCCTATACGTAATTAAAAAGTTATGATGAATCTTCGATTTGTTTCGGCCATGGCGCGCGGCGGAGTTATTTAACGACCGATTAACCGAGTTTCCCGTACGAGTGGTAACTGAATCTTTTGTAAATAATTAGATATACATGTCAATTTAATACCTGCTAAATTTCAGACCTGTAAATTAATTAATTAACGAAATAATTGAAAAAAATGATGTTCGCGTGGTTACCCGACCAAATCTAGAATGTTATAAAAAAGCGGCCGCGCAATACATTATACCAACCTTCTAAAACTTACAGGATAATACATACGCGGTTTGTACAGACGAGCTATTTTTAAAAAGTAGGTACATTTATTTTAAAATAGCTACTAGCTACCAGTTACAGCTTAGCAGTTAGTAGTGGAAGCATCTTGATAATTTACTCGTAGTTAATCTGCGTTATCCTTACTAATATTATAAATGCGAAAGTGAGTTTGTTTGTTTGTTAAGCTTTCACGCTGTAATTACTGAACCGATCTCTATGAAATTTTGTATACAGGTTCTCTGGAGTACAGAGTAGGACATAGACTACCTTTTATCCCGGGAAAAAGTACTATTCCCGTGGGATCGACATTAACGAGGGCGGAGCCGCGGAAGCTAGTGTTTACTATAAAACAAAGCTTTAGCTTGTACTGTTTCAAAAAGTACGTATCCTAAGAAGTAAACTGCATTGTTATGTCGTTTATTTATAATATTGTATTTTGATTTTTATACTAAAAACGTAATTTAAGAATACGGCTATCTTTATCTATACTAATATTATAAAGCTGAAGAGTTTGTTTGTTTGTTTGAACGCGCTAATCTCAGGAACTACTGGTTCAAATTCGAAAATTCTTTTTGTGTTGGATAGTCCATTTATTGAGGAAGGTTTTAGGCTATAAAACATCACGCTGCGACCAATAGGAGCGAAGCATCGATAAAAAATGTTTTGAAAACGGGGAAAATTCATCTATACTAATTAATCATACTACGAAGTCGCGGGCAACAGCTAGTCTAAGACATTTGTGATTTTTTTAATCAGATTACAGAAAGCAATGGGAAGTAGATACTTACTGTAGATAAAATATGTAAGTACATACTACACTGTGATGTTATTACATTTTATTATTATTGATCTGTGATTTTATACAATAAAACTTTATATATGACTACAAGTATTTTACTTTAACTGATTCGGAACGATAACATAAAAAAGATATAGGTATTTATAAATTCTTTCTTTTTAATTTTAGATAAGCATGCGACGTTGCATATTGGTCCATAAGAAAAAACCTGTGATTATTTTTGAAGCTAATTTATAAACTTACTTACCTTTTTCGGACAAATCACTCAGATTGAGCTAGCCCCAAAATAAGTTCGAGACTTGTGTTATGGGATACTAACTCAACGATACTATATTTTATAACAAATACATATATAGATACACATCCAAGATCCAGGCCAATCTGAAAAAGATCATTTTCCATTTTGACCTGGCCGGGGATCGAACCCGGTCACTCCGTGTCGCAGGCTGGCATGTTGACCGCTGCGCCACGGAGCTAGTCAACAGTATTCTGTATATCTAAAGATACGAAAATGTTTTATATTAATATAATATTAGTTATAACTAAGTTTTATTATATCACTTATGTAGCTCGTCTGTACAAAACACGTACGAGTATGAAATTATCTAGTAAGTTTAAGAAGGTTGGTATAATGTATGGCGCGGCCGCTTTTTCATAACATTCTAGATTTGGTCGGGTTACCACGCGAACATCATTTTTTTAATTATTTCGTTAATTAATTAATCTACAAGTCTGAAATTTATTAGGTATTAAATTGACATGTATATCTAATTATTTACAAAAGATTATGTGACCACTCGTACAGGAAACTTGGTTAATCGGTCGTAAAATAACTCCGCCGCGCGCCATGGCCGAAACAAATCGAAGATTCATCATAACTTTTTAATTACGTATAGAATACTAATGAAACTTTGGTACCATTTATAGACAGTATTTTACTATATAATAACGTTTAAAGTTAGTCTTTGGAGCGCTTATTGGAAGTGCTAGGACCTATTAAAGCATATTTCTATTTAATGAAAATAACTTCTAAACGGTTAATTACTGTGAATTCCTTTATTGCGCTATAAACTATAACTAATTAGCCAGATGTCCTGTGCAAAAATCATCATCATCCGCTTAGTCAATTCCGAGATACAGCAATTGAGCAAACCGTTACCCCAGCAGGATTTCAAATATCTTCGCAACCATAGCAAATACAAATACAATTTAAGTTGTACCATTTATACCAAATTGATATCTAATTATTTACATAACTTTTATTTCAAAATTCCCGTAAAACAAAAAAAGATCTGGCTACGGTAACGTTACGCTAGCCGGAACTGTTTTTATCAAATAATTCAAAAAATATACGCTTACCAAATTTAAAAATTAGCTTACCATTTACAGAAGCTCTATATCTAATTATCTACTGAACTACAATGTCGATTTTCGTAAATTTTCAACAAAATCTGGCTGGAATAACGCACACGAATTTTACACATCCAGAATTTCATACATTTCCGTTAACATGTACATAATATTAGGTTACTACACTATAGTACTATACTATAGTGCTAAACATAAACCGTGGTTTGATTTATGCCGCAAATGTTGTATCCACTCTGCATAATAGTTTATAGTACATGTATTTGTATTTTTCAGGCAGTAAATTTATACAAACCTTGGACAAGGTTGCACAATTCATTAAGAATAGTGCTAACGAAATCAAAGTCCGCGCATTATATTGCTTTGCTAGCCTCATAAGCATTGACAGAGATCCCAAGGTCCCTAAGAGTGGTCCCATAGATCACAGGGTCACTTTAATGACGAGGGAGTGGTTTAGGGGTCTGGGCACGCGTCCAGCATGCATGGAGACTTTGTTTGGCATTTGCAAGAATCCGTTTCCTGATGTAAAATTGGCTGCTTTCACATTATTGGATGCCGTATGTCAACATCAATGGGGTGAAGAATTAGTTGCAAGGGAAGCAGGTAAATTATTGACTTCGAGAATTTTATCTATAAACCAAGATCCGTATCGCGCGCAAAACAACAAATGAGCTAATTGAATATTTGAAGGTATGTGGTAGCTGTCCTTCACTCATAGAGTAAGATTTAAGGCGTGCCAGACTAAGTATAATATGTGGGAGGGATATACACATGTAGTATTGTTACTTATGTACCTATTTTGAGTGAGGGCATAACTGCTAGTTTGGAATGACAGCACAACAACTGGGCTATCTTTTGCCAGTTTTTATAAGCATATTTGGTTAGTTACTGGCCAAACCTGATCTAAGGACAAATAGTTTGGCTTAAATACTATTATAAACTAGCTTGGTCTGGTACGAACTACATAAATAGGTTTAAGAGATACAGTTCTATGACAAACGGAAGGACACCGGAGGCTTAGCAATAGGGTTTTACGGAACCCTAAAAAGATACTGCAAAAAAATCGTTTCACTTTATTGTAATAAATGTTAAAATCAATACAAAAGAAGATTTTGCGATTTTTATGTTTTATGGCACCACTACATGCACTTATCTAATCTATGTTTTTTTTTCGTGTGTGTAATTTTGCAAGTTTCCTAATGGCATCTGACATAGTGCCGTGTGGTATCCGGCAGAGTAGAATAGGACCACTCCAAGTCTTCCCGTGGATGTCGTAGAAGGCGACTTAGGAAATACAAGCTAAACAAAGCTTATAAAAAAAAAAAACATCTAAGAGGCTTCTCCAACCCGTCTGGCCAGCGTGGAGAGTGTAGGCCAAGTCCTCTGGCTGCTCTGGCCAAGTATGGCCCTAGTAGTACAGAGAGGGTCGTGCTCCTGTAGTGGAGACTAAAAAAGACCTGATGATGATGATGATGATCTGACATAGCTTAACTACTGCCATCAATGATGATAACCTATGTGACATTAAGATAAGTAAAACTGCTGTGCCCTGTTTCAGGTTTTGTAGAGTATTTATTAGATAGATCTGTCGATCACATGAAGCAGTCCAAAGAAGCAAAGTATGATGTCATCAAAAGGCTTGCTAACTCCCCGGCGTTTGATCCAAATATATTGCAAAAACTTCAAATTTATGTCGAGCAAGGCCCATTTTATTCAGAAACGACAATGCAAGTTGCCATGGAGGAAGGAGACTAGAACAAAAATATTTAAAAATAAATACTATTTTATTTACTAATGTATGAGTGCACATTTAATAGTGATTATTGAAAAATGAAAAAAAAAATTTCGTATTGTTTCATAATAAAAGATAAAATCACTTCCTTCTTTTATTTTTTGTAACAGTCTCTGTTTTGGAAGCTGCCTTTCTTTTTGTACCTTTAGGTTTTTTCTCACTATACTTTGCAGCAAGACCATCCAGAAATGAATCCACTTGTTGAGCCCTAGATTCCTGCTTTTGTCTAATCATCAATTCAAGGCTATTCGGTTCTGAAATACAAAAAAATATGTTCGTCTTTATCTTATCTTCAGTAACACTAGTACCATTATTTTTATTATGTTGAATATTCAAATATTTTCATTGTAAGATATTTTAAATACCATTCTTAATAGCTCTTGGAACAAAAGTAAATAATATGGCCATTCTACTAGGGAGTTAGAGACAGTTGTAGGACAGGAAAGGTCTCATATCTGTAGCTGGGCCCCCAGCAAGAAAGTACTGAATGTCAAAACGTGGGATTACTAGATACTTAGAAAATGACATCGCGTAAATGGGTGTGAAAGTTTTCTGTGTGTCCAATAGTTTTTGAGATTTAAATTAATAATAGATCGCAGCAAAATAAAAAAAAAATACCCTTTGCTGGTTAGGAGATCCAGCAACTGGCCGAACGTCTTACGACACAATATTTATGCATAGACATTTACCTTTCATTACTTACTAATTATTGTACAAGTAGTTACTTTCATTTGGATTTGAGATTTATTTAGTTCTTGCAGAATCTTTTTTTAATTAAAATCTCAAAAACGAATGATACACTAATTTCTTGCCATTACCTTTTCCACCACTTATAAAGCTGTTGTTTTTTAAGATAGAAATTTAAATGTATTTTACCAGATCCTAAGCCCAGCTTGGCTTTTTCTTCTTCAGCTTCCTTTGACTCACGGTTTTCCTTGGCAATTCTTCTCAGACGTTTCTTTGCTGGCTCATGAGTAAATACTTTGTAGGCAGGGATTTCACCATTCTTTATCATTGTCTGAAAACAACATTATCTTGATTATAAAAGAGCATTCAAAAATAAAAAAAAAAACTAGGTTGATGACTACATTTGTTTAATCCTTACTTAATATTATAAATGCGAAAGTGAGTTTGTTTGTTTGTTACGCTTTCACGTCGTAACTACTAAACTGATCATCATGAAATTTTGCATACAAATTCTCTGGAGTACAGAGAAGGACATAGGCTACCTTTTATCCCGGGAAAAAGTACTATTCCCGAGGGATCGACATTAACGCGGGCAGAGCCGCGGGCGAAAGCTAGTAACTAATAAAAAACAGGTTATTAATGTAATTTTCATACTAAGTCATTCACTGCATTTCTAAAAAAATTAACTACCTGTGGCTAAATTTACATACATTGACCACAGCTGATTTTATTTTGTCAGACCGAATTGATTATTGAGTAATTTAATAAAAAAAAAAACATAATTTCATCGGTAAGTAAAATATGATACGCAGACGCAGATCTAAAGTTTTGCCACCCATTAGGCATTAAAATTTTTGCCGCCGGCCATCTACCTTTTTGCCGCCACACGTAATGCGGCGGCGAACAGTGAGGGACGTTGGCGCGCCCCTAGGCACGTGCACTGATGATACACTGATAACCAAACGCTAGATTTTGGAATTGTGTTAAAAAAAATAAGCTTCTTCTTCTATCGAGTCGTAAAATAGCTATACATACATTTTAAATAAGTTTTGACCAGTGTTTTGCTACCATGATTGCCCATTCGTTTGCCTAATTCAGATTCTGTAGGGAGCAAGAAGTTGGACTTTCTGGGCACACCAAGAGGTGATCCATAGATTGAATGGCACTCCATAGATTGTTGGAGAATAAGTTAATTGTCTAAGTTGGAAAAATCCCACCTTTGTTTTCTTGTCTTGGCATCTGCCAACACTAGCCCGCAGACCCCGCAGCAGTCTATTTAAATACTGCCTGGCCAGGGCAAATTGTCAACTGGTGGCAATTTCTCAGCAGGAGGTATATGGTTTGATGATGGCAGATATTTCTTTAGTCTGGTCTTTATCTTGCTTCTGTTTGTATTCTACACTGCACTGGTGATGTTGCGTCGTACGTAGAAAGTGGTATCGGCTTTAATGCACCAGTGACAATCCGACAAGAGGCACTGAGGGAAACATCTACCGCTTTGAGTGGAACAGGCCCAGACAGGACATGCATATATTCTCCGGCAAAGTAACACAGCTAGTAGCACATGAGGTGATGCTCCCCAGTAGGAGGTGGTAAGACGACGCAGAATGTTATTACGCGAACACACTTTCAGTTAAGTTTGAATGTAAGGGAATGATCCAGCATTACACCGAGATATTTTGGTATATCATTGTGTTAACCTCTATGCCGTCTCACAATTTTTTTTACTTTCGGTGAGCCTCCCGGTTCCGCAAGTTATAGACACACGACTCTGTCATTGTGGGGTTTGGTCTCAACAAGTTATTCCTGTAGTGGGCCGTCAACTGAGTAAGGGCCAATGAGAGATGGGTTTCAACTGAAGTTCTCCACTTGAGACTTTAGCACCAGGTCATGGATTTTGGGGCCTACCCTGTTTCACATCTATATGATGTTAAACAGGGTAGGTGCTAAGACACTACCCTGTGGGAGGCAGTATTTTTTTAATAAAAATAAATTTAAAATAAGCTTAAAATATGTATTATATATAGTATTGACAAAATTAAATATATTAATGACATTGTATTATTACCACATACCAATATACAAAAAACTTATGAGATTTTGTGATTCTGACACACCTAAAATCATATAAGTTAAATCTGCTTACTTATCATATATCACCACAGTCACACTACCAGATAGATTTTACTATTTTTTGCATACCATAATTGATTACCACAAGTCTGTGGTCACATTACTTACAGTCTCCACCCTGTATCTTAATGGCCTCCATGAACAGCCTGGTTTCAATTCTTAATGTGGATTTTTACAGGTACATCAAAGTAGGATGCATGTATATGGACTCCAACAAATTTTTTTTTTTTTATAAACTTACATTTAGTATTTCCCTGATTCGAGGTTCATTTTCAGTCCTAGCAAATTGGACATGGTCTGCTATGTAGTCCATATCACCCTTTCCAGTCAAATATGCTTGCTTGATGTCTTCTTTCTCTTGTTCAGAACCTATAAAATATCTCTTTTAACCCTTTGACCACGAACGTCAGATAAATCCGACGAATATTTTCATAGAAAATGTATGTCAGATTTATCCGACTCTACCTATTACCGCTATGACCGCAAACATCGGATAAATCAGACAAACATTTTCATAGAAAATATGTAATAGGTACCTAATTTTACAACATCCAATAATAATTATTATCCATTCCTTTATAAACAGCAGAAAGGTATCCGAGAAGGAGAAGGCATATCTGGCTATCCATGATGGAGTGTTGTTGCCAACTCTGATGTATGGTAGTGACAGTTGGGTATGGCAGAAAAATAATGAAAGCAGAATAAATGCTGTTGAAATGCGAGTGTTAAGAAGTACAATATAGTGACAAAAATTGAGAAGGAGATGTTGAGATAGTTTGCACATGTAGAGCAGGGATGTTGCGAATATTCGCATCCGCATCCGCAATTGCGGAGCTTCCGCATAGATTTGGACATCTGCATCTGCATTTGCATCCGCAATAAATCAATGCAGATTTTCATGCGGATGCGAATGTCATAGAGTTGCAACAAAAAAAGGGGGCGTGTCCTACGAATGGCGCGTGCCATATTATATTGCAATATTAATTACAATGCTCCTATTTTTAACTTCACGATCTTATAACAAAAAATGTATGTGAAGTAAAAAAATATAGGAGTTTTAGACTTGATGCTAATTTTCTTTAATAAAAGTGTTAATTATTTTTTTATCATAACTGAATACAAATTTTAATTATTAAAAATAATGATTATTACGTTTTCACTGTTTTAATTCTTCATTAATATAATATTTTTATATAGGATCTTAAACATCCGCATCCGCATCTGCATACGCGGATGTGAGGCTTTAAAAATCCGCATCTGCATTTACATCCGCGGATGTGAAAAACAATCGGCATCCGCAACATCCCTGATGTAGAGAGGATGGATGAAAACAGACTTAAGAAAGGTGTATATGTTACGGTAAATTTGATTAATCGAAAATTATTAATAATTTTATAACATTATTAATAATAACCTCGTGTTTTGGTAAATGTGAATAAAAAACTGAAATTAATTACTTTTGTTAGTTATTATTAATAATTCACTAAACACATTGGTAAAAGTTATAAAAAAACCCAAAGTTATTAGTCCAGTAGGTATTTATTAAGAATATGATATGACGACGATACTACTTATTCGTAAGATATGACACATATAACAGTGCTTGTCTCAGATCACACAAACAAGGGTAGGTACTTGTTTTAAAGAAACTGCCAACAATAATCACCTCTTAATCTGTACTCTTAATAAACAAAGTTAAAAGAGTGAGAGAACAGCCTCTCGGCAGCGAAAGGGAGTCGCTATTGCTGCCCTATCTTGAGCTACTGGAACAGAGTCTACGTTGACTCGAGACTTGCTCGTGTCAATGTAAAATAACTTTAGTTTTTAATATTTTTATTTGGCTCACTTTACTAACCCTAGTTTATAAGCTTATTTTTGGTACTAACCTATGTTATAGAAATGTATTTCTAAAATAAAACGTTATTAGTATTATTATTTGTATCTACTTTGGTTTCACGGGTGTTACCCGGGTCCTTTGGAGGCTTGCGTGGAGATATAAATCCAACATGAAGAGGCCCTTTGGAGAAGTTGATGTAAAGTTGGTCTCCAGCCAGAACTTGTTTTTGGAAATACCAATGTATGATATGTCCTTGAACAGGTCTAGGCTGGAGCAGAAACTATTGCATTATGAAAGTCAAATTTATGGGATTAAAATGTAGCTGGACTTGTGCTAGGTTTGCCTGGATTGGACACCTGCTATTATTATAAAATGGCCAAATTATAGAATCGTCATCACCATCAAGAAGGCCTCTTGTGATGAGGCCTTTTTAATACTTTGATTAAAAAGGCCTCGAGATTACCACCATGGGAACAGGCATGAAAATATGTAAGTGTCTATTTTAGGGTAGAGATCTTGAAAATTATGTAATTATTGGAATCCAAGATGGCGGACGCGACTTTTCATGAAAAACCTGCAACCTGCAAAGGGGTCGTTTTTTGGGTTTTTACCTTAGTTATGTAATCCAAGATGGCGGGCGCGACTTTTCATGATAAACCAACATGAGTGTCGTTTTCTAGGTTCTTGGGGTGTAGAGGTGCATATCTCGAAAATGACGTCAGTTATATAATCTAAGATGTCGGACGTGACTTTTCATTATAAATCGACGTGAGTGTCAATTTCTAGGTTTTTTTCGGTGTAGTTTTGGAAAATTACATCAGTTTCAGTATCCAAGAAGGAAAATCTTCGCGTGGCCTCTCGCACATCCCGCACGCCGCCTCGCCACCCCTGCCCGCACCTCTGTTGCCCGATCGAGAAAAAAATCGCCAGTGTACATTTATTTTTATCGATAGTTATTACATTTATCGGTACTAAGGTTACATTATTAATAATCACCGACAAATGTGATTAATTTCTCACTTTTACCTGTACTTTCGGTAATTATTAATAATGATAGACAATTATTAATAATTTTTAATTAATCACTTACCGTAACATATATACATATATATATATATATATATAGCACATATATATATATATATGTGCTATATATATATACATATATTGGTTGGGACAGTCGGTTAGGGCCGGCTTCTATGAACGTATTGTGACCAAATTGCAAACATTTATTTATTTAAAAAACTTTTTGAGCCTATGGAGTTACAGTAGGTGGACATAATGCTAAAAGAAGAAATAAAGAGTACCCAAAACAGGCGAGCATGCATGAAAAGAGTGATTGACGTAGATAAAGCAAAAGAGGTTAGTATGGATTGTACGAAGTGGAGATCCATAGTATCTGCCTACCCCATGGGAAAGAGGCGTGATAATATGTATGTAACTATGTATGTAATAATAATTCACAATTAAGAAAGTTTATATTTACCAGTATATTCTTTTTCATATGCTTGAATATCCTCAATGGTGATTTTTTTGAAAAGCATTCTCCAGTAAACCACCCAATCACGCTCAGCCAGTTCAGTATCATCATCATCAACACTTTTTGTTTCATCATACCTCGCTCTTTTGTCTTTGTCAGTAAGTATTGAGTGAATGCTGCCCAAAACTTTAAATTTTTCTGTAGCTTCCAGTTTTTCACTTTCTTCTACTCTATCTGGATGAACTTTCAAAGATAATTTATGGTAAGCTTTCTTTACTGCAAGATAAAAAAATACTTATTAGGAAGTAGGTTCATAGCTAATTTGTTGTGAAGAACATAGTAGTGTGTAAAAATTATTTCTGCTATGATGTATATTTGATGATGTTTTAGAATACTGCAACATGATTTTATTTAGGTACTTAACTCTAGTGCTAGTAACAATTCGAAGAAAGCTTGTACCTAACAATATCCTTGTGACAATAAATATTCACATAAATACTGATTCTTGTTAAATAGTTGGATCAGTCAGAGTGTAAAGAATATATTGTGTTCATTAAATCGGAGGTGAGACAGGAAACTGAATTTAAACAATGACAAGTAAAATCAGCTGAATTAAATACTTCTACAAAGCTATACAAATACACCAAACCTTCTTTAGCAGTAGCTTTCTCAGATATTTCTAATATTTCATAAAGGTTAGTAGTTTTGAAATATTTTTCACATAATTGTAAAAGACCCATTGTGCTGCTGATTTCGCTAACTTGGTGTAAGCTTTATCTTATAATCAGCTTTATTCAAGAATGTAGGTAACTTATTATAAATATCTATAATTCTTCCTGATAACTTGAGAGACAGATTTTATAATCAAGAATACACTTATTTACAAATCAATCTCACTCACAAAAACAATTTTATGAAATTCTATGGTTAGATAGCTCATGGGGTTAGCCCATATTTCGGCGCCAAACACATTCACTGTCAGTGTCAGTGTCACTTTTGTGCAAGGACGTTATAGTAGAAGGACTGAGCTCTCATAGTAATAATTGGAGCAGAAAGCGAAGACAAACTTCGGAATTCTATCTCGCTCTAAAGTAGGGTGACCAACTATAGAATAGATTTCTCGGACATGAAGTACTTAGGTAGGTACCACAGAAATATATCAGGATAGAACGGCTAAGTGGGTGGTATACGCGTTTCTCAATCTTGTACGATCGTACGAGATTCGTTAAACGTTCATTCAGTCAGCGCGCACGTCCCAACTTGAACATATGCTTTATTAAGCGGACATGACCTCCGGGTCTACAGGCAAACGCCTTAACCACTGGACCACAAAGGCAGTTACTACACACTTTACTAGTAATGACGTAATGGTGGTGGCGTAGTTTATGCAAAAACTGACAAACGCGTTCCCTTTGCAAAGTCCACGCGTAGCCATTCTATCCTGATATATTTCTGTGATAGGTACCTATGTCGGTGTCATTGATAAGACCCTATGCTATGATCATTTATTGACAAATAGCAACTGTAGAAGAGAATAGCAACAGTAGAGATGTTCATAGTACGCCTGATGGATCGAAACTTTATTCTATAACTAGCTGTTACCCGCGGCTCCACCAGCGTTAATGTCGATCCCTCGGGAACAGTAAAATTTCCCGGAATGAAAGGTAACCTGTGTTCTTCCTCGGGCCCCAAACTACTTCCATATCAAATTTCATCCAAATCGGTTCTATGGTTGAAGCGTGAAAATGCGAAAGACAGACAGACAGAGTTCATCTACACAGATATTTTTTTAATGTAATCGTGAACTTATGTATCTATTTTTATACTTCTAAGTCTAGAAATGAGAAAAATTCCATACAAACTTTACCCCCCTTATTTTACCCTTTCAAGGGGAGTTTAGTCACGATCCCTCGGGAACAGTAGAATTTCTTCCCCTGGCCTGCAACTACCTCCATACCAAAATTCTTCCAAATAGGTTTAATGGTTGAAGCGTGAAAAGGGGACAGACAGACAGACAGAGTTACTCTCGCATTTATAATATTAGTATGGAAATATGGATTTTATGTACGAAGTACCTATAAGTACACATTACTGATAAATCAGATTCAACAAACTCGGCAGATAAGTTGGACACCCTAGCCAAGGCACAACATTTACTAACTGAAAACGGTTATGTTATTTACCTGAGAAAGGATAATGCACAATGCACTGCACTGTCGCTTCGAGATCTCTTGAAACTACAAGTTATATTATTTTATTCTTTCAGTCTGCTTAAAAAATTCGAAGGCTGCGGGATTTTTTATTAATAATATGGCGGCAATGTTGAGATCGTACTAGGGTTGCTAGAGTAAATTTAAATTTAATACTATATTAAGATTGCTCTTTTATTTTCGATAAGAAAAAAATCAAAATTAACTGTAAACATACAGTTTAGTTAATAAATTAATTATTCCATGTAAAATAAAACAGGAATTATTTCATTATTAATTAAATATTGCTGTTTTGCTTTACTACCATTTTCTTCCAATATTTACATTTTTATGCAATGGCTAGGGTGCGAGAGGGAAAAAATGCCGAGGTATTTCCGTCTTATTTTACCCTAGAATTTTTTGCACAGTATTATGCTCTCTATTCTTGAAGCGTTAAGGGTTAATATCGTATATCAAAAATCTGAAACAGTTCTATCAGGGTACTAAGGAACCGCTTACTAATAAATAGATGCTTTTGTGTGTCATTGCATTGACAAGTACTTTTTTAAAGTGACATTTTTTTTTTCTATTTCTTTTACGGCATTTGGTTTTCTACACCTTTTAGGCCTTCATATATTATAAAGTGTGTTACCAAACACGGCAGGAAATGTTCCATAGTATTGTCTGTGCCCGGAGGAAACTATGAGCAATTAAATTACTGACGTTTGTTGTCCTCCATTTTGATTTTCTGTCGTTGACAGTTACTATCATTTGTATTGGTAGTTACGTTAGTCCATAGATGAATATTATATATACTGAGTGCATGCGTTAGTCATTTCACTCATCTCCTTACGTGCGCAAGCGCTTCTTGGTTATAAAATTTTGTTGGGTTATGACTGATTCAAGACTGATTTTTTTAGTGCAGTTAACGAAAAGGACGTTTTACTGAACTATAATACGTGCATTTACGACAGGACGTTTTTTCTTGTGTCTAAGTGTAAGTGTGTAATAGTCAAGGAAACAAACGGATACTTGGAATACAATGGACACAAGGAAAATATCACTAAACACATAAAAAATAGAATAAAATCCAAGAATCCGTTCGATTTCCTCGAGTGTGAGAATGAAGGCTGCCTGATACCAGATTGTTTTAAAATATTTCTATTCGATTAATGGTTTTCAACTGGTGCAATATTATCAATAGGATTCTGAAAGGCACGGACTTAGGTTAATTAAGCAAATCAAAATTACCTCCTATGCAAAATAAAGCTTTTGTAAAATATAAGAAACAGTAAAAAATAAATAATTCCATAAATAAATTATCTTTTGTTTTATTTATCCCCTATAATTTTACTTTGCCGATAAAATGTCCTGTCGTCTACCCAATAGTGGGTAAGTGGGCTAGTATTTTGGTTGGAAAAAGATGTTTGATATATTTTCGTTTGCCAAGTATCGCCCACCAGCAATAAAAAAAACAGGCTGTCTTAAAAAATTACGCCTTTGCCAGGCATAATCCACGATTTAAAAAAAATAAAGCTGTCATGTTGTATATTGCGGTAAACAGCCAATCAGCGACGAGAACGCTACGGTCCAAAAAGCCAATAGGGAGACGTCTGTCTGATCCTTGGATCCTCAGAACAATAACTAAAGCATAGAAACCGTGTTAAAATAACAACAAAATACAATATTCTACACTGTTTTTACTTATGGCATTGTTAAAGCATCAGAAAGAGATGCATATACAATGCCATTTGCGTAAATGTGCAGGTTGTCCTGGGGTACTAATGTGATCAGGGTGTTGTACTATATCGATAAAATATATTTATCGACTAAATGTTTCGTCCTAAGAAAGTCATAAATGTACTCTACTCTGATTGTATCGATTCGTTAAATGAGTACGATTCATAAAAAAAAAAACCACTAGTTGCACTCCAGGAGTGCCAGTAGAAGTGAAAACTCGCCTTTGCGGCATACTCAGGTCCGTGTCCTTCTTACGAATTTTCGATCAATTCACGTGTCCTGACTAGGCTTAATTAGGCCTTACCCAGTATTGGTCGAACGACAGAATACCTAATATGATGTCAATCATATTTTTGATTATTTCGAAATTCAAACAGTGCTTACTTACCTACCTTACTTATTACCTATGAATGCGCAAAAAACCCAATGCATTCGATTTACAGTCCCCAATGTGAGGCAGTCCAACGTTGATATACTAGTTGAAGGTAAAATACTAGACTTTGTAAATGATACCACCTTCTTAGGAATCACAATAGACTCTAAATTGCAATGGGGCGCTGATGTATCAAAAGGTAATATTATGTCAGATATATTTTTCACTTGATCAATGGGCCATTCAGCATATTCCAAAACCATCTAAAGCTTTTCCCAGCTAGCTTTGAGGAACAGTCAGTAAAGGAAACATAATCAGGTAGGTAAAGAGAAACACATAATTCGAAGTGATATTTTTTATTTATAAAACTTTTACACTAGGGTAAAAAAGTGCCAGTGTGTTATTTGTGAAAAATTCACAGTGTTGGTAATAGAAAAACAAGAGGTGAAGAAAAACAAGAGATTACTTTACCCACTTTCATTACTGTCCAAAATAACATATGTTTTTCATAATTTTAAATATAAATAATAAAACCGTTTCCGTAAACTTTCTTATTACCATTGATTTATAATTCGGCAAATATAAATATAGATAAAGCATCGTGTTTCAATCGCTTCCATTTAATTTTATATTCAAAATTAATGTATCGGCACGGCAGTAAAATATTTTGAACAAATTCGAGTATGTATGACATTTTATGTCCAATATGTCGCTTGAAAGTTCTTCGGATCCACACCTTTTTAATTTCCTTTTACTTCAGGGAGCTGCAATAAAATTTCAACAATAATTTTCTTCATATTAGTAAAAATCGATTCTTTTTAGGGTTCCGTACCCAAAGGATAAAAACAGGACCCTACTAATATGACTCCGATATCCATCTGTCTGTCACCAGGCTGTATCTCATGAACCGTGATAGTGAGACAGTTGAAATATTACAAACAAAAATTTCGGGCGTTTTTATAGCTTACGCCCACGGCTCCGCTCGCGTTAATGTCTATCCCCGATAACAGTACCTTATTCTGAGATGTAAGATATGTCTATGTTCTTTTCCGTACTCCAGAGATCGTGCAATGGTGATGATGATGATGCAAAATTTCATGATGATCGGTTCAGAAGTTACGGCGTGGAAGCGTAACAAACAAACTCACTTTCACATTTATAATATTATATGTAAGGATGGTACGGAACCCTTCGTGCGCGAGTCCGACTCACATTTTGCTGGTTGTTTAATTACCATGATGGTTCAATTTGTTACATTACTATTGCATGGCTCAACCAACACTAACAAAAATATCCCTGATAGCAAGACCGTCATAAAAAATATCGATATACTCGTAGATACGTGATTTTACCACATCACTAGCAAAAAAACTAACCTAATTTGAAATAAGGAAAAAACGATAATTTAAAGCAAAATACCTATAAAAGTTGTCATTTATACAATACGTTATATAATTGACAATATTATTGTTGTATTTTGAGGTATTTTGGGTTTTAATTATGCACTTTTAATTGAAAAACTTACCGAAGAAAATTATGTTTTACAGAATTTATTTCTGTTCGTCCTGAATGGGATTTACATCGCTCCATTGCACAAGACATTGTTTAGTATAATGGTCATTTGATAACGCACCAACCCAACACCGGTTAATACTTTTTTCCGTGAGAATTTTAGCACAATCCTATATTTAATTTGCAGACATCACAATTCCGCCGCAATGTTTTTATCGATATATAACCCGATCAAATCGGCAAGATGCTAATGTAACAGACGTTGAACTGTAATAAGTTATTTTGAATTTAGTCGGATTTAATGGAGTCCAATGGAGTCCATTGACATTTCAAGTCGGGACAACCATGAAAATAATAGAAACTGACTGAAGTTTTTGTCTCATTCTGTCATAAGCGAAAGCTCATAAGAAAAATACCGTGTCAACTATCTGTTTTCAGTTTCTATTTTTATGCGGCTTCTATGTATATTATTCTTCTGAGCTTGGATCCCTATTTAGTTTGTGGTTACCAAAATGCAGGAGTGCTATTTTTGAAATTATGCCGTTCGTAAACGAGCGATTTTTCCATACAAAAAGAAGACGAGTGTCATACTCTCAAAAATAGTACCCCAGGGATACTACACCTACTTAAACCTTATTCAGTGCTTATACCACACATATATTTCGAAAATAACTACATGTACTTAAGTTTTGAAGCCCTTCTATAACGGATTCCTTTCATTGCAGGCTTTTAAGTTTACATTCGGTTATATAATAGCTTTTGCCCACGGATCTGTTCTCGTGAAGATCCCTCGGGAACCGTACCCATTTCCAGGGCTGAAAACATCTTCATACCAAAGATCAGTGGTAGATGCGGGACGAAGTAACAGCCTGGCAAATTAACTTTTGCATTTATACTTAATATTAGTATGGATATATTTTATGCACATGCGCAGAGCTCTAAAAGGCGCGGGCATTGGTTACTCTGGCTTGAAAATATACCTTCATTCACCCACACCCACATGTTTGTGAACCTTTAGAGGTAGAGGGCTCTTGTCTGTGCGAACAGTTTTAATGCTCTAAGGCTAGCTACTACTTCTTGGTGGTTGTTGATGGTAGTAAATGGTACCCGCCCGACCTTTAACCCGATAATACTCAATTGGACTCCATGGGACACGAAGAGACTCAATGAGACCCATGGGACCAGATGGTGCACAATTAGAACCCGAAGAGAGAGATCGATAGGATCTGATGGGATTCGATGTGACCTAATCGGACTCGATTTGGAACCCGATGGGACCGATGGACACTGTAGTGTATGTAAGTATATTGTTGTTTGTCTCGAGCGCATACGTCACAAGTGCCGGCCGGAAGAGGGGGCAGTCTATGCCCGACCGTTGGACCGGTGACACGTGGTGGTGCGTAGGCGAGCCAACTTAAATCGGCGGATATTACAGACATAATTATAACCAATGGTATTCAATAGTACCAAATGGCCCCCAGTGGTACCCAATGGCACCCAATGGTATGCAATATAACCCAAGGGCACCTAATGGTATTCAATGGTACCCAATGATGATACACAATGGTACCCTATTGGAACTCAATGGAACCGAAGGGATTTGATGGCAGCCAATGGTACCCAATTGGAACCCGATGGAAACGAAGGGATTTGATGGCACCCAATGGTACTCAATTGGAACCCTATGGAACCGAAGGGATCTGATAGACTTGATAGGATCAGATAAGTTCCAATGATATCCAATTGACTACTTGCGGTAAACCGGAAGTGATGGTTTTTATTTATGCAATCGAAAAAACCTTACATGTAAATACTTCCAGATTTAAAAAAAATCCACATTTAATTATTTTTGAACTTTTGAAAAAATCCCAAACGTTGTATTTACAAAGCAATATTCCCACCCATGCTTAATCACATGACAATGTCAATGTCATTGTCAATCTGTCAAATAATCATGACGTAGACAGCCAAGTCTAATGAATTGCCAGGTTGGAGAATATTTTTCCCGAAATTTGTATAGAGTACAAGGGCCTTTTTTTATACTACTGCTATAATAAACTCCTTTCATAGTGTGTTTTATTTAAGTGCCATTTACTTAGCGGGCTGATGGTTGCCCGCCGCATGAATAAATTGCGCCAATTGCTTCTGAATGAAATTTGAGGGCCTATAGTTTATGTTACCAATAATAGCAAAAAATACTTAATAATAATAACATAAAAAATAATATGTTAATGTAGTCTAGTCAAACAATAAATATAGAAAGCAAACCAGATGGAAGGAAAATAAAAACCTTCACATATTAAGTCACATTGAACTCCAATGTTGCTGGTAGTAACTCTGAGTTATGATTTTTTACTTCAGTACAGTCAAAAGAAAACTTCACTTGTATTAACTGCCTCCGAGGTCCTATGGATAAGGCGTTTGCTTGTAAACCCGGGGGTCGTGGGATTATTATTACATACATAGGACATTGTCATGTGATGAAGCATGGGCACATTGCTTACAAATACTAAATTTATTTATTTTTTTCAAAAATTCATAAAAAAAATTATATTGGATAAAAAAAAATTAAAAAATTCTGGAAATATTTAAATTTAAGGTACTTTTGATTGCATAAAAAACATCACTTCCGGTTTGTAGCAAGTAGTTAATTGGGACATTTGGGGGACCCAATAGCACCCTTCTGCGCTCTCTCTGCAATACGTGTTTTTCGAGATTTCCTAGTGGCATCATGCGATTACCCTAATAAAAAAAATGAAAGTACAAAAATAGAGCCAATTAGGCGATTCCCACCCACCCTGTACTGCATTACGCAGTGTAGCGTAACAGTAACAATCTCGAACTAGCAGTAACAGGGGCAGAGCGATGATCATTTCGTGCTTACCTATAGATAGCCTCCGGTACACGTAGGTTATGGTAAGTGCGGGAGTAGTACTCCTTCATTTAACCTACACGTAGTGTAAGTACACTAGCCTACTGCTCCAGGGGTTTTCCAACCTTTTAACGTTTCTCCCCAGATTGACTGCTTAGCCCAAAATAATATCTATTTTGTGTTATGGCGGGAGTCGACAAAAATAAATTATATTCATAAATAAGGTAAAAAATATATATTTACTATTTACATACTACCTCTTTGTAGGTGAAATGCTTGGCCAGTAATATGAAATATTCAAAATGATAAAAAAAGCAACGTGAGAAAAAATACTACGTGATCAAAACTGTCAAACTATTCATTTTCTAATTTTTTTAACTTTGCTATTTTTGTATGTCTTAATGAATTATTAGCGAATATATTGAAATGGAATCTCCGAACTTAGCTTCAGGTGATAGTAATACATCTCAGTCTCCTAGACTTGATGACGTCGAGAGATCTCTGAAGACTGAACAGCCAAGACTCAAACCTGGACAAGCTAACGAAACTCTCAATCAGGAAGAAATCACTATTACAAATATCGATGAAAATGAGCTGAAGTTGAAAGATAGGATTGCGCAATGTCGGAATATTATAGAGTCTTTGAAGTTCGAGTTAAATGAAGAAAAAGCTAAATTAAGAAAGGAAACCAATACATACCAACAAGCTTCAGAATCGTCGCCTTCAGTCGCTTCAGACATGCCAGAAGCCTCTGCTTCTAATCATTATTTAGACAACTCTGCTACGAAATACAGCGCTTGCGTAGACAGTAAATTAAACTACGATGAGAACCTGATGGAGTATGAGAAGCAACTACAAAAATATCAGAACACCTTGAATATGGCTCAGTTAGAAAAAAAGAATGCAATTAGAAAGCAAATGCTTGCCAAAGCTTATAGGCTTAAATTGATGGAGGTAGAAAATCAATGCAACATAGAATTGCTTCGAGTGAAACAAAGTCTGCAGTGTTTAGAGCCATTGCAAATGATCGCCAGCAAGTGGAAGAATAATACGACGGAAAATACTTATGATTTGAACACCTTTGAGCTGATACCGAGGTACCCAGAATTAAACATGAATTCTGGGAGTGATATTAATTGTTTTAAAGAAGACAACTCTACGAGAGCAGGTGAACCTGAAATTAAAGATGATATTACTTACGTTTAATTGTTAAAAGTGGAACTAACATTTTATTAAACAAACAATTTACTTAAATTTGATCTTTCATTAACTTATAAATACTAACTTTAATAAATGTACGCAAAAATTTGATTTCCAAAAAGCGCGAAAAGATGTATCCAATAAATCAAAAGCTGAGAAGACCTCCAGAGTGGACCACACACGTGGAGGCACGCGCTTCGAATGCTGCCGACTTTTTATTCTCACCGCTCCGGGACTCGTGTGCATTCGGCGCTAGTCGGCACCCGGTCGGCAGGCTCTCGCGCTGACATCACACACGTCTGCCTGCGCCTGCGCAGCGCCCGTTCGGTTAGGAACTTGATCTTTATTTTTAATAAGATTCCAATTTGTCAATTAGAGGGCAACGCATGAACAAAACAGGTTTGACTTCTTTACACCTTGTATCTTTAAAGTTAAGGTTCATTTATAAAGCGTTTTAAAGCGCTTAAAGCTCTTGTTATCTAAGTTCGAAGGTTTAGTGTTTTAAAATTTATGTGTATATAAATAAATTTTATCAGATACTTTTTTATTTGGATTTAATAAAATATATTTGTGGTTTCCTTCAAAGTAGTCATATGTATAGGGGAACAAATGTTATCCTTACTAATATTATAAATGCGAAAGTGAGTTTGTTTGTTTATATGTTTCTCTTTCACGCCGTAACTATTGAACCGATTATCATGAAATTTTGCATATAAGTTCTCTGGAGTACGGAGAAGGACCTTTTATCCCGGAAAAAAGTATTATTTCCGAGGGATCGACATTGACGCAGGCGGAGCCGCGGGCGAAAGCTAGTTCTATATTTTCACATGTAAAGATTGTAAAGCAACCCCGGGCGTGGTTCCCGATATTTTTCGAGCTCCTCAGTGTTTCGGAAGGCACGTGAAGTCGTTGGTCCCAACTGTCATAAGATGGCGGTCGTCAAGCTATGTCAAATGTCTTTAGGCAGCTTGAAAAATCTGAGACCAGTGTTGGCCACTTACACACACGAAAAGCAAGCATTATCTATATTATAAAAATATGTTACACCTTATTACGTATAATAATTTTTAAAATGCTTATGGCAAAGGTATTAAGGACGCCTTGACATTATATTAGGAACCTATCTTTATCGTTCGTTCTAGTTTTCTAGAACTAACCAACTAACAATAACAACCATTTTCGATAATTACATTTATTTAGATAACATTTTATTTAATATGTACTTAGGTAAGAACCTTCCATAAATACACGAAATCAATAGGAAATCAACCAATAATTATTAACGAACTGATCACACGTGTCCTGAGCAATACCTAAGTATATAAAAACTTTATTACCTAGTAGCTGGGTACAAGGTTTATGAAATTCAATTAATCTACCTGAACAGTTTTTATAACTTAAAGAAAATGATCTTACTAACAAAAGTACTTAATAATATTTAATTAACTTATGTAATAAAACAGTTAAAGAGCTTCAGTTCCCACAGCTCAGCCCATTGTTATCTTTTTAGCGCATAACAAAGGATCATCTTATTGTAGATTTAAGTACAAAAGATGAGCATTTTTAAGAAATTCGCAGAAAGGAGGTTGAATCAGCAATGGCTTCGTTTAGGTACATTGAAGTGGTACTGTATAATAAGGTTAATTTTGTTTTAAATTACCGACCTTCCAATACCTCGTACATAGCATAGAAATAGTCAGGGATCCAATGCCTGAATTGGCTGAAGCTTTAGTGGGCGATGGCCAACAGTTTGCTGTCACTGGATGTATCTCTTAGAGATCTAATCTAAATTCTATAATGGAAATAACAAATTGTAACGATTTTCAAATCCGTTAAACTGTTTTAAAATGAGGTTAATTTTCGTAGTTTAACGTTTCATCACAAATTGAGTCCTTTTTTTTATGTTCGCCTCTTTTATATATTCATACATTGCATTTAGTGGGCGATAGCCAACAGTTTGCTGTCACTGGATGTATCTCTTAGAGATCTAATCTAAATTCTATAATGGAATTAACAAGCTGTAACGATTTTTAAATCCGAAATAATACTACGAAAATGAACCTCATTTTAAAACAGTTTATGTTTTAAAATGAGGTTCATTTTCGTAGTATAGCGTTTCATCACAAATTGAGTCTTTTTTTTATGTTCGCGTCTTTTATATACTCTACTAGCGGCCCACCCGGCTTCGTACGGATAAAATTAGGTAAGTATTTGGATTTTTTGGTATATTTTTTTCACAACCTGGACTTTTTTGTCTATAGCCTATAAATAAATAAATATAAATATATACGGACAAATCACACAGATTGAGCTAGCCCCAAAGTAAGTCCGAGACTTGTGTTATGTGATACTAACTCAACGATACTATATTTTATAACAAATACATATATAGATACACATCCAAGACCCAGGCCAATCTGAAAAAGATCATTTTCCATCTTGACCTGGCCGGGAATCGAACCCGGTCACTCCGTGTCGCAGGCTGGCGTGTTGACCGCTGCGCCACGGAGCTAGTCCTATGTTCAACAGGGATAATATACGAGGATTCTAATGTTGAAATATTTTTCAAATCGGTCCAGCGGTTTAGGAGCCTATTCAGTGCAACCAAACAAATACTTTCCTCTTTTTAATATTAGTGTAGAAGGGAAGATAGTGTAGATGTACATACAGCATGATTTTAAACCTCTGTATTATATTGAAATCTTGGAATCAGAATCCCTAATGGAATATAGAATTGCAAGAAAAAAAGGTTAAAACCTAAACAAAAATTTTTACCTTCCATTGAAATTTGTCCAGCTGATCGACGACTTTGTATGGGAAGCCTATTTTTTTTCTTTTTTTTGGTTTTTTTTTTCTTGCAATTCTATATTTTTTTAGGGATTCTGATTACAAGATGTCAATATATTTCAGGGGTTCAAAATCACGCGGTATATTTACCATTGGTATACAATAATACAAGAGACCACACCGCTACCATGAAAATAGACTTTGTTTTAGACTTGTTTTCCGGGTTTGAAATTAACTTGACTCCGATATTTTCCCCTTTAACGCTCTGGACCTGATTACTATGAAATTTGTTGTTTCAACAAAACTAATCAAAAATACGAGTTTTTGCCTGTGGCTCCGCTCGTGTTACTGTGGGTTAGGTCAGGAACAGTCTCTTTGTTTCTAGATGAAAGGTAGGGTAGATACCTGTCATCTATCCGTACATGTCATTCATCATAATTAATAATGTGTTGGTATATAACTTCATAATTACCGCTTTATAAGATAAAGCGGGAAAGCGTAACAAATAAATATACAAAATCACTCTCGCAACTCTAATACGAGTTTTCTCTGAAAGAATTCCGAAAATCTGAACCCGGTTTCATTTTACAAATGTACCTACTTAAGTAAACCGTTTTCAGTAATAGGTTGTGTGTGGCAACGCGGATGAAAAATTCATAGAATTGAACGTGCAAAAGTATTTATTATGGTAAATCCATGTTTGAATAGATATTTTTACGTCATAGTGACTAACTGTTGGTTTTCACATATGGTTTTTACCGCATATTATTGATGGGATACTTACATGATGTATATAAAAAATGTTGATTCTACTGAAAAGTAGCATTACAATTAAGTACAAACATTGAGTAGCTCAAGGGCGTATCCAACTTTCGCGCTTGGGCAGGGGGATACAATCGAGGTAAGCAATAAAATAATTTCATTTCCGTGCTTCCTTAGGCACTTTAAGCCGTTGTCCCTGGCTCATCATTGATGGCGGTTATTAAGCTATATCAGATGCCTTAAGCTTGATAAATCTGACACCAGTGTTAGCTACTTACCTAAGCACGCGATTAACAACAGCAACAATATTTCATTTAAATAAGATAATCAATGGCGATTAGAAATTGTATTGCTAATGTTGACTCTACAGGGGTATTTCACATTATATATATATACTAGCTGTTGCCTGCGACTTCGTCCGTGGCAATTTCTGTTATTATGATTAATTAGTATAGATTAATAATTTTCCCCCGTTTTCAAAACATTTTTATTGATGCTTCGCAGCGTGATGTCTTATAGCCTAAAGCCTTCCTCAATAAATGGACTATCCAACACAAAAAGAATTATTCAATTTGAACCAGTAGTTCCTGAGATTAGCGCGTTCAAACAAACAAACAAATTCTTCAGCTTTATATAGGTATTATTACTAACTGTTGCCCGCGACTTCGTCCGCGGCAATTTCTGTTATGATTACTCGTAATTAGTTTTTTATTAGTATAGATGAATAATTTTTCCCCGTTTTCAAAACATTTTTATTGATGCTTCGCTCCTATTGGTCGCAGCGTGATGTTTTATAGCCTAAAGTCTTCCTCAGTAAATGGACTATCCATCACAAAAATAAATTTTCCAATTTGAACCAGTAGTTCCTGAGATTAGCGCGTTCAAACAAACAAACAAACTCTTCAGCTTTATATATTACTAGCTGTTGCCCGCGACTTCGTCCGCGGCAATTTCTGTTATGATTACTAGTAATTAGTTTTTTATTAGTATATAGATGAATAATTTTCCCCCGTTTTCAAAACATTTTTTATTGATGCTTCGCTCCTATTGGTCGCAGCGTGATGTTTTATAGCCTAAAGCCTTCCTCAATAAATGAACTATCCAACACAAAAATAATTTTCGAATTTGAACCAATAGTTCCTGAGATTAGCGCGTTCAAACAAACAAAGAAACAAACTCCTTAGCTTTATAATATTAGTACGGATATAAGTACACGTTACACGTTGTGTATGGTAATGAAAAAGCGCAAAATCTCAGACACCACTTATTTTTATTATAAGTTTTTTTTTTATTCACGAATACGTTAGCTTTTTTGTTTTCCTGTGTTCGTGCAAATTTAAAACTCGCGATCTAGGGCGACGATGCCGCTTTGCGTGCCGCCGCGAGTTTTTTTTTTCTTACTAATTATTGAAGTAGGCATTTGTCTCCCATCTCACCTGATGGTAAGTGACGATGAAGACGAGGATGTTACATGCCTATTCAAGAGATACCCATTTATTCTACTTTTGAATGTCCCGGGATTGTACTTGTCTGGGAATATATATTGACTAGCTCCGTGGCGCAGCGGTCAACACGCCAGCCTGCGACACGGAGTGACCGGGTTCGATCCCCGGCCAGGTCAAGATGGAAAATGATCTTTTTCAGATTGGCCTGGGTCTTGGATGTTTATCTATATATGTATTTGTTATAAAAATATAGTATCGTTGAGTTAGTATCCCATAACACAAGTCTCGAACTTACTTTGGGGCTAGCTCAATCTGTGTGATTTGTCCGTATATATTAAAAAATAAAAATATAAACGCAGGCAATTCATTCCACACCTTAGCTACTCGAACCAAAAAGGAACTGTTAAAGCGTTTAGTTCGACTCTTTGGTATTCCAACGATAAAAGGGTGGAATTTCTGTAGGTCTGCGTCTTGTAGTCCGATGGAGATATGGTGAGGGTTCTACTAGCTCAAAGAGCGCTTTCGCACACTCTCCAAAATGGATCCTATAAAAAACCGATAGGCAAGCAACTTTACGGCGATGCTCCAGGGATTGCAATTTATGGTTCGAAACCACGTCGTTGTTTATAAGCCTGCGGGCTCTTCGGTCAACAGAGTCCAATGCTTCAAGCTGGTATTTAGCTGAGCCATCCCAGAGGTGACTGCAGTACTCCATGGAAGAGCGAACTTGAGCTGTATAAAGACTAAGCAGCCGTTCAGAGCTGAAGTACCGCCGAACCTTTGAGATGATGCCCAACTTCTTGGAAGCAGTTAGTGCCATCGACTCTATCTGTTGACCGAAGCCGAGTTTGGACGTGAACGTGATGCCCAAAAGCCCGAGATGGTCAACCAACGGTAAGTAAACACCTTGGAAAGTGGGTGCAAGTAGAAAAGCACTATTTTTTGCGGAGAAGAGACACGCCTGTGTTTTGGACGGGTTAAACTTAACAAGATTGGCGTCTCCCCAATCGGACACCCTCTGTAGTTTTGAGTTAACCCGTTCAATCATAGACTCTCTCAGAGACTGAACTTCCTGTGGACTTGCACGGGCACTGGGCGTAAAACTCTCTACAACGGTGCTATCATCAGCATAGCTAATAATGCCAGACATAAGGAGATAAAGAGTAAGTAATGATCAAACACGGGGCGTAAGTAATTAAATTATTTTTTGGTTAAAATATTACTCCCATTTTATTTGTGGAATAGATATTAAGAAAGTTGCGCAGAAAAAAAATGAAAAATTAACAACCTTGTTAACTTTGCTAGGCGTTTGACAGTTGCCGTCTATTTATAGTTAAGTTAACGTCTGTCGAGTCAGCTAATAACTTAAATTTATTAAATAATATTTATTTCGGACATATTAAGTATTAACTACGTTTTGCATCATCACTGCGTCAGGTTTAGTTTTTGCGATTATGTTTTTCTATGTTTACTATTAATAATTTAAATTAAAATAAATAATTAAAAAACACTCTGTTTCTTCAGCTATTCAAAAAGACACAATAATAAGATAAAGCGTAAAATATTCTTAAAAGATTAAGAAGCAGTTATAGAGATATAGTAGTAGATAATTTTATCCATCAAGCAAATTTCCCATACCACTATAAATAAGTAATAAGGCATTAACATAGTAATATTTTGCATAAACGCCGCCATTCTCTTCACTGCTTGATCATCATAAAGTGATTCTTATGAATAGACAGACAGATAAGTGAGTTACGACTGCAAGGTAAGAGAGGATCTCTCGCGGAGAGGGCGCGGCAGACAGGGGTAGAAGGCATTAAGAGGCGCAAACATGCGTTTCTATGTGAATTCTATATATTTGTGTCTCATTTATGGACGGGGCATGCAGAGGCTAATCAGCTGTACAGGGAGATATCGGCACATCTGATCAACGTCTCCGGAGATCCAGGAGCTAGCGTACATTTTGGCTCGGCAATCCAACGTGGAAATGCGGCCGGGCTCCCGGGTTGCTCTATGTTCTATTTCTTCTTTTTTAATTTGTATTACTTAGTACTTATTTAATTTTAGTTTGTTTGGTTGGTTAATGGTCAACAAAAGCAACAGACTGACATGGAAAAGAGCATTTGCCCAACACTGGGATATTGTTAATGGCTCGTAACAATAATATATTAAAAATACTAAAATAAATTAGTAAGGGTAGCTTTTTTTAAATATATAAAATCGCGAATATCTTGGTAACCATGAATTTTTGAATAAGATAATACAGGGTTAAAAATGTTTTGTATAGAAGTAAAAGTTATAAATAAATTACTTATCTAGCTGTTTATTACAAAACTACTTATTCATATATTTTCATTGATTTTACACAATTTTTTTTCTGTATATCCATTGCACCTATCTAAAATCTATGGTATGACATACATAATAGGTGACTTTGGACTTATGTAAGTATGTGTTTGTGTGTAATGTTTTTCATGGAGCAACCGGCGCTTTAACACACACAATAAGACAGACTTAAGGGCCCGTACTACCTCACACTGCTTTGCATGATTGACTGTTATATCAATAATAATTAAATACTCAAGTTGAAATAAAAATGCATCAAATTTCAGGACTAACTCTGGTAACTATCTGACTCAAAAACACGATTGCGTTAAATTTTCTCGATAGAAAAAAATTGCAAAGTTGCCTCCAAATCATGTCTAATTTACTCGGTATATAGCATTATTTACCAAATAGATTAAAATTAACCTTGAAACTTTTGATTATTATTGCATTACAGATAAGGCAGCCATCATATGTTTTTCTTTTTCGAATAACCCTTGAATATTCCTAAAAAACGAAAATATCCAAAGTAGCCAACGCGTTTAGACCATCCGCGTTTGTATCGCCACGCCGCCTGGCATATGGCGGGCTCTTAAGCGCCTATTAAACTATCCTGAATTCAGCATACGTGTTTAACGTATTGCGGCGTGCCTCTCGACAGTGACTGAATTCAGGAAGATATAATACCCCTGGTTCAAGGTTTCAGTGAGGCGTTCAGTTAACTGCATTAACCAACGGAAATAAAACCAGCCAAGTGCGAGACGCACACACTAAGTGTTCCGTACATTATTTTACTACAAAACCTTGCTTATTATATGTGGACTGTGATGTAATAAGGACGCATTAAACATCTTCCATTTGACCTCTCCTGTGAGGTTAATCAAACTCTTTCTTGTATGGACTTGGACACTACTTATATTTTTTGATTGTATGTGGTTTGACTTCTTAGCTGAGCTTCGCAGTGTTAAATGAGTAGTAACTTTCAGAAAATAGTAACATAACATCAAAAAAGTTCTTCCTCTTCAGTTTTTTTATTTTACTTTTATTATTGGCGGCGGGCGACAGATATACACATTCTGTGCACAGATTTTAACATACATTACTTATATACATCCATCATACTCTATTTTTAAGATTTTTAGATCTTGACCCGTCGAGTGCACTTTCTGTAAAACAGGCACTCGTATGACATTACAGGACAAATTATGGATAGATAAGATATTTATTTTTGAGGAGTTGCTAACGCTATCATAGTGCCTGAGGTTGTAGACAGTATACCTATTTTGTTCAATATCGAATTTCAAAATTTCAACTTAAATTTGAATATAATACAATTTTTCGATCGAAAATTAGGTAGGTACATTTTTGATAATTTGCTATACTACTATTACAAAAGCTGTTCCTATGCCTTTGTTGTAAATTTTGTTGTTGTTTCAAATAAAAACAAAATAAACAAATTTCCTGTTCGAGAGTTGGGCATTCACAAACAAAATATGCAAAGCTTTTTCGGCCCGAGAGTTTAAAATTTAGAATCCTCTACTCTGTTCAGACCTTTTTTTGGCTTGAATGCTAAACTTTGGTGGCAAACTAACAAAAATAAAAACACGCTACACCAAAAATGTGCAGCCAGTGTTACTTAGGGTGATGTAATGAGCCTTTCACCTATGAAATTGTCGTTTTTTGTTCCTAGTGACTATGGTTTTCAGTTAAACACATAAACCCCTGGGGCCGTGGGTTCGATTCCTACGGGAAGCATACTTTCTTTAGTTGTTTCCAGTTTGGTTAGGGCATTGCAGGCTTGAATCACCTGATTGTCTGATAATAAAGATGATTCCGTGCTTCGGAAGGCACTTTAAGCCGTTGGTCCCGGCTGCCATCTGGTAGTCTTTAAAGGAACCACGTTAGAGGCCGATAGGCGGACTTTGACAACAGGGTGTGCATGGTCGAGCTATACATTTTTTTTTTTTTTACTTTAAGTGAACTTAATTACATTTTGCATGCATAATTTTTTTTGTTATTCTGAATTAAATTATTGAAAAATGCTCATGAAAAGAACTCGTTTCAGAAAATAACAGAAAATGTCGTCATTTTTCTACAATTTTTTATTTTTTTTGTATATAATGCGTCAATCAAACTTTCTGTTTTCCGTAAATACATGCAAAATTACACTTGAATTTATCATACCCGAAATTACAGTAAAAACGTGAGTATGAAAAAATCAATTTACTCGATAAGTATTCTTTATAGAAAACGACTATACCTCTATATACCTCTGAATATACCTCTGAAGGTAGATTTCAAAGACCCAATAAGTCGGTACCTATGCCAACGACATATCCCATAGATCCAAATCTGTTATAAAAAGGAATCTGTTATAAGAAGGAGTCATAGGAAAAGAAGCTTACATAAATATTTCAATAAAATTTGCTCACATAGATACATATGTCGACAGTGGCAAGTGTCGCGCATTTCGTATTAAATGACAGGTCTTTCATACAGAATGCACACACAACACTGCCGTTGTTGCCGAACTCAAAAGTCTAGCCACAAAGTAATTAATAATGTTTCACAGTGAAGCTAAAGAACGCTTAATTCGTTGATCTTTTATGACCAGTATTTCACATGCTTACTTAATCATTAGTCTCTAGTATTATTACCACCAACAGTCCTACAAACACCACTGCCCAAAAAGGAGTGTATGTTTTCAGGGTTTATGTATGGTATGTGTATAAATACTGTAATGTTGTATAATGAATCCATGTTCAGAAAATCATATTCTCTGACTAAATAAATGATATACCTATGTGTATGTATTATTTATTTCTTCAATTTAGCGACGTGGAATTCATCCATAAGAACTGTTTAAAAATCGATCACGACAAAGTGAAAAAAGACTCCATAGATGTCATTTATTTATATTACGACAACACCCTGCTTCGCTTACTTATTTGTTCGCAGGGCAAGGAGTCTGCACCTTCGGCGTCAGGAGACACGCATCCGTGTATGGACTCAAGAGCTTTATGGAAGAGTAAACAGTTTAAAACACTAGAGGCCGGGTGTATTAGCCCAGCACTCTCCTCCATTAGCCGTCGCTGACACCTCACCGGTCCTTTGTCGAAAATAATGTTTGCTCTCGAGCGCACAGCGAGGTGCCGACGCGGCACTGCACCGCTCGCCACTTGTGTAGTTTGATTTGTCTTATCTGTTTATGAGCACTACACAAGAATTACTATTGACTGATTGATACTTAATCGGATGACATCTTGCAGTTTCAATTTAGGTTTACAATTTTTCAAATAATAAAACCGATTTTAACCAAATTTTTCAACCGATTTTGATGGAATTTAAAATGGGATCAATTGAAAAATATAAGTGTAAGTAATTATATTTTTCAATTGGAATTTCGTTTTTAAAATCGGTTTATAAATGACGGAGTTATGAGAAATACAATCGAGTTGCGAAACTCTTCTTTTTCTTGGACGGTTCAAAATAAGTTAAACCTATCGGGTATGTCAAATCATCATCATCATTTCAGCCGTAAGAAGTCCACTGCTGGACAAAGGCCTCTCCGAAGGATACTTCGTTCCATGGGAGGATATTGTCTAATTCACCACGCTTGACAGAGGGATTGGCGAGCGCAGGTTTTTTGGCTTTTTGTGGTTTCGACACTGCTGCCCATCGGAAGTATTTTAAAGCAACTGGGGAAGGATAGGAATTTCTTGGATATAAGAATGAAATGAAAGTAGTGGGACACTACTCACTCGGATAAATGGAGGCAAGTAGCAGCTCGGGAGGCTGGGCGTGCGTACCTGTCGGACAGACAGTTGAAGTTGAGGATAAACCCTGAACGTAAACCAAATAAACCATTACCTGACACGTCAGGGACCTTTAAAAAATAGTTATAGCATAACTACTACCATCTGAACGTAGTATTTTACCTCTGTGGTAATTAAACCGGACTCTATAATGTTTGTCTAGACTAGACTAGGCAGAGTCACACTTACATTCTGTTGCATTGCAACATAAAAAAAATGCAATCTAAACTGTTTTCATACAACTGTATGGGTTAAATACAGTGAAATCAATTTAAAATATGTAAATAGAGGAATTGCGCCTTGTTAAACAAAAAGTATGCGTAAGAATTAAGCATTGTGGAGTTATTTGATAAAAACGGGGGCGATAAGTTCTGAATGTGGTTTTTCCCAATGGAACCAAACTTAATGTTCCGTTTATCCAGATCTTCTCCCACTTATATCTTAAAATGTGTAATTAAATGTACCTAACCGTTCCATACAATCGTGAGCCCAAGTATTATTTATACAAATCAAGGTTGCCTTATTTTAAACGTTTGTAATAATTTCCCAAAGAAAAGTTAGTAAAATTGGGCAATTCTAGAGGACTTGACTTTATTGTAATTAGATATTCAAACATTTAAACGATTTTGTTAATATTCAATACCTACGCTTTTTATTTTGATAACTTCTGGGCCCACGAATTCCCATCTCCTTTCGTTTACTTCCTTATCGATATGTTGACAGACAAGCATAAACAGACCTTTACCTGTTAAAAACAACTAATTCGACGCTATAGGTTCCAAAGCGGATATTTACTTTAACATTCCTCGCAGACGTAATAATCCCTTGTGAAATCCTTCAAGTTATGAATGGGTCTCAGTGCCATGGGGCATCATAATGGCTATTCCCAGTTTATTGGGTCGGTTTATTGTGTGTGAATTGTATTGTTCTCGGTGCGCCCATTAGCAATCACCCTTGGCGCCATGACACTTGCTGCACTGCTATCTGCAAAGATGCAATTGTAGTGCAATAAAGTTGGGTTACTATCGGTTTACGTAACTTCCGTTTAGCGGTTTCATTTAAAGCTTTTGAGAAATGACAAAATATTTTAAATAGAACAGAATCTCAGAATTTCAAGATTCTGAGTTCATGGGAAGACTTTCCTGAGACAGATATTTTTGACATTCCCAAGGGAATCAAAACCTACAGGAGGTTTTGATTCCCTTGGGAATGTCAAAAATACGCGGCATAAACGGCTGTATCTTTTGATTGCGTTAGCTTAGAAGTTTGATTTATTCATGAATTAAATTTTTTGATGAATTTCAGTTTGTTACCTACACGCGTTCCAGAGAAAAAGGATTTTAATAGTTAGACAGACCGACGGACAACAAAGTGATCCTATAAGGGTTCAGTTTTTTCCTTTCGAGGTAAGGAACCCTAAAAATGGGTAAATGTGTTTATACATTTCCTGGGTAGGCCAGGCCGGCTGTAACTTACCTAGTCAAGTGAGAAGCTTGATGGCTTACGCATATTAAATAACACCAGGCATTGCTAGTTACCGCTTAGATTAGTGATCGCAACTAACATAAATATATCTCGTACTTGTCGTGTTTCAAAGGTTTTGGTCTCAGACCCATCATTTTTTGTTAAGCCATATCAGATACATTTAGGCACTTTAAAAAAAATAAGTACCTAACACTTACACGCACAAAAAAAAGGAAAACTACACAAACCTATCAATGAACTAGCAAAAATGGCACGTCTTTAGGCAAATGAGTCATGCTAAGTAGAAAGCACCTATTTTGGTTTTGACGGTGGCGCATATTAGAGGGTTCAAGAGTTATCTTATCAGTGGCCTGCAAAGCTGCATGGGGCGAACGCAGGCACGCCATCGTCACTCTTTTTGTAATAAGGTATTTATTCATTTTGGTTCGCACGACACCTTTCCCAGTATTTTCGATAAGGAAATATGAAAACCTGTTGCGTTCAACGCCAAAATTATCGTTTAGGGACGCTTGGTTCAATAAGACCCTTCAATAATGCTATTCAATATCATAACATTTTAAATAATGTAATATTTGCGTAAACACTTTGTTTCCGCATTTTAAGAAAAAATGGAATAATATTTTTAACCCCTGACGTTGGGGGTAGACGTAAAAAGGGAGGGTGTTATTAGTTGTGAGACTTTAGACTTAAAACGGGTTGATCAATTTGCACGCCTTTTTTTTTACTTGAAAGCAGGTTTTCTAGCGATGATTCTTAGGAATGTTTTATCAAAATCGGTCCAGCCATTTACTGGATAGCGGGCTATTCGTGTCCGGGGTTGCTAATATTTTTTCTTTTGCTTTGGCTATAAAAAATTTGATCTCGACTCGATCAATAAGATAAAAGTTATAAGTTTCCTCGGTTTGTCTGTGTCTATGTGCGTTTTTCTGTGGCATTGTAACTGAATGGGTGGACAGATCTTAATGCGGATTTTTTTATTTTAAAGCAACAGGCGAGCTCCGTAGCGCAGTGGTTAACACGCTAGCCTGCGACACGGGTGCCCGGGTTCGATCCCCGATCTTTTTCAGATTGGCCTGGGTCTTGGATGTTTATCGTTATGTTATGTTTTATGTATATAGGTATTTGTTATAAAATATAGTATCGTTGTGTTAGTATCCCATAACACAAGCCTCAAAGTTACTTTGGGGCAAGCTCAATCTGTGCGATTTGTCCGTATATATTTATTTAAAAAGGATTAACCGATTTGAATGCAGTTTCTTTTATTTGAAAGCAGGTTTCTAGCGATGGTCTCACATTTTATAAAAAATGGTCCTGCTGTTTACAAGATAGAGGGAGTTCTGTGTCAGAGGTTGCCTAATTTTCTATTGGCTATAACGTTTTTAATCTCGACCAAATGAAAAACTTATAATTTTCGTCTGTTAATCTGTCTATCTGTATGTGTGTTTGTCTGTGGCATCGTGTAGTTGAATATGTAGACAGATTTTAATGTGGTTGTGCTACGTTGTCAGCTGTAGTTGGTGGAAATAGACCCATGGTGAAAATAATCACCCAGTTTCAAAGTTATTTCATAAAATATTACAGCTAAAACTTCAATTTGGGTTCACGGCTTCAAATGATAGGTGTACTTAGACGACAAGTTCCCTATTTAGTGCTCAGGGTCAGGTAGAAGACCAGGTCAAGCCCGGGATGGCACACGGTTGTTAGAACTAATTCTATAAACATGATGTTCTGTTTTCTCCGCTTCAATTTTCCGCAATGCTCTAATGCATATATAAAATATTTATGTAAATAAAGCGAGAGGGGATAACAATTTGTATTTGCATTTTCAGGTTTGATCGCATAGAAAAAGTGGTTCGTATTGATGAGTTTTAAGCTTTTCAGCTTAAGGGCCCGCCATAGGCCAGGCGGTGGCGTGGCGGTACAAACGCGGATGGTCTAAACGCGTTGGCTACTTTGTATATTTTCGTTTTTTAGGAATATTCAAGGGTTATTCGAAAAAGAAAAATACATGATGGCTGCCTTATCTGTAATGCAAATTATAATCAAAAGTTTCAAGGTAAATTTTAATGTATTTGGTGAATAATGCTGTATACCGAGTAAATTACACGTGATTTGGAGGCAACTTTGCAATTTTTTTCTATCGAGAAAATTTAACGCAATCGTGTTTTTGAGTCAGATTACCATTACCAGACTTAGTCTTGAATTTTGCTGAATCTTTATTTTAAAATTGAATATTTCATTATTATTGATATTACAGACAATCATGCAAAGAAGTGTGAGGTAGTACGGACCCTTAAGCGCCTATTAAGCTATCCTGAATTCAGTCACTGACGAGAGGGACGTCGCAGTACGTGAGAAACGATTGGAGATATATCCAATCGTGTCTCATGTAAATACTATATATAGGTAAAATCTATTTAAATTAAGCGCAAATATTTTAAGGGCTGGTATCCATAGGTCAAAGAAATGCTTTAGTAGCAAAATTTTAGAAATTGATACTAATTATAAAATAATTGTATAATGGTATAATACCCCCTTTTGACTTACATTGTATCATCGTCATTATTATCATCAGGTCTTTCTTGTCTCCACTGCAGGAGCACGGCTCTCTCTGTACTATCGGAGCCATACTTGGCCAGAGTAGACATAGGATTTGGTCTCACTCTCTTTTTTTACATTGTACAAAAGAGTCGTGTAAAGGACAAGTCATTTTCACATTCACTCAAATGCATCCGCTACTTATGTCACTAGAACTGTGATGATAAATGATAACGAATAGCCCAAGAACGGGATGTCGGAAGAAAAACAAAGCAGTACTTACATGACTTACGAGCTGTTTATGCAGCACAAATTTTATTGTATAGACGTACGACTTCGGGTTGCGTACAAATTGTCCTAAATACGCACGCTCTGTCATGCAAATGTGCATATGAATTTCCTTAATAAGAGACATTTTCTGGGGCAAGATTGACAATGACCAATTACTTGCTACGCACTAACAGGGAACAAATACAGAAATGCTTTTGATACTTAGCATTCTGTCGAAATTTGTATGTACATCTTTTATTTATTGGTTTTGCTTCCGGTCCCACATATTTTATATTGAAGTACCTACTTTTCTTGCGGCTCCGCTCGCGTGTACCAACAGTAAACCAACTTATAAAAGTACTTGGCCAACCAACTTAAAAATTTCATTCAAATTGAATTGAATATAAGTGAAGACCATTACCACCATCCTATGTGGGCTCGTTTTTTGTCGTCAAACCGTGACCCGTGAACTCAAAGCTGGCATTCGCAACTACGGAACCGTACATTGCGCGTAGCCGGACACACACTTGGCCGGTTTTTTTTTCTTTGAACTCGATTCATTGGTTGAACTGTGAAGGGGTCATAGATGACAGACAGACATAATACAGGATATTGGCGACCTCGATCGCGCAATAAATAAATACTTGAATCTTTGAATCAGTGTTTTAAGTTTTATCGCCGACTATATGATTATTGCTTGTAAGCATAAAGGTCCATAAACATTTTAAATACCTACCATGTAAGTTAAAATGTTACGTTCCGCTAGAAAGACCAAGACCATTGTCGAATTGCTAATCCTGCGCAAGTAAGAACTTAGTAGGCACTAAAAAAAACTGAAAGAACCTCTCCGCGTAACTTTGTAGTCCAAGACATGAACTGATCAATTTACATTTTGATTAAAGCTCTGAGCTAATGTGAGCAGACCGCCGCCGGGGCTGCACTTAGAGTGACGATAATCACGTAATGAAGAGATGATTACAGAGCCTTTTGTCACTGGGTGTCGTGTTGCGGCCCACTCTGCGGTTAGTTTGCGTCCATTGATAACTTGTCAAACTAGATGAGACTTATTAACTGGGTTCTACTAAAGTTTTACCTTATAAATGTAAGAAGCTAAAAGGTACCAACATAACTAAATCTGTTCAAAATTTTATTTTGATTTTTTAAATATTTAAACAAGCATATTTTTACAACAATATTCTTGCTTTTCTTTTAATACTAATTATGTTTTGAAGATTGTCTTCATTGACCTAGTAAGTAGCTCAAGTTTCAGGATAATCTTAGTGCTATGGTCTGTAAAAATCTGTCCAGATAACTTCCCTATCAGAAAACTTAATCTGTCAACACCGGTATATAGATATTTTGGTGATCATAATGTCTAGTACGAGAATCAAAAAGTGAAATAGAAATATTGTAAGGAAAAAATTTAATATTACTTAATACTTTTTTATATAAATTGGATAAAAAAACTGCATTGATGTTTTAAAATTACCAATGTAGCATATTTTCAAACTTTTTAAGATTTTCAATATACCCTAGCTAACAAAGTATATGAAGATATGGAACTTTTGAATTATGGCATTCTTGTTCATACCCGCGTCCAATTTTCAAATATAGGGATAGTTTGTGGCGTGTAATGATGTTGACAACACGCGGGTTAAATCTTCCATTTGACGTCAATAACATAGTTATCCGGGACCTAAAAAAATATACTTAACTAGTAAAGTAAACACAAAATATGTATGTGGATGCCCTTCAACAATCGATCGTGTTTAGCATATTACCAGAGGTAATAATGAGAGCAAATGATTTGTTCACTGGTTTTTAAATTCAGACCCGGAAAATACTAGATTTACCTATCTGCAGATAGGTAGGTAAATCTAGTATTTTCCGCGTAAGTGATGAAATACTGCTAAAACGTAAGTTTCATATAGAAATAAAAAAAAACTGGTCAAGTGCGAGTCGGAATCGCATACGCAGGGCTCCGTACCACCATACAATATTTAACTATAAGAAATCGCTCAAAAGCATGTTCACAACACAAGGTTATTTTTTTTGTTTGTTGGTAAAACGGCAATAGGTAGGTGTACACACCCTGTGAAAATTTCAAGCCTCTACCTTAGCGGTGCCATACATACAGCCCTGAGCAGCGACAGGCGCAGACTGATGGTCGGCTGGACAGTGGAGGCTTAGTAATTGGATCCCGTTTTCGCCCTTTGAGTACAGCATCTACCTGGTTAGGTGTAAACGTTAGACAACTCGTGTTTGTATTGCATTGTGTTATTTTATATCCATGACCAGAGAGACAAAGGGTCGTTAGCTGCCCAATAACTCACCGTACTGACCTCATGGGTAATAATAAATCTGCGGAGCAAAGTTCTAATTGCGTTTCAATATACTCAGCTAGTGGGTTATTCACTAACTGACCACACTAGCGATTGGTTGAAGACTAACACTGAACATTTCAAATCTATTGTTTATTTTCGAAGATTTAAAATATTTTTTGGAAAGTAACCTCAATCCATCTTACTGCAACCTTATGTCTTGAAATTCCAATAAAAATGTTTTTCAATTGCAATCGCAAAAGTTATACTTTCAGCAAACTTGAAAATTTATTGGTTGCTACCTGACAGTTACTGAAAAACATTTTTACATTTTATTTTTGGACGACAATAAGTAAATAAAAGTAGATAGATTTTGTTGTGTTATAAATTTAAAATAAATACACATTTCAATTATAGTAAGTATTAGATTTATATGGTCAGTTCGTGAATTTCCCACTTCGTTTGCCTCTTGAAGAACGCGTAAACACCGGCCCGAGTCGTGAAAATCATACAGATGTTGCTACAGTTTCTGAACAGAAAATGAGAATCTAATTTGCGTGTTGTGTGTGGTATTTACAAATGAAATTCCATGGTTTGCTTTTATCTGATTTGCTTTGTTCCTTTCAATTGTTTTTGTAAGGTTCTCTTTGATAAAAATATTAGGTATTAATAGTATTAGGTATTTATGTAGTCACAGGTAAAGGGTCACCTAGTAACGAATAAGTTCAAATACTAGTAAAGACAATATTAAGAATAATATGTTTAGGTATTTCCGCTTTCAATATTTGGATATTAAAATTGTATGCCAACATACAATATTTAATCAAAATTATGAAAACGTTCACTAGAACTTTTTGTATTAATTCCTAAATAAATTGAAGTGAATGACGTTGAAGGTAACAATGGGATTTCCCAGCGCATGGAAAGCGAGACGTCATTGCATGTTGTTGCGAAGCGCGGTGCAACTTGCAAGCGTGCGATGCGGCGCGGCGCAGCGGGTAGTGCGGCGGCGGCGAGAGGTGGTGGCAGGCAAGGGATGCAGGCTCGGCCGGTGGTGGACCGAGCGCGCTCCGGGTTGCTATCCGGCTCTCAGTGTCGTTCAGTTCGCGACGCGCAGTGGTCGTGCGTCGAGCGCGCGTTCAGTGATGTCTGCGAGATGAGGCTGTCGCTGGTGCTTCTGTGGCTAAGTGCCGCGGCGGCGTGCGGCCCCGGCCGCGGCTTCAACAGCCGCCCGCCGACGCGCCGCATCGAGCCCTTCGTCAACGGCCAGCACGATCCCAACACCAGTGAGAACAACAAGATCGCCAGTGGCCCCGCTGAGGGTCGCATCACCAGGGACGACCCCAAGTTCAAAGACTTAGTGCCTAATTATAACACGGACATCGATTTCAAGGATGACGAGGGCACCGGCGCTGACCGCCTGATGACGCAGGTGAGTGAGCACTGATGACAGTGAGTTTTCTCCGCGTTTCCCGAAGCCGTCGGCCGAGTGAAGTGCATTCCGCAGATGTTTCCTGCGTTACTCGAGAAGTGCAAACCGTGGCCCCGTTATAGCTGCTGGAAGTTGTCTCGGAAACAATGAGTTTCCTGAAGCGTCCTCTGTTTTGAAAACAGCTCCTCAGTGCGCGGGTAGGGACAATTGCCGGTGTAAATAAATATTACGTCCGTAGAACAATGGACACAAATTGCGGGCGTTACGGTAGCTTCGTAGCGAGTGTTTCGATTGTAGCACTGCAATTACGCAGGCTTTGTCAACAAATATTTTGACTCTGTGACTAATGGATGAATGATGAATTCTTTTCAATTTTGATGCCGTTTTTGGTAAATATATGACCATCATAAAAGTTGGTGTCGAAGGTATTGAACGACATGCGCTGTCATTCACGATGCTTTGTAAAATCATAAAAACAACTTACGGGACACTTATTGTTGGGGGTTGCTTTATTGTACTCTATATTTTTTTGGCTCTTTGCGTTTATAGCATTTTATTATTTGATAAACAATGTGTCATTTATAGTTAATTCGATGCGACCGATTGTGTCCACTGTCTTTCTTGTGGCTACTGACTTAGAGTTTGCAGTTTCTTTGCACTACCCTCGTCAGTTATAACAATGAGTAGGTACCGCGCCGATACTTTTATTATTTTAGATTGATAATTTGTGAAATGGGTTCTTATAAGTTCTTTATTTTTGGTGTGTGTCTTCAAAATTGATATCCGAACCTTCAAACTACCTAGAGGCGTCTGGTTTAACCCTGATAACATTGTTTTTGATAACAATTGATAACAAAACATTGATAACAATACCTGTCAATGGCTTTACAATTTTAAGTATAACACAATTGAAATTCATTAAAAAAATGTATATGACTTGGATCTGAACTGTTCCAACAGTTAACATATTAAACATTTTCAGGAAATTAGGGGATAACAATAATTCCTGTATTTTAAAAATAAGGTAATTGAAATAAGCAAAACGTGAAAAATAATTTATTGCATCCAAAAAAATACTAAAATAAGTAAACTAGGTACATTTATATAGTTTAAACAATATTCAACAGAATATTAATAATAAATATTGTAAGTATCAATATTTATTTATTTTTATTTGAGGAAAACCATACACTCTACAAAATTTCAACAAAAAGCCGAGGCGAGGTAAATCGTTAGCATGTAGGTATATTGATTCCAATAGTTGAAATTCCTCACTATTGAGAGTTATTCATAGTTTTCCTCAATTTAACTATGACATGTTTATTTTATTTTATTATAACCATTAAACAAAACGCGTTATTTCGCAAATAAAATACATGATATCTAAATCATCATTATTGAACGGGGTTGGAAAAAATCACGATTTAAAAAGCTCTGTGTCAATTCTATAAATGATCATAGTTATAAGCCATTGGTCCCGGCTGCTGTCGCCTGGCGATAGTTTATTTATGTCCTATAGGTACCTTCATGAAATATCTGACCCTGGTGATGGACTTTAAAATGACAGACAAACGACGATTAGGAGTCAGCAAGGAAAAAGCATACCAGCTCATTTTTGAAAGATGAGCTTTTAAATTTTGTTAACCCGTTGTTGGAACTTCAGTTATGTGAATAAGATCAAAAGAAAATGTGCTGTTAATATTACATCTGCAAATAACCTATAGCTTTATAGTATGTAAATCTAAACATTTCAGCTCTAGTTTATGTTTTGCAATAAATCTATCTAGGTAAGTGCGTGGAAGTTATATTTTAAAACAATACACTGAGGTTCATCTAAGTAAAATTAACTAAGAAGATAGTAAATAAAATGAAGATTTATTTATATAAGAAATAAACACCATAACTAAATCTATTACCAAATGAAAAGGCTACGGCCCCAGTGTGCCCAAAATGCTGCCACTATTGCCACGTCGAAAGACAACGATGATCACTTCTGATCATGGGAAAACTTCTACCTACTTGTAACAAATAAAAGCTTATTAGATTGCCGTATTTTTTTTACATAGAAAGGTTCATAAGTACCAACGTGCTGCACTCACGTGTTAAACATGGTCATGAAAATATTTCCTTTGTTTTCATGAAGTGAGAGTGTAATAGGTACTTGATATGTTTTAATTTTGTTTATATACCGAGGCGCAAAAAACAAGAATCACTGTAGTGAGGATGAGCACTAAGTAATTTTAAAAATATGATGGACATATACTAACAAAAACATTGGGTCACCAGACCTTTAGAATTTCATAGTTACCTAGAAATGTTCAACATGCTTTAAGAAAATGGGAATTATAAGCTGTATTAGTATACTTAAATATGACCAACCTGAAATGATGCAAAGATAGTGACTCATACATTAACTATCATGTCTTGTTCCCTTGCGGGGTAGTCAGACCCAGGGCTTTAAGGCCCAAAAGCCGACATGCTAAACGTAGCTCTTAGGTCTTAAAATTAAAATACTTACATTATCTTTACTAATCTAGACTAGACTTATATTACAAAGAGGGGATATTTGTTTGTTTGCGTATTTGTTTGTAGTAAAATACTCATAAACTACGAGAATATATAAAAAAAAAACACTTATATATTCCTCCAACGAAGTCGTGGAAAATCATCCAGATATATTATAAAGAGGAAATATTTCATTGTTTGTAGGGTAAACTCAAAAACTACAGAACTAGTTTTCAAAATATGCAATATACTATGATGAATATAAATTTAATGTTTTCTAAAACTGGGATCTGATTCGTTCATTTCATTATCATCATCATACCGAGAAAAATTTAAATATATCTACATCAAAAAATTATAATTATGTAAAAATGTACTAACGTAAATTCCATCACAAAACCTGGACGTGTAGTAGTTTTATAAAATATTCTATTTATAATCTGAAAATGTAAATGAATGACAATCTGGCATATAAAGGAGTAAAAACCACATCCGCTTAATTTATCCAGGTTTTTCTATGTAGTGTTTCGTCCATTAAATTGTAAATTTATATTACAGTAAAGAAGTTTTTAATGAATCGCAAATCGCAAGTGATATGCTGAGTGAAATTCTCATTATAGGTAGATAGGCTATACTAATATATACTAATACTACAGGATACCTAAATTAAAGCTAAAAGATGAATTTAATAAAGTTCATTGTGCTGTGATGTGAACTGTCAGTCAGTGTTTATATTTATTGAGTAGTTACACAAGTAATGATGGAATAGGATTTCCATTAGAATATTTGCAAGATTTATCACATTGTAAGTACATACGAATTTAAGTATATAATGCCATATGACCTAAATAAACATTTTATGAATAACTATATGTGGTTAGGAAACTTTATGGAGAATTTGATATTTAGCTATCTATTCACATATAAAGAGGACATTGATGAATAGGCACATCAAATAGAATATAACGTGCGGTAGTCGCAGACAGCGCGATGTATCAATGCATTCATAGTAAATGATTTACCTATTAACATTATTTTAGAAAATAAATGATACTCGTACTGCAAGTGATGTCATATTAGGTATGTGTACTGTCATTCATAGTAAACATTTAGTTAATATTATTAACCTACTTAAATTTTAACAGCGTCTGTATATACTCCTGTCATTGGCACCTATGTTTTCAATTTATTACAAAAAGTCATAAAAGTTGAAAAAGGAACAAAAAAAAATTATTTTTTAAAAATTGTAAGAGGCACACATAAATTATTCGATCTCCTATTGTTAAAACTTAGTTTAGAAAAATTAAGTTTTATTATTAAGACATTTATTTATCTAAAATTACAATCTATGCAAATTTTTATAAAACCGGTCACAATTCTGTCAATATCTTATGTGTCTAGGTGTTTGAAGTGAAGGCTCAGACCGAAGGATGCTGTATACCGCGTGTAAATTGACCGCAGACATTCCTTTTAAGGGGTAACTCAGCCTGTCAAAATGAACAACTTTTCCTATGGGACCAATGTGAGGAACTTAAAAAATTGATGATTGGCCATCACGGCAATTTATATGAAAATGTTGAAAAAAAAGATAATCCAGTGTTTTGTCCGACTTGCTCCAATGGGAAAAGTTGTTTATTTTGACGGACTGAGTTACCCCTTCAAGGGAATCATCATCATCATCATCAGGTCTTTTTAGTTTCCACTACAGGAGCACGACCCTCCGAGGGAATGTCGGTGGTAAAATTTACAAGTGGTATTTTCAAAACAACCGGCATTTCTTTGCACTCCACATACATTTGAAAATAATTTTTATATACAATACTCATACGTAAGTACCTATACTGAACACAATATTACCTATGTTAGTGACATAGATATGTGTCACTAATATATGTAATATTGTGCTCTGTTGTTGTATAAAAGTATTTATATTGGGTATCTAACTTTTAGAGAAACTTATAGTACTTTTTAATCCTTTTTTATAAAAGAAAACATTTTTAGAAACTAATTTCGTCTCGGTTCATCAAAGTTATGGAAACTTGAATATTAAAATTAATTGATTGTAAATTAACTGTAAGTTTTCTGATAATTACGTAACATTTTACCCTGAATATCAATATTCTTACTTACTTAAAGTAATATATGATGTCTAGTCTATATTTAAGAAACAAGTAAAGTATTTTTTGAAAGGAAAATCTTGGTATCCAAACAGACTTAATCGGGATTAGCAAAAATGAGACGACATTCTAGAACGGAAATCTCGGTAATCCTTTATTTTTGAAATCTGTTATATCGGAATATTGTTATTAGAGCGTATACATACTTGGAAATGGTTTTGGATTCATCTGTCAATGGAAAATTTAACTAAGCGATTTGGCAATCGTGGTGATGGATAAAATGGAATGGAATGGATGGAAAGAAGGATGTGACTTGTAAGAAATGGGCTGACAAGTTTGATGAAAAATTAAGATTTCAAAAATTGTATATTTTAATACCTTGGTCAGGGAAACGCTGGATGCAGGCCGCTTCCAACCGCTCATTTTGGAAATCTTTGGGAGAAGCCTATGATATGATGATGATGATATTTAATTTTTTTTTTGATGATATTTTAAGACCATGTTAAATTGTACATTTAATGTGTTAAAATTTTTAGAATCACCTGTTTTGCATTCGGTAGCGATATATAAATGTTATCTAAAAAATAAAGCTACCTAAATGTGGGATTAAGTTTTACCTAAATCATAGTTCTCTCCGTCTGGAAGATCTTATTGTCTTCCCTTTAAAAAGAGGAAAATAAACTAAAGATTTCAAGTTCCTTGGCAAATGTGGAAACGGTGTTGGCGGCCGGCGTCCCCGCTCTAATGGGTCGTCAAATACGACCGCATGTTGACAAACAACCAAACAAATATTCGCCATTGTCGGCCACACGACCTACATCCTTGTGATGTACGTGAGGTCGTCAGGGCACGTGTTTGGGCCACATGCGCAATTGTTGCCCAAAGTAGCTGCTTTGACCCTAACTTGATTGATTGATGAGCCCCCAATCAAAGTGTTTGAAAAAACTTAAAACATATTTGAAATCTTTGCATGAGAAAAGAAAATTAAGAAAAAGGAAGCAGTATGTTTTTTAATGTTTTGCGATTGTCACACATTTTTTAATACGGTATTATCACGTTTTAAACACGTAACGTTTCGAAACTTTTCAGTTTTCATATTCATAGGTAGACCGTATTAAGTGATATTAAATGGAAGCAGAAGTCCGTTTAAATAAAATACATGTATCTGTCTGTATCGAACCATTTTGAAAGATAATTGGTAAAATTTTGCAATTCGTAAATTAAAATAAAGGTAATATAATAAATTAAAACAATTGAAACATTTGTAATAGTACTATCTCTGTCTAGTTAAGCGATTTACTTAGTAATCAGCCATAATAACGACAAATATTTGCTTACAAAATATTATTACGATCAAATATTAACAAAAGATTTATTAGCGTTATTTAATACGTCAACATTTTTTTCAGTATAATAGTAAATTTGTTTAACGTCATACATAACTCGTATGACTTAATATAAGAACCTAGTTAATTCGCTGGAATATTAACAATAAGTATATTGTTTTATGTGTAATTTGACTCGATGTTGTGAGTGCTGTGACAAGATGTAGTGTAGGCGGCGGAAGCAAAATCTAAATCACAACGGCGCGGCGGAGCGTTCGCGAAAATCAAATGTGACATGTTTATCGCGGCTATTTCGGCTGCAGGTTGATGCAATCTCAATATGATGTTGTTGATAAGGACGGAGTTTGATTTAGCACTAGTCACACAGCGTTTACACCCTAGTTCGGCTATTCAAAGCTAATTACAACTCGACATCAATACCAACGATATCGGCGTCAACCCAAATCCTGAAATAGTGATCGGTCGCTTAAAGATGCCATTGTTTACTTACCCGTTTGCGCATAACGAGCCAGCATGAAGCGATTTGCGCTGCAAATATTTAATAGCCTAATATGCCTTTACGAAGAATCCAGTTATAAGTATGCAGATAATAATCGGTACGAGATGGGCAGTACAGACAAGGTGATGCGCGTGTGCGTGTGGAAGAAAGGCCGGCGCGAATCCGCCGTCGGTTATGTTATGTGCCCGCCGCAGGCAGCACATAGCCCGGCCGAGCCGAGCAGCCTTGCATTCGTAAAAATCTCCAAACCGGTTCGATGCGCCTCCATTACTTTCTTTCTGACTCCACTGTGCCTCCCATTTTAACTCGAGCCCACTTTTTATCAGGAATCGGTATCTTCGTCTAATAGTATTATTTATTTCTCATAAATAAGAGGGAATAAGTAAAGTTAATGTGTACGGGAAGCAGTACGTTACATGCCAGATGCTTCGAAGATAAATGCGTTATGCTCATTCCCGTGGATGTTGCATTGCGTAACAAGCGCGGTGACAGTGACATCTGGCGATTTATACAGTTTCTACGAACGCACACTTTCCTTACAAACAATGGATTTGATAGGCTTACCGACACAACAACTGATATTTCAGTAAAATATCAACTTCCAGAAAGTATGTTTTCCTGTGCTAATGCTGAGACATTCTGCTAGCCGTAGAAACCGCAGAATAGGCGTGCGACCGCATCGCCAGCTCTCCTGCGATTCCAATCGGAATTACTTACCATTTTATGTATGTTTTTATTTAATATTTTATATTCCTGGACGCGAATAAGCTGAGGGTGTGCGAGGGGGTGTGACGGAGGTGCGGGGTTTGAGGGACATAAATATCTCAGTGATTTATGGGCAAGGCGGTCGCGGGATAGGTCAGCATTATTCAATTTCGTATTTGAAGCTCGAGTTACAATGAGCTTTTACTGCGGTGCGCGCGCGCAGATAGCGTAGCAATCTCAGCCACACTAACTTTTGTTATCTATTTTTAACCCTTTTGTAATCCTAAGATTAGCTGACTTTACTGTTTTTTTACATATTAAACTTATCAAATTGTAAAAATGTTAGAGCAATGTTTGTTGTCGTAGTCACTTTAATAACTTTTAAAATGAAGGTAAGTTAAACAAACGTTTTATACCATGAAATCGTTTTAGAGTCACTTAATTATCGATTGTTAATATTGATTTTATTTTATTAACTGATACGCTAAAGTGGTTTAATTTGTTAGCAGCAAAGACACCGCCATCTAATTTGGATACTTTTCGGCTTATTAAGGCAGGATAAAAAAGAACGAGGTCCGATCGCTTTGTGAATAATTGACCATAATCAAATTAATCCTAAAATTCTACGGTGGGTTTACAACGCTGTAAAATGTTATAAAGACCTCCGAACAGCGGTGGTAAACGTTGCCAGTTTATTCTCAATGCTTTTACTTTGTTAAATATCTTTCGCTAGTGCATCTATCCACATGGCTTAAATGAGTGCCTAATAATATACAACTTACCTGAATTTATTTGATTTATAAACATGTACTCTTGCAATTTAGTCTATCAATAAGTCGTACAATAAAATTGAAATATCTCTGTTCGGAATTTGTATAGTGTAAATTAGTATTAGTGCAAAATTATTCAGAAAAGCAGTATAATCTGTTATTATCCGACAGTGAGCTTGTATTTACAGCAGCAGCCGTCTACAACGACTACTTACTTATATTTATTACTACAAACAAATGAAAATAAAATCCAACGTTGTTTTATTTTTATGATTATGATATAGGACGGCGGAGTCACCTCATGGTAAGCGATCACCGCTGCCCATGGACAACTGCTACAACAGGGTGTGAGTGTGACGGCGCGTTGCCGGCATTTCAAGGAGTTAGGGGAGGACATGGGGAAGAAATGTGGGGAGGGGGAAGGATGGACATTCGGCTCTCTAAAAACTACAACTAAAAGCTTTCATCAACTACGTTATTTGAATAAAATTCATTATTCCGGAACAACATTGTTAACGAGAATAGTAAAACCATATACTTTATCTGTGACATTATACATATAATAGAAAAAAAAACGGTTGTTTCGCAACTGGTGTGCGATGTAAACACCGGTTTATGGACAAACAGATAAAATGCAGCCTAAACGGCTGAGCAAATTAAAAACGCAATCATTTTCCTAGATAATATGTGTGAGATATTTAATATTTGTTTGTTTATTTTTAAACAGTATTTCTATTATCATCATCCTTACTGATCTGGCAGAAAAGAATAAACTTAGCAGATCGAATCCGATCGAAGGAATAAGCGAAACTCTGATATCACGTTGCAGCTAGCATCACCATAAAATTAGATTATTAAAAGTAATATTTTGATTTCGTTTCTATACTCTCAACAACTTTTAAAACATTCCTTTAGGCTTTATAGTCTAGGTTCAAACTCCATTTTACGTGTATAAGTACTGTCCTAATGGCATGTAATTAATACTGTACTTAAGATACAAAAATGGTTTCAGTTACCTAATTTTTCACTCCTCATTTCCATTAATTTTGTAGGTACTATTCGAACTTGAGGACTAGTAATGTCGCCTCAGTACCAACTAACTGAAATGCATTGGCAGGTGTCCGCTAAACATCTGTTACTAAATATCTCTTTTGTAAAGAGCACATATTTACGATTCATTGTTTTGTTCTTGCGAAAATAACTTCAGGTAAAGTTCAAGATACTCGTAAACCATTGGAAAACCTAGCACAAAATACTATTTGTAAATATATTACAAATATTTTACTAAATATTATCTATACTTATTTCTTTTTGTTTTGTAGTGTCGATTAGCTCAAGTAATGTTCATCAAATTTTATTCATCATCGATAGACGGATAAAATTTAATTAAACATTACCTACCTGTATGTATATAAACCAATATCCACTACCGTACTCTTATGAAAAACTTTTGGTTTTTTTTTTTATGAATTTATAGTGCGCAGCTAAATAACAACGGCAGTTATTTAAAGAAATAATTAATGTCAATCGTTACATATTTTATTTACCAATTCTTTATATCGGTTTCTTTATATCGGTTTAAGAACTGTATGGCAAAATTATAAGTTCATTTTAGGCTGTGGCCATTTTACTACTTGTTTGTACTGGCGTGTGGAACTGTGTTTTCAAGTGCATGTCATGTTGTGTGTACGCGTTTTAGGGTATCAATCTGGCGCAGAACTTATGTATATTACCTTCATTGTGATTTTTTGTTGATTGTAACCTGTTGTGTATACCTAAATAAATAAATAAATATCATGCATGACTCTTTACTATACTAGACTTAAAATTTATTGAAGGATCAACACTATTAAGTAAAGGCAAAGTAATCAATGTAGATTGTATCATCAATTTTATGAAAAAAAAAGCTGAAAGTTCAGTGCATTTTTTATAATGGGTATTTTTTTGGTGAATATAAGATTAACTAAGTGAAGTGATGGAAATGAAACTCGAAGTAAGCATAAGCGGGCCGCGTGTTCCAAGTGATAGGTCTTTGAACTTGAGGCATGTTTGCGGTTTGTTTTATATAGTTTGCTTCTTTAGCTGGTGATGAATTAACGATTCGCATCTCTCCCGCTAACGTAAACACTGGTGTGTTAATATTACGCGGGAATCTTCAAGCGCACTGCAAAAGTTCGTAGACTGTCTGTGTAAACTAGCCGGAAATAAATGATCTTTTCATAGCACTTTGCTATTCTTGAATATTGCTGTTATCAAAGTGAGAGAGAAGTAACCCATTTGTTCTCGATTCAATTGTGATTGTGAGGATTGTAATTCAGTCTTATTATTATAAATATTTTGGTGATATTTGAATTGTTTCATTCCTAACGGTCAAATAAATTGCAGTTGTCGAGCGCGAACGTTTCTAGAATTAAATTCATATTAATATAGAACTAGTAATGTTCAACGACAATGTCTATTGTCTATGTGCTTTGTGATTATTTTACTTTTACCTCAAGTTAACCTTGTCATCAAGTTTTACACAATAACATTATTGGTTTAGCGTGATTGAGTAAAAAGTCATACAGTCCACTTATATCTGTTCTTTCCGTCCGTTTACCAGGTACCTTTAGTCATATCTGGAAGGTTACTGTGTTTCATTCATTTCAATTCTTGTACTTGAGAAAAATGTAAAACTTATACCTTATGAGTTTTCATCATACAATCCACTTATATATTTTCTTTCCGTTTGTGTCTTTCCTGTTGTTTTATCTAAAGGATTACTGATTCGTTTCAATTCTTGGACGCCAGAAAAATTACGTAGTATGTTGTTTACAGTTTAGTTTGGTCGAACCATTTTAGCATAAAATGATTGCTATACTAAGTCTGAGATTTAACAACGAATCTTTTAGGCATTGTTGCGTACAGTTGTTTTAATTACTTGTGCTAATATTTGTCGGTTCAGCTGGCGCTTATCTCGGTCTTATCTGTCAAACCTCAGTCAATGTTAAGAGGCACGGGCCGCAGTTTTATACTGTTTGCTATCGCTATAACGTTACCTTTATTATACCCGACATAGGGACTAGGTGACTTGCTTAAATCTTATACAAATAAGTATTTAGATATTGTCATTAGAAAAATAAATACTTGATTTTTCTAGACCCTTGTTTACAGTTAATGGCAAGTAATATGTGATAACTTTATAATTAGCTCAGTTACTTAAATATATTGCAGTGAATTATTAGTTTTCCGAATATTTTTTTGAAATATGTTCTCTCTGGAGGATATTAAACCCACTAATTTTAAAAACATTTGGTATTATTTTTATTCATCTCCATGATATTATATTGTAATTAAAGCTTTCCATAGCAATCGTAGCAATGGCCCTAGTAGTACAGAGAGGGTCGTGCTCCTGTAGTGGAGACTAAAACGGACCTGATGATGATGATGATGATGATAGCAATCGTAAACCTTTTTTCAACTTCTTCAATGCCAGTTAACTGTTAAGGAAGTGCCTGCGTGGTTACATCAGTCCGTTAAATATAAATCGTTATAATGGTTCACCTTAATACCAGCAATAAATTTTAGAGATTTCATCTCCAGACCTACCATAAATAGGTAAAATATAGGGCAGTGCTGCGAACCGCGGAATTGGTTTATATTATAGATTAAACAAAATAACAAACGGCGTTTTACTCAGAAAATCGCTAAAATTATGTACCTACCTAATGGAGATGATTGCGTACTTACTCATGAATTTAATGCAGATGTACGTACGTATCTTTTCATCTGTTAACTTGTTTGTTAATAAGTAGGTTAACTGTTATGTTTAGGTACTCAGTAAATAAAAGGATTTAATCTATTTATTAGGTATTTTTCTTGGTTACTTCGAAGGCGGCTGAAAAATCCATCAGCAATTTCGCAAGTCTAAGTTAATGCCTAACAAACTTTGTGTAGCTTGTAAGCATAACAACAAGTGACATGGACAAGTCTACTAGACGACAAGGCCAGCAACCTTGCAGGTTAACGTATTTTTAAAGTTTAGACTAAACTAAACTAGACTAAACTAGCCCGTCTGCCTGTGGATTGGGTAGGGAAATCAAATCTTTCAAAATAAGTTGGTTCGGCTTCCTGCTATTCAATTAAGCTATTAAGAGCATTGTTTTTGAATGAATGAAATTAATGATTCAAATCTTCATTATTCATAGACTAGCTGTTGCCCGCGGCTCCGCCCGCGTTAGTGTCTTTCCCTTGGGAACAGTAGTAATGATAAAAATTCCATACTAACCCCTGACCCTTTGCTTTTTCCCTTAAGGGGGAATTTAATACATTTCACCTGCATAGATCTTTAGCCCTTAAGGAGGGGATTTTGCCCATTTCACCTACACAGATATTTTTTTATTGTAATGGAGAACTTCTTATTGTCATATTCCTAAGTAAAAAAAAAAACCATACAAACTTTACCGCACCTATTCTACCCCTTTAAGGGGAAATTTCGACCATTTTAACTACACAGATATTTTTAATTAATGTAAACATATATACTTATTTTTATACTTCTATGTCCAGAAATGAGAAAATTTCCATACAATCCCCCGCCCCCCCCTTTATCCCTTAAGGGGGAAATTTTGTACATTTCACCTACACAGATCTTTTTTAATTGTAACCTAGAACGTATATACTTATTTTCATACCTCTAAGTCTAGAAATGGAAAAATTCCATACAAACTTTACCCCCTATTTACCCCTTCAAGGGAGAATGTTGTCTGGTTCACCTAAACAGATCTTTTTTAATTTTAATTGAGAACTTGCGTACCTACTTTCAAACTTCTAAGTCCAGAAATGAGAAAATTCCATAAAACCTCAACCCCTTTGATTTTCTAAAAATCCTTTCTTAGTGCTCATTTACATCATAAAAGAATCTCTGTGCCAAATTTCAAGTTTCTGCGCACAGTAGTTTCGGCTGTGCGTTGATATATAAGTCAGGTTTGCCTTTGGCCCGCGGCTCCGCCCGCGTAAGTGTCGATTTCTCAGGAACAGTAGAATAACAGGAATACATTATTAGTTCATGACTCTCAATGAAACACCTTAATATTGAATTTCAATTGAATAACTTTAAAAACTCCCGTTATACCCCCTTAAGGGATGATTTTTGAGAAAAATATTTTACTCGTGTTTCATGCCTTTCAGTAAAGAAACTTCATGCTGAATTTCATTCGACTAACTTCAAAAATGGCAAAGTTTCATGCTTACTTTGCACCCCTATTTTACTCCCTTAAGGGATGATTTTTGAGCAAAATATTTTACTCGTGTTTCATACCTTTTAGTAAAGAACCTTCATGCTGAATTTCATTCGAATAACTTCAAAAACGACAAAGTTTCATACTAACTTTGCAACCCGTTTTACCCCTAAGGATATGAATTTCCAAAAATCCTTTCTTAGTGCTCCCCTACATTATAAAAGGAACCCCTGTGCAAAATTTCAAGTTCCAAACCCTTATAGTTTAGGCCCTGCGTTGATATGTCAGTCAGTCAGTCAGCTTCTCCTTTTTTATTAGTATGGATTACTATGGATAGTATGGATAGGTATAATGCTGTCGTATAATGATGATGAATTGACTTTGGATTTTAATTTTCTCATGTCACTTATTATTTTTTTTTATTTTTGCTATATGTTTGCAGGCAAACTCATGCCTTGAGTTCATTCAAATGACGATAACTTTTTTTTTAATGAACCGATTTTGATGAAACAAACTTTAAATGTTAAACTGAGTTAAAACAAAGCAATTGGTGAAAGTTTGAAGTAAATCGGTTCAGTATTTTCGGAGATAATCGTGATCATACATACAGACAGACAGACAGACAGACAGACAGACAGACAAGAAATTCCAAAAATTTTTTTTTGCTTTCCATTATTCTTTTTAAGTGTCCCTCTATCCATTTCAGTCAAAAATTCGAAATGTACTGACAAAATAATTTTACTGTTTTATTATATGTATAGATTACATTTATTTAAGCTTCTCCTATATCTTTAAAACCCCTTCACATACAATATTATTTTACTTATAATTTATAATGATATCCTTTTCACTCTTTTTCCCATTGTTTATTAAATAAAGTATTTGTAACGACTATTGTCAGTGTTCATATATGCTCAGTCATATAAATCTGAAACTGTGTTTATATGTTCCAAACGATGCGTACCTACTTTCGTGCGCTACCGATACCTATTAGTTATTTATTGCTTTCAAATGGTACTTACTTCCTTGGTTTTGCGAGATGTTATGATTTGATGTTTTGATATTATTACAGAATCTAGTTCACGTGATTCATGGGCCAAATTGTTTTATTTATGAAGAGTTGCTCTTCCAATTATTTAGATGTGGCTTACAGATGGGAAAATTTGCATTTAGATGGCTTTAGTGGACAAGCCGTAAACAGTAACACTCTTTTCAAAAGGAGTTATGCTGGAATTATTTAGTTTATCACTGTATTCCATAAGTTTCTTCAAGTATTTTACAAACTTAGGACTAACAACGCTAATATTCTTTAGTGAAACAATTGAAATCACTTAACAATGCATAAAAGGAGTTTACCTTCTCTCTGCTACAAGCCTGAGTGGCCGTAAAAATCAGGCTGGTCCAGTACTCAGCGTGTCGATCGGCACTTAAATCTTACACCCAATAAAAGTGCACCTCGCAAGGTACAAGTCCGTAATTGGTCCTGCTGAATGCGATCGCACTCCCAGCGTGGACCACCGCGGACATACATTTACGATTCCCATTGGCCTCGTTTAATGACGTGTGACAACTCGGTATCAAGAACAATGAGCATGTAATTGGATTTTCACAATGCATAACTTTTATGTACTTACCTGCCTGAGAATGCGTTCAGTTTTAGTCGTTAAAGTCGCATACGAGTATAAGAAGCAATCTTCATGAGCTCCGGGCATAACAATTTGTGGTATGCATCGGAATAAAACAAGCACCGTTCCGACTCATACATTATATCTGGTCTTCCAAAAGAGGTAGGCCCTGCGAGTCGCTGGCTCGAAGGCGCGCGCGCAGGCGCCGCGGGATGCCAGTGGCCCCGCACCCCTGCACGACCATCACCTTTATTTATATTTATTTACCTTCCCTTCATTCACTGAGGGCCGCCCTTTCGGCTCTTTTTGTCGCACCGTAATACGACCGATACAAATATTGTGAAAGAGGCTGCGGTTTGAGTGAATTTATTGTACCACACTACAATTTGCTCCGTTGACACCCGTATTCCGGATTTTTTTATGAGGGAAGATAACATCGGTTTTGACCTGTGCATTGGTTGTCTGTGACTTAAAAATGTATGATTCTTCCTTTAAAAAAATAGAAAAAGTAGACTTTTATGCTTTTTCAGGTAACAAACTTTTGTCCATTTATTCGCACCCAATTAGAAGGGTTCATCCAATTAACCTGATGTAACGTAATATTTTCGGATTCAGATCAGAGTTTACAAAACCTACACAAATGAAGCCTTACCAGTTTTTATACTCCTAATAATAAATTATTCAGTATCAACTCAGATCGATAGCATTAACAAATGTGATACTCTGCGGCTTTTAAGAAAACAATGTAAAAATAAATCACTTCAAATTGTTGATGCTAAAGATGAAATCTTCACCCCTTCTGAACATTGTGACGCGGCGACGTTCACGTGCATCAGTTATCATGATAAATGACGTATTTATTTATCCGACGAGCCTAAATAGCTATGGTAATATTGGCCCTACAACAGCACAAAAGGTAACAAAACACAAAAGTTGAAAAAGGTAAACCGCGCTATTTACAAAGTGGCTAGCGAGGACCACACAGCCACAATCGAGCCGCGCGTGCGACTCAGCCGCTCTACAATAAAAAAAATCATTCTCAACATAGATCTTTTTTCGGTTATATATCTTGAATTTGGTGGTGTGATTTGTGACGTTCGGAAATGTTAATGGCACGTCCGATTGATTTCCCTTTTATTCAGCGACTATTTCTTGATGTGTTGCAAGTTGCAACATTATTTGGATAGTAATAACTAGTAAAACAAATTGACTTAAGGATAATTATAATTCGAGTAAAATAACGTTTTTAGAAGATAGTAGAACGATAAGTAGAATATGAAAGAAAGAATAAGTAGAAAGATACAGAACGAAATTGTTGTTACTGTTGTAAAAACGCAAATAATTGAACAAGCAGTGAAGGCGCGCCGCGGACGCCTCTGTTTACGCGATCTCGCGAGGCGCTGACGGACGAAGAACAAGCGCGTAGTCTTTGACACCACACCGGCTTCCAATGCTATTTCAGATATTTTGTGAAATAATATGTTCCTTGTTGTTTTGCGGTATTGATTCCGTTTTTAATCACGTCTTTATCCCTTACGAGGTAGAGACAGTCTAAAGGCATGTTTAGCGTGTTGGCCTTGTAAATTAAAACAGTATTTTTCTATACAATTTTTTTGTCAATGCGGATTTAGCTATTTGTCGAGAAGAGCATACTTACGAGAATGTAATAGTTATTAATCGATTAGGAAAATTCATCATAAGCAAGAATTTAATCGAGATCTTTTCGTAGGCGGCCCCATAACTAATGTCGAAACTATTTATGGCATGCGGTTGCATCAATGTTTTCTTCCGAAGATCATTATACGTTGGAAGTTCTTACGTACACGCCATTAGTTGCGTTTACTTATGCGCATATGCGCTACTTTAGGGTTCGTCTAATTGAATGTAGGCGCGGCAGCGGGCGGCCTAACCTAATTTACATTAATGCAAACGAGAAGCATTGTTCAGGTGTGAAACGCCAGTGTCAACACGAGGCCTCTGCTCAAATAGTTTATTAGCTCCACCCAGCGCTGTTCTGGCGGACAGACCTTTGTTGCCCTGACAGCCATCTGAGAGACATGCATACTTAACGCTTAAATATGACTATTCAACACACCGGCACACATAAATGCCGAACTATTCCCGGCACCTACTTCTACAACAATATCAACACAATACATACTCGTAGATAAGGTGGTTAACTGTCCCCTTTACATTTGAAGAGAGTCAACGAGTTTTGTTTATATCTAAATATTTGCAAAAGTGACATACTATACCTATTCGTGCTAACTAAATATTTGCAAAAGTGACTAAAATAGAATAGAATCTAACTGAAGTTCTAGTTTAAGAAATCTATGAATTAAGATGTAAACGTGTAATTTAAAATAATTTCGATGAACTCAGGAATGTAACTAGTCACATACCTATCTATTTTACCAACGCATCAACAGGTTTATGCGTTCGCTTTACATCTGCTTTATAGGACGTTTGGGCGACAATATAACGCCTATAAATGATTTTGATTGCGTATGCTTGCGACAAATTGTGTTGGTCAGGGAGTGTCGGGGTCGTTGACTCAGGGTGTCCCAGCTTGTGGTCTGGCTGAAACACAAGAAGAACACGCCAGCGGTCACTAGTTTTGTGTCACACGCACCTTTGTATCACACAGTTTCTGTAGCGCGCAACATTCTGGTGATCTCGTTACGCTACCTCGCTGTTTCTAAGTTGGTATACCTGCATAATTATTTAGTTAAGTATAAGGTATTTAGTTTTGTTTATGAAAATATTGTCCGAGCATGCGACAAAAACTATTAATCCCACCATCTAACATCATAGCCAAAGATTTAAATCGAGGATCAATAGTTTATCTGTCCGTATATTTTAATAGTCTCTAATGATGTTGCACCACAAAAACGCGTGTATCTCAAGCGAATATGGCAATGGCACCGCAAGCCTCGGATTACGTCACTTAAGGAGACAATGGTCGATCATAAATTATAGTGACATTCTGCCACCTCTGAAATTAATCTCCGCATGTCGAGAATCATGTATGACTGTGGACCGTAGTGAATATAAAAAAAATACCGATTGAGTCCTCCTCGGAAGGTAAAGTGCATTCTTGTGTATGTTGCTCCGCGCCAATTTGCGGGAACGTGCGAATATTCGCGAGCGCTGCTTATGTTGTTATTAACTACCCCAATATTAATAAACCGTGAATCATACATTATCTTTATAAAGTGATCACATATTCAATCAGAACAATAATATTCAGTTTTATCTTATGATATTGTACAATTTGTACATATTTCTATTCCAAATTCATATTCATATCAATCTGAAGTGGGGAACTGGATGAAAATATTTATTTGCTCTATAATCGTAAATATTTTATGGATTTAGTATATCCATTTATCTATTAGAGAAACTCGCATGAATTCAAGTTTAGTGCCTATCCTATCTAGTGCCGAGCGACGGTCGAGTTCAAGGGAAAGAATTCTCTATAGCTGCATGCATATGCAGTTATAATGCTCTTTAGTGTGTAAACTTTAGTGTGTTAACTAAAAATTATACAGTTTTAAATATAACACCATGGAGTTTTCAACAAGGTCACCGTTTTTATTGTTATTATTGTTTACTGAGTCGTTATAATTGTTTGCTAAGTTTGGGGTCGAATAAAAGACGGTACAGGGGACTTTCACGACTTTTTATTTATTTAAAATTCGTTAGGTGTACACTTATACATATCTAAAGTTTAATACTGGAAAAACATCAAGAAATAAATATATAGGCCTAACTATCCATGTGAATGTACAGCTACATTCTCTCACTGAATGGTCTATGCATTACAAAGTTCAAAACTGCAAAACAATAAATAAGTATAAATACAATGTATGTACACTACTTATGCCTTCAAATCGATTACTCAGATTATCATATTTTCATCCAGTAGCAAGCAAGCCTATAAGAATATTCGAGTGGAACGGAGTGCAAACATAAACTTAGGACATCAGAGTAAAGTGCGTATAAAGTTCGTTCCAGACCGCTGCTCAGTCAACTACAATAAACATGTTCTTTACAGTCTATTTACCATAGCATCTGCTAAGTCTTGTCTATTTAATTCTGCTGATTTGTTTACCGAGGAGAAGTATTTAGAAGCCGCGTTTTAAGTTGCAGGTCGAGTAGCTTGATCAAGTTTACACCGCACTACTTCTCGTCATCATTACTGTGTTTCAACGTAGTTCCAGTCTTTTCATAAGCATACTATTGGCTTTCTTTATCGCTTTTTGTTTGTACGGGGTAGCAGTCATGTGTTTTACGATCAGCTACCTCGTGTAAAACAATTGGCATGAACTTCAACAAGAATCTACTCTCCGCGCGTTGGGACTTACTTGTTTATAAGCTAAAATCATGTTTCTGTATACTTTCATTTGGAAGTGACTGCAGTCGTACATAGCTTCATAACAGGTGTTGGTTATATAGCCTATTTACAAACAGTGAGTAGTAGAAATGCTTGGTATTGTAGCATTGGCAGTATTTATAGGATCGTGGTTACGGTCAGCCCATGTGAAGGCACAACCGCATACGATTTGTTCTCACGCAGCTTGTTTTTACGTCCCACTCACTCTGCTTACGAAACATGTTGTGTCTTCCTCATTTTGAGTACTATACGCTGGTTTATTTCTTAATGATAACAATTATTTTCTCAGATTTATCAGGTGGATCCATGCAAACTACTTGTTGCTTTTTATGTAGGTGGGAGTTTATATAATGTCATACCTGTTTTAAAGGTCGGTGAAGCTGAGCCATTGAAAACGCCCTTTACAAATGTCCCAGGCTGAAGAAATAAAAAAGAATAGCGCTATATTTAAAAAATATTGTTATCGATACGTGATCGATACAGTTTGCATTGGCTTGAAACGTAATACGTCTGTGCGTTTAGTTTTTTCTCGTTATTGCGCGGTCATATTTAGGTAAGCGGAGCTGGCGTTATTTGGTCTAGCAACGATTGTCCTCGGTAGAACAATGCACGACTCGCACTCGATTAATAAACTAATGGGCATAATTGTTACCCGGAGGCGCCCAGTGTGTGCACGTCGTTATTTTGACTATGACCGATCGGCTCCGTGCCCTCGATAAGGCACACCCGAGCTCGAGATTTTGTTTTATTGTTTAATACAGCAAAGCTCAACTTCCTGAATTACAACTGTTAAACACTTTTTATTTTATGAAATAATTTTGAATGTTCGGGTCTTAGCACCTGTGCCAGCAAAATTAAAGATTGGGAAAACGAAAAACAATATTCATAATCAGATGTCTTCTTCATTGAAATTTCAAGCCTTTTCACCATCTTACAGGAGAAGTGGTGAGTAAATGTTAAGCAAACTATCTAAATAAATAAATCAATAAATAAACCTATTGGTAAAAGTAGTCTGCAAGTATGGAACAAAAAATAATTAAAGCATCTAAATGGACTGAATAGCGTCGTTTAGTGATACACTTTTATTGACGCTGATAAAGCGCATTGAGTCTATAGCGACTTGGCAGTCCCACGGCTTTCCATTAATTTAATACTTACTCGTGATTAGCGTCAGAGCATCTAATAGCCGTTCAGATAAGCTCGCGTGGGTACATGCTTCTGCTGCCCAATGAAACATAAACATAAAGTTATTGGTCATTGTTTTAATACAACGGCAGGCGCGCCCGTCATACATAACTATTAAAATACTGGATGCGTCGGCATGAAATGCGCTCGCGGATATCTGCAAGTGTCCCTTCCCATTCCCAACCATTGTATACTTTAAAGTCGTACTTATGCTACAACTTTCTAGGTATAGAACTCACTTTTGACGTGATTATAACTTAAAATATTGTGGATTTCATTATTTTCTATATTTCTCGCGTATGATGTAGGTTGAAGCTAGTCGTCGTTTCCAACTTAAAAATATAAATACATGAGCTAAATTTGCGTTTTAGTAATTAATGACATACATAGTTAATAAATTTTAATAACCATATTTATTCCCAACATTCAAAGAGTTGCATGCAGCGGAGTTACGTAGCCAGTAGATGTTAGGATGTAGGTTATGTTAGGAACATTCATTACAAGCTAAACTTAAAAGGTTTACAAACTTCTTGACATTTACAAACTATTTGTTGTGAAATTAAGTTTTTCACACATGTACACTAGTGAGCATCATTAGCATAAATCATCCAAAGACTAATTAGCAATCTTGTAAATCCTTCTTGAGATTAATATTAATAAATAGATGCTTATTATAGCATAAAATAATGCAATATGCTCGTTATTTTTTATGCCTTATCTTTCCCGAGGTTTTCCCTGTGTGCTATGACTTGAGGTCCTTCAAAAGGCGTGTTTACAGGTATCGTAAGAGTCGGCAACGCATCAGCAGCTCCTCTGGTGTTGCAGATGTCCATGGGCGACGGTGACCACTTTCCATCAGGTGGCTCGTCTGCTCGTTTGCCGTCGGATATACATAAAAAAAAAAAAAAAAATATTAACTCCTACTAAAAGTTTTATTTTTGCATAATCCAAGGACAACATTTACATTGACGATTCATGTGGTTTTTAAATTTTTTTAACTTAGTTTAAGTTAAATAGCACGCAAGACGAGAATTCATTTAAGCAAGACATTGTACTCGATTATAATCAAGAAAATATTAAATGTACAAGTATATATAACGTAAATATTACTCAAATCTCCAACAAAAATATGAAAATGATATTCAATTTGCCGATTGAAACCGTGTGAAGGGCGTGGTCGAATTATTTGGAATCGCAGCATTATCTCGGTCGGTTTGTAAGCTCGATGTTTGGTGGCAATAAATTATCGTGTCGGAACACAAAAGATGGCATTGTGAAGTCGACACGGCGACGTCCGATAAGGATCGCACGACGGGACCCGGGCGGCGGGCGCGCTCCTGCGCAATTCTCCTAATCCTTCAAATTATACTCTTTACACGACATCCAACATTAATAAAACCTATCTGAGCCGCTAGGTCATGCACCATCTGTACACGAAATATCATGCCACAAATCAGGTCTAAATAAATGTAGAATTTATTTGAATGCAGGCTTTATACTGCGCGGGCCCAGACCGAACTTGCAGCCGCGCTGGGCTGGGAGTAGCAAGACAGTTTCGGCGATACGGTCGTGTGTTCGTCGGTCCTCGTTTTATGTCCAATTAATTTAAATAATAGCAGTTTCCCGACCTACCTGAGAGACTGCTTCGATCCTTCTCTTATATCATGTATTGGGTGCTACTCTTAAATGCTTTACCAAAATACTTAATACGAGTGTTGCTGGTTTTTCCTCCACTACTTTCTCCTAATGACGTCCTGTTTCATGTACCTATTGGACTTTCAATTCTCACAATAAATTATTGCAGGCATCTCAAGAATTCCTAACACACGATGACACGATCTTGTCTATAAAAGCTGCGAACATAAAATCAATCTTACGAGCAAAGTAACCGCTAGTATTAGTCAGTTTAAGCTGTAACTATCCAAGCCGGCCGACGAACTAGGTAACATTTAATTTATTTTTCTAAAAGAATCATATGAGGTTATTCTTATTCATATATGCGGTTCATTATGACCCTAAATAGGAATAAAGCGCTCTAGACTTTCAAATTAGCATGTCTTAAAAGTGAATTGATCGTTTGGAGGTCGCTCATTGTGTTCGCTAAGGGGGACATTTGTCTACGTTATTATTTGGGGCCGGTTTTTTCATGTACCTGCCTACATGGCGCCTAACTATTCATATTCAAATTGGAATTTCTTGTTGAGTAATTTTTAATATTTATTTACAATTGTGTAATCTGATCGTATGAATGATAAATTTGAATGACGATGTAAGTGAGATAAATAGGTGCCTTTTTAAAGTGAAGGGGTAATATTTTTCTAATAAGCAGGGAAGTACTTTATTTTCTTTTGGTTTTACATTGCAATAATTAGTGTTTAAATATTTTTAGGGATGTGTGGAGAACCCAGGAAAGGCTTTAGCCTGCTTTTGCAGTAGGATACAACACCAATTGGTTAGGGAAAAACAATATTTTATTAACAATATTTTTCGTGAGTGTAAGTGGCTAAAAATGATTGTTTTATTTTAAAAGCTACTTTAAGGAATCTGACATAATTTAACGATTGCTATCTACTGACAACCGGGATCAACAGACAGATATTTATTTATTTATTAATTTATAGGTACTAGTACTTATTGTAATTAGTATAGTAAGTATATAAAAAAGATAATATGCATTAAAAAACAGACTGGCTTTAACAACTAGATTTCGTCATACCTACGTGTGTCATACCTATTAACCTTTTTTATTGTACAATTTAAAGCCAGAACCAATAGGACGATTATGGATGAGCTGGGCAGCCTCGTCCATGGTCACGGTGCCTCGCTGTGGGACTCCGGACCAGCTTTCATTAGTGCACAGTTCCTCCCACCAACACTGCTCATTTTATTTTATTTATGGCTGCCGAGTCGAGGTGAGACCCCAATTTCGCATGCCCCTGTGGCATAATAATTATACCTTAGCTATGGCTAAAAAGGACGCCAAATATATTAAATATGGTCATCACTTCTGAATAAACTCCATAGATCCAAAATAATTACAGGTATAAACAAGTGCAATCGGTGGTGTTAGAAAAATGACAAACCTTAGCAAGCTAATTTTAAAGCATTAGTACGTTGAATTCCCTTATTTTCAGCAGACGTTTACAAGCACTATAATCAGAGGTAATTTATGTATGCAATTTTTTACGGCCTGCATAATGTCCGAGCTTCCCAGATAATCGTTGATCGTAGATGTGCATATTAAAATGTCCTATTTATCGCTATCGCGATATCAGCCTGTGTAATATATAAACTGATTTTTATCTTACAGTATAACTTTTAACTTAAGAAATGACCCCGAAAACTTTAACTTACTTTAAGTACCTATGTATACATACATTACTAAGAGTAAATATTATCGTGATAGATAAGCACAGATACATAATATATCATCTATTTACATAACAGATAAAGATATCCTATTTGATCTAATTATCAATAAATGTGGCCTTTGTGTCCTACGGCCATTGGTTCTAGGCCCCGAAAGGAACAAAGACATAAGTACTGTATTTCTAGAAACGCCCTCAAGTTCGTATTATATCAAGCAATGCATCAGGAAATCACTAGGCCAGGATTTAACACTAACTACATCGAGCAAGTTCAACGAACACAGTACGGATAAGTTACCTTTCATTGAAAATAAAAAAAAAAGCTTAGCAAATTTTCTAGCGCGAGAGCAGTTCAAGTTGTACGAGTAACAATTAGAAGGATTTCACGCAACAACCAAAGAACATGTGATGATGTTTTATAAATATATCATCACATCCATAGTTATACTAAGGATCCCAATGGAACTAATTTATTATTCGATTAGGTTATATTTATTGTCAGCGATATCCCACGGAAATAAGACAAGGAGGTCGAATCGAGGGACTCGGTGGCAAAAAGCTCTCTCGTGTCCGCGATGTTCAGATAACCTTAAACTGTGCATTTGTTATCCTTATCTGTGCCGAGCGTGGCTAATGTGGCTGCAGGCAGATACTCCGATCGATTTATGTCGCCCTGGCACCCACGACAAATTGATAATTAATTTTCGACCGTTGCCTTTGATCGCGCCGAGTTATTTGCAAGCTTGCGCGTCGATCAACTGTGACTTCCGTTAAAAAAGTCAACACGCAGTTAAATTGTTTTATATCTTGTATTTATGATTCTTTGCAAAACAAAACAAATTTTAATTATAAGTACCTTAATAAAGCAATGAAAATTAGCACTAACCACTCCTCCTTGCTTTGTATACAATAGTTTGTAATAAAAACCCTTACTTACTTTTATAAAGATACTAGCTGTTGCCCGCGGCTCTGTCCGCGTTAGTGTCGATCCTTCAGGAACAGTAGAATTTCCCGGAATTAAAGGACCCTATGTCCTTCACCGGGTCTCAAACTACCTCCATACCAAATTTCATCCAAATCAGTTCAATGGTTGAAGCGTGAAAACACGACCGACAGACAGAGTTACTTTCGCATTTATAATATAAGTATTAGTATGGAAGTATGGATCTAAGTCCAGAAATGAAAAAAAAATCCAATTTCCAAACAAACTTTACCCCCTCCCAACAATTACCATTTAAGGGGGAATTTTGTCTATTTCACTTACATTGATCTTTTTTAATTGTAACCGAGAACTTATATACCTATTTTTATACTTCTAGGTCTAGAAATGAGAAAAATTCCATACAAAGTTTATCCCCATATTTTACCCCTACTGGGAGTTGTTGTTATTATGCTCTGTGGTTTAAAAATATTTTTTCACCCTCTTGTCCATCTTATATGCTCAATATACCTATCTTATTTTATAAATAATTAATTTTGCCTAAATATGAAATTGCTATTTATGTAGTAGTCGGGTAATCAAAAACCGTTTTGGGTCAGAGTGTTGGAAAGACTGGCTGCTCGCAACAATGGCGTTTGACTGATGCTTGACCGGGCCGTGCATTGTTCACAGATAAGCATAAATAAATCGGCTCTCCTCCACCTGATGGACTGCCCTTCTAAATGTTCTGTTATTAGAACTACATATTTTTCTTTTCTTTTAGTCCAAATGAATCGTTTTTTTTCGACGATTTTTTAAATTAATCTTGATTTCAAATATCATTTAAGTAAATATATATTCAATTAAAAGTTTTATTGCCGAAAAGTATAACCCGTTTATAATTCTTTGTAGCAATAAAACGAATTCCTATCAAAACGATATCACTATCTGTCTCTAGTAATGTCGCAAAATTCCTTGCGTGAACTGAAGTAAAAAATAATCGCATTCACTGTCCTAGCCCCTTGCCCTCGTCAAATTGTCAATTTGATAAAACATCCGTTGTTTAAAGCGCGTTACAATATGTAAACCAATATTTTGTAGATCCCAAGCCGAGATGGACATACTTTGTTTTCAAATTATTCCAATGGAATAAAGATCAATATCCCACGATTTTTCAACATTAACACTACACCTTTATCATCGAGTAATTTTGTCAAATTACTAAAGATATCAGTTTTGATTTGGGCATCAAAAACAATCTGAAATTGTGCACCTTTTGTGTAACATGAAACCAACCGCGGGCGCGGACCTGACACTGTTTGACCGTCAAAGCGCTTGGTAAGATTGCCATTCAAAATGTACGTTGTCGTATAAATTGATGCTTTAACATTTTTAAAGTGAAATTTGAACTCAAAAGCACAAAAAAGAAAACAAAAAACAATTTTTGCTTATCAACAGCTTACGAGACGGTAGTCGTTTCACACTGATTATTTAAAAAACGAAAGGACATGTGTCATAAAAATATGCGCGTCAAACGACACGTCACGTCGGCCACAATGCGCTGGCGCATTGGCTGTAAGCGCCGCTCTAATCCTTTAAAACAATGCTAATGGATCTACGAAAGTAGCCGCCTCGAGAGTCCTGTCAGCGTATTAAACATCCGTCCGATCGCCTTAACGCTTCGCTCGCCACCAATAAAGTTGACACTAAATTAGAGCCGTCTCATTCCTTTTCTAAACGAAATCACAAAATTGTAAATAAATATTTTATTATACGTGTTCACTGGACGCATTTTAGTGTGAGCGATGAACACGGGTTCACGTCAAAACATCTTTATCGGGTTATTTGTCTTATAAAATATTATCAAGAGCCTCCTCGGGACCGTCAGCAAAAGAGGACGTATAGTGTGATATGTGAGCGATTGTTGACTTTACACCCACGTGATGTGATCACTTCTCTTCGAGACGAGGGATAAACAATGAAAGCGGCGATTACATGTCAATGGCGTAACAAAGATAGTTTATCTTTCTTTGAAGATGGGATCTCGATGAGAATCGTCTGTTAGGTGTGAAGCATAGTGGCAGACCTTACTGGCGGCTCGGCCAGCGAAGGCACCGAGCCGTATCAAACTTGGCGCGACAGCTGCTATTATAAACTTGTGATAGACTGATTAATCAATAATTCATTTTTATGACAAATCCTTAAGTAGTTATGCTCAAATTGTCCAAGTAAATACACATTGACAGTTGTTTATGGATTTCAATCAAATAGTAAATTATTTTGCTTTAGGTATTTTTCTCAGAGTTAAGAAGTTGAAAGCTCTCCCGTGATCTAAAAAAGTTAGGTCTTGCTGCCGTATGTTGTACCTATAGGTATTTGTTTAAAATTTTAACGTGTTTAGATAATATAACAAGTAGGAAAATTAAATTAAAAGGAGACTTATGCTAGACCAATCCCCTATGGAGTAAACTTGGACACTCTCAAAAATAAAATTTCAATAACAGGTATATGTTACGGCCTCTAAAACTGGTATCCCATTTCCTCATGAAAGCCTGTAGCCCATATTTCAAACTACTTGAGGGTTGAAGAAGAGACTCTGTATCATAAAAAATACAAGTATTTTATCAATAAACCCATCACATATCGAAACAACTTATAGGAAAATTCAGTTGACGGGAAAGTGGGCATCAGCACCTGTCGGCTCCATCGGAAGGGGCGGCGCCGTCGCTCCCGCAATCACGTACTTGTCGCGTTTTCATCGCCTGCTTGCTGCCGCTAAAAGTGACGTAATTACTGATGCAAATCGATCAACAGCAGTTATCGGGCCGACGCACGTCGACGGTTGACGCAGTAAATTAGCACGATACGCCAGTTAATGTTTATAGCCTTCTGAACGAAAGCGATTTAGCGAAAAGGATAATTGCAAGTAAACGCAAGCATGTAACACGTTCTAAACGGTACTTCAAATATTATATTTACTTATTTTTAAAGAATGCAAAATATATATTGAGTACCTAAGTACATTATTGAAATGCTTGAGATAGTTAATTGTTTGATTTTGTACAGAGTAAAGCACTAACAAACTGTTTCGGTAAAAAACAAAGCCTAGATATGATTTTGATCGATGTCGGAAGCATGGATTCCATCGCTCATTCGGATGACTTGCAACTAGCGAGCATGCTCTCATTGACTCTGCTATTGACCCCGCGTCCAGTGTTGCCTTCACAATAATATAAATAATGGAGTTACATCCGTCCCATGAGCATTAGCAGCCTTAAACGTATTCTTGTAATAGAAATACAGATAGAACTGATCGGCCCCTTGGGTGCTAGCACGAATGGCCTGTGAATGGGTTGGTCTCGAGGTTTGCAGCTGTTGTAATGTAACAAATTCTCTAACTGTAATAGGAAGGCCGACCAACGCTGGACTCTAAAGACTACCAAATGGAGTGGCCCACTCGGAAAAAGAAAAGTAGGAAAACCACGGAAAAGATGGATGGATGGAATAAAAAAGGTAGCCGGAGAGAATTGGATAGAGACAGCAAAAGATAGGAATAAACGGAAGAGATTGGAGGAGGCCTATACCCTAGCGGGGTTTCTATAGATTTAAATTCCAAGACTATAATTTTCAAATGTGTATGTGCAACTTAAAGAATATTTATAGAAATAAAGAGGCTTTATTATTATTATTAATAGTAAGACCAGAATTAATCTTAGCTATATAATATCCATCATTATTTATTAATATTATTAATATTAATATTTTTTCATTGGAAAGTAAAAACATACGAGTGGAAAATTTCCACTCTTATGTTTTTGTAACACTTACTCGTACTCGTACCATCAAAAGATATTCCTTAAATTATTAAATATATATATCATCGTTTCTCAAATTAGATTTTTAATATAAAAATTTACTGTCCTTATAAAAGTGTACTATGTTTGCTTACCTAGTACTCTTATTTCTTATTTTACACTAATTTGGAATATTTATTCTCTTGCCCTCTTTAAATATGTACCAACATAAGTAAACCCCATTATAGACACTGGCTCCAGTTGAGTGAATGAAGTGTAACGTTTCATTAACAGAGGTCTGTGGCCAGGCAAACACCGGGTATCGGTGTCTTGTTTCAAAAGTTTTTGAGCGAGTGAAAGGCGCCCGCGTCTCCTTATAAGCCTTGTAGACCGTATTCGTTAGCAGGCCTATACACAAGGGATATACTGCTCAACGTCGAAAAATGCAGCCCGAAATATATTGACTTTTTTTTAAATACATAAATCAATATCGTAATAAACAATAGTTTTAAAGAGATACTCGAAGTAGTACATTCAAGAGTAATTCCTTATTATTCACGGGCTAGTAAGTACAGCAAAAAGAATAAGAACTTTAAGCAACAATAATAACATAGTATCGTTTTGTTATTCTGTATTTACAAGCAGTAAGCGCGAGCCTCGCAAGAAACCGCAGACTCCTATATTTCAAGCTACAAGAGTCGGTAATGAATGCGGTGGCCGAAGCCGCGGACAACCGTCGACGACGGCATTAAGACAACAAAGGGTGATATTTTTCGTAGACAAACATTACATGCCTTTGAACACACTCACGCAGGTGATGCACCTTCACGATGCATATTTATTATGTGTTCGACAACCATCGCAACACTAGGGCTTATAGAAGACAAATATTTGTACGCTATTTACCTTCGTTCACCGATTCACTAATACTGTATAACGGTGGCCTTTTATATCCGGAAAGTTTGTTTCTGTTCGGTTAGTACGACTTTAAAAGAATTGATTTTGTTACAAGTCATTTTAGGGAAAAATTTAGGAGATATCCATTGATTTTAACGGGAATTTTCAAGAAATGGCACATTGATCTTAGCTCTATTGTTTGAAACAATACTAAGTACGGGCTTATTACGATCATTAATATACCGATTAAGGTACGGATTATACGATCAATTAATAACGATATGCTAATACGCACATAACTCCAAGCAATCATCGACCTCATCCGTGACATTAAAGATGCTTACGGCCAACATGGCCGACTTGATTCGGAGATGATTCACAGGTTGCGGTTTCTCTATTCCGTGAATGAATGGCAAGATATGAGGGGTCTGGTCGGATAGTCCCTCCCCGCCCTATCATCCACCAATACGAAAAAATATTTCATTGCTATAAATACAAGGTGTTATGATCCGAACACGGGTTATTATACCGTCTAAATTATACTTCGCATCTCCGAAGTATTGGTAAGCTCTGAGTCAATCTTGTTTTCGGAAATAGGTACGTTATATTTTTGCAGATAGGTGACTATTAAGGTGTCGAATTGTTATTTATTAAAGTGGTTTAATATAAAGAGAATATATATGACAAAAATATGGACATGTTTAAGTGCCACATATGTATTAAATAAAATAGGTCTTACAGGAGTGGATTATACACTTCGTTGATAGTAATTTGTAAAATAACTCGGAATAATAGATTATGTATTTTGTTGATAGGAATTTGTAAAACACAGCATAACAATAAAAAAATCGCAAAGCTTTTTGCTCAATATACCATACCCTAATTAGTTATTTCTTATTTCAATTAAATATAAAAAAGGCCCAAAATCCTTTTTGAATAATTATTGTTTTGACATGTTTGCAAGTTTAAAAAATACACCGCATCACATAGAGCCTGAGAGAGCTCGCGTGAACAAAATGAACGGTCGGCGTCACAAAAAACTGCCCTTAAACTATTTGTTGTGGTTTCTACAAGAAGACAAAAAATGGAACATCAAAAACCAGTCAGCATTGGCCGATGCTTTTCGACTCCAGTGGCCTTGTACAAAAAACGATGTGTTAAGGAATGTAAAGAGCCATTTAATTATCCTAATATATTGTTATGGTCACAGAGGGAGGCGGTTATAAATTAAAGGCGAGATCGTTGCCGGGCGAGGTGGCGAATGGTGTGCCGGTAAATGGGTGACCTGCCTGATACGGTCCGAGTCCACGAGCTTGAATCTATAAACGATATGATTTGAATGGAGCAAAATAAAATGAGAGGACGGTATAAATCGGGCTCATGGAAGCAACCCGCTCGCTTCGAACGCAGCGCCAACGCCGCATTCTCATGTTACCGCGACCGCTGTTTCAGTGCGATGATCCTTAGTGTTTTATTCCATTTTTACCTCAATTCCATCGGACGGCCTTCATTATGCAGCCGCAAGTGTTTCGGTCGCCATCAGTTCAGGTAGCTCGGCGTTTCGCTACAAAACTTGACCTTAGGTATTCGATTCGCTTGTTAATTTTTTGTTAATCAATATGAGCTTTTGATGGGGTGTAATTTGATAATTTGCGAAAATGAATTTACGTAAATCGAGTTCGTGATAAAAACTGGTTTAATGCTCAATGTTTATTGGGCATTTGGTTGCGTACTAAGAAAATGATAATCATAATGTTAGGATATGTAGGTATCGGGCAGGGCGAGGTGTCGGGGGCAGGGCGTCCCGCTGGGCCCAAGCATTGTGATCGACAGCTTGTTTACTAAAAATATGCATAATGAATTTATAATAGGCCATCGGGTCCGTCGCGTCGTCTGCGATTCGATCGAGCCGATCTAGTCGGCGCGAGACCGCCTCGAACGGGCGCAGGCGCGCGGGCGTGACTTCCAATTGTCAATTTATAAAGAAAAATAAATAAGTTTGTAAGGTACCAGGTATGATTTACTCAGTGAATATCTCAGTTACTTTATTTGTTTACTTTTAATTATTAAATGATGGACATTAAATAAGATACAAAAGAAGTTAACGGTTCAGTTAATAATTGTTTTATTACAAAATTTGTACAATTTAGTGAAGTTCTTTTAACATTTTCACTTAATAGGTACCATTTCCTATTTTTAATTTGTCTGTATTGTACGTACCTATACTATAAAATACTTCAATGGTCTTGGAATTTTAAAAAAATATTTATTTATACCCAAAAATGTAACAACATTTCTTGTACAATTTGTTACTATTTACGGTAAGAATCCCGGTGTTATGATGGGTGCGAGGTACCTAATTGCGCCACCGATATTTTCCCACGTTTAAGTGCACGAAGTGTTTGAACTTGCATTTAGCATTCGATTGTTTTAGTGCGCACCGAGACGTCTGCGGGAAGCAAACATTGGGCTTCCTGACTGCCGCCGCCGCCGCTTCCACTCATCTTCAAAACCTGCGAAGTTAGAGAGAAATTTACGTCTTAATCTTTTGATTTCCTTTTCTATAGAAACTTGGCTTTAAAAATAGATTAAAAATTAAACCATTAAATCATACTTGAATTAAATATGGCTTCCGTTGGTGAAACAACGAGGAGCCTCACTTAAACTCTGTATAAGATGACATTCTTATTGATACAATATATGAAGGTAGTGGTGTCCAGACAGACAAACGAAATTGGACACAATAAGTGCAGAGCTAACAAAAGACACAGAGAGGAAAATTCAATTTTGTAACAGGACACCGTGAAAAATTCGAATTGCAGGCAAACACAAACAAACATGTTGAATTTCTTGCAACTCTTTATTAGGTGGTTGGAATGTTCGTAGAAATAATTATGTACGGTGCTCCAAAGTATCAGTCCCGTTGAATGCAGCGCCGCCGCCCATCGGGGCGCCCGTTGCCTCGATTCGTTACGTCAATCTCAGTTTTTTCACTAAGAAATCTGCATAGAGTGAGTTGACATCGCGCGACAAAGCCGACACGCAGCGCGCCGAGCATTGTCCGCGTTTCTTTATAAATATTTTGACATTTCCTTTATTTGCTCCGCGAAGTTTCACAGACAAAATTGTGTCGATCCCTTCGTGCGGCGCGTTTTAATTTGATTTATTCCTTCACGACAAAATGTCCGACATCCTGTGTTGCCGGCCGGGGCGGCGCGTTTGTCAATTTGTTAGCACGTCTATTGGTATTTTCTTTAGTAGGTGCAAACAAAGCCTCGCATGTCTTTAAAGCATCGACATTGTTCCTTTGCTCTACCCAGAAACGCGAGTTATGGTTTTTATGATCTTCAATTAATTTTGAATCAATTTATTTTATCTATAAATATTATTTCGATTGGTTGCTGAAGAAAATTTTAACGAAGACTGGCAAAGCTAATTCATAGTTTAGGATTTAATTAAAACTTGATAAAAGACTTATTACTTTCAATTTATCACCAGATTTTCAATTACGGCTCCTTATACAATCTAACAATAAACCTTTACAAATTCCAGCGATGCAAGGAGAAGCTAAACACGCTAGCGATCAGCGTGATGAACCAGTGGCCGGGCGTGCGACTGCGGGTCATCGAAGGCTGGGACGAGGAGAACTTGCACGGGGAGGACTCGCTTCACTACGAGGGGAGGGCGGTGGACGTCACCACCAGCGACCGCGACAAAAGCAAGCTGGGCGTGCTGGCCTGGCTTGCCAGGAAGGCCGGCTTCGACTGGGTATACAACCACGGCCGGTCGTACGTCCACTGTTCTGTCAAAACAGGTGTGTGTCATTTTATTAATTTTGTTTTCCTGAAAATAATAAATACGGGCAAACCACAGATTAAGCTAGCCACAGAGTAGATTCGAGACTTGTGTTATGGAATACTTACTCAATCATACCATATTATAAAACAAATACATAATAGATAAATATCCAAGACCCAGGTAAATTAAAAAAGATAATTTTCCATCTTGATTTGACCGGAGATCGAACCCGGTACCTCAGTGTGACAGTCTGGCATGATGACCACTGTGTTCGATTTACACGGGAAGCATACTTTGTTTAGTTGTTTCCAGTTTGGTTTTGACATTGCAGGCTTGAGTCACCTGATTATCTGATAATAAAGATGACTCCGTTCTTCGGAAGGCACGGTAAGCCGTTGGTCCCGGCTGCCACCTGTTAGTCGTTAAAGGAACCACGCCATAGGCCGAGGGCGGTTCCGAACAACTCTGACACCAGGGTGTGTCAGAGTTGTTAGGTGATGGTCGATTGATCGTGTCACAAACACGAAATGATGATGATGACCACTAGACCACAGAGGTCGCCACAAAATAATGGACCTATATCGGTCTTCATAAAACAGAATCCAGGTTAAAACTCAAATTCGTGACTCGCAGCGCACTGCCTCTTCCCATTAGGTACTTTATAATAGTTTGAGAACATACGTAACAATCGCTCGATTTAAAAATATGTAAATTGATAATTTAGCAAAATCATGTATAGACAATATGAATAACAAATACTAAGTTGAAGTGACTTTCGCACGCTGCTAGTAAATATGTCGTACAAGAGGAACCGTAAAGGACGTCACCTGAAGCGTTGATGTCTTTTGTACCGCGCGGTCGTACAGGCCTTAATGTGAACAAAATAGCTTAAATCCTCCGAAAATCTCATCGAAGATTATTGTATATTATTATTATTGATAGCATATAATAATTAAGTCATTTTCAGAAAATATAAAATCCTTGAAAATCACTGAAAAAATAAATAAAAAACGTAAAATTAAAGTCTAAAAGTATGTCACCAAGAGTTTGGGCACATAACTGTACCTTAACCCACGGGAGGCGATCGATAGGCTAAATATATAGTTGAACTTTACAAGAAGAATGCATCTCAGACAGCTTCCCGCGCCCGCGCGGCGGTGTCGATCAAACGGACGAACGAGCCTCTTGTTAGCATCCCTCCCGCTCACACTCACCACCGCAGGTACCTCCGTCCCTTGCACACAGCCGCATCGCAGCCAATCCCCCACTTCTATAATTACACTGGTGATTCAATGGCTACTTATATCTATATATCTGTACACGGCATGACGATGAGAGAAGCGAGTATTTATATGAATGTGTGTGTTTTAGATATAATGGAGGCATTCCATCCAGCGCTCGCATAGTTCCAATTAATTTCGCAGATGAACCTCGTAGGCTGGATTTTATGAAAGCGAAACTTTAGCCGCCGACATAATTGATTGTAATGATCTCAGGTCAGGCCCGGAGGGGCCTCGCGGCCACTAATATGGCAGCATACATTGCCGCAGTGGTTTATTAAATTGGCGTTATTATAGTATATTTTAGTCACACGACATTTGTGTCAAATACGTAAAATACTATTTATTATATACAACTGAGTATTCGTAAACGTTTTTTTATGATCATAATAATATGTGATAAAACCGTACCTATCTTTGCTTTTATTTTACAGGAAAAATTAATACAAAAACCTTTTTTTATATTTATTTATACTAGTAGTTCGTTGCGAACGTGGACCACGCGATTATTTAATTTTCCTGATAATTTCGTGAGCTAGCCACTATTATACTGATTTTGATAAGCATTTTGTCATAGTGCTATTGTTTAGATGACTTTAAAAGCACTCTTTTTATTATAAACGAATCTTTTGTCGCTCAGCCTAGATAGGTATACATTTTAAATATTCAGTTATATAGAGTTTAAAGAGTTGATTTCTGACAAATATACAGACAAACTTACAAACCACTTGTTTCCTAGATAACGATCTCAACGTTTTTGTATTATATTCTTTTCGTATTGTAATCTTACGCACTTGCTAATTGTACATTCGTTTTTCGGACACGGAACATCTAAATAATTTCACACAATTCTTTCAAATATAAAATTACGAATATTTCCCTCAAAATTTCTGCATAAAACAGACAAAAACTTAAAAAAAGAAGACAGAAAGCAAGCCCTGGGCTTCGAAATATCACAGTTGAGACTGCAACCGGAAAATACTTAAATGAGAGGAAAAGCCGCAGACGCTGGCTGGAAGCTAATAAACAAACTAAAGCATCCACTTCAATATCTTCGATTGTTTTCTACTGCTATTTATATACTCTGCGCATATGGTCATATAGTGAAGGTGTATTAATTTCGACTTTATGAATATTTAATGGAGGCGTGCGTCGCGGCTGGCCCGGTCAAGGCCGGGGCGCGTACGGTGTCCTCGCCGCACTTTCTCCTTACTTACGAAATTTAATTCCCTATATAATAGGCGACATAATGGCAGTCTGAGCTTTAAATACCAGTTTCCAGCCATGACTTCATCTGCGAGAATATAGTTTAGTGATAGTGGTTCGAGATTAAAGAAAACCTTTCACCCTTCAACCACTTTATTACTAGAGTTTCAATCATCATCAATCCATATATTTTTTTTCATAATGAAATTAAAGTAATTATTTTGCCTGTTATTAGAAATTTTATATCCGTTTAATTACAAGAAATTATTAAAATACGCGATTAACGATTGTATCCCTCTCTTACTAAAGGCAACGAAATGAGATAGAAGCTGTAGTAATACTCCTCTATAATAGGGTCGTATAAAAGTTCAAAGTATGGCTACAAATTAAAACAGTTACAGATGAGATGCTACATTTATACAATCTACTTATAAGTTTGCGTTTGCGTGAACGTGTTACCCATGCATGCACATGACCATAGATATCAGAATATTATTAGGTTAAATCGGTTCCCGGCCGAAATTAGTTAGAGTACCGATGTTTCCATTTAAATAGTTTCAAGTTTTTGCTTCAAAATGCCTTAGAAACACAATATTATAACACTTACTTAAGGTAAACATCATGGCATTATAGCCATGATGTTTCAGACTCGTAGCGGAGCTTGAATTTTGCACATTTTCTCTGCACAACATGGCATTTAAGAAAAAAATCCAAACGTGTTATTATGGTACACACATAAACTCCCTACTCTAAAATGCGGTTTATAAGAAATAATCAGTTGGCATAAATCGTTCGCACCTGCCACGCCCGCAGGCTTTCTCTATATATTTCTGTGCACGTGAAAATCGTAGCACTCGGACGTGAACTTCTGATTTGTAAATGTCAGTTAGTTTCATAAAAAAATTTATCAGTCAGTTAGATAATCAATAAATATGGCTACATACCTATCTTTAATCTCTTTAAAATTCAGTGTGACGTCATAGTTTGCTACATTATTTTAGCAAACTTTGAGAAATCACGAGTTGCCCCTCATGAACTTTGACGCGCTTTACCTTTGTCATTTATTGTTTAATTGACAAAAGAAAAAATACGTGTCCAATATTTTTGATTATCAAACTGACATACTATTTATAATGTTATCATTTCGACCCAGGGAACTAGCCTATGGTTTTTAATCTGATATAATTTAGGAGTAAAACAAATTATGGGTGGCGCTAGTTGACTCATGTGAGCCTCTTAAGTAAGCCGTATCGCTCTTGTGCTAATCACTAATATCGATATAGTAAAAAATAAAGTGAAAATCGAAATAGTAAGGATTTATTTTTGTGTTAGTGAAATACTGTTCTTATTTATTAATTAATTAACTAAAAAAAACGCATAAAAATTGTTGCGTAGTTTTAAAGATCTAAGCATACATAGAGACAGGCAGACAGTGGGAAGCGATTTTATTTCTATAATTAGTGATGGCTGGTCATAATCATGTCATATGTGTTTATTCAGAAACCTATTTTCCTTATTAAAATAATAAAATTAAGCTTGGGATATAATGACAACATATATAAATAAAATATTTGTTATCACCAAAATGAGTTAGACTTCTGTTAGTCTGTATTTTGTGGTATCGCACCGCACATATCGTAGCGGTGGCATTAAACTATGACGGGTTTTATCCAATTAATCGATTCTCATCCCATTGGCCGACTGAGCTTTTATGTGCTGCGCTATTTTTTACTGGCGTCAATATAAGAGAGCCATTTACACTTGCTTTTATAATCATGAATTATAATCGTTCTGTTCATTAAGCATACTCATATATCTCTCATAATAAATAACGATCTCAAACCGTTCACGAAAATTTTGTATAGGCAACGTTACGTTTTGTTTCAAAATTATGAAATATTGCGCGATCCTGAAAAGTATGGGGTAATTATATTTTATGTGTATTTTATCCTTGTATGAAATGTGATCCGAATACATTAATTAAGATTATTTTTATTTAAGAATAAGAGGATTATTCCGTAAAGCAAACATCCAAATAACTCCATGTAAAATATTAATACGAAATGTTAAAATAATTAAAATAAAATATCTTTTTCATATTTTTAATTTAATTTACATGTCGCGTATTGACATTGTAGTGATTTATGCCCGCCTGCCGTTGAAAAGACTTCAACGGGTATCGTCGACTCGCTCGATTTGCGTTAGCAAATGACATGAATGTGTGTGATATATTTACTTAGGTAGGTAGTGAATATAATGCCACATTAAAAATATTAACTTCGATGTAATCGATTGATGTATATACATTATTTTTAGGGTTCAGTATTGAAAGGGTAAAAATGGGACCCTATTACAAAACCTCCGCTATCCCATCTGTCTCAGGGCTGTATTTATTGAACTGTAATAGGTAATATATGCTTGAAATTTTCACAGAATGTGTATATTTATTTCCACTGTAACAACAAATTAAAATTAAATAAAAGCGCTTTTTGTAGTTAAATACTGTATACGGGTACGGAATTCTTCGAATGCGAATCCGACTCCCACTTGGCCGGTTATTATGTAACCTAATTGAAAAATAAAAGGTTCTACGTGCTAACGAGTCCGTTCTTTTCAACTAAAAATATCCCATCGTTAATATCTTTATGTATTTGATGCTTGTTCTCAAGCATCAAAATTCTGATAGTTTTTACTTTGAGATTATGGATTTTGAATTTAGTAAGAATAATCAAATAATATTTTGCTGAAATCGTTAGCTGCTACAAAGTCGACCATTTAACGAAAACAACAAGATTCTAAAATGGTTCGACATAAAAGAGGCACGCACTAAATGAGGCGTGACCGGTGATGACCGAGGTGGGTCACGATCTACTAACGTCGGCACATAGGAGGCAAACCTTACGTTGTAATGAAACTTTGTACAAAACACATCTGGGCCCTGTTTAATAAAGATTACAATCCGACAAAATTGTAAATAAGTGTCAATTTTCTTAAATTGTACGACATGTGCTGTTTTACAGTTATGTAGCAATGTTACAAATAAAAACGTTATAAATATTGTAAATTTTTTTATGTATATTTGACGGCAAACGAGCAGACAAGCCACCTGATGGAAAGTGGTCACCGTCGCCCATGGACATCTGCAACACCAGAGGAGGTGCTGATGCGTTGCCGACTCTTAATCACAAATGAATTTATTAAACAGCATTTGCAATAAATGAAAAAGATTTTGATGAAATACTGTGTCTACAAATTTGTTTGTAAGTTTTCCAGCTTACATGAAATGTAATTTTTTATGACCTAAATTAAAAGTTAACGAGGATAGATTTAAAAAAAAATACATAACTACTTATTTGGAATTACAATTTGTAATCTTTATTAAAACAGGGCCCAGGCATATCTCCAAGCATATCTATACAAAGAGTGCAAACATTATTCGTCCAAGGTGCAAACTCAAATCTTACTCATCTGATCGATGAGTATGTATTCCATCTGAATTATGTTTAGCAGATTGATCCTTTATCATACAGGATGTTCCATCGAACTGGGTCAGTGTGGAGATATTACATATTATGTATAGTTGATAGAGCAAAGTGGTCAACGAGAACATGAACCTGATTTTCAAAAAAAGAAAAACTATATTCTTTCAAAGACAACAACAGTTTTTCTCGGAAAAAATATGTTCCCACACTCAGCTCGATGAGACAACCTAAATACTTGCCTAAATGCCTAGTATTTTGTTTAACGTAGCTTTGGCTCACTTGAACAATAACAAAATTAATATTCACGTAATCATCCACTAAAAAAGTGTAGGTAGAATAAGTTATCGCTAATATTGATTATTCGAATCAATAAGTAGCATCCGACATAACTTAGTGAGCTTTATCTAGCGGCTGTTAGGATCAACGGCTTTAAACGTGCCTATATGGTCGGGGCGTGACGGCTGATGACCCACTTGTCCGAGTCATCCGCATCACTGGCGAAGGTTCTATCGAAGGATCACCAAACATTGTTTATTCAAAAATGATCAATAAAATCACCAGTAAATTTTATTAAGTGCCAAAAACGAATTCGTAAGTGGCCGTGCCCACGGTTTTGCATATAATTTTCTGGCGTTTTTCTTTATAAAGGTATTTGTCGTAATTTTGATAAAATATTGCTGTATTTAAAAAGCCGTTTCGATATGCCTTAAAATAAACGTGTTTAATGTAATAACAATTAAAGTTGTACATCAGTTTCAATCTATTTTATTATAATACCTATGGAATTTTATGTAATAAATATGAGCATGTTCCCAGTTACGTCCTTAGCTTAGCTGTTCGTATTTTTGCTGTGATTTGTCGAAAGTTTCCACGGGCGATCCCCTGCCTAACGTCAATGTGAAAAAGTATTTGTCCGCGTCGGGATTCGAACCCCCGGGATTCGTGTCGCAGACTGCCACGAAGACGTGCGATGGAGTTTCCAATAACTATCTGAGATTACATTAATATGGTTAGTTTAAGGAGACTAAGGTTCTAGTTATACCTGCGGTTTAGCTTGTATGCGACATCTATTTTGATGAATATGTATATGATGAGTAAGTAGTAAACATAAAATGACTTTTTAATAAAAAGTCTTTTGTTTCTTCAATTTTTATATTTGGTTATAATGTTTTATTCATTCATTCATTCTCTATCAGATTTACATTAAAGTAGGTGACCACATTGTAATATTATAGTCGATGTTGCATCCGGCGGCACATCTCGGAATTCCATAAAATAGGATATAGGATAGAAGCGCGAGTGAGCGATGTTGCGCGGTCGAGCGCGCGCGGGCATGCACATGCGTGCGAAAGCGGCCGGCCGACACCGGAGACCCCACATCCCGGAAGACTGTGGCTGCATCTCGCTGCGTTCCCACAACACACGTCACACTGCCTTTGAACTCACTAAATTGACTTATACCAAAAAACTCTTAAGGAGTCCCCGTCCCCTCGTCAATCGCGCGCGTACAAGTGTTTCAGAAATATATACATATTCGGCTCTCGTAAAAAATAATGAAACGAGTATGAGTACTTTTATTTTCCGCGCAACTTTCTTAATATTGTCTTTCATAAAAACATTCTCCTGAGAAAAACAAACACTACAACAAAGAATTAGGCAAATCGGTCTAGCCGTTCACACGTGATGCCGCCCGTGAGCTGTGACCAAGGGAAATAGGGATTAATTTTTATATATAAAGATGTTCTGACATCAAATAGACAGGATACGTTTCCTCTCCCAATAAGGTGTCTGAGAGATGACGCGGGTGGAATCGAGGGCAAAAGCTTGTTGAAAGTAAAACATTATTTAATAAAATGTCAGTCCAATTCCACAGTGAACAAAGAATTGAGTTTTCCTACAGTAAACTTGAGAAGTATCGTTAAACGTGGGGCTGAACATATTGGTGCAGGCTATTAATTTGCCACATCTCGAAGTGGTATCTAATAATGTGATTTGTTATGTAAATATTACCATTAGCTATAACTTAAAATAGCAATATCTCATAATATTATGGTAATCCCACATAAATACGCATTACATTAGAAAGTCAACGTCGCCTATTTGTACCCTAAATCATTTCGCCTCGGGCTATTCCAGACTTTATGGCGTGCTCATATTTTGCTACTTTATTCATTTATGTAAGAAATATTCTTATATTTATTTGTAAGTTAGATTGTCAATGTAGATACATAGTCAATAATAAAATAATGAGGTGCTAATGCAAATCTTCTAAAGGACCTGCTAATTGGGATTTGAATGCCGTAGACATTGGTTTATGTTCAAACAACATTGAAAGACGTCGGAGAGCGTCGGCCTGCGCGCGCGGTGAAGGCATGAATCATAGCCGGCGCGGTTTGGCATTTGCATGAGCGCGCATCGACTAATTGATATTCCATACGATATAAATCAGAGTTACCGTGGCGAGATCGGGATCGGGACTAATGTATGCCTTCTCGCGGCTGCCAACCGAAATGTTTTGCGAGGGAGAAAAAATTGTGAGTTGTCGCGCGATGTGACGTATCATCCATTCACGAGATAAATTATTAATAGTGTCACGTGCTTACATTTGTCGGACTGGTAATGTATGATGACGGTGAGGCTGGCGCGAGCGGTCGGCGGGGCTGCGCCGCCTAGCACTCCCGGTGGTCCGGGCGGGGCGGGGTCTCCGTGGCCACTCGGCTGCGCCGGCGCTCCGCCCCCCGCGCGCCGCACTCCAGTACCGCAGCGAAGCCCGCGCTGCTTATCGCCGCATCTTCAGCCTAACGTTACTTACGTCACTGTGAAATCGTACTTTGACCGGTTTTAAGGCTTTAGATTCGTAACCATTTAAAAGCTTATGAAGCTCCGAGAGATGATTTTAAATTGCTACTTCAATGTTTCTTATTAAATAGTAAAAGATAGAAATAATTGAGTATATGTACCATACTACATATAACAATATGCAACAGCAGCTTTCGGTAATGTTACGAAAAATAATTTTCTAAGCATTCATCACACATTTCCCACTGTCAATAAACACCATAACGATCTATTGTTTGTAACACAAAGGACTTCCATATTTACTACCTAACATAGGTACGTATTATGTAAAACTCTATATTCATTGGGGTCATTTCAAAATTGTGCACTATTGCAAAATGATTTATAGATTACCCGAGATCTATCGTAAAAAAAGCGCAAAGGTGGCCGACACCTATTCAATGGTTCGTGTGATGTGTTCAGCCAACAACAAACAAACGTCAACAATAAGCGCTTGACTTTGAACGAAATCTAATTTGTGTGGTTATTGTGTAATGCGATCTGTCGGGGCCCATCTCATTGTGCAGTTTGTGAACGGGATCGGCGGAATTTATCGCTCGGTTACACAACAAATCAAAATTTAACGAGCCCATGCAAACGGCACGACGCCAGCCGCCTTGCGATGATACCTTTGCAGTTTTGCAGTGCTCATTTGCGCGTGTAATTACACCACCCCTGTAATTGTAAATAAAAGTATGAGGTTTCTGCGGCAAACTGTGTACTTTCCATTCTCGCCACTTAATATTTAACGCTCTATTGTACTCGTGCATAGCCGCTAACGCAGCGGCAGTACACGTCACTGGCTTATGGTCAAAGCCTTCGACTCATCTTTTAGATGCCATTTAGTTCACGTAAATAGACACTTTTTGCGCCGTCACAGAAATACAGCTTTGCACAGGTACAGTTTAAGCAGGATAAGGATTTAAATAAATACTATTAGATAATAAACAAACATGTACAGAAAGTCAGGTTTTATCCGAACTTTTTTGACGTTCGGTTTTTTGCAAACAATGGCTTGTAAGATTTACAAAACGGATCGAATTTGTTTATCGCCTTAAAAAGTTTATCTATGAGATTAAAATATCGTGTTTCCTCGAAGAGATCCTTTGTGTGCGTGTTTCGCAGACGCTAGCTAGATGGACAGGCTGAGGACTACACCCGTAACGTTGGTATCTGCCGAGGGCCTACCTGTTTAAAATGATATAAAAGCTGAAGCCCCTGGTACACGATAACCCTCGGCTGGCGAGAGGCAAGCGCCTGCGATTCTCTTTTGTTTCGTATCTTATCGGATTTTAATTACGAGCGTAGAGAAATCTCGTTATTCCATAAAGGGATATGCCGAGCTAATTTACTATCGACCCTTGCACGATTTTATGTTCTTGACTTTATTTTATTGCTTTTGACTGAGCTTATGTAGGTACGGCACGCACGTATTATATTCTTTTGAAGTATTCTCTTCAGTTTAGGTTTTATATTCTGTTATTTAATTAACTCGTGAGTTATGTGCGTTACTAACTTATTAATGTGTTTTCAGAGTCGTCTGTCGGGACTGGAGCTGGCTGCTTTCCGTCGGGATCGCTGGTGTACACGAGGAATGGCACGCGAGACATTGCGTCCATCCGCAAAGGAGACTGGGTGCTGGCGGCCGACGATGACGGCAAATTAATATATTCTGAGGTAAGGTTCGCCATATTTGTTTACATAGACCAGCGAGGGAAAGACGGACCGCCAATTGTTGTTATTCTATACAACATGTCACATGCCAACATTTTTCGTGAGATGAGCCCACTATGAAGACCCACTTCGAATATTCTGTTCCCTTCGTAAACCAAACTCAGTTCATTTAAAAGAGACAAACAGATTCCAAAAATTGTGGGCACATTTTTTCCTGGGCATCGATATTTTCTTTCGACTGTATCTTAACCCCTGAAAACTACTTGTCGACCCCTGATTTGACCAGCAAATATATATTTCTAAATATGTTACTAACAATCCATACGAGTACTATACTAATATTATAAATGCGAAAGTAACTCTGTCTGTCCGTTTGCCAGCTTTCACGCTTCAACCATTGAACCAATTTAGATGAAATTTGGTATGGAGGTAGCTTGAGGCCCGGGGAAGGACATAGGGTACCTTTCATTCTGGAATCAACATACGCGCAGGTGGAATCGAAGCCAAAAGCTAGTTATATATATACCTTATAGGTTAGTTTATTTTGTAAGTAAGTGATTAAATAAAGTATAATATAAATATTTTTTTACGCCCGGTCGCCTGACTCCAATCCTCCTTAGGTGTCTCCAGGGCAAGTGAAGTCTCAATTGTATATGTTAATTATATATATATATATATATTAAATGTTATAAAAGGTTTGGTTTTTAGGGTTCCGTAGTAAATAAGGAATCCTTATAGTTTCGCCATGTCTGTCTCGCGGCGGTACTCAAATAGATAATATTTTTTCTAATTTTCCTTGTGAAGTAGTATTTTATAACTCTTTCTTCAGTTACCACTGTCCTATGTGGGCTCGTTTTTAGTCGTTTAACCGTGACCCGTGAACTTAAAGCTGGCATTCGCAGCTACGGAACCCTACATTGCATACAGTTGGCCGGTTTTTTTCCTATTCTATTCAAACTAATATTATAAATGCCAAAGTAACTATGTTTGTCTGTCTGTCTGTTACCAACCTTCAACTATTAAAATAATTGCGATAGAATTTGAAATTGAGGTAGTTTGAGGTTCTTCTTGTCCAGACAAAATTGAGTTACGCTGCATTAAAATTGTATTTATTTTTGAATCTAAATGACTCACTTTAACAAGTATATAAGGTACTATACTCGTAACTCGATCTTTGACTGAAACAAGTCCAAGTAAGATTACCTATCTGATGGTGACGCCAAATTTTGCAAATCTTTTATATAATATTTTTAGTTAATTACTTTTTATATTATAATTACATTACCATATTCAATTTGAATACAGTATTAGGTTTTAATTTTCAGAGGAGTACAACTAATATGAAAGATTCCTTCTTCGCCGGCATTTTTTAAGAATAGTATTAATTTATTCTAAAGCTTTTTAGTTGTGTAATCTAAACATTATTCATTAAATTTGCAGGTGCTTACCTTTATCGACCGGGACCCAAATGGCACGCGGCATTTTCTTCAAATAACTGCAGAAAACGGCGTGTCCATCACTGCCACACCTTCTCATTTATTGCTGCTCGCATCCACCGACGGCTACAGGGAAGCCTTCGCGACAGACGTCCAAATCGGAGACGTCCTTTTGACGAGAGGGCCAGGGGTCGTCATGAGGCCATCCAAGGTTGTCAAAACACGTTTGCTATCCAGGAGAGGTGTCTACGCGCCGTTGACCAAAGCTGGAACTATCATAGTAGACGACGCATTAGCATCATGCTATGCCCTCGTGAAGAGCCATTCTCTCGCTCACGCGGCGATGGCACCCCTAAGGTGGATGGCCGGATGGAGTAGCTCCAAGGAACAGACTCGAGGAGTGCATTGGTACGCCAATGCCCTATACTCAATAGGAGAACTGATCCTTCCTACGTCATACAAGTTCCAGTAAAATAAATATATTTACAGACTTCAAAAGTGATAATAAACTATATTAGCGCGCAGGACGTGCCCAGTTAAGACGCTTGTACATAAACCAGTGTTGTAAATACCATCGTGAATGTGAGTGACGCAGAACTTATAACGAACGGCATCGATATGAAGTATACCTTCAGGTGAATTATTTATTAAGTAGAATTAAGACCATATTTGCAAATCTTGCATATTATTTAGTTGCAGTATGAATATTTGTAAATTGTGTCGGTATTGTTATTCTGCACAATGCAGAAATACTTAATGTATGCGCTTATGTTTTTTTAAGTAACTGTATAAATAGCGTTACTATAATATTTAAATAAAATGACTTCACTAATAGGAAATCTGAAAATAATCAAATTTCATCTGAATCAGAAACTTCAGTGATTTATCAAAGTTTTCGTAAAGTTTACTTTACGAAAACTTTGCAATACCTTAGTGAAAATAGACATTCCAGATTTATTTTCTGTTCATTTTGCACTGAAATGATGATGAAATTGTGATCTTGGTACCTAAAAATGTGCCGTAAGATTTATTTATTGTTATTTATAAACTAGGAATATATTTATAAATTGACAGAAACATTTAGACGTACTAATTCATAGTCCTAATTTATGTTACATATTTTTGCATTTATTTTCTTCTATAACTTCTCTCTTCTTTTACAAGGCTACATTTTGTTTTTGCCTTATACCTCTTATCTGATATTATCTACCTTTCCGTTGAACTAACGTAAACTGTGTGCATGTAGGTTTTAATAAAAACACGATCATGAAATAATTACGTATATACAATATTTAACTACATGTATACAAAGCTACTCTTATAGATCGAAGATAGATCTTGGACTGAAGTAAGGGTTCCTATAGTTTGAATTTAGTGGAATTGTGTACGTAGGCAGTGGCAAGTGCGAACATCTGACGAATAATGTGTAGAGCGATCCTAAGATTATATCTATATAAATCGCATTACGCTTTAGTAACAAACAAAGATGTTGATCCCATTATTTTACAATGAGACACTCAAGTCCCCGACTTGATAAAGAGTGTATTATAGTATTAATGCTTAAATATAAAGTATTATGTACCTACTAACAAGTTTTAATATGAAGAACTTACCTATCGGAAAGCTTTAACCGTATGTATTGACAACATGGATAAGCCATAATGATTGCCATATTAATATTAGTTTGTAAAACCGAACTTATGTTTATCTGTCACTTCGTTAATGAAGAACAAAGCACAAGCTAACTATAATTAATTAGGATTATTTCACTGTAGTAATTTATTCTAAATTGACATTATGTATGTAGACCTCCTGGCATAAAATGTACCTATGCATGTTATTATTTAAAAAGCGCGCATTACTTAAAATAAGTCTATCAAAAAAGACGCAGGGAATATACGGTGTAAATTTTTATCTTTTTCCATTTTCTTTAAAAGAGCTTACTGCCTTTATTCTTCAATTAAAATTATTTATGTAAGTATATCTTGGTATTAATAGTTTTCTGTGTCTTTTTTGATAGACAATTTTGGGTGAATAATCCAACCTGTAAATTAAATACAATATGTAATTATTGTGCTTTTATATTATTTATTTATTGATGTTATTTTTGTATGGATATAAAAAATTGCCATCCCTTAATCAGATGATTTTATTTTCCTTTTCTTTCCTCGTTTAAAAGTACTTTAATAAAATTTACAGCATTTTGTAAACAACATTGACAGTTTATAGTTATTTTTACCGATAATATATACAATTTAGTTACTTATACCTAACGGGATATCGATCGTATGAAGTAATTTTTAACCGACTTCAAAAAAGGAGGTTCTATTCTTTGATGTTTATGATACCTCATAACTCGTCATTTTTTGGAATTTATTAGTTTTTACGAAACGTCGTATTTTATACGAAAGATAGATAATTAATACATTTTATTAGATACGCCTACCTAGTATGATATTATAGAAGGTAGATGTAAAGAGTTTGATTTTGCTATAGGTTACTATGACATTAGAAGACAACACAGAGCTTCTTAGTTATATTCCAATTAATTTTCGTTAGTCCATTAGTAAGTTAAGATCCTGTAAATTTAGACACCGCTGACTGTTTCCCTGCAGTTTGCGCACAACGACTGCGCAAAAAAGAGTGTTGTTTCAAATCTATACATATAATAAAACAGTAATAGTACATTACAGCAGAGGCCGGGAAGTAAGGGATTGCCGGACGAGTAGAGTTTTCAAGGCCGAGCGTCAGCGAGGCCTTGGCAATAAATACGAGTCCGGCAAGCCAATTCCCGGCAAAGGCATGTATTGTGCTTTTCTCAATAAATGCGAGGAAATAATGAAAGACGTACTACTGGGAATAAATAAGTATAATATAAAAAATCGATAATAGTATGTACATTTTTATTTTCATATTTGTTTTACGGCATTAGGTGTTCTACGCCTTATAGACCTTTATATTTTTCAACGTTTTATCAAAAAAATGATGGTATAATTCATTTCGTTAATTCAACGGAGCTCCTGGCGTCATTTTTCACGAATCCTCTGGTTTGATCATAGACGACGCAGTAACGCGAGCGACCATCAGCCCGCTATGTAAATCTCTAAATCCGCACCACAGCTGCACCATCACACATTGTTCATAAACATAGCCATATAAATTATTACAATTACACCGATTTTACATTATAAAGTCCACTTGAAGCAATCTGCAAAACAATCCAAAACAACAACCTTGCAATTCGCCGAAAATAAATAATAGTACATTCCCGCTTTTTTTTTTTCATATTTGTTTTACGGCATTTGGCTTTCTGTGCCTTTTAGCCCTTCATATTTTCTACGTGTTATCAACGAAATGGTGGTGTAATTCATTTCGGTGATTCAATGGAGCCCCTGGCGACAATTCCCACGAATCCACTGGTTTGATCATAGACGCAGTAGCAGTAAGGCGAGCGACCACCAGCCCGCTATGTAAATCTCACTACAGCCGCACCATGACACTTCATTTTAGTTATTCCACACATTGTTCATAAACATGGACATTTATAACACCAAATTACACCGATTTCACATTATAAAGTCCACTAGAAGCAATTTGCAAAACAATCCAAAACAAAACCCGTGCAGTCCGTCAAAATTCCCGCCAAGAACTCTACATTCCCGCTTCCCGCTTTATTTTCTATTTTAATTGAAATTGTCATTTAGTGCTAAGGAAACATAGACCATACAGCCCAGTCATATTTTACCCAAAAAATGTAATACCGTAAAAATCTACTTTCCCGCGTTTTTTCTTTTTATTATTGGCATATTTTTGTTTGATTTTATACCAACATTTTAATAAAATTATTTTCATATTCATATACTTATATGCTCGATGAGTGCATTTTTTTATACTGTGGTAGCCATGGCTGTATGACAAGTTACATAGATTAATTTAAAAGTTTTGAGCAGCGGCCAGGAATGAATTTTCATACTTACTTTCATGGCCTAGGCCGGTAAAGTAATGGATGATCCAAGAATTACAAACTTCGTGGCTTCATTTTACTACAATAATGCCTACATTTCCGAGCATGTTTGAGAAAAAATATTTTGTCTGTACATTTAGAATTTTTGACTGAAATGGATAGAGGGACACTTAAAAAGAATAATAGAAAGCAAAAATTTTTTTTTCGATTTTTTTTTCTGTCTGTCTGTCTGTATGTATGATCACGATTATCTCCGAAAATACTGAACCGATTTACTTCAAACTTTCAATTGCTTTGTTTTAACTCAGCAAAACATCTAACGTTTGTTTCATCAAAATCGGTTCATTAAAAAAAACGTTATCGTCATTTGAATGAACTCAAGGCATTAGTTTGCCTGCAAATATACACGGTGAATTTTTTATCGTTTTGGACCCTTAAAGGGATGACTCAGACCATCAAAATGAACAACTTTTCCGATGGGAACAATGCTGGGAACTCAAAAAAAAAAATCGACATTCCCTCCCATACAAACTGGCCGGGCGGCGGGACTCTTTTGTATGGAAATGACGAATTTTCTTTTGAGTTTCCAGCATTGGTCTCATAGAAAAAGTTGTTCATATTGATGACCTGAGTCACCCCTTTAAGGGTCCAAAACGATCCAAATTTCACCGTGTATAGCACTTAAATAGTAAGTGATTAAATAATAAGTGACATAAGAAAATTTAAATACAAAGTCAATTCATCATCAGCATGCATTATACCTATCCATACTAATATTATAAATGCGAAAGTAACTCAGTCTGTCTGTCTGTTTTCTTTTCACGCTTCGACCATTAAACCAATTTGGATGAAATTTGAGACCCGGGAAAAGACATAGGGTACCTTTTGTCCGGGAAATTCTACTGTTCCTGAAGGATGGACACTAACGGCGGCGGCGTAGCCGCGGGCAAACGGCAAACTAACCGAAACTGCTGCGCCTAGAAACTTGAAATTTGGTACAGGGGTTTTTTTAATGATGTAAGTGAGCGCTAAGAAAGTATTTTTAAGAAATTTAACTTCTAAAGGGGTAAAATTTATATGGAATTTTCTTATTTCTGGACTTAGAAGTATGAAAGTAGGTATATAAGTCCTCGATTAAAATTTTATTTTTTAATCGAGAACTTATTTAAAAATATCTGTGTAGGTAAAATGGACGATATTTTCCCCTGAAGGGGTAAAATAGCGGGGTAAAGATAGTATAGGGATTTACTCATTTCTAGACTTAGAAGTATGAAAATAGGTTAATAAATTCACGATATCAATTGAAAAAGATCTATGTAGGTCAACTGGAAAAAAAACCCCCAAAAAGGGGGGTAAAGTTTGTTTGGAAATTGGAAATTTTCTCATTTCTGGACTATGAAGTATGAAAATAAATAGGTATGTAAGTTCTCGATTACAATTAAAGATATATGTGGGTGAAATGGACAAAATTCACTCCTAAAGGGGTAAAATGGGAGGGTAAAGGTTTTATGGAAATATTCTCATTTCCGGACTTAGAAGTATAAATAATATCCATACTTCCATACTAATACTAATATTATAAATGCGAAAGTCGTTTTTTTACGCTTCAACCATTGAAAAGATTTGGTATAGAGGTGTGAGGCCCGGGGAAGGACATAGGGTATGTTTGATTCCGGGAAATTCTACTGTTCCCGAGGGATCGACACTAACGCGGGCGGAGCCGCGGGCAACAGCTAGTAAATATATATACGGACAAATCACACAAATTGAACTAGCCCCGAAGTAAGTTCGAGACTTGTGTTATGGGATACTAACTCAACGATACTATTATTTTATAACAAATACATATATAGATATACATCCAAGACCCAGGCCAATCTGAAAAAGATCATTTTCCATCTTGACCTGGCCGGGGATCGAACCCGGGTACTGTCGTGTCGCAGGCTGGCATGTTGACCGCTGCGCCACGGAGCTAGCCGAAAAGTTCCAATTCAAAGTTCATGTATGTATGTACAGTAAAATAAATATATAGGGTTATATCACACAGATATAGTTAGCCCCACAGTAGATTATGAACTTGTGTCGTTGGATACTAACAACGATATTATACTTTAAATTAGGTACTTACTTATATAGATAAATATTCAAGACCCAGGCAATTCTATAAATTTGTTTTCCATCATGACCTGACCGGAGATTGAACCCGGGACCGAGCGATTCAAAGGCACTAGCTTAATCACTGTTTGCTTATTTTACCATAACTACTAAATGCCTGTACGGATTTGGAGGTATCAGTTGTATTTATATTTTTCTTTGAAAATACTTATAAATGGATAGTCCACATGGCGGCGTTTACACTGTCTGCAGTTCGTGGGGTTTTGTATGCAGATTTCAATGAGCGGCCGATTTGACTAGAAAAATACGCGAGGTATTGACCTTAAATCCGTAATTTAAGTTGTTTACTCAAATTTTCCTCCACTAAAGTCTTCGGAAGGCACCTCAAGTTCATAGTTACAGTTTATTTCTCATAGAAACCGAGACCGGGCTTAGTCAGGTCATGCGACCACGTGGTCGTTGGATGCCCGACGCTCTGTGTTTGCCGATATATGGTCGCTATTCGAGAATATTCAACCGATCTCCTCATTTCTGATTCGGTTTCTTAAAGAAACACCGAGCTTAGCCCTCTCCATAGCTCTTAGAGCGACTTTGTTCTTATGATGCTCATAATAAGGGACCACGTTGCTGAGCCGTAAGTTATCACTGGTAACCCCTCCCTCCCACATAGTAGCGTTTTGTTTGGTTACTTCCGCAGCTGTGATATGCATATTCGTTTCATGCTCTGAAATGATTTGACGAAAATTTTTATGGCCGACTGCCTTCCTAACGCTAATCCATCTGAAAATGGAGTATAAGTATTACCCCAGGAATTAAATCCAGTGCCCGTCGTGTTAGGTACAGGATACAGTAATGTTGACCAGTGCGCCACGGAGGCAAGTCATTGCTGATTGATAACACACTTTTATTAAAGACTCTTGTCTTTAGGCATGAGGTATTTACTGCGGAGTTTTCCGAACGCTGCCCAGCCGAGTCAGATTCGACGAAAGATCTCGTCCTAGAAGCTAGAACTTCCTAGATAAACTGACTTAGATCCAACAAATCCAACAAATCAGTGAAGACTATCTTTGGTTTGTCCATGTTCACTTTAAGGACCACCTGCTGGTAAACTTCAAATAGGTCTTTGAGTTAGAGTTTGAATCACTGGAGGACTTGAATACCTTATTCAAGTCCTCCAGTGATTCCGCTACGATATGGACGGTAAATAGAAGGTGAGTGATATACTCGCTATTGAAGTTTATCCCAAAGAAGATCCTGTAAAACATGTCATATGCTTGCGTTCATGTCGTCGATTAATAATAATCTTTTGTGTTTTGTGCTTTTGAGTTCGAGTAAGTCATGCTCACTAAAATGTTCAAACTGGAGGCGGCGTTGTGTGTTGGATCGTTGAGTTCTCTCTAATATGGTTAAGCTCAGCGATGTCTGATCCATGCCTTCAACTCATAAACGGGTGCTGCCTTGCAGGTTGGGCTCGGCCTCTTCAAGACTTCATCTTGCACACTCGATCTCTAGCATACAATATATTTCTAAAATCAGAAAAAAGAAAAGAAAAAATAGATAAAAATAAAAAGCAGTAAATATATAAAATATCATACAAAAGCGAGCAAGCGACCAATACCGTTGAAGAGTTTCTTTCGGCATTTTCTTCCCTGCAGTAGACGGTACCGAAACGTTAATAGTTTTTAGCTTTTGAAGAATAATTAATAATTTGAATATAATTAAATAAGTGTTATTTTACATACATTAACATATATCCCTCGCTTGTTGTGTACGCAAAATAAAACCTCGCTCCGCTAAGCCGTTTCCACCAGAACCTGAGCGTAGCGAGGTAAATGAAGCTAATCTTTCAAACACATACCTCACTCACTACGCATCCTCGCACATCACTGGAAACGCTGCCTAAGTATTATAAATAGCAAGGTGTACATGAAGTTGGTGGCCAGTTCCCAAATGAATGCATAGGTAACTAGTTACTAGAAACAATGTTCAAGATTCTCATGATAAGATAAATACAACTTGGAAAATTACCGGAATAACAAAAAAACGTGACAACAAAATCGAATTAAAAGTTGATAATACGATTCTCAGTACTAATGAAGACGTCGCAAAATATTTCGAAGATTTCTTTACTAACATATCCGTAAATACCTTACGTTCATAATTTGAGGAATCTAAAAAACTATTAAAATGTTGTTTACCTAAATGTAACAACCACTTATTATTTCAAAATTTTTTTTTACTTGTCTATGTAGCTAGTGAGCTATTCAACATGTAACACCTTAAATATTATATATATTCCTCAAATATTACATAAGACAGCTGGAGATTTGTGAGATATCTCTATATCTGTCATTAGTACATCATTGAAGTAATTGTACCTATATAGCGTGATTTTGAACCCCCTAGCTATATTGAAATCTTGAAATCAGAATCCCTAATAGAATACAGAATTCCAAGAAAAAAAGGTAAAAACCGAAAAAGAAAAATTGGCTTTCCATAGAAATTCGTCCAGCAGATCGGCGACTTTGTATGGGAAACCCTATTATTTTTTTGATTTTCAGCTTTTTTTCTTGCAGTTCTATATTTCATTAGGGATTCTGATTCTGAGATTTCAATTAAGCTTAGGGGGTTCAAAATCACGTTGTATAGCTTCTATATTAAATGAGTGTGATTTAATGACTGGGACATGCCCTGACTTGATAAAGATTAAAGTCATTCCGTTGTATAAATCTGGTGATAAAAAAACCAGCCAAGTGCTAGTCGGACTCGCGCACGAAGGGTTCCGTACCATTATCTATAAAAAACTGCCCTTTTGTCAACTGAGGCCGCTCCAAACTTATCCCGCAGGATGAGTTGACAAAATAATTAATTATATTATTTTTTCTTTGTCAACTGATCCCACTGAAAAAAATAAATATAATGTGTTGTATTATTTGAAACATATGTACACACGTGAAGAAAACTCTTTGAGGAAAAGAATAAATAAATAAATACGGACAAATCACACAGATTGAGCTAGCCCCAAAGTAAGTTCGAGACTTGTGTTATGGGATACTAACTCAACGATACTATATTTTATAACAAATACATATATAGATACACATCCAAGACCCAGGCCAATCTGAAAAAGATCATTTTCCATCTTGACCTGGCCGGGGATCAAACCCGGTCACTCCGTGTCGCAGGTTGGCGTGTTGACCGCTGCGCCACGGGGCTAGTCTATTAGTATAGTATAAATAATACTATGGCTTGGTTATACTGACATCTATATTCGTCGTTTGATTGAAAAAAAAAAGGAAACTGAACCAAAATGATTGTTACAAATATGAAGCGGCAGTAGCCTAATAGGTACCTAACGATTAGGCTACTGCCTTCAAATGTTTATTATTTTTCTATAAATATTTCAATTCAGTTTCAGAAAAATATTTTTATTTTTTCTTTTTTATTATTAGAGTATCTAAATAACATTGTAAAACTAAACAATAAATTAAAAAAATCACCATTGTTAACATTTGCTTTAAATTGATTACAACATCAAATGAGTTAACAATTGATTTGAATGTGAAAGAAATTAAAATCACAATCGTTTGACTTATAATATAAAAAAAAGAAACCTTATTAAAAACACCCCTATTGATATTAACGTACACAATAAAGTAAATTAAATAGTCTAAAATCACAGATAAAATGACTAAATTAATTCAAAATAAAGGAATAAAAAAAATGAAATCAGTCTTGATAATTATTTACTTTGAAATAATTATGAAAGATGATCATGAAATAAGTTCTCTGAAGTACAGAGAAGGAAGAGAAGGCTACCTTTCATCCCAGAAATAAAGTACTATTCCCGAAGAAGCGACGTTGACGCGGGCGAAATATAGTAATAAATATTGAAATCCATCGTATCTGGGTTGCATTAATTTCGCAAATAGAGTTATCGGTAAATAAACAACCAACGATGAGGAGCATGATGGCCCAATTGGCAAGCGCATTATTAGTGCTTACGCTTTATTTAAAGCAACCGCAGGCGTGATCCACATTGGAATGGGTGGCCACAAATGGTTCTGTACTTTGGAAGGCACGTAAAGCCGTTGGCCCTTGGTGTCATTACTAGATGGCGAACGTTAAGCTATGTCAGTTGGAAAATATGCCACCAGTGTGGGCCACTTACACACACGAAAAGCAAGCACGGAATAAAATATTCAAAGATAAATTTTAACAAGCAAATCTTATTTGTTTTTGATACTCGAAACAAAAAAAAAATGCGGAAAAATATTGCACTATTTTTTTTTAAGTAACTCCGTCTGTTACCTCTTGAAGCTTCAACTACACGCTGAGCCGAGCCGATTTAGGTGAAATTGGTATGGTGGTAGTTTGAGGCCCGAAAAACACAAAGAATACCTTTCATATCGAAAAAGTAATATTTCTGAGGAATCGACATTCACGCAAGGGGAGCCGCGGGTAAAAGCTAGTATTTTTTATTCCCAATTGGCATACAAAATCTCCCTCATAATTCATTCATCAGTTTCGATGAGTAGTACATTTTTAAATTATTTTAATTAAATTAGGTGCAAGTCTCTCCGTACTACCGTATAATTTTTAACTGTAAATGACACAAAAACCTCTTTTCATGTCAATCACATACCCCATACATGTTTAAGTACGCATGATACCTCTTCGATGCAAGTGCTTCTTAGGTTAACCAAACTTTTTATTACACGCGGATACTTATACTATAGTCCTTGTTCTGACTTTCTGAGTTAGGTTCTTGTTCTGAGTACTATAATTCCTAATTATATGTGGTTTAACCTCCTAGTATTACGAATGAATGATTCGAGAAATGCCACAGAACTGCCAAAAAAAAATAACATGTATGTTGAATTTTTAATTTAAATTTGTTGTTATTAATTATTGTTGTACCTATAACGGTTCAAAAGATATAGTCCTGTGACAGATGGACGGACGGGTACGGAACCCTAAAAAAATGTGTGATTAGTATCAGTCTCTCTTATTTCGATAAGGACATAGTAGGCCATACATCAAACGCAACAGTTTTATTGTGAATTAGATTTTTACTCAATGGAGCAAGTACAGTGGCTGTTACGGTATGGAGCCATCTAACCAATTTCAAACGAAAGAATTCTTTTACGACCCAGTGAAACAATAAATAAAATGAAATACCACGTTTATGAAAAGCTCAGAATTGTTGCGAAGCAATAATCTTGTCGCTTTTGCGCGATGACCGTATCTGGTATTATGCCTCCTTCACTGCTTTTGTTTCCTAGTATTAATTTTTATTTTACTCGCTAGACGTTGCTCGACGTTCGAGTTCCAATACAAGTCGTCTATAAACATTTCCGGAACGTCGCTTTGACCGCGAGGAAATGGAAAATGGTCTGTGGAAAGCCGTGGCAACAGACAAACGATAGATATAGCTTAGTATTGGCACGCGTATACTGATTCAGTATCAATTTTGACTCGAGAGTGGGCGCACGTTTCCCCACTTTCTGCAATTCATATCTTTCTAGTTTAATTTATATATCGGATTGAAATTTTGACATTATCAATTAATACGTACTTATCTTAGTATTAAAGTAAGAATAGAAAATGTCTGGCAAAATTTAAAAGTAAAAAGTTTTCACATAAATTCAGTTCCTTATTAATTTAGATAAATCTTTTGTGTTGAATACTTGGAATTATTTTAACAAATACAGATGTACTTGAGTGATTTGCTTTAACAACGGCTGTTCCTGAAAACTGTTGAAAGAAAATGAGGTAAGGTATAATTTATAAATATTTTTCAGTAACAACTCTAAGGCAAGATCAAATTTTCACTTTTTTAGTAAAATATAAAGAAAAAATCTCTGTGCAGAATACCGGAAACACATTCAGATGACAGAGAGATTGAATATGATGATATCTTTCTATGTTTTCGCAGCGGTCGACCAATAATGATATTTAAATAATTTTTTGATACCTTAGGATAAGTTGTCGCAATTTTATTATTGCAATTTTGAAAGTTAGACCCTAAAGCTTTGATGATAAATAAAGCCTATGTTAATGCTGATTATGAGCTTATATTAGATATTATACTAGATATTTTTTTTAAATCCATTCAAAAGTTTTTGTGTTTGTCCGCTACAAACAAACACACAAACAATAAAATGATTCCTCTTTATTAATATTTTTCTAAAATTCCAGCGCATTAAAGATCAATTATATCTTTAATGCGCTAGAATTCTACGAAACAAGAACCAATCAGGATTTTTATAAATATGCCCAAAAATCATTAGGTACTAATTGTTACCAATCATTTTCTTCCTACCATATTCTCAATCGCAGTCTACATCACTAGGGACAGAGTCGTGATTGGTATACAATTCGTTCTATATCTAAGAGCTATTCTTATCTATTTAAGATATCTTGTCGGTGTTATTGTGTGGACATTAACGCACAAAATGAATATTTTTGGCAAGAATAAATCGAATGGTTTGTTATTGCCTTCTACATTTGAATAATTACTGAACAACCGACTAGTTAAAGAATATAAATAAACAACATATTTTCCTTCACCGGAAGCAGATAGCCGATGGAAATCGATGAAAGAGGTACTTCAATTTCGGGACAGCAGGGATCGAACCCGGGGTGGTATTTTGGATATGAGTTGCGCTTTAGACTACTGAGACCACACTGAGACGTCCGCTTCATATCACACACACTCTACTTTGTAGTTTATTAAAAAAACACGAATTCTAGTTCACTCTGAACTATCTACTAGTCTTATCAGAATTCAATTTACCTTCGCCTCGAAATCTTTCTTAGAAAAGGAACAAGCTCTCGTATGAAGTGCTTATCTATATAGATATATATATATGCATGTTTCTCTTCCTCTCTGATTTTAAGTTTATTGGGTCAAATAAATAACAATCTATCAATACTGATAAACCCGAAAAAATACTTAGTGATCAAGTAAGTACGCCAAAATTATATCAAACAACTATATCATGATACCATGGTATATTACAAAACATATACTTATGTGTGAAATAGCATGCATCGATGAGTTGTCTCTAATATGAAATAAACTGATAAGTAAATTAATTTCGACAAGGGCGGATCGCATATCTGCGCACGTTTGATAATATAAAATGTCAATATGTTTCGTACCAACCATATCGCACTCATATAATGCATAACGAAGAAAATCAGATAAATTATAAGTAAATATATTATTGTTTAGACTGAATTTAAAACTGTAGATACATTGCTTTAGAAGCAAATCATTACATGATGTCTGGTAAAGACTCCAGGGCATTGTGCCTGCTGATATTCGCAAAGACGTAAGTTCTGCCGAAAAAGAGAGAGAGAGAGATGAGATGCAATATGTGTCTGTAGATACTTAAGAAATGCGTGCTTATTGCTTAGTTCCTTTCCTAAAGCTCCTTTCTTAAAGGAGTTATATACGAGTATAACACGTTTTTCTAAATCCTTTCGTTTTCCTTGCATGTATTACACCGATATATGATAAGTGAGCAGATTGAACATATGAGATCTATGGCATGACTGAATTTCAGAATCCCAAATTCTAATTTTAACGCACATTTAACCTTTCACCTATACCCACATTTCACCATTTTACATATTTCCTATTACATTTACGGTTATTTTAACACGATTCCGAAATCTAGCTTTTCGACATTCCCTATCATATTTTACTTCCGAATGAAATTATATTCGCTTTCGGATATTGAGAACCGAACGCACAACTTTTCCCACATTTTAAAACCAATTTGTCTCATATTTACTTGGTTAACAACTGAAATAACACTAATAATTTATTTATTGGTATGAAAGGGTTATGCAAAATAAAAAAAAAATTAAGATATCTTTTTATATTTATGGAAATAAATGTCTGTGTTATGTCTGTTAAGACGAGGCCTCAAATGTTTGGTACCATCGCTCGGCAAAGGCGTACGCAGACTGATCAAGTGCGCGCAAGGGATAGCGCTTGGCGGTTTAGCCCGTGAACGATGAGATAGGAGATAGTCTCGAGTCGCTCAAAGAAAAAAACGTAAGCGCCAAATTCGTTATTTCTATTTTATATAAAATTAGACGGGTAATTGTATTTTCATATTTACATTTTGATGAATTACTAATAACCTATCTTTTAGTCTAAAAATCATTATTTCTTTCTTCGCATTTGAGCTACAATAACAAAAAATCTGCGAACGAAGACCATTTTTAAAAAAATATTTCTATCGAGAAAATTTTATCAAAACGTGTTTTCATCTTACACTTTTGGAGATGAAATAGTCAAAAATCATATTACTTAGATTTGAAACTCCTAATTTGAGTATTTTGCGAGATAAATAAGGTTCAGAACGACCTTATTTACAGTGGTATCGCCTTAAAGCCAAAAATTTTTTAATGCCTGTGATTTAATAGTGTTTATAGTTTTCGTGTCATTCATATTCTACTTAATGAATAACACCATCATCATCATAATCATTGCGTGTAGATGACGCGGTCAATCGACCGCACCTCTCGGCCTCTGACGGTTCCTTTAACGACTACCAGATAGCAGCCGGGATTAACGTAGGCGCATCAAATTAGCTAAACCTGGACAAAAATCTATAACTGTAATTTTTTTTCTCTATGTTATAAAGTATTGTTAGTTATATTCAAAATACAAAAAATTAAACATTTTAGGGTCCCGCGTCAATGAAAAAAAAACCAAAAAACCAAATTTTAAAGATATATTGATTTTATTAGTACAGCATAATAAATAACTTTGTAACAGTACCTCTATTAGGATAATACACTTGCATTCTACCTAAAAACATCAAAATTAAACTAATTAAGCAACCGGGACGATCATAATAAAGACTTTTCAGTAAGTTACGCATTTATTGGTTTATATCACCAGACAAAATAGATAACTGTAATTTAACAAAACATTCTGACTAGTATATTACGAATGTTGATAAATAATAAAAAATTAAACAGATTCTCTATTCGCATTACTTAATTCTGAAAAATTGGTATTTTTTGGAAAGGCAAAATACATAACTACTTCAAAAGTTTTTAATTAATGCTGTCGACATATTATTATTACTATAAGAAACAAATTAAACAAAAAATATCAACGCTTCTTAATTAATTCATAGTTTTTCTTACTTACGTTTTAATATGAACGTTATTACTTGCGCCGTAAGGTCGCCATTTCTTTGTGCCTCATTCCTCTTCTCGTGGATGTGATTCTCGTGGCGACGCGTACGCTGACGTAGTAGTCGTCTAATGCATTCATTATTATTACAAGCTTTTAGTATCAAAAACCTCTCTTCCCGCGCAAGCTGTAAAAGCCGGCTGGGGAATGAGCGAATCAGAATCGGAATATTTATTTGGATAAAACATGGTACATTATGGTATAAAATACATAATACAAGATAGTTCTGCATGTTGTATCAATACTGGCATGCAAAAATAATTGAATTACATAAACTATGATACAACATTACTATAAATAAATAAATAAATAAAATTTGTCATATTAACCAAACAGGAATGAACTTATTAGAAATTATCGTAATAGGTATACATATATTGTCCTCGATTAAAATTAAAAAGTCATTAATACAATAAAAGTTTTTCTCTTTAAGCCACTTTGTGAGCATTGAATATTTTTATGCACATAGTTGCTTTGTCAAATTGGGTTATTTAAGACATACAAGTCTATCCCTTATACCCCCACCAATACGCTAAATGTAGCCTTTGCGTCCTAGGGTCTATCTACCCCGGATGAATACGTGATAATATGTAAGTATGTAAGCAATTTACCAAAGGAAACGCTCATGATAAAAGCTTGTAACAGAAATGTTTTTTTTTTTTATAAAATAGGGTCGGTGGGAGACTGTTCAACGGACTAAGTTTCTTCGAATCAACATTAAAGCATTTCTAGCGATAATATAAACAAAAAAATATCTTACGGGGTTTTTAACACAGTTTGAAAGAAATAGTCTAATCAATAGATTCGTAGAAATTTTAAAAAAAAGTTCGGGCCATCTTTGTCTGTAGTGCGTTTTAACTTTTTACATGCAAGATAGATGTTTATATAGTGCAATCCTTAAGTGTTCTTAATTATTTAGTGTTATTTTGCCATTTTTTTCGTAAATAATCAATATCATCATCAACTACTTTCTAATAATATATTTGTAAGGGTTGGTCATGGAGTAAGTTTCTTTGTTTTCAGAGATATCGTGTATATGCTCTATATATGATACTGAAATTAAATTGACGACTTTTTTGTTTTTTTTTTCTTGTATGTTTGCATGTATATATGTTACTCCATAACTCTTAAACGAATTACCTGAATTTTATGAAACTTTGTAGATAAACATTAAGATGTACAGGGCACAGGATAGGCTACTTAATTTTTTCTCCAGTTATGATAACACGTGGCCCCCATACAAACATAACATAAAATGTACGCGAACGAAGTCGCGGGCACTGGTACTATAATATAATTTAGTGGTTGGTAACTGAAGTGCACATGTATCACACACGTTGGCACGGTAAAGATATCTAACAGTATTCCGTCTTCATACAAACGGTCGAAACTCGCGCTTTGAGGTCATTACACACTCTAGTACATTATTGGTACGCAACCAGCGATTCGCAGTCAAGGATGCGCTGTAGTCGGTGACGGACGAACGAGTATATGATTGTTTCAAAGTTTATTAGTAGATATTGTTATATAAAAGCACATCCATTTTGGTGTAAGAATAAAATGGTTAAATATAGATTATATTGTGCTGTTTTTGGTTGCGTAAATTCATCATTAAGCCACCCATTATAAAAATCCTCAAATTACCTGCAATCACCGAAAAGTAAGATTAAAAAATGTTTTTTTTTTACCTTCTCTTATCAATTTATTTCTTTTTAGTATCTAGGTAAGTATTTTAAAAATTTCCACATACAAAGTAGGTACATATAATCTCCTTCTTGTATCAACAAACTTATCAATTTCTATTCGTGTGTCCAACTGAAACTCGGGAACGGCTTGACCGATTTAGCTAAATTTGGTTTTTATATAACTATTTGGGGAAGTCTAGGGTAGGTTTATATGGTAAGAAAACATGGAAAATTTAACGGTTATACGAAGTACACCGAGTCGGCTAGTCATAAATAAATAAGTGGAGGAGATAAAAACAAGTGACACGATAAAAAAACTGGAAGTTTCCTAGGCTATATAGATACCAACTAACTGCCTCCTCGTGTAGTGGTTAGAGCGTTTGGCCTACACTACGGAGGTCACGGGTTCGATTCCGGCGGGGCAACGACTTTGCGCGTTGTTGTTGTTCTAGTTTTGTTAAATCATTGCAGGCTGATCACCTGTTTGTCTGATAAGAAAGAGGAGGATTGTTTCGGAGGGCACGTTAAGCCGTCGGTCCCGGTCGCTGCCTTTGACAGCCGTTGTTACACAAAACCAAGTCAGGGGTCTATAATGCGGTTCAAAAACTCTGACACCAGTGTTAGTCATTAACACACACGATAAGAAAGATAGATACTTAATAATTTACTGCTACTTACATATAATATTGAAATACGCGAAATATCATTATGAAATGGTTATACTAGTGATTATAGCTAGTTAACTACCTAGAAGATATTTACATTAAATGTGATGACTTCCATGCTAGTCTGGTATAAACGGAAAAACACCGTAGACGTGGGTAGCCCTAGCGCGTGTTTATGTACCGCGCGGCGGTAGGCATTTATTTCAAGAACAGGCCCGAGTTACAATACTGTTAGATATCTTTACCGTGACGTTGGGGAACCACATGGTTGTAGTTCAATGAAAAGATCATAATTTTATTTGCCTAGTATAATCCTAATGGTTCATACAGGACTGTATATAATAAAGCGACCACCGGTTTTTCTGAAAGAACTTTGTTTAATTTACCCACAAACCTGTTAGCACCTTTGGGTGGTCGTTAACCCACATAATTGAAATGAAGACACTAGTTTAAGGCCTCCGTCATTTACAGATAGCGCGCGAGTTGAATGCAGAGCTCCGGAAGTCGATAGTATAACATTTTTTGATATGATACCTCCGTCCTTTGAGAGGCTCGCGTATAGATCCAACACGTAGAGGCCCTTTAGAGAAGTTGATGTAATGTGGGTCTCCAGCCAGAACCCGTTCCTGGAAATACCAATGTATGATTTGTCCTTGGACAGGTCTTGACCGAAGGAGAAACTATTGCATTTTAAAGAGAAATTAGTGGGTTATGGTATTGAAATGTGGCTGGACTTGTGTTGGGTTATTGCAAAGGGTCGGGTACCTGCCATAATCATGATAACTGACTACAATTGGCAGGTGGTGGCTTGCCGCCCACTAGATGGGCCCCTCAAACTAGCCGACGATAATTGCCGGCAAAAGGGGCAACACCGGTGTAGGCGAGTCAGGGGTGTCGAAAGGTGTGCTGCACTTTCTCCGTAGTTACTCGCGGTGTTATGCCCTTTAACACTTCCACCCCCGGAGCAACAGCTCTCACGACTCCTCTCAGGACGGCCAATTAAGGCAAGCCAGAGCCGAGAGTCCTGCGAGCCCTCTTGGGTTTCCACCCCGACCGATGAAGAATTTTGCTTATTGTTAACAGGCATGAGAAATTATTTTTTCTAAATTGACAAAAAGAAGATCGTGAGGCACGATGTCAATATAAATAAGTCATAAGTAATAATCGTGGAAGATGACTTAAATATAGAATATATATAAAAATATAGAATATAGAAATATGATGTTATCCGCTACGCGGGAAATCGCGAAAAATTTTCCGCGGGCGCCGGACAGTTGAGGCGAGCGGCGAAAAAGGCGTGGACTGTTGAAGGGATAAGTTTTGTCATGGTCCACAACTTTAGGTATTTCTTAAAAGCGGGCTTATAAGTTTCTTTATATCTGTTTAAATTAATTATTATTTGCTATAAAATTATTTTGGTATAATACAGTCCTTGGAACATCTTTTATCGTCGCGTCATTAATAATAAGGAAATATGTCGATAAATTTGTAAAAAAATTAAGTGATTTTAATTTTCACATCTAACACGAGACATTATGAGAAAACAAAATAATAGTTAACAATTTTTTTTTATTAATGACTGGGTTGGAATTTGAGTTTTAAGACGATTGGTAAGCGACTTAGCGTACTATCAAGGGTATCACTACACTAAAGGCACGTGAGGCCCGACTGCATTCAACTTGCGCGGTATCTGTAGAATGAGAGAAACAACGGCCGTAAACCATTAAGTATGCGACCACGTATGTTTTTATTTACTTAATTTGTTCTTGAAATGTCTGATCAATATTTTAAGCAATCAATCATGTGGTTGGCATTTGACAAATAGTAAAATTTATTATTATACTGTTTATTCCATTCGAGTGAGTTGTAAAAGGTAGACAAAACCATATTATAATCTACTTCTTTTAAGGAGCTTCCAAAATGTTCTGAACTGTGTAAACTGTCCAGTAGGTAAAGTTCTCAATGACATTGGAAGGAAAGGGAAGAGAAAATCATAGACTTCAAAAGATCCCTCGGACCAAAACTCAAGAACGGAGTGGGAAAAGATGTAATGCTATCATACCCACACTAACACTACATTAAAAATATATTTTATTTTATTTTGTCTTATTTTTTAAAGACACTAGCGACTCACCCCCGCTTCGCACGAGTGCAATTTAGAAATTAGGGGGCAGTAAATTATACATATAAACCTTACTCTTGAATCACTATCTATTAAAAAAAAAGTATTCAAATCCGTTGCGCACTTTTAAAGATCTAAGCATACACATGGACAGACAGAAAGCGGGAAGCGACTTTGTTTTATATTATGTACTGATTTATGTATTATTATGTATAAAATAAGACACAGTATAAGATTCCTATTATAGAACTGAAAACTCTACATTCTTCCGGGGTACGACAGAGGCAGCATAGACAAACATCTGTTCCCTCAGTAACTTGCTAGTGATTTGCAAGATATGTCCGAACTTTTATAGGTACGTACTCTTGCAGATTGTCTGTTATGTCATGGACATGGATACTGCCGTTATTATGGGAGTTATTCGCAAAACTTGCGAGCGCGGACTTTTCGTAAAACTTATCTCCAAGAATAAATATAATTTAAACCTAGGTCACGCTCTACTTCTATATAAAAGAATAGGTCAAAAGTTGGATTTATAGACCTGTACATTGGCATATTAGGTCACAAATTACACCATTTACCTTATTCCTTTTTTGCCCGTGTTGTTGTACGACTTTTTATATCGCCATCGATATATGCGGACACATCAAGCAAGACTATACCGCAGTTGTTCAGACACGTCAATATGCATAACTACAAGTAGGCTTTTGCATACATACTGTAGGTATATTGGTAGGGGAATTGTAATACTAAAAGCCATGTACAGTCTGCCAACGAGATATCTGACCCCGCCATCTACCTATATCTTGAATTTTCTCTTAAAATAAAGTCATATTAACATGAAAATGTATATTCAAAAAGTCTTAATTGTACGTTTAGTTAGAAGAACTAAATGTACGACTGTACATTTAGTTCTTCACCACATTTCTGGCCGCTGTTCCCAAGCGACTCCTACCTCGAAAGTTGGCGTAATGGGGACCGCAGTAAACACTACGTCATCTTTTGAGAACCATTCCACCAAAAGCCTTCTCCATATCCAAGAACAGGAAGTGGGCAGGCGTGTTCTCCTCCCGCCCTTAATAAAATATGGTCTAGCTCCCTTAGCCTGGGTGAAATGGATATTGATTTCCTATAGCGTTATTGTAGGAACTAATTTATTTATTTTAATTTATTAAAACTTTATTGCATAGTTTAAAAAATATATACAAAAGGTGGACTAATCCCAGGTCAGAACCTTTGGTGGCAGAACCTTTTTATGCTGCTAGTTTAGCACCTTGTTATAGTATAAATACTATATGTACTTCGCCGCAAGGATCGCGAGGAATTTAATATCATTATGCTAATAAATAAATGTGAGTAAAAATACTTCAAATTATTACCATATTATTTAGTCAACATTTAGTACTATTTATATAATTATACTTTATTAAAAATACTATTTAAAACATTTTTGAATCAATTATAGTTTTTGACATGATTACGTCTTATAAATCGATGAACGTCGGCTGCACGCATAAAAAGTGTAAGTTCTGCTGTAAGCGCGGAATAAGTGTTAGGGAGGCACAATCGGCCTAAGCGTTCGGCTTGTGACGCATCTATCTCTCTTCGACCATTATCACCTAAAATTATCGTCCGCGACTTTACAGACAACCAAATAACCAAATTTTTTTTATTGGAATATTTTATAATATTATATGAGTGGTCGCAAACCAGCTCACTAGCGGTCGTAGTCTGATGAATGAAAGTGGTCACTAACCGTTTCCACTTTTTCAGCATTTTATAATATATATAATATATGTGTCGCGCATGCGCATTCCAACCCTAAATTCAGAGTGTAAATTAACCTAAAAATATGTTTCTTTTCTTGTGATGTATTTATCAAAATAATATGTTAACATATTTTATGGATTTAAAATTTAAACGTTTATAGCGTATCGTAAGTTTAACATTGCAAATCACCAAAATAAAAAGCTTGTCATCATTTTAATGGAAGGGATTTACTTGATGGATTGACAGCTAATCTATACTAATTAATACTCGCTATATCTATACTAATATTATAAAACTGAAGAGTTTGTTTGTTTGTTTGAACGCGCTAATCTCAGGAACTTGGCTAGTTGCGTGGCGCAGCGGTCAACACGCCAGCTTGCGACACGAGAGTGCCCGGGTTCGATCCCCGGCCAGGTCAAAATGGAAAATGATCTTTTTCAGATTGGCCTGGGTCTTGGATGTGTATGTATGTATATATGTATTTGTTATAAAATATAGTATCGTTGAGTTAGTATCCCATAACACAAGTCTCGAACTTACTTTGGGGCTAGATCAATCTGTGTGATTTGTCCGTACATATTTATTTATTATTTATTTATTTACTGGTTCAAATTGGAAAATTCTTTTTGTGTTGGATAGTCTATTTATTGAGGAAGGCTTTAGACTTTATAACATCACGCTGCGACTAAATAGGAGCAAAGCATCAATAAAAAATGTTTTAAAAACGGGGCAAAATTGTTCATCTATATTGATTAATCATAATAACAGAAATTGCCGCGGACGAGGTCGCGGGCAACAGCTAGTCTAAACTAATATTATAAAGCTGAAGAGTTTGTTTGTTTGTTTTAACGCGCTAATCTCAGGGACTACTAGTTCAAATTGGAAAATTATTTTTGTGTTGGATAGTCCATTTATTGAGAAAGGCTTTAGGCTATAAAACATCACACTGCAATCAATAGGAGCGAAGCATCAATAAAAAAATTTTTTCGAAAACGAGGTAATGTTATTCATCTACATATACTAAAAAAACTAATTAATCATAATAACAGAAATTGCCGTAGTAGTAAAACGTAACGTAAGTATTCTGTGCTTTCAGACTTACAGACACCACATCAAAGTTTAACGCACAGTTACATATCCTACAATTAGGATATTCCATCTTTATATGTATTTCTTTTTCATACACGGCGCAATCGGTACCTATTCGTTACGACAGGTCCGTCCGCCGCGCCGCCGGCCGCCGGCCTCCCGCTGGCGCCTCGCTCCCTCCTTGCCCCGCACCCACCGCGCGTATCCCGCGTTCCCGCGCCGCAGCCGCGACATAGTACTTAAGTATACGCGCGTATTTACAATTGAATTTTTAATTTCTGAAGTGTGACAATAAAATGTTTAATTTTGATGAATTCATGATTATAGCACACAAAAACCTATTATTACACAAAAAAAACTTAGTTATGATTTTATAGGCTACTGAGAAATACATTATTTTTGAACCTTTAAAAATAAATGTTTAATTTTTAGCTTATATATCTAAAAAGACACAATATAGCTTAAACATACATAAATATCATAGTTAACATTTTTGGCTATCTGAATAATCCGATAAGATGAAAACTGTGAAAAAAAACATACAAGCAAATTAGGTTTCTGTTTAATTTTGCTATTAAGAGATCGCATTTGAATGTACCTCAAAGTTATACAAACAAAGTATTTGGTTACCATATTTGCTTTTTGAAAAAAGTTAAATATTGTACTTTAACTCATTTTTTTTATATAATACGGTTACGACCGCGATTTTTTTACATAATATATCTGATTAATATTTGATACTTAACATTAATATCCAATAAAATAATAAAAACTACGAGTTATCGAATTATGTCCAGGTTAAGCTAATTTGATGCGCCTAACGGCTTAACTTTATAAAATGTATGGTTTACTTAACGCTAAATAAAGAAATTTCTTTATTATTTTCAACAGCAGGGAAAACGATGATGTTTGTTGTTGCATTTCATCACAAACCTCCGTGGTTTTTTCCGAAATGTATCTATATTCTGTTTATATGTATGTACATGATTTTGAAATATAATAAATAAAATAAATAAATAAAATAAATAAACGAAGCACAAACCCCAATTGTTGAAAGAATAATAAAGTCGACTTTCGCTTGATTGCGAATAAAACTGAATGTTCCTTTTCCTTGTGGATAATATTTTAATTTTGAAAGCAATCCAGAGCCGTTTTATCGCGATGATGGAAAGTCTATAAACATTTTGTAATATCATTTCAGAAATTACAATTTGATTGCCGCTGCTATATTCTCCTTTCGAAACAATGAAATATCCAAATACCAATTAAAATTCCTGTAAATAAATATAAATTAGTTTATTTATATCTTTTATATGTACACCTTTATGTAGGGACGTTCGAATTCGAAATTGCCGAAAGTTAGTAAATAACTAAATGGTTCGTGCGAGGTACTATTCATTATCTATACTTCTATACTAATCTATACTAATATTATAAAGAGGAAAGATTTGTTTGTTTGTTGGTTTGACGCGAATAGGCTCCGAAACTACTTACTACTCCGAAGGATATGAAAAAATCTTTCAGTTGGGAAGTTACACATCTGCGCTGAACAAAGGCTATGTTTTACGCGGACGAAGTCGCGGAAAAACAGCTAATTTTTAATATAATAACAGAATCCGTCTTTTAACAAGGTCTGCCAACTTAATTTACTAGAAGTGAGTTTAGGGGCAAGTTAAGTTCGTAATACTTTGGTAATACTAGACAAACACTCAATAATTAAACAACAGTGAAATGAAAAAGAAAATTGGCTGCTAATACAAACTGTGCCATGTGATCGATATTAGGTATCTACATCAAACTATTTTTAATTCCTAAAAATTTGTGTCGAAAATCTAACGAATCATGTTAGTAGGCGATATGGCCAGTAACCCATCACTATTTTAATTCCATTTTCCACCTAAAGTCTAGCAACATGATAAACTTGGCTTTAACGTCATAAAAGGCCTGGGCTCTGTCTACCTCACAAGGAGAAAGACGTGATAGTATGTATTTAAATTTGTACTGACTGCAACGCACTTGGTAAATGGGACGTTAACAGAAACCAGAACTGTCCGGCTCAAAGTTGAGAAATGGATTAATTAAAACTTATCGAACTGGCTCTAGTACCCTCGGTTATCATGGACATAATGAAGTTTCACTATGGAATGCAAATATATATATTTATAGAATACTAGCAAATGCCCGCGGCTTGGCCCGCGATAATGTAGATCCCACGGGAAAAAATGATTTTTCCGGGGTGAAGGTACCATGAGCACGTCCCCGGGCCTCAAACCTCTATATCAAATTAATCGCAATAGTTGAAGCGTGAAGTGCTAACAGATAGACTTTGACAGAGTTATTTTCGTATTAATAATATTAGTAAAACCGGTAAAGAACATCGTAATAGAGTTAGAATAACAGAACTTTGCACCCAATACTATAAAACCCTTTACTCAGACCCATCGAAATCAGAAGATCTTCCTAACCTGACTTGTTCCAATTTGATTTCTCCTTTTACAGATGGAGAAATACAAACCGCATTGGGAAATCTTAAGTTTAAGAAAAGTCCGGGTTCAGATGGCGTAACAACTGAAACCTTAAGAATAGGAAATCAAATTTTACTACCACATCTGGAAAAACTTTGCAACTCCATTCTTTATACAGGCCAGATACCCAAAAATCTATGTCATGCTAATATAATTTTGCTACATAAAAAAGGCGACAAGAAAGATATATCAAACTATCGCCCAATCAGCTTAATATCCCATATATATAAAATATTTATAACAGCCCTTCAAAACAGAATAGCCCACACACTTAACATGCAACAACCACCAGAACAGGCTGGTTCACGACCCGGTTTCTCTACTACTGACCACCTGCAATCCTTAACCCAAGTAATAGAAAAATGCTCCGAATTTAATAAACCCGTATACGTAGCTTTCGTAGATTATTCCAAAGCATTTGATAGCTTACACCATAAATCAATATTTTCAGCATTATATAATCAGGGAATAGATGAAATGTACATCGAGATAATCAAAAGAATATATAAATCAAGTACTGCCGATATAAAATTACAGTCTCCGGGTCCATCTTTTCCAATAATGCGAGGCGTGAAGCAGGGTGACCCGCTCTCTCCCAAATTATTTACGAGTGCACTTGAAGAAGTCTTCAAATCTCTCCCCGATTCCTGGAAATCTAAAGGCATTATCGTCGGCGGAAAGAGACTTACCAATCTCCGGTTCGCAGATGATATTGTACTCTTTGCACTTTCCGCATCTGAGCTCGAAATCATGCTCCAAGATCTGAGCACGGCAAGCCTTCAAATTGGACTCAAAATGAATCAGACCAAAACCAAACTGATGACCAAAGGTACGAAACGTAGGGTAGTGGTAGATGGGCAGGATATACAATACGTCGAGGAATACATATACCTCGGGCAAGTAGTATCTTTCACCGACCGACAAGATAAAGAAATCGACCGCAGGATTGAAAGAGCCTGGAATAGCTTCTGGTCGATGAAAGAACTACTCAAAGGTAATCTACCAATATGCCTTGAGAAAAAACTCGTCGACATGTGTATCTTGCCCGTCCTAACCTACGGTGCCCAAACTTGGTCACTGACAAAATGACAACGGTTCAAATTGAAGGTTTGCCAGAGAGCAATGGAGCGTAGCATTTCAGGCGTTAAACGGACTGACCGAGTAAGGAACACCACGCTGCGCTCCATCACTAAAGTCATAGATGTAGGTAGACAGGCGGCAAAATTAAAATGGGAGTGGGCGGGTCACGTCTGCCGCATGCATCCGGAAAGGTGGGCCCATATTCTCACTGACTGGGTCCCATCCGATGGGTATAGAAAAAGAGGAAGACCAAAGACAAGGTGGTCAGCGGAAGTGAGAGCATTTGATGGGAACTGGATGGATACTGCCAAGGGTCGAGAAAGGTGGAAAGAAAGAGGGGAGGCTTTTGCCCAGCAGTGGGACATGGAAAGCTAGGAAAAAAAAAATATTAAAATGGAAGTATGGACTGTATCACACACGGAATAACATTATGTTTTATTTTCTATTCTAGTACAGTTGCGGCGTTAGGGTAGGGTTGGCCATTTACACACACGAAAGACAGACAACCAAGCAAGGGCAGAGGACGCAGGGCAGTGTGATTCAATCACATTGCATCCTCCTCTCCCCAATAAGAGGGGGCGCTCGCAGAAATCTCGTACATTCACAAAAAAATAATCAGACGCCTACTAATATTATATTCAAATGTTAATAGTTTTTTAAATGTACGGTTCAATATCTCGAAACCTAGCGCGTCGATTTTGTTTATCTATAACTTATTTCTAGCTTATGGGTGCCAACCTTTAAAATATTAGCGTCTAACTCTTGTGTTATTATATTGTAATTTCATCAAAATCCGTTCAGCAGTTTTGTATACATCTAAACATCCAAACCTACCATAAAAACTCTCGGATTTTTTATATTGGATAGATTGTAGGATAGAACAAAGACATACTTCGAAGATGTAGCGTGAAAACAGTATCAATTGATTCGTATAGAGATATAGAAATTGAAATTGTATAGAAACAGGCTATACAAATTACGCTGCATCGAGCGAGATTCCATGTAACGTACTTTCGGTGTTGTATAGCGGACCCCAGGCTCTGCAGTATTACTGCTGAGGCTGCGACCGGGAGAACGCTTAGGTGTGTGTGTGTGTGTGAGAGAGATAAAACTCTGGATTATAATCCAGGCATCGAATAAATAAATAAAAAATCTATGACCAGTGTTGCCCACACAACAAAATATAAAAAATCAAAGCTGCTATAGACGCACATCTTCTCCGATTCCTTTGCACTCGCAACCGGATTAAAGTGGGTAGAGTAGGATTAGTTTCGATCACTGGTGACCGACCAGCATTCACGGGTGACTTGGTGATTGCACTATGGATAGGTACTTCTGAGGACGTAGTTGTCGGCCCATAAGGCAAAAGATGAGAGTTACTGCTTTCCAAGCCTTGCGCACACAAGCAACGCCCAAAGCCGACGTCCATCCATCATGGGGCCCTTTGGTAATGCTGCCTATATGTATACATGTTAAGGGGATTCTGCCCTCGCCTTAAACGCCCGGTGAAGTAGCGAAAGCTCACTTGGGGCTAGCTATATAGTAATTCCAAAAAAAAAAAAGAATGACAGACATGTTTGTATCTCGACGAGTATTCCTAAACATAAAAAGGCATGTTTGTCAAAACTATAATCCCTTCGGGCTATGAGCTGAGTTTTATAATGTGTTATCATTAAGCTGTATTACTTAATGGTAATGTTCTCGAGCCTAATTGGATATAATACTCCGTTGAGGTTATCCGAAATCAATTTTCAACTAAAATGCGAATATAAATATTTCTTGTTGAATGGAATAGTCGGCTGAAATCTTCAACTCTGGTTAGGATGGATTTATGACCACGTAAATAGATTTGGCTGAAGTAAACATTCGAGTGTATTACAATACAAACGGGGCTTCCGGGTCAAATACACACTTACTAATAATAACAGCGGTTTAGCGCAACATTTGTAACAATAAATACTAGATGTTTCGGAAAAAACGTTTTTTTATCTTCAATAATACAGTGTGGTGGAGTATTGAGTACGATTTACCTCTATAACGCATCTCTTATGCGTTATAGAGGTAAATCGTACTCAATACTCCTGGTATCAATAGGCAGACCTAGTATTTATGGCAAAAACTTATTATAATAAATACAGAGTCTTTCGATAAAAACAAAATATTTAAATTTAAGCTATTTTGATTAAGATGTAGAAATATAGTGTTACATCCAGGTTCAATAACCCAAATCAAATTCAAATCAGCACCTAAAATATATATAAACAGCAGTAGATGCATGTACGATTATTTACAGAAATTTAGCGAATTATTTTGTATAAAAATTAACCAAATCATAACATAAGGTGACGGCTGAAAAATCAGTGCTGGTCACAAATGTGTCCAGCCAACCAACGTAACACTGAACTGTCACCTATTGCAGTACACAAATGTTATTAGTTGTAATTTTTTATGTATTTGTAATTGTAGCTTGTTTGTGTTTCTAAAATAAATATTTTTTTATTTAATTTCAAATCAAATTAAATTAACCAAAAACAAAGTTAAATCATAATAACAGTAAGACCTTGTTTATTATTATAATATCACGATTATCTAGTACCGCGATTTGATTTATTACACAAATATCCGACTGTTGTCCTTATACTTTTACCACGCTAAAGATATCTAGCAGTATTGTAACTCGGGCCGGTCCTTGAATTAAATGCCTACCGCCGCGCGGTACATAAAATGCGCTAGGGCTACCCACGTCTACCTACAGTGTTTTTCCTTTTCTCCCAGACTAGCATGGAAGTATATAATGTAAATATCTTACTAATAAAATAATAAATATAAATATATACGGACAAATCACACAGATACTATACTATAGGTAACTAGCAATAATTACTATTATAATCATTTCATCGGATACTAAGTAGGTAACTAGCAATAATTACTATTATAATCATTTCATAATGATGTTTCGCCTATTTCAATATTATATGTAAGTAGCAGTAAATTATTAAGTATCTATCTTTCTTATCGTGTGTGTTAATGACTAACACTGGTGTCAGAGTTTTTAAACCGCATTACAGACCTCTGACTTGGTTTTGTGTAACAGCGGCTGTCAAAGGCAGCGACCGGCACCGACGGCTTAACGTGCCCTCCGAAGCACGGTTCCTCTTTCTTATCAGACAAACAGGTGATCAGCCTGCAACGATTTAACCAAACTGGAACAACAACAACAACGCAAAGTCGTTGCCCCCGCCGGGAATCGAACTCCGTAGTGTAAGCCAAACGCTCTAACCACTACACACACGGAGGCAATTAGTTGGTATCTAATTAATTTTCTTATATAGCCTAGGAAAATTCCAGTTTTTTTTATCGTGTCACTTGTTTTTATCTCCTCCACTTATTTATTTATAACTAGCTGACTCGGTGAACTTCGTTTAACCGTTAAATTTTCCATGATTTCTTACCATATAAACCTACTATACCCTAGACTTCCCCAAATAGTTATATAAAAAGCAAATTTAACTAAATTTGGTTTTTATATATACATATATTGTACATAATTGTAAGTACAATACAATTGCCTGAAAAAGGACGGTGGTATTAGACCTATTGCTGTAGGTACGACTTATCGTCGACTTTCAGCCAAAATATGTTGCAGAGTCGTCGCAACCACTCTTAGTGATTATTTTCAGCCTATTCAGCTAGGTTTCGGATCTAAGTGTGGTTGTGAAGCCGCCGTCCATTCTCTACGCGCATACTTAACAGCTGAAAAACCAGAAGTCCTGCTGAAGGTGGATATAAAAAACGCCTTCAATTCGGTAGATAGAGGTGCCATGCTGACACAGGTACTTCACAAAATTCCTTCCGTTTACAATTTCCTCTGGCAGTGCTACAGTCAAAATTCTAAATTAATGTACCAGGACAATCTTCTTTACTCAGAAGTTGGATGCCAGCAAGGTGATCCTCTGGGTCCGGTTATTTTCAGCCTCGCCATCCATCCCATACTTGAAAAATTAAAGTCGAAATATAACGCATGGTTTTTGGATGACGCAACGCTAGGTTCAAGTGCGGCCACAGTTTTAACAGATTTAATGATCATTAAAACCGAATTTAAATCCATTGGACTATCCCTAAATTTTTCCAAGTGCGAACTATATTTAGATGAGGACCTGCCACTGCTATCAAAAATCAAAATTATCTCACAATTTAATTCATTAGCCCCCAATATTAAAATTATTGACAAGTCCACACTCCGTCTCTTAGGATCCCCCGTATTTGACGAATCGTTTCCAAATTTCATTCAGGACAAAATTCAAAATTTTCAACTGGCCGCCGACCGCCTTGCGAGTATACATTCTCATTTTGCTTTCACGATATTAAAATATTGTCTGTTCGTGCCCAATTTTACATATAATCTCCGATGCAGTCATCTGTGGAAATACCCGGACCTCCTTTCAAAATTAGATGATGTTATAAGAAATTCGTTATCATCAATTCTGAATATTGATTTAAGTAACCAACGTATTTGGGACCAAGCCTCCTTACCCGTCAGGTTAGGGGGGCTTGGAATACGCAAAATTTCCAGTGTTGCCCTTCCTGCTTTTTTGTCCTCTGTTCATAGTGTAGAAAACCTCTTTCAAAATATCCTTAAACAACCTACATATGAAATTCCCTATGTGGCGGAGGCCAAAATAGTTTGGTCAGAGGTAAGTCTAAATTCAAAATTTCCCGACATTCCTTCTTCGCAGAGGCAGTGGGACGAGCCGTTATGCAGGGTTGTTCAGAGTAATCTCCTTAAATCTTCTGACAGCAACCCTGCTGAGTGCGCTCGTCTCCTTGCAACTGCTGAGTGGGAGTCTGGTTTATGGTTGCAGGCTTTACCATCTTATAACCTGGGTACATTCCTAGATGACCACACCTTCCGCTTAGCGACGTGTCTACGTTTAGGAGCCGTCACTAATGTCCCGCATCATTGCCTCTGCGGTGATGCTGTCGACCAGTTTGGACGCCACGGACTTTCATGCTCCAGGAGCGCTGGCCGCATAGCTCGCCATGCCAACCTGAACAACATTATCCACCGTGCTCTTGTCACCATCGAGCTACCAGCTGTTTTGGAACCAAATGGCCTGGCGCGAGATGATGGCAAGAGACCAGATGGCATGACTCTTGTGCCCTGGAGATTGGGGAGGCCATTAGTGTGGGACGCCACGTGTGTTGACACACTCGCGCCTTCCCACCTCCATGGCACTAGTTCTAAGGCTGGCGCAGCTGCGGCCACCGCCGAGTCCCTCAAACGTCACAAATATGCATGCCTTGGCAATGGCTACATATTTGAGCCGTTTGGGGTGGAGACTATGGGTCCGTGGGGCCCTTCAGCTCATAAATTATTTAAAACCATAAATAAGCGACTGGTCGAGGTATCTGGTGACCAAAGGGCTGGCAATTTTTTTGCACAACGCATTAGCATTGCCATCCAACGTGGCAATGCGGCCAGCCTTTTAGGCACTCTACCGGAAGGCAATGATCTGCGTGACATTTTTTATTTATAGATAACTTTTATTTAGTGTTCATATTATACAGTTATACTAGTTCTAGTTGTTAGTAAGTATTATTTTTTAAGTTGATTTAGATATAAATAATATAACAACTGAAAAAAAAGAAGCAATAAATATATCCTACTACGAGTAAAAAAAAAAAATTGCCTGAAATAAATGAATTATTATAAATTATTATATTATTAAATTGGTCAAGCCGTTCACGTTGATAATTTTGTTGATACAAGAAGGAGATTATAGGTACCTATTTTGTATGTGGAATTCTTTAAATACTTACTTAGGTACAAAAAGAAATAAATGGATACTAAGTAGGTAAAAAAAAAACAATTTTATAATCTTACCTTTCGGTGATTATAAATAAATAAATATATACGGACAAATCACACAGATTGATCTAGCCCAAAGTAAGTTTGAGACTTGTATTATGGGATACTAACTCAACGATACTATATTTTATAACAAATACATATATAGATAAACACCCAAGACCCAGGCCAATCAGATAAAGATCATTTTCCATCTTGACCTGGCTGGGGATCGAACCCGGGCACTTTCGTATCGCAGGCTGGCGTGTAGACCGCTGCGCCACGGAGCTAGCCAATTTGCAGATTGCGGGTAATTTTAGGATTTTTTGCTATGGGTGGCTTAATCATAAATTTAAGCAACCAAAAACATTTAAACATTTTATTCTTACACCAAAATGGATGTGCTTATATATAACAATATCCACAAATAAACTTTAAAAAAATCAAATACACGTTCGTCCGTCACCGACTACAGCACATCCTTGACTGCGAATCGCCGGTTGCGTACCCGTTGCGTACTTAAGGCGATTAGAGTCCTCAATGACCTTGGGCGTTTGAGCTCCTCGCTCCGCGCCACAACCACGCACCCCGCACGAAAACATCGATCAAAGACTACACGGCCGTAGTAGGTAGGACAGATGAGCGCTTCATACATTACTGCCTATTTTTTTGAACTTTTATAAACGTATTTATATTTATTTATTTCGACTAGAATAGTTTGATTGCCTAAGAATTGATTGAGTAGAATAGTTTAATTAATAAGCGACCTAAGTCATTATTTGACTTGCAAAAAAAAAGTTTTTTTTTTAAAGCTGAGGCGCACTTACAATTCTGTTCTATTTGATTCTATACTTAAACAGAAGCCAAAAATATACTTTGCAGTTTTTATCATAACTGTGTCATTGCCATTCGACATGTCGATTCGACACATCATTCCCTCCGTATTAGCAGGGCTTATTACTACCTATTTATTCCTAGTTAGACTATTTTAATTATGTGTAAAAGATAGTAAGTTCAGAAGCAGACTTTTCACGAACGGGGTCAGCCGGGCAGGACTTTGGAGTAGACGTCTTCAAAAACGAGTAATTTATATAATAGCACCCTTTTCAAAAATAGCTTATCTCAAAATCTATAAAAAAACGCATCAAAATCCGTTGTGTTTAAAGATCTAAGCATACATAGTGACAGACAGCGGAAAGCGACTTTGTTGTATAAGTATGTAGTGATATAAAATGAAGAGGGTCTTTTCATATGTTGACTATTCCTCTCCTGACAAAATTTCAGTTTTAATTTTTTTTTCGGTTGGTAACATTGAAATTAAAGGATAGTAGGGTAGGATTTATTCAAAACATATAATTCCAAATTTTTTTAAATCTGTCATCATCATTTCGAGTAGGTGTCACGGTCAATCGACCATGCACATCCTGGTGTCAGAGTTCTTTTGAACCGCCTCTCGGCCTCTGACGTGGTTCCTATTAATGACTACCAGATGGCAGCCGGGACCACCGGCTTAACGTGCCTTCCGAAACACGGAATCATCTTTATTATCAGACAATCAGGTGATTCAAGCCTGCAATGTCCTAACCAAACTGGAAACAACTAAACAAAGTATGCTTCCGGTGGGAATTGAACCCACGACCCCCGGGTCAACAGGCAAACGCCTTAACCACTGGACCACGGAGGCTGTTTGTGTGGTGTGGCTGTGTTGAAATCTGTACATACCAATGAGTACTCTTGCTGTCTCTAATAATTTAATAATATTTCTGATTAAATTCATAGCTGCATATTTAAAAAATATTTTCTCAGATCGTGCAAAAACAAAAAAAACAAATACACAACATTTGAAAAGAACCACTTCAAGTATACAAACAGCATACAGGTACTATTTTAAAAAAATACATACAATATATAGCACATATTTAATTTTTCTGTGTAGTTTTGTTCTTCGTTTTTTTCAGACTATTGTAACACTAATTACGGTTTTTACGAGTAGGTTTAGTTTATGCGATTATGTATGTTTTTATATGTTTAGTAAGAATAATTTTAATTTAAATAAATTAATTCGGATGTCTTCAATAAATCTACAATCGATAAAAAAATAAATAAAGTCTATGGGAAATTTATTTAGGTAGGAACACAGTTGCGGTGAACTTTGACCACCGCAGGCACGCACGACCGTAAAAAGCGCTGCCGTCCTTTGAAACAACCTAAACTTGTTTTCGGAGAAAATGTATGGGTGACGTCATTGAACGTTCGCAGACGGACGCCGCAATCCTTGAAAATCATACCTTAACTCAGAATATAGAAATTCCTAAGTTTAAAATATGTGATGTTTTTTACCGTGGCTGCCGCCGCCCTTATATGGGTTTGCATCGTGGAATTGAAAATGAAAAGGATGGCAATCTGTTATGAGCTAAGTATTCCGGAATATTCTTCTTGTACATCGGAGTGATTACAACGTTTCAGAGGATGCTTATCGTCTTAGCGGTAAACGTCTAGTTTACTAAGCGTTTTCGCAAAGTGTCCATTTTTGGCAAAAATGCTTGGTTAAACTAGACGTCTACCGCTAAGACGATAAATTATACTACAATAAATAATTTAAAATCTTATCTGGGGATGCTCAAACTAAACTTTTAAATAATATCCCTGTTCAAGCTCTCATCATCGCATATTTCTTCGATTTTTTTTTTTTGAGGCATTCTGATCCACCTAAGTACAATTTGAATCTCAATCGAACGTCGTAACACGTATATACATATATGCGCTAAATAAACACAGCGAAGTTAAATTACATATTACTTTTAAAAGTAAGGTAAAGTAAAGGTTAATGTAAGGTTAATTATTTTACACTAATAGATAAATTTAGGTAGATAACGAAACGAGCGAGATATTGAACGAGCGCGAACTACACTACAATACAATTGTACCGTCTGACTGAACTACTCTATGAACATACTTTATATCGTCTCAACACACACAAACAAAGAGAAAATACGCTAGATCGCCCGTAAAAAAATAGCAGCGAGTGACACAGCCTCCTCGTTTGAATGCCAGCGGACGACTGCCGCCTGCGCCCGCGCAGGTCACCCTCAACAACAAAACGTCGGAATTCATCTTTTTAAATAGAAAACCATGTTCGATTGCCAAAAGCAACGTATTATCCAAAGAACAAAGAATTCTTAATTTATTAGTGCAAAAATATTTTAAAATATCATAGCAATTTGGGAGCAGTAGGAAATTAAAGTAAAAAATCGATGCCCAGTAATTATTTTTTTAATACACAATAAAAAGACCTAAAGAAAAAATGAACATGTTGAATAAAGTCCTTGAACTGTTGTCTCACACATATTTTTTTCAACTATTCCTGGCCAGCAATAAAAGAGGAGTAGGCTTTACAAAATGCTCATTTGACGGATATTGAGGGATCTAATCGCCTTAAGTGTGTAATGACCTCGAAGTGCGAGTTTCGACCGTTTGTATGAAGACGGAATACTGTTAGATACCTTTACCGTTAGCCGTGTGGTATCCGGCAGAGTAGAATAGGACCACTCCAAGTCTTCCCATGGATGTCGTAGAAGGCGACTTAGGAAATACAAGCTAAACAAAGCTTATAAACATCTAAGAGACCTCTCCAACCCGTCTGGCCAGCGTGGAGAGTGTAGGCCAAGTCCTCTGGCTGCTCTGGCCAAGTATGGCCCTAGTAGTACAGAGAGGGTCGTGCTCCTGAAGTGGAGACTAAAAAGGACCTGATGATGATGACCTTTACCGTGCTTTTACCTATTCACCTTATAAAAGTTTAGAATCAATTACATTGTTCTTAATTATCTGTAGTTTGGCGATTGAGAACAAAACACATCTCATGCGCATGGTACCCCCTTTTTGCTTTATTTCTATTATTTGTTATTAAGGCGCTGTGCATCAAAATATTTTCAAAAAACTATTTTCAGCGACAACTACCAGTTTTTTACATCTATAATATGTATAACTAAATGTATAAAAAAATACGAAATTTGGTTATAATTATTGAATTATTAAATTTAAAGTGAAAATTTACACAGAAATGGCAGACACGAGTTTGAAATGAGACTAGTGACAGGCCAAGCGGTATCGCCAGTTTCAACCGCTACAAGCGGTTAAGGGGTACAGCGCCTTAAAGCTAAATCAATATTCTAAGAAATATTCTGTGAAAATTTCAAGTGTCTACTAATTACGGTTCTAAAGGGTCGCGCCTGAGGGCCGGATCTCAGCCTTTGGGTACGGAACTCTAACAGTAAGTACGTAGAAACCATATAACGTTTTGAAAACCTCAGTCTTAAATTGAACAGTTTTGTTAATAAAACAAAGGGAAAATTTATTAAATCGGGTGTCAACCTAATTCGTGGACTTTTTGTGTACGGATAAATAATCTAAGGGAGTGCCGGGGTGGCTACGTGTCCATTACAGTAAACGACATTTTGTTTTGCAAATTAAAGCAGTTGCTGGACAAACGGCGGCTTCGACCTATATAAATTTTATTTTCTTGTAATGCGTGTTAGGTAAGTGCGTTTCACAAAAGTGTAATAACAACGTAATGGTAATAAAAAGTATTGTTTTCTGTGTACATGCTAGAAGACTTCCGGGAATTAGTGTAAACTTGGATGTACGAGTAGGTACTCACAAACTGTCACTACTTATTTATTTTTCTAGTTTCCACTGAAGTAACGTGAAGACTTCACTCACACAATCTTGCTGAACTTCGGACCTATTTGTCCTATTGCGCCTGTGACTCTAAAGATATCATACTTAGTACCTAGTCTTCGCGTATACATTTGATCATAGAAGACCGTAAAACATTTACCGTCTTATTATAAAACGAGGACTAACTTTAGTACCTGGTTTAAACCATTATCCGACCAAAATAAGTCGACACATATCACTTTCACGTTTGGTCAACTGTCATTATGCTTGTTTTATATCATATACCTATGTATAGTTAAGCTATCTACGTCCTCCTTAGTACCAGCTGGAAATATGCCCTGTGATTCACCGCCATAAGCATAAAGCTGAGCTGGTTGCCTTTTCGGCAATAAATTTTTGTAGGTATAGTTCTTAAGTATTTTTCATTTATTGTTGTTATTGTTTTTTTGCCGAATAAAGTTTTTCTTTCTTTCTTTCTTTCATTGTCAATCTGTACGGGACATATAGTGGTTTATAACACGTACTAAAGTTAGTCCTCGTTTTATAATAAGACTGTTAAAATTTTGCGAGCTTCTGGACAAAATCGAACAAATCTTCCCCAGCTTTAAAATACTTTCGATGGACAGCAACGTCGAGCATAAGAAGGCAAAGAAACTGCGCTCGCCAACCCGCCTGCCAAGCGTGGTGCCTTGGTGGTATGGAAATATACTCCCATGGAACTAGGAATACGTCCAGCAGTGGACTTATTTATTAATTTCACGCGATTTATGTATAAATGTGTCGATAAGCGAGTCAAATCGGATGTGCGGACAAATCTGTTAACGGTTTTTTTTGTACATCTTTTATGAATAAATAAATTAATAAAAAATTACGGATGAAATGATGATGAGCTTCTGGACAATCATATTAGGTAAAAGTAGCTGTTGTTTTTTTTTTAAATTAGTGAGTAACAAAAACAAGTTGGAATGTATATAGGTGGTAGGTATACTGGTTATAATAAGAATTTTTAAACAATTTAAAATAAGATTTTTTAAACAATTGATCGATGTTTTAATGAACCCGCAACAGCTAGGTTAATTGAGGGACGGGCATCTGTTTACTGTGTATCGATCGTAAATCGTTACGTTTGCAAACTCAATGCTTGCGTTAGTTTACACCGACTTGAAAATATAGTTCTGATTTCCAAATTTATAGTATCGATATAGGTACCTATTTATATTAAGAAACTAACTGGCTGGCTGACTGATCTAGAAGTATGAAATCCCAAATTGTATACAAACGTTTCTTAAATTTACATCATTTAACAAACGTTTAATGTCTTCCCGTGGATGTCGTTAAAGGCGACTTAGGAAATTCAAGCTAAACAAAGCTTATAAACATCTCTGAGACCTCTCCAACCCATTTGGCCAGCGTGGAGAGTGTAAGTCAAGTCCTCTGGCTGCTCTGGCCAAGTATGGCTCTAGTAGTACAGAGAGGGTCGTGCTCCCGTAGTGGAGGCTGTAAAGACCTGATGATGATGATGAACAAACGTTTCTATACAATTTGGACACACAGGGTTTTTTTTGGAATTTTATCCACTAAAGGGTTATATGACGGCTAAAAGTTTGTATGAAACTGGGTCAATGTTGAATTTAGAATTGAAGAATATGTGAGCTCATGGTTCAAAATAAAAGTTTGCTGTGGGGTAAGGGTAAATTTGTATAAAACTCACAAAGAAATTAAGTTAAAAAAGATACATTATACTTTTATTTGCATGTAATGAGGAGTACGGAGAAGGACATATGATCTTTCATCCCGGAATGTATATAGCCACAAGTGGAACCGCGGGCGAAAGCTACTTTAACAATACAATAATAGAGAAGCCGGGACACGCTACTGAATATTTTCTATTTAAAATGAACGAACACTAGCAAGTTATTTTACCTCATCTGATTCTATAAACCAACGAGATAACCATGCAATGAGAGCAAATACTAAACCATATTTGATAGCATTTGTGCAATAAATTCAGAGGCCGCTCGTCCACCGTAAGGATCAATTCATATAGCATACGATACAAGCTTGCTACATATTTTAAGTAAGGTATATAAGCTTCCTTGTAGATAAGGTTCTTAGATAAGATTCTTATTCTTCTGAGAGTTTCTTGGTAACATTCTCAGCCGTGGGTATATATTCTTTGGCCGTGGTGTGCCCGAGCCTGGGTTCCGCTATTGTGGCAGTACTCGTGTTATATTATGTTACAAAACCTTGGACAAATACCCGAGAAAATGAAGAACGAGTATTTGCCCCTGGAGCATGTAGCCAGCGCCCCTTGTGTAGTGGCTGGCGTGTTAAGTACTGCGCCACAAAGACTATGTAGGCTTTATGCCTGCTGATTCCGAGCCTTCTGGCAATATTTTCTTAATCAATATTATATCAGAATAACTAATTGTAATACACATAATAGGTAGAATAATATCTTAAAACGAAAGAAAATATTGAACCTCCCTTCCGTAAAAAATACACCGACAGCTGGTCGAAATTTTATGGGAAGGCTTAAAACTTATTTTGTCTTTTATTTATACCCATAACGGAAATCTCGAACTTACCTTAGGGCTAGCTCAATCTGTGTGATTCTTGCGGTTCTACAGAAGCATCAGAATCCCTATAGGTAAGATAATCTATTAGAGATTTCAATTCCAAGATTTAAATATTGCCAGGGGTTCCGAATCAAAATAATACTACCCAAGGTTCACTTAACAAAGATTTTTAGGCCTCGTTAGACTTTACCTATTAATTTACTTAGGTACACATACCCAGATTTTTCACGATTCTTCTTCTCTTCTAAGATTAAAATAAATACTGTATATAAAAACCGTATATTAGCCTACACTAATATTATAAAGAGGGAAGAGTTTATTATTTGTTTTTTGTTTGTTTGATTACTTTGCTCCGGTGCTACTGGACCGATTTGTAAATTTCTGTCACCATTAGAATTCTACATAATCCCTGATGAACATAGGGTATAGAATAAATAAATAAATAAAATATATTTATTTATTTTATATATATCAGTACAGTTCGTGGTATTAACATGATAAATAACGAAATATTTTTTAAAGATGCATTGTTCTACACACCAATAGATACATAATAAATACCTCTCATATGAATCTGCTCATATGAAGTGCGAAGCCAGGGCGGGCTGCTAGAGTTTATTTATTGAGAAAGTTAATACATACCTACTCTACGGCAAGATCCTAGACTAAGGTTTGTAGTACTTGCGGCTCTCGCCGGCCACGACCCATGGCGTCGCTCCAGGCAACGCAAATGCAATTATCTGAACACTTTGTTCTCAAAGTGTCTATTCCGAACATAGGTATTGATTCAGAAATACGCTTTCCGTCTATTCTTAGTAGGCGTTTTATCATTTTTGTTCACAGTCACTTGATTTATATATCTTTTCGTTATTATTTCCATTTTCGCCGAAGTAAAAACGTTTTTCTTTCTAACCTCACAAGATTGTATGATAGGCGTTCGCGGAAACGAAACACAGTTTTAGATGTTCGTTGACATAAAAATATTTTTAAGATATTTTTTGTGAGTGACAGTAGGTATAATACGCAGGCCGCAATGCGCACGAACTTGTAAATGGACCATTATAATCGTAGTAGTACATACGTTTAAAACTTATACTTATTTAAGTCTAAATGTGACTTTGATAAGTATAAGTTTTAAACGTATGTACTATATTTTTTTTAACGTATGTACTATATTATTATATCTATTTTCAGACATAAATTTATAAAATACCAAAATATTTCAAAATATAAAATATTTTATAAATTAGTAAAACAAGTTCTTTAGTCTGTTAGATAAGATATACAGAAATTTGTAGCAGTAACCTAATAAGATGCCTTAGTCTCTATATTTTTTTTAGACAGCAAGTTACGTTAAAAATGAAACCAAATACTAATAACGCAATGTAGGAATTACTCAGGAAAATATACTGCAAGCGAGAGAATATAATATTTAGGATGCATATAATCATACTTCTACTACCCAAATACTTAAATTATATGCAAATAAAACAGTATTTGTTAACATCTACAAAACACGATTTGACAACACGTGAGAAGACAAGTTGTATTTTTCAAAAATTAAAAACCTAGCTGGCTGGCTAGCCTGGCAGCACTGGATGATCTTAGCATTTGACCTGACCTGACTGATTAGGTCAAGTCGAATATCTGAATATTGACTGAAGTCGTGTTTGAATTTTCTTGTGTACAGATCATTTAGATCTATAAAATATTTTTTAACCCAATATTTATTCAGATTCTTTGAATCCTTGGTTGTTCAGGATGTTTTAATTTTCATCAACTATTGCTAAGAACCAAGATCGCCAAAATATGCTGAAAAACGCACTTTATTACATCCACTTATTATTATTTCGTGTAGGTGTCACGGTCAATCGACCATGCACACCCTGGTGTCAGAGTTCTTCGGAACCGCCTCTCGGTCTCTGACGTGGTTACGTATTACATCCACTATTTTGGCCACAAAGATAACAAACCTCTTTTTAGTCGAGGATCAAAATAACAGAGCACGAAACGTTATTTGTGCAGCCGTCCACGGAGAATCAAAAGTTGATGAGTTTTGTTGTCATTCACATTCGATAAAAATGTGATTGCAAGCAACAATTTTTGTTTAGGCAACTAGTTAGCTAAATCCCAACGCATATTCATGGTTTAAGGTTTCGAAATTAATTGGGGACTATTGCAATTATTAATTGCATTGACTGTGAATTATTATCTCTAAGACTATTAGCGAAAAGGCGTTGTATCAATTACATCAAATCCTAAACGTTGCCATGTTGGTGTTCATTGTATCAATAGTAAAATAATATAAACTCATTATCTATACTAATATTATAAAGCTGAAGTGTTTGTTTGTTAGAACGCGCTAATCTCAGGAACTACTGGTTTAAATTGGATTTTTTTTTGTGTCAGATAGTCCATTTATTGAGGAAGCCTTTAGGCAATAAAACATCACGCTGCGACCAATAGGAGCGAAGCATCAATAAAAAATGTTTATAAAACGGGGAAAATTTATTCATCTATACTAATAAATAATAATAACAGAAATTGCCGCGGATGAAGTCGCAGGCAACAGCTAGTTGATCACTAAACGTGACACCATAGAAGTTTTATATTATAAACGCTGTAGACGTTTACTTTTAGGTATCGCTGAATACGCTGATGTTCACTGACCAGGAATGTGTTAACGGAAACTTACAAACATATATAACCACAGAACATAGTATCATATAACTATGTTATTTATTTATGGAACTGGATGTCATTACAAGGTATTATTAAGTAAAATTTCATCTAAATGCCAAATAAATAAATATTCACTCCTAATACAAGCTAGAACTACCTAGCCACTAGATAGAAAATAAAGCTGACACTTTAATTAGCGTGATAGGTACCTACTTACTGCAAAGCCATCTACGATAATTGCTAATACGATATTCGGTCGTTGCACTGAAATTAACTCTAATATTTGAATGGCACATATATCGCATAAAAATTGCTATGAACTCGAATATAGATATAAGAATTACTAGCGTCGCCACGACTTTATTCGCGTTGATGTAGATCCCTCAGGAACAGTAATCAAGGATAAACGGTACATTACGTCTTTCTCCGTACTCCTGACAATATGTATGCAAAACTTCATTACGACTGAGGCGAGGCCTCAAATGTTTGGTACCTTCGCTCGGCAAAGGACTGATCAAGTGCGCGCAAGGGATAGCGCTTGGCGGTTTAGCCCGTGAATGATGAGATAGGAGATAGTCTCGAGTCGCTCAAAGAAAAAAACGTAAGCGCCAAATTCGTTATTTCTATTTTATATAAAATCAGACCGGTTAATTGTATTTTCATATTTACATTTTGATGAATTACTAATAACCTATCTTTTAGTCTAAAAATCATTATTTCATTCGTCGCATTTGAGCTACAATAACAAAAACTCTGCGAACGAAGACCATTTTTCAAAAAATATTTCTATCGAGAAAATTTTATCAAAACGTGTTTTCATCTTCAATTTTTGGAGATGAAATAGTCAAAAATCATATTACTTAGATTTGAAACTCCTAATTTAAGTATTTTGCGAGATAAATAAGGTTCAGAACGACCTTATTTATAGTGGTATCACCTTAAAGTGTGTAAGTGTAACAGACGGACAGAGCTACTCGCATTTATATATATCGCATTTATAATACTAGTATGGATACACACCAGATTCTGATGACAATGATAGACACCAGATCCTGAAGACAAGCTCCTAGAAATATTGACTGACTACGAGATAAGTCAGTCTACTCTAAGCTTATTTGAATAAATATCATCGAAAGGCACTTCATGCATGGGTTTCGCTGCACCATAAGTTTGTTTGGTTATAGATATAGGTATTTGGGTTTTCAGGCCAGGTTATAAGGTCAGGAAATTTTATAAGTTTCTCGTAAACTGTCTCTATTAAAAAAACAACAATAGATTTTTTTTTTGAATTTGTAAAATAAAAAAAAATGGATAAATATTATTTAGACTACTTACTTTATTCTCAATATTTAACTTGTACCTCAACATTTAACTAAATATGGCTTTAATTATTAACCATTTCTTCTAATTTTGTGTTACGCGGGTGTTTGTTTATAGTGCTTTTTATAGCGAATTGTTTTTGTATGCGTAATACAAATCTGCTTTGACTTTGATTTATGGAATGTAATAAATAATAGGCAACTGAAACCCGCACGCCGGAATAATAATGTTCATTTGGCAATATTTTTATGTTTTGACAATAATAAGTTTATATAAAAATATTTATAATAAAATCTGTTTACATTTACTGTGTACTGTACGAGCTGACTGGTGTGGTGAACATCAAAATAAATTCAACTCTGAAATTATGTAAAACCGGACTGGTGGTTGTTAATTATCTTCACAAGTTTCATGCATTTCTAAAAAATTACGAGATTTTGATTTCAAGGTGCACTCGCCCATATATCCAATGATAATCGTGATTATTACACTGGAGTTTAGAAAATTTACTATAAGTGTGTTTTATCATACATTTGCCAAACAAAGAAAAATATTGGTACCCGTCTACCCGTATTAAAGAAAATATTGCTGACATGAAGAATATTTTTTTTTGTATATCCGACGGCAAACGAGCAGACGAGCCACCTGATGGAAAGTGGTCACCGTCACCCATATACTCTTAACCAAGTCTGCAGTCTGTGAACATGCTCTGGACAAACCCAATAGAGAGGATGGTTGGCAGTTACCACGAGCGTGGGATCACAGGAGTCAATTAGAAGATTGCAAGAACTTCTTAGAACGTGAGCCAATACTGCGTACATCCAGAACTTTATCTATTGTAGGCGGTAGTTATGCATAGCTCTTATGACATAATAGCCAAATGTCAACTTAGCCTACCTATGTGAACATAACAAACTGTAAAGTTTTCGAAACGTTAGGTATAATAATAATATAATAAACGCAATAAAACAGTATGTATAACAAAAATTATTCAATTTCAAGGTGTAACAATAACAATCGAGTAAGCATTAGAAAACAGCTATCCGAGATATTGAGGAGCCAACTGTGAGTCACATGTACTCATACCCAGTTGGATCAGTATTATTAGAGCGCTTTGTTCGTCGATGACGCGCACCTTGAACCCCCTTCTGGCACGTTGATGGCTAATGTCTTGCAGGCAGAATAGAAGAGCAGAATTTACAATGGACATGATATAGTAATACAATCATGAAATTGAGAAACCTCAGGCTGATTTCTCTAAACCACGGAGTAAGCTCTAAACTCAATTCTATTATATTGTATCTATCTATATGCTTCATTTTATTTCAACAGGTATAACTAACCAAAGATTCTCATTAAAGCTACTAAGTTTATAAGTAGCTAGCTGTTGCCCGCTACTTCGTCCGCGGCAATTTCTGTTATTATGATCAATTCGTTTTTTTATTCGTATAGATGAATAATTTCCCCCGTTTTCAAAACATTTTTTATTGATGCTTCGCTCCTATTGGTCGCAGCGTGATGTTTTATAGCCTAAAGCCTTCCTCAATAAATGGACTATCCAATACAAAAATATTTTTTCAATTTGAACCAGTAGTTCCTAAGATTAGCGTGTTCAAAAAAACAAACAAACTCTTCAGCTTTTAAATATTAGTATAGATGTAGAAAACTTTTAAAACCTTATTATTTATCATCATCATCGTCTTTCTCACCTTTTCCTTATGAGAAAGGCAAAACCAAGTAAAACTGAAAATATTGTTTTAATATAAGCTGAAAATACTTTATGGTGCCATGAGTATGTAACAAATTGTACGCGATGGGAGTTGCGACCACATGCTGCCAGGTAATGACAACCAAGATAAGAAGAGGTCACTTAGCGATAAGTCCGCCTTTGTGCCAAGTTACCAATTGTTTTCAATATATTTTTTTTTCGTTTTATGGTGCTATTAAGCATTCATTCATTCATAAGATGTTAAAATACAATCGTGACAATAGAATTTTGTTTACAGTCAACAGCAGACAACTAGTGTGACTTTAGTCTATGCTTATGTAGTATACTTTAGTGTATGTTTATGTATATAAGTACATACACTAAAGTTTCAAGTTCACTTACTTTATTTTACTTTACAAGTCTTGATGAAAACTATATTTTTCTTAAATGCAAATGTTATATGAATCCGGAATGATATATTTTTATGTCCCCTTCGTAAGCTGTCGACCTCGTTTATTACGATATTACGCCATAAAACAGGAAATATGATAGATATTGTAGTCTGCGATCAGCCGATTTATTAGCTTTTTATGTCCTTAAGAGTTACGTTCATTTTGGCACTAGCTTATGAGCTGTTAAGCTGCCCTACTTAAAATTATATTATGTTTTCTCCTACTTAAAAATATATTATATTGCTTATTGAGTATGTTACAAACCCCGCGATTTAAGGTTTAGATTTATTCATTTGGATACTATGCCGCAAGAAAAACGTGGTGTTTTATATTTCACATCTAAGGATTTATATGTATGGTCTATAACATCGTAGCCGCCATCGTAAACGGATGGATGTGGTTTTCTTTAAGCCACCGCACGCCGCCGGGAGCCGACTCTGCATTGTTTATTTGATTCAAATATGGAATTTAAATGCTGGAGAGTAGAATATAATAATGTGCAGAATATACAATGCATATAACGACCAGTATCCTTTATTAAATGCTACATGAACTCTGACTTACTTCAGTTGGTGGGTAATATCATTCTAGAAAGGTGATAACCCCACATCACTACGAGTAAGATTTAAATTATCGAGATGAAAACCCATCGCTGCACTCCGTCAAGTGAGACTAATATTTTTTGTATAGTACTAGATTGCTAGAAATATTAAAAAATCTTATGTATTTTGCGTATATCTGCATAGTACAGACATCCTAAGAAAAAAGAAGAATTAAATTTATAAAGCTAAGCAAAGGATAGAAATTATTGTACACATAGAACGACTTTAACTCCAAAGCAAACTTTACAATAAGCTTTTACTTGTGTTGTGTCTGTAGTAAGGCCCCAGAAAAAAATTTCATAGCATCTCATAGTTTGAGAGAGGAAACATTGAAAGCGGTCCGTAGCGGACTTTTCTTGTGCAAACAACTACTGTTTTATCTAGGACATCGCTCTATGTTTGCGAGCAACCAACTGGTGATCTACAGAAAATTACATTCTATTGTTATGTTAGAGATCCAGCTTCGGACCAAAATGTTTTTTCTCTTCTATACGAGTATTATTTGTGTTGGATCCTGTGCTATGTGTTTTCCTGTGTTTTGATATGAAACGAAATGCCCAAAATGAGAAAATGAATATATTTTAGAAACACTACTTACCTAAGGAGAATGGTAATATTATATGGACAGAATAGCAAAACTGAAATAAAAAATACTGATTTTAAAATAAACCAAAGGAAGAATATAACAATATACAAATTTTTCATATACTAACCTATATATGGGTAGAAATGTCTTTTGAACACTAGCCAAGCACATAAGCATTGAGGGGTTCTTCGTCTTCATATCTATTATTGAATGTGAAGATGTTTGTTAATCCTTCTCGTTAAAACTACTGTATGGATTTCAATGAAACTTTACTAGGTTATAGCTGAAACAAGAATAGCACATATACTATAAATTGCTAATTTTTAACTCTATAATATAATATTATCATGTGTCTTAGATATGCATTTCATGTAACCCAATGGATGAGCCGCCAAAATTGGCCACTTATAGCTTATAAAAATAATGAAATGTAATACCTAAAATAGGCCCTAGATTCGCTCATCTAAGCTCCATAATAATGCAAGTTAAAAGTACTGTTCTGTCTGATCCGAACAAACATTTTACTTAAAAGCTTCGTAGCGTCTCCGGCGTAGCGTCTGCTACGCACAGGTGTCGTTCGTAGCCGCTCCATCTACGCCGTAGCACTACAAGCTACAACACAACATTATGTGCGTTAGTTAGCAGTTAAATATTCCTAGAGTAATATAACGAAGTTTAAAGGAAAACTATCAGTATCCTGCCTACTGCGGAGTAATATACCTATAAAATCTTGTTACCAGTGCTTGCCTCTACTCGAGATGGAACTCAATCAAATAGATAATATTTTTTCTAATTTCCCTTGTGAAGTAGGATTTTCAAACTCTTTCCTCAGTTACCACCATTCTATGTGGGCCCGTTTTTAGTCGTTAAACTGTGACGCGTGAATTCAAAGCTGGCATTCGCATTTACGGAACCCTACATTAGCGTGGCCTGACACTTACTTGGCCGGGCTTTTTTTCTACTTCAATGAGTATTTCTACATTATATTAAACGTCTAAAACCCAGATAAAAATGCGTTAAAAATAAAGTCTGTATAAAAACTATTAACAATCCCTTTGTAATTGTATCCCTCATAAAATGTGGGAAAGCAAACAAAGTCCTTAATCCGCTATATAACGCTAAGCGGCGAGCCACGTTCTTCGCAAAAAGAAGATTTCTCTGTGCGGTGAAATGGAAACAGTAAAAATGATACGTATATAAAATTAATCGCAACGAATGATGGCTTTCTTTAGTTTAGTTACTCTAGCTATGACAACAAAGGATGGGTTATGGTTACGACTTTCAGCATGGATTTAAGATACCTAGGTATAATTTACGAATATTCCACCGCAGTGTATCAACTTATAATCAATAACATCACTACATAGTATAAAACAAAATCACTTTCCGCTGTCTGTCCCTATGTATGCTTAGATTTTTAGAGCTACGCAACGGATTTGGTGCGGATTATTTAATAGATAGAGTGATTTCAGAGAAAGGTTTATAATGTACTAGCTTTCGCCCGCGGCTCCGCCCGCGTCAATGTCGATCCCTCTGGAATAGTAATTTTTCCCGGGATAAAAGGTAGCCTATGTCCTTCTCCGCACTCCAGAGAACTTTTATGCAAAATTTCATGATGATCGGTTCAGTAGTTACGGCGTGAAAGCATAACAAACAAACAAATAAACAAACAAACTCACTTTCGCATTTATAATATTAGTAAGGATAATTTATCGCACCCGTGCGAAGCCGGGGCGGGTCGCTAGTAATTTATAAAAATCACTACTAATGATTTTGAAATTGTTATTAGATGATATATTTTGAATGAGGCGACACTCGCATACATCATCACAGTCGGCCTAAACCATCCTTACAGACAATTAAACAATGTCACACAACGACATGCTTTATCGTGGCTATGTAGCCTAATTCATGAAGGGAAAGATCTTCCACAGACTGAAAACGAGAAGCTCGCTGGATCGTTGGTTTGGTGTTGTTTTAATCTCCGACCTTTTAAGGTTATGAACCTGTCATTATCTTTGCAAAACCGCTCCATAAAGTACGAGATTTTGTACACATTACTGTCACCATTAATCTATTATATTTTCTTTAATCTATTGGAGGTCCTGGGCACATTACAACACCTTGACAGACGATTATTTTAAAGAAGTAAAAAAGTTACTTCTTTAAAGTATTATTGCATTAGAGATTTCAATAATTCTGATATTGAAAATCTAGTAAAATACTTAAAAATTACATGAATTTCATATGGAGAATCTGCACGATAAAATTTACATTAATAAAGTTTTGTAATGTTGCAATGATTTCTGTATATAAATTTTGTATTGCATTTTTGCAATCATCGTTTGAGTTTTGCAAATAAATACCTATTTTTTGCGGGAATCAATATCGGCTGTCGTATATCATATTGGCAGCAACTGACGGCCCTTAGCGATTGCGGGGCCCAGGGCACGTGCCCGAGGTGCCAAGTGGGAAAGAGGAACACCAGTGACCAGGGACACCACGCCCCACGTTTAAATTCAAAGGCGTGCATGTTTCGTTTAACGCAGTCCTTGTATCTTAAGCACAGAACAACAAATTAACATTAACAGGCCAACATCTCTTTTTGCGTCTACAACAGCACCATGAATTATATAATGTGGCAGAAAAGTTTGTGGTGGTGTACGTGCCCTAGCCAACGCAGGTGTCTCTGCTTTAGCAACGCTGCGAGACATGGTAGACGTGACAGTTTAGGGAATCTTTCATTAGTAATCCTGTCCTTCCAAGAGACCCCAAGGGTTCTATGAAAACGAAGCATATGAAATGTGTTGAGTGAAACAGAGAGAGAGTTATTTATGTTTGGTAGGTCTGATATACTAATATTGGATATAATCCTTATCCTTACTAATATTATAAATGCGAAAGTGAGTTTTTTTGTTTGTTTATTTGTTTGTTTGTTTGTTACGCTTTCACGCCGTAACTACTGAACCGATTATCATGAAATTTTGCATACAAGTTCTCTGGAGTACGGAGAAGGACATAGGCTACCTTTTATCCCGGGAAAAAGTACTATTCCCGAGGGATCAACATTGACGCGGGCGGAGCCGCGGGCGAAAGCTACTCGTAGTAGGCTATATTTCAAAAGAATAATTTGTCATATTCTTTCAATAAATAACAGCCTCCGTGGTCCAGTGGTTAAGGCGTTTGCCTGTTGACCCGGAGGTCGTGGGTTCGATTCCCACCGGAAGCATACTTTGTTTAGTTGTTTCCAGTTTGGTTAGGACATTGCAGGCTTGAATCACCTGATTGTCTGATAATAAAGATGATTCCGTGCTTCGGAAGGCACGTTAAGCCGGTGGTCCCGGCTGCCATCTGGTAGTCGCTAAAGGAACCACGTCAGAGGCCGAGAGGCGGTTCCGAAGAACTCTGACACCAGGGTGTGCATGGTCGATTGACCGTGACACCTACTCGAAAATTAATTAATTAAATAAATAATGATACGTTGACCCAGACGGTAGAGAGCTTGAATGGCAAGTAGCTTTCGACATGATAAGCTAATAAAGGACTGTTATTCATTCTATAATTTTTCATATTGTATTTCTAACTCGCAATAAATGTTTTCTAATAGATCTTGAAAAGGACGGGATAAGTTTTCTACTATCGCTGCTTTAACAAGTTTCATTTGCTTCTAGAAGTTTTATGATTTCGAGACAAGATAACTAGGAAAAACTTTCTTCATTTATAAGAAATAAGTAAATTTGGAAATTAATAGTTATAATAATATCATTAACATTCCATTTATGTAAGCAGATTTTTAATGTGTTTGAATTTTCTTTCTTTCATAAAAAGTCATTGGAATTTAAATTATTTGATGATTTCTTAAAGAAAATAATAGGTAGGTATTATATAATTAACGTAAATTTAAAAGTTTATTTAATTGACCGAGCGAGCGAAGCGTCTCAGTTTCCACTGGCCCAAAATTCTTTTGTCCGTCTGTCTGTCTGTCTGTCTGTTCTCGCCTACAGGTCGCATTTCTCAACCGATTCTCATGAAATTTTGTGAGCAGCTTCGGTAATTATATAGAATTTTTTTGTCGTTCCAGTTTTTCGAAATTTTAAAAAATGACGGATATATGGGGGTCCGAAACTTAAAAAAACGCATAGCACAGCTATTTGGAAAAAAAATCAAAAATGTCATTAGACTTTTTTGTTATTCTCATTAAGGCGCAACTTTTTTGTCTGAACAACTTTTTTATATGATAAACTTGAACGTGTTTATAGTCGGCAATTTGCCCAAAAGTTGTCTGAAATCGATTTTCTGTGTATTTATGAAAGAAGTTGAAGTACGTGAAGTGGAGAGGGAGTAAAATTGAACAACTTTCCCTAAGGAACAAAAATCAAAGTATGAAAAATATTTTTTGTCTTAAAGCATGATACTGCGTATTACTTTTATAATTGAAAACACTGAATAAACTTAGAATCCTGAAATAAAAATTAAAAATAAATAAAAAAAGATTCACATGATATCCTGTGACTTGAACCCGGGTCTTATAGATGCCGGCCACTTCTTAACGTAAAGTTCGCATGTTTGTCTGCCACAATAGTTGAAAATTAGCGTCCTATTAAAATTTTGATATTAAAATTTTGACCAATTGGTAACATAACAACTATGAAACCGGGTACTTAAACTTTGCCTCCTATTCACCCATGCCAAGTTCGCTATTCCGATATTTCCGATCTTGAAGAGGATCACTCCAACTTAGTTAATGTGTAAAAAAAATCATACTCAACATGGTGCTCAAGGGCCGTGTTTCCATACAAGAGTAGTCCTCTGATTCCTCGCCGGATAGTATAACCAATAGAGTAATGATTTTTTACTAAAAAAATCCGTATGTTAAAATTTTGTGTGTGTTGCGAATTTCCGTTGTGTTCAACATCAAGAAAACAAATTTGGGCAATTATATAAGAAAAAGAAACGCAGAAACACAGCCATAGCTTATTTTAAATTTTTAATGTAAAAAGAAATTAAATAGGTTAAGTTTTGGAGAAGAAATCAGACTACGAAGCGTTAATTTTGTGTAATTTTTATAAGTATTTTCCGGCCGAGCTGCAGTTATCTCTATCGCACTCTGCGGGGTTTGTTTGGGCACGCGGCGCGACAGCAATAAATATTATAAATATCTATTTTTCAATTCTCTCGAGCTTAGTGTTTCCTCTTAAAAAAGGGTCTGGTCGGGTCTTCTGGTAACGGGAATGTAGGTTTAAATTTCCGTTTCCTCTGGTACCTAATTAAGAGCAGCGGAGATTGGGAAATAGTAACTGAAGGAAATCATCCTTTAGTCAATTAGCATATCAGTAACAGATATATTACAGATGTTGGTTGTAAGGGCTCGCGAGGTCTACTGTTCTCGCAGAACCACTAGTTTTAAACTTGTATAGATAAGTGGAATTGTGAACTCACTGAATTTACCTATCCATTGCAAATAAAGATTATGTTTATGTTAGTGATTAATCGTAGATCTTACAAGAGGTGTACTACCTAGGTGTGAGAAGTCTAAATATTGTTTTTAGGAGTGTGTATTTGGATCACCCAATTTGTCAATCAGCTGCCACAAAGGAAATATAGGTATTTACTTATTTTGAGTGAATATTGATTGTAAAAAGCTACAAGTTTAGTTTCTTGTTCATATTATAAAATATATTTTTAACATATATTATAGAATTTCTGTTCACTAAATGACTTCTTTAATCTAAGAGCGGTGTGGGCGAAACTGGGAAAATTTAAAGAAAATGCGGATGATCGAGTCTGAAGAGCGGCTGTAAGATGAGATCATTTTAGTTAATTAATAAAAATAAATATTTAAGGGGGCTCCTATACAACAAACGTGATTTTTTTGCTTGTTTTTGCTCGATATTGGCAACAACAACAGTTAGACGCTTGAAATATTCACAGAATTAATATTAAAGGGGGGCTCCTATACAACGGACATGATTTTTTTATTGTTTTATAGATAACGGTACGGAACCCTTAGCACGCGAGTCCGCCTCGCACTTGGCCGGTTTCGTATATCTTCCGTCCAACTGACTTTCCTGAAAAACAGCGTCATGCATGGCATATCTATCGGCCATGCCAACACAGCTGAGGAAAACCATTTTGGTGGCATTATTTGTCAAGTTGTTTTGTATTTTCACGTTAAGCATGTTAGTGGGCATCAAGATGGAAAATGGAATGAAAATAGGGTTGCTAGCCGCATTGCCTACTGATATCATTCTTTCTGGCCGAGGGAATGGGCGAAATGTCCATTCCCTCGGCCGGCTTCAACGGCCTGCACGAGAAGAGAAGCAGCTAGTACGTTCTACGTTTTTTATTTTATCTCAGACCAGCATGGAAGAAATAGTAATTTTGTAATAATGGTATTTTGGCAAGGTATAAGTAATCAGTAGGTACGTTAAATAGATACCTAATTTAAATAATTATATGTATATACCTAGTCTACGCTTGCTACTACGGAACACTCCATGGGGGGTCCTACCCGCACTTGGCCACTTTTTAAATATATCAATTGTACGCTGTAAATTACATGATATTTACTCGTATATCCATACTTCCATACTAATATTATACATGTGAAAGAACTCTGCCTGTCTGTATACCTCTCCACACATCAACCACTGAACTGATTTAGATGAAATTTGGTAATGTGGTAGTTTGAGGTACGCAATTGACCGGATAAAACGAATAATATCAGTTTACCTATTAAACATAAGTTAGACGAAGATCTAATGGCTGTTTGACTTCCTCTTGCATGGTGATAATAATATGCTTACGTCGTTGAGGTAGCCTTTCATATGGTAATATCCTTAACACGGTCCTTAGCCATTGCTCCGCATCCTACATACAAGTATCTAAGTAGCTACACATGCAGGCATTGAACTTCTGAACTACATCGAAACTAATCACGAGTTGCAAATTAGTTTCATCATTCTAGGGGATAGATAAAAATAAAGTGTACAAGTTTTCCATGAAAATTAAACAATATAATATCTATATATACTTGTACACTTTATTTTTTATTGTGTAGTAATATTGGAACAAACTCGATAAAGCCATACTATGTGATGTAATTTCAATGTGTAACCAACGCGAAAACATTAAAAATAAAAGACTAGTGACATCACTATTTGCATTTTGTCCTTGTGATGCATTTTGTAGCAACTTTTTTCGGCAGTCATGTTAAATATTGTGTTTATGAAAATGGCTTTATAATTAAAGTTGCTATAGGTACATTCTAAGGGCTATTTTATACAACTATTTAATTATTACTCTAGGTTTTAATCTTAAATTATTAGGTAGGTATTCATTTTTATTACAAATTTTATATAGGTATTTGAATTGCAAAGTTGTTAGGTACTCATTATGATCTAAGTAGGTATTATTTCACCCTACCATCAACCAACCATTATCCATTTTTAAGGCAACGGGAATATTTTGCCACCAATTTTGTCGTAGATTGGTGGGAACTATATTATTGATGCATTAAAAGGGTTTAAAACAAAATTTAAATTGTACGTGTTTTGACTTCATATTTTGACTTCATATTACTGTAACCACAAAAAAAAAGAGATTACTATATACAACTGTAGCCTACTCTCTCCGATTAGGCGCTGTGTAGATATACCAACAGATAGGTAATTGTAGGTACCTTACAAATCTACGTTCCCGCAAGATTTATAAGTAATAAAACGGAATTTTCACATACTATTTTTCTTTGTTTATTATATATTTTTCTTTGTTTACTATACTATGGCTGAAGTATATATAAGTTTAAAGTTTTAAAATAACTATCTGTCACTGAAATGCTTTTTTATCATTCTAGGTGAAGAGCTACTGAATGCTGAGAATGGGTCGAAATTCGACTGCAGTGGAGTCCAACGGGGAGCTAAGAATACTGCTGGTCGTCACCGTCGTGGTTGGCCTGCTTCTCATGCTATCCCTACTCATGTGCTACGCCTGCGTGCTCAAGCGGCTGTGCTGCGGGACGCCCAGGGAGCGCACCAAGAATGTGGCTTGTGCGAGGACAGAGAGCTATCCTATGGGCGATGTCACGTTACTGTCGCAGCCGACAGAGAGTGAACGTGTTTAGTTTTAAAATAATGCGATTCTACATATGTGCATGTAAATAAATGTACTTTAAATACTCATGTGAAATTAATTGGAGATTCCTTCCTATACAAGGAACGGCCTAAATTTGCACCGAGAAAAGCAAAGACCCTCAGAGTTATTCTCGCCTAGCTCGTACTCAATAGAGAGTGAACAAGTTTTTAAATTAGAACTTGCGCTGCGTCACGCGCGGGGTTCGGGCGATCGTTCGCAGGCGTCTGACACGGGCTACGCTATCCGCGGCGGATGTCTGTGTCTTGTATACCGCTTTATATTCTACAGGTTGTTTATCAGTTATAAAATTGCAGATTTATGACTAATGATGGTATTAATACCCGCATTAATCTGCAATTTTAAAATTGCAGATTTATGACTAATATGGGCATCAATACCCTCATTAATCTGCAATTTTACAACTGATTTCTAAAAACAAACGATTGAATTTAATTAAGTATTACATTCATATCTTTGTAAATACTTAATTAAATTATGAAAATAATAGTAACATAGGGACATGCTAATATATCCATACATTTTTTGGTACAAAATCATTGCTCTACTAGTACTATCCGGCGAGGAATCAGGGGACTACGCTTGTATGGAAATACGGCCCTCCTATTTCCTCATTTAAAGGTTTGGGGTCATAATAATTTAGTATGTATGATTTTATTACAGCGAGAGTCTAAGCCTTCAGAACCTCCCCATTTACCAATCCCTTTACTTTACAACAATTTCAATGAAAGCGTCTTCGAAGGCGGAATGTATTGGCTTGTGAGGAGAGTCAGACCACAACCATCTTTCCAATAAATTCAGCTAAAATCACTCTTCATCCCTTAAAATGAAACCTAACCCTAAAACTCCACTCATGAATATCTAAGAAACTATGTGTCTTAGAGAGGGGGGATAGGTTTGGGGCCTTATCCGTCTCCCCCTTCAACCGTCTTCAATCTAAAATTCAGCGGTCCTTTACGTACAATTGTCCTCTTTTACACTAATATGATTTACTTTCTGTTGTTAATACCAAATTCTTAAAATCATCGGATATCTTAATGATGACTTAAAAAATTAAATCATAGCTAATATTATATATTAAATTAGTCCAAATGTTGATTTTATTTATTCTTTGAACATATTCTTAAGTGACATGGCCGATCTATGTAGATAAGCCCGACGCACCTAATATTTATCTTGAATGAAAATGTGCCGGCCATAGATTTAATATCTACTTAATGCATAGTTTATTGCATTTAAAATGATAAGTATGTTTTTATTTGCTACATATTTTTGCCAAAACAAGTTTTTGTTAATACCTAACCAAAATAATTAATGAATTATTTTCTTGTAAAACTTTTTTGCAACGCATATACCAACAATTTCCAGTTCAAAAATATATGGCTGGCTTGTTACAAATATACTGATAGGGATTGCAAGGCCAAAAAAACCCTGTAAAACTTTGAAAATTTGGTTTTCGAGAAACAGTAGGTGCCTATATTGGCTTCACACGACAGTCCTGCAGGGTGCGAAAAATGTTAATGTAAGTATGTACTTACATACCTCAACTTCTACAGCGTAGGCCCTGGGGTAGAGCGAGATGACGGTCGCTCTAGGTGCCGATCGATTTCTCATAGCTAAAAACTGAATAGAGAAATCCCTCTTTAATCAGCTATTACCGTACCTATGTGTTTATTCTTCCTTTCTACATAAGTAAAGCAGCAGAGAGCATGAGGCAATAGCATAGACTGAATAAAACCATAAAACCGCTGTAACTGTAGTAGATATCGGAACGCGCGCGTGGATTGCACCAATGCGGCGTGTCTAGTCTAGAATGCTGTTTTTGAAATTACGCCGCCCGTTCGTAAACAAGCGATTTTTCCGTACAAAAATGGCTCGACGAAGAGTATAGAGGCTAGAGGAAGAAGATACTTTCAAAAATAGTACCCCCAGTCAAAACATAAGCAACTTTACCTCAAATAGGTAATTATCCCTACATTGTGATGTTCTTTCATAAACAGGATTCAATACAAGTACACGTTAAGCCGTTGGTCCCGCTGCCGTCTGGTAGTCGTTTAAGGAACCACGTCAGAGGCCGAGAGGCGGTTCCCAAGAACTCTAACACCAGGGTGTTGCATGGTTGATTGACCTTGACACCTATACGAAATGATGATAATACAAGTACAAGAGCAAAATGGCACGCTTTTGTATTAGGCTCGCCCCTAATCATGCATCCATTGGCACGGCGAACCTTGGATTGGCGAATATTTGGATTTTAGACAGAATGAAGGCAAAGGGTGCTAGGTACCCTGAATACCGAATGCCACACCCATATATCACCGGGCAGATAGTATAGCCTGATTGTACCTATGTGTTTCTTTATACCATTAGATACTATTATATGTTTGAGACATTAAAGATAGGAACGAGGTGACATGCCGACTGACATGGCGGCACGGGCACGATTAGGTACATGAAACAACTAATGAGGATAAAATGTATGTACGTAGTAATGAAACATTATTCATTCAAGTGGCCATAAGTCTCATATTTAAGAAGATATTTATTTGCGATTATACACCTGCCCCGACACCTGCTACGGCTCCGAATAGCCAGAGGAATCCCACTATCAGAACCCCTCGCCACCGGAACAGAGTGCGTAGAGTACGATTACTGGTGACCGCCCGGCGGTCCCGGGTGACTTGCACCCAGGATAGGCCCTTCTGGCACAACGTAGCTTTCGGCCCATAAGGCAAAAGATGAGAGTAGCTGCTCTCCAAAGGCTTTTGCCATTGATTCTCAGATTAGCCCTTCAGGCTTGCATGCACGCATACGCGGCCCATCGGCTCCTGGGGGCCCTTTAATACTGTTGTCTATAAAGGGTGAGGGCACTCTGCCCTCGCCTCAAACGCCCGGTGTGAAGTAGCGAAAGCTCACTTGGCTACACAGTCCTTCCAAAAAAAAAAAGAGATAATACATATTAATGACCGTTACGGTATAGGTTGGGCGGTATTTGTATTAGGTACTTTTATTTAAGACTAGCTGTTGCCCGCGACTTTGTTCGCGGCAATTTCTGTTATTATAGACATACACTGTCGCGGACATTTTTTTAGTTTCTTTACAGAGGAATAATTTTTGGGTAACTTGAACCGATTGATTTATTAATAATTAACCCCCTTTTAAAAACATTTTTATTGATGCTTAGCTCCTATTGGTCGCAGCGTGATATTTTCTAGCTAATAAAGGGACTATCCAACACAAAAATAATTTTCCAATTTGAACCAGTAATTCCTGAGATTAGCGCGTTCAAACAAACAAACTCTTCAGCTTTATAATATTAAGTAAGTATTAGTATAGAAACGTAATTGAAATATCAATACGTATTTTGTATTTGTATTTTAATTACTTCCGTAACATGTACCTAATCTGTAATTAGTATTTAAAAACATTATATAGCTTCAAAATACATTAAACATACAGTTTTATTGATCTATAAAATGACTGAATGAATGCGTTTTACAGAAAATAGCGGTCGATAGCTATATTGACAAAATAAGTGTTATTAATTTTCTAAAAGTCTGAGAGTACATTTACATGTGTTCATGTAGTTGATAAGCACATTCTAAAATTAGCCAACATTACACTGGAAATTGTATTTTAAAAATAGTTAAAATCCTGTATTTTGTAATAATTGGTATATGTATACTGTCGATATGTATAACAAGCTTGTATCATAATAATGTAAGGTATGAATATAGCTATAAAATAGGTGTTAGCTAGTAACTAACGAAAAAAAAACACTGTATGAAACAACATAAATATTTTATTTGATAATTAAGGCAAATGTTGTAAAAGGCACTAATATTGTCACTTTACATGTAAACATTTGTATATAATCAAATAAATTTATTGTATAAAATGTCCAACTAATTTATTACATATGCACATTTGAAATTATCACATTAAACTAGGGGGAAAATAAATATTCACTAATGACATGTAAGCAGGCGTCTATAACACTTGTTGCCAACGAAACTCTGTTTATTACAAGTATCATGTTTTAATATGAGATTTATACGGTAAAGTTTCCAAAATATAATTCAGTGATAGAAATCGACCGAAAATCAACACTTCACTTTTTTGATAACATGATTTATCTCTCTGTAAACATACGTTAAATATGTCGAATTTTACTACATAATAATTGTTAATCATACAAATTAGTTTCGGTTTGTTTTCGGCCTCAAATACTTGAATTGAAATATACAATGCGTGGACAATTCGTGATCAACGCTGCACATACTTTTAAATTGTGCAAAATCTCACTCAATGCTTCGCTGCGAGTTGGGATGAGGTCGGCGCCGAGTCGATGGTAGTGAGCTGTAATATTAAAATCTAAAAAGGTTACATCTCTGATTTTGTCGGTGGCATTGAATGGAAAGAAACGCACACTATGATTATTTTTGTCAGGAAATTATGGAGTGGTTTGCAATTGCCTTCTCCATTTCACACACTACTGAACCAACCACTAGTGTGCAGGTTGCCTCACGAAGTTTTTCTTCACCGGAAGCAGGCAGTGGTCAATAAAAATAACAGTTCTTAGAGTTACACATTTCAGGTCAGGCTGCGTTTGAACCCGGGACCTTGCGCTTATAGGTCGCGCTTTTAGACCACTACATATCAAAGTTAAAATTCAAGAAATAATGTACTTATACATCTAAAAACATATATACTTATAACGAACCCATTTCCCATTACATGATTTGGTACTTACAACAATTTCTAATCTTAAAACTAATTTAACAAAAGAAAGTAAAAATAGTAATGCGAGTTTCGTTCTAGTTAACAAAAAAATTTTTTTAGAAAAGTACAACTTAGTTGGAAAGGATATCTAAAGCCTAAAGGGGCGAATGCACATTTTCATTATAACATCCAAGTTAAAGTATTAAATTCAAATCAATAAGGCCTACCGTTTTATGCTCACTAGTTGGCGCCACGTTGTTGAGTAAGGTTTCGAAAAAATATTATATATCATTAATAAATTTAACAAAAAAATATTATATATCATTAATAAATTTAACAAAAAAATATTTTTTAATATATAATAATATATTAAAAAATATTATATATCATTAAAATATAAAATTTATTTTAATGATATATAATATTTTTAGAAAATGGTTCTTGTATGCGTGTAAACATAAAAAAAAATATTCTAAGAAATGCTTACAACGATTTCGACAAAATTTCATTTTATAGATTTCGGTTTCCCATGTATTAGGTAGTCGATAGATGCAATATTTTTTTAAATCTATGTATTAGTCCTATTTAAATGTCATTTGGTTGGTACACCTTATGCTACACTAGCGCCTCTAGCGGAAAATTCTCACGCGATAACCCTCTTGTAGTTTGTAGCCCTTTTAATCAAGTCACTCGAATATGTTTCGAATGATAGATACTGACGTTATTTGAGTGCAAAAAGTATAACAATTAATACTTCTGAATTACATTCTTGTGATCAAGTATGACGGGAATCAGGTAGCATTGGACTCCTTTTTAAGATCCGACACGTTAGGATTTCTTGAGCTGTTGCTCAAGCTGATAGATAAGCTTTTTAATTGTTCGTCTGTTCCAACTTTTAGTTTAACTTTTCCTGACGACGAGCTGACCTATGTAGCTAAAGACAAAAGCCAATATACTGGCCTATCTGTTTGCGTCCAACCCGATTCTGGACGACGGAGGATAATCAACGGCGACCATTCTGCGTTGTGAGAGTTCAATGCGTGCGTGAAATCGTCCCAGAGTTGGTGCCGCTTTTAACGCGCCTATTTAAAATCCGCAGCTATGGTATCTTCCCCTTAAGGTAGGCAGCCATTGTTTATCTAATTCTCAAAAAGTGTGACCGATTAGACTCGTCCAATGGATTTATTATTACTCATCTCCTCAGAGGATCACCAACTAATTAATGATATTGAGAGCAAGGGAGAGGCTAAATCAGTCAGCATGGACATTGCTAAGCCTTCGAATGGAACTGGCATAGGGCAATTCTGTCGAAATTACCATCGAATGGACTACCAAAGAGGCTGTGTACCAGGATCGCCAGCTTTTTATCAAAGTCGTTTGACGGTGCATGCTCAGAGAATAATTTCTCTCGGAGATAAATTCCTATTTATCTGAAAAATCGGCACCGCTCTGTTAACAACACTGATGTTGCAAATGTCTATGGGCGACGATGACACTTATCAGAAAAACAACGGGTAGTACTCCGGGAGAGCCGGTAGAAGTGAAAACTCCGCGCGGTAGAAAGAGGGGAGATATAACTTGCACTCCTACGCCGCACCGCCCACCGGTCTCAGATCACGTGTCCGTCTTACGGATTTTCGATCACGTCACGTGTCCTGACGCGAGTTTAACATTTTTTACCCATCTCAAAAAGTGCACTACGCCGCTAAAGAAGTTTTCACTTCAAAATATATGCAGAATTAGAAATAAAATTATTGAATCTCGTTGGCTTGATAAGTACCCTTTCCGACTAGTGTTGCATAATAGTACAAACAACTATAAACTTGATCAGGGAGTAAATTTTTGCTCTCTTAAAACATCGTGAACCATAGTCCGCAAGGATTGCGGCTTGCAGTACTCCTCCAACCAGTTGAACACACCTCCGGAGAACTCTGCAAAGTTGTTCGTGGGCACAGACTCGAAAGAGTCAAACAGTTTGTCCATTATTCCCTGGAACTGAGAAATTTTATAATTATGGTATGTTACGTGCTAGAACAAAATAGTATTTTATTACTTTACAGTTTTATTCATGAGCTTTCGTAGTTTCTAGCAATTTTTTATAAAAATCTCCTATTTATCAAGACTTTTATCACAAATTTATAACAATAATAACACAGAAACATTAATCCATTTTGACAAGTTATTAATTATGACGAGTCGTGTGGCCTAGTGGTCGTCATGCCGAGCGGCCATACCGGAGGTCCCGAGTTCGGGTCCGGGGTCAGGTCAAGATGGAAAATGAACTTTTTCAAATTGACCTGGGTCTTGGATGTTTATCTATATAATATATATGTATTTTTTATAAAATAAAGTATCGTTGAGTTAGTATTCCTTAACAAGTCTCGTTACTTTGAGGCTAGTTCAATCTGTGTAATTTGTCCATAAATATACTTATATTTTTATTTTTATATTATATTCTAACTCATTCCACGGTGCAAGCAAGTGCAACACATAATAACCACTTATGTATCGCTTTAATTTTATTTCAAACTTCTCGAGATACTATAAATTATACTATTCATTAATGCCACAGCAGGAGGCACATGGCAAAGAGTGGCTTATGATAGAGAGAAATGGCGAAATTTGAAGGAGGCCTTTCTCAAGTGACATATAGACAGGAAGTTGTAAAAATTATTATAATTATTATGAATTATTGTAAAATTTGTCTGAATAAAGGCTTTTATTATTTTTATATTATATATTCATTAATAAAACCATTCCATTATCTAGATAATATTACTAACAGTTACGCGAGATGACACAATTAGGTATTAAACCAAATGGTCTATGTATACATAAACGAAGTGGAGAATTCTTCTTCGAGCCCTATGTCCCTGACCAGGGACCGAAGGACCACATCATCATCGTCATACATAACTGTTGGGGACAATACTTTGTGAAAGGGGTCCAACATGTTCGCCATGAATGCCTTTTTTAAATGAAAAGTCCATGACACTTACAACTTGGAACTTGTCCTGGTCCGTAAGCCTCTGTTCATTATGGCCAGGCACGGAATGCTGAGCTTTGACTATTTGTTCATAATTGGTTTGCATGATGCGCAGCGCCACCACATCCTTCCGAAGTGCGTTTCGCTCCTCTTCTTGTCGTCTGCGCTGTTGCAACAGGTACTGTATATAGTCAATTGACTTTTGAAGTACCTGCAACATGCAAAGGTTTTGAATTAGATATCAACACACTCCACACAAGGGTCTATGTAGGACATTTTGGCTATGGAAAGAGTCTCGTATGCATTTGAATGCGTTGAGTAAAGAAGTCAGGGTGATTTTTAACAAAAAGAGACATATACGTCACTCAAGATTCTTCTTTTGGCTGAAACGTATATAATGTTTCAGCCAAAGGAAGAATCTTGAGTTGTTTGAAGAGTGGTTTGCAGGAATCCAAGAACCACGTATTGCAAATGCAGATGAAAAGAATACTAACAGATCCCAGATAGAAATGAAAGCGGAACAGGAAGTAATAGAATATATAAACTCCTAAACATGTCAAAGAGCTATCTGGAAAGGAGCATGCTGGGGCATATAAGAGAAACAGAGAAATGGGCCGAGGATATAAAACGCAAAACTAAGGTTTAATATGTCACAGTCACAACAGAAACAGGTTACATGCACAAAGAGAATAAAACTTAAATGTACTAAGAACCTTTAGATTTCAAATCAAATAGCATAAGCTAGAGAAGCTTGGTAGAAGCTGGAGAAAGCCTTTGTGTCTCAAGAGACGCCTACTAATATTTGGGCAATTCTTTACTTACCAAAATATAAGTTGTGTGAGTGTATATACAATAACTATGTATGATGGGAAAGTTTTATACAAAATAAATATTAAATAGAAAGACAATGTTTATTTTTAACTGAGTTTGAATATATATGTGTGATTAGGGTGGAATATGTGTGTGAACAGAACAGACATGTACACGAAAGATCTAAAACATTATCAACACTTTTCACACAAGTACCCAATACTTAATTTCCTAGCTAGAATAAGGTCACTAAATTTATGCTTCGCCTTGTAACTAAATAGCACCAATTGCAACTATAGCTCACTTACAAGTGTTGTTTTCAATTACAAATACCACTATTGGCCAGCTCATGGCCATAAAGATCATCAGTCCAGTCCGAGTAATCATACTTACAGCAGCTTTACTGGGTTTGTATCCTGAAGCATCTGTCTGCTGACAAGTGGGAACTAATTCTTGTAAAGAATCATAACCCTTCTTTATGGCATCTCTTCTTTTCTGCTCTGCCTGTAAAAGCAGAAAATATTTACGTAAATAGAAAATAATAATAATAAGGGCACAAATTCTTTCTGTATTGAGTAATCCCTAAAAAAATTGCCACATGACTAGGTAGCATGCGTAATAACAATCGGCCACGTATGAGTCAGACTCGCTTACAAGAGTTCCGTACCATTATTTATATGACATTAGACACTAGGTATATTATAACCTTTTTTAGGGTTCCGTATCCCAAGGGTAAAAACGGTACCCTAGTCTGTCTGTCTGTTCGTACGTCTGTCACCAGGCTGTATCTCATGAACCATGATAGCTAGTGAGTTGAAATTTTCACAGATTATGTATTTCTGCTGCCGCTATAAAAACAAATACTAAAATGTAGAATAAAATAAATATTTAATGGGACTCCCATACAACAAACGTGTTTTTTTTTGCTACTTTTTGCTCGATATTGATAATGGCAACAGGTAGAGCAGCATATTAAGCTATATATTCACTTCAAAAATAAATACATGACATGATTGTTTTGCCGTCTTTATAGATAATGGTACGGAAACATTCGTGCGCGAGTCCGACTCGCACTTGGCCGGTTTTTAGTTTCACGTTTGCTGTATGGGAGCCCCTTAAATATTCATGTTATTTTGTTTTTAGTACATATTTATTGTTTGTTGTAGCATCAACAGAAATACGTAGGTATTCATCTGAGAAAATTTCAACTGTCTAGCTATCACAGTGAGATTCAGCCTGGTGACAGGACAGACAAACAGATGGACAATGGAGAGAATGTAAAAGGGTCCCTTTTTACCCAAAGGGTAAAATAGGGGATCCTATTTGGGTATGGCACCCTAAAAACAACATTGCAGCTGCCATCATCACAAACTGATTTGAGAGCTGTAGTGGATGTCAAACATGAAGATGGCAACGCCAACATATGAGACAAATTTCAAAAATAATGTCCTTATTGCCAGTATTTTTTTAATTTTTTCTGTTATTTAGGCACTGCACAAGTTCTATGTATTTAGCCAGACAGCTTAATATGTTTTAAGGTACCTACTATGTACATATTTAGCCGGATAGCTTAACGAGAACTTGTGCAGGGCCTAAATATCAGACAAATTTTAAAAAATAATGGCGTTAAGGCCATTATTTTTTAAATTTGTCACGTCTTCTTTCCTTGTGGGGTAGACAGAGACTAGGTAAGGTAACTGTAAGAGCGCATTTAGCATGTTGGAGAGTGTGTAGATGGAAAATGGAATCAAAATAGTGATGGGTTGCTAGCCGCATCGCCTAATGACATGATTCCACAGATTTTCGCCCATTCCCTCAATCGACTTTTACGATCTGCGCGGGAAGAGTAGCGGCTGGCACATTCTATGTTTCTTTTCTCCCAGACCAGCATGTATGTTTTAAAATGATATTAATAAAATGTTCCAATAAGATTACAACATTACACCAGAACCAGAACACCAGAACTATTTAAAAGAATTGCCACCTTAGTGAGAGTGGAATATAGAATTTAACCCAATTTAACCATGATCTGTGAAGACTTAATGATTCAGTAAAAAGTTAGATGAAATCACCTGTGTATGGGCTTCCCTTCTTCTTTCTTTGAAACTAAGGGCTGATGCTTTGTTGTCTCCGCTGTCATCTTCATCTTCTACAATATTAAAAAATATATTTATATAAATAACTGCCAAATTGTTACTTACATTAAATAAGATATTCTTTAATCAAAAGCATTATTTCCGAGTTTCTTCAACTCAGAATTTTACAATGCTTTTGTTCTAAATCTCAACTGCTAGTATTGAGCCGGATCTGGCTTCACTTGGATAGTACAGTATATTGTGTCTACATGTTGTCTGTTGATTTTCATGATGTTATTATGTCAAATTAATGTTATTATATCAATAAATAAAAATATACTATATTGCTATTTACTAACACCATATTTAGAAGAATTAAAATGAATGAGATTACCTAGGTTCAAATGATTGAAATTTAATTTAAAAACATTGCCTGACCGATTTTGATTATATTCACCAAACAGATATCTTATTGTAACAACTGTTTTCATACAGATATTGTAACAACTGTTTTCATACTAGATATCTTATTGTAACAACTGTTTTCATACTAGATATCTTATTGTAACAACTGTTTTCATACTAGATACTAGTGCTAGCGGTGCGCATCCTTTGTGCACCTGGTGAGGGCTAGCGTCATCACTGTTTGCGTCTCCGGCATTGCTGTGACAGACAAGTCACATACAGTGCTGGGTATAGCTGTAGAAACTAAAAGTAAATTGTATGTGTATTATGTATTGATTTATTATTTATTATTATTGTGTTATATTTTTGTTTGTATGTGTATAATTGTGTGAGTAATGTATATAGATTGAAATGTATAAAAGAATTAATTATCTGACAAAAATCTATTTTATTTTATTTATTTTCTGCATTAATAGTTGCTACTTTTTATAGTGAACAACTGCACCTTTGTTCCTCGCAGTCTTTGACCATCACACTAGCTTTTTTTCTAATAGACAAAAGTGATTTATCTATTTATGTGCAGTGCATATTCAGTTCATTTAGGCATCTCTTATTAGGTATAACTTGATCAAGGTACTCTTTCTAGGTTCTTATTATAGGAAATGAGTATCAACAACAGTCACACATATACCAAAGTTTACAAGGAGGAAGATAAGATCATAAACCCACCTGAGTTATGATTAGAAGAAGACGGCGTCTGATGAATATTTTGAATAGAACCACTGCTTCCACAACGCGGATACATTGTTTGGAAAGGAAAAGAAATGTGATTCAAAAATTATATCACTTTAGATGTGCATCGCAGTTGTTGGATAAATACTCAGTCATATAAAATAAGTATGAGAATAACTACAATCCCACAAGGTTACGTATCACCCGTGTTATCAATTCCATAACATTTTTAGAGATTTATTTTTCTGCGTTTCTAGGTAGTTTGACAACTGTCGCATGCATGACTGACAGACATGTCATTTTTGACATTGACACATATGAAAACACTAGAGTGTTTTGAAAAACGCCGTTAGTAAACGAGCGAGTTTCCACTCAAAAATCGCTCGAAGACGAGTGTCACACTTTCAAAAATAGCACCCTAATCTAAGTACAACTGCTGCTCTGGAGGATGCCTTCAAGCTCCTGGAATGGAAAGAACTTGACATCAACGTCAATGGCGTGTATAACACTCACCTTCGATTTGCTGATGACATCGTTGTTATGGCATACAAACGTTGGAGGACTTAAGTACTATGCTCAATGACCTCAGAGGAGTTTCTCAACAAGTGGGCCTTAAAATGAACATGGACAAGACGAAAATAATGTCGAATGTCCATGTTGTACCTTCACCAGTATCTGTTGGGAACTCCATTCTTGGGTCAAATGATCCAGGTTGGAAGTTCCAGCTTTGAGGACGAGGTCTTTCGACGAATCCGACTCGGCTGGGCAGCGTTCGGGAAGCTACGTAGTGTCTTCTCGTCCAAAATACCTCAGTGCCTATAGACGAAAGTCTATAATCAATGTGTGTTACCAGTGATGACTAACGGGTCCCTTACGACTATGGAGTTAAGAGCTATGGAGAGAGCTATGCTCGGTGTTTCTCTGCGAAATCGAATCAGAAACGAGGAGATTCGTAAGAGAACCAAGGTCACCGATATAGCTCAGTGGATTAGCTCTTTGAAGTGGGAATGGGCGGGGCACATAACGCGTAGAACCGATGGTCGATGGGCCGAAAGGGTTCTCGAATGGCGACCACGTATCGGCAAGCGCAGCGTCGGACATCCACCAACCAGATGGTCGGATGACCTGACTAAGGTCGCAGGAAGACGCTGGATTCAGGCCGCTTCCAACCGGTCGTATTTGAAATCCTTGGGGGAGGAAGAGGCTGTAGTGGCCTATAAGTCCAAATAACCTATAAAATATCTAGCAGCAGCAACAGCAGCAGGCAACGGGAAACCACTGCTTCTATTTTCCCATAAGAATTATGGATGTCGGTTAATAGAGAAGTAAGACCGCCGGTTGATCAGATTAGCGACCGGCGCCCTGACTTTTCCGGGAGCCAGGGTGGGAAATATGCTACCGGCTACGGTAACGGCATGCCTGTCGTCACTGGAAGAAGACTACAGTTACGCAAAAAAATCCGCGTAGGCACATGGAATGTGCGAGGTCTTGTCGCAGATGGAAAACTCAATAGGTTGGATCATGAGCTCGAGCGATGTAACTCTACCATCACCGGAATTAGCGAAACTCACAGCAAGTGGGCACTTTGATACTGAAAAATTCAGTCTCTACTGTTCAGGCTCACCTACAAACAGCTTTTCTGGCGTGGCTATAGCCATTCCGAAAGCATGGAATAAAGCAGTTGTGGGTTACAACCCTGTCAGCGATCGTATCATACATAATCTTGATACTCAGAGCCTCACCAACTCCACTAAACTTCATTCAAGTGTATGCTCCCAATAATGATGAAGTTGTAGAGGACTTATATAAGCAGGTTGAGGCCTGCATGTCTAAAATTCCCAAAAAAGAGCTCCTTATTGTCTTGGGTGACTTTAACGCAAAAATAGGTAGCACTAAATTAGGCACATTGGGAGAGGCCTATGTCCAGCAGTGGACTTCTTGCGGCTGATATGATGATGATGATGATGAAATTAGGCACAGGGTTGCGTTATATAGTTGGTAATTATGGGATCGAAGGGAAAAGGAATGATAAAGGTGTGCGCCTATTTGAATTTGCAGCTGATAACCTAACCTAACTATTATGAACACAGTCTTCAAACACCACCCTAGTGCCCAGCAACAGGATGCTCCAAAAAAGCCGTAAACAGAGATACATGGAGAAGGATCGCAACAGCAGCGGCCAAAGACGAGCAACCCAATCCGTAATCACGACCACTCTGTCAAGAGTGTACGACTAAGAAGAAGTCCACAAGGCACCCTTAAAATTTCGTCATGTCCGTCAGTCCGAGAGTGCTATTTTTGAAATTATGCCGGTCGTAAACGAGCGATTTTTCCATATAAAACTCGCTCGAAGACGAGTGTCACACTTTGAAAAATAGTACCCCGGACTCGTACTCCGACGCTACTGCACCGATTGTCAGTTCCAAAAGTTGTTTTTTAGGGTTCCGTATCCAAGGGGTAAAAAACGGGACCCTATTAATTTCGCTCCGCTGTCCATCTGTCTGTCTGTCCGTCTGTCACCAGGCTGTATCTCATGAACCGTGATAGTTAGACAGTTGAAATTTTCACAGATGATGTATTTCTGTTGCCGCTATAACAACAAATACTAAAAAATAGAATAAAATTAATATTTATGCTCGATATTAATAACGGCAACAGGTAGACGCTTAAAATATTCACGGAATATTTAGTTATATATTTACTTTAAAAATAAATAATGAACTAAAAATAAGATTAATATTAAAGGGGGGCTCCCATACAACAGACATGATTATTTGATTTGCCGTTTTTATAGATAACGGTACGGAACCCTTCGTATGCGAGTTAGACTCGCACTTGACCAGTTTTTAAAATTATGAAAAAATGTGTTTTTTTTTCAGCCTCATCTCAGAACAATAACTAAAGCCCTTGTTCTGAGAGCCCCATACAACGAAAAGTCAATTTAAAAAATTTAATTGGACTAACGCTGAAAAGGTCTTTTCAAATTCAACAAAAACTGCTTTGAAAACAAGTAGATCAAACCCCTGGGGGGTTTGATCTTGAGATAATCTAATACAAAGTTAAAATTTGAGGTGTCCCCCCACCGTAACTTCAAAACTTTTGAAATATTTCAAAATATTTAAAAAAAAAAGAACTATTTAGTTCCGACAAAAATGTGGTATATAAAGTATGTACTTTCAATAGTTATTTTTTAAGTAGATAGTTATTTTTATACAACTCGACCAACTTATGTAGTTACAGTCAGCCGAACAAAATGTATAAAGTCAACCGCAAAATGAAAGTATATACAACATTCGACTTTTTTACCGTTTTAATAGATAACGGTACGGAACCCTTCGTGCGCGAGTCCGACTCGTACTTGATCGGTTTTTGTATTGAAAAATCGCTCGACTACGAAAATCAAAATTTCAAATATAACACTCATTTCCCTGAGGGCACTATTTCAAACCTGGGCTACTATTTTTGAAAGTGTGACACTCGTCGTTGAGCGATTTTTGTATGGAAAAATCGCTCGTATCATGTATAGCTCGTATCACGCTCAGTATCATGTATAGAGCATACACGATATGATACTAAACTTAATTGATGATTTTTAGATTTTTTGTCTGTATGTACGTATGTTCCTCCATAACTCTTAACTGAATTTTCTGAAACTTGGTAGATAAACATTTAGACGTACAGCAGGACACAGGATAGCCTACATTTTTTTTCTCCGGTTATGTTAAGATGTGGCCCCCATACAAATGTACGTGAACGGAGTCGCGGGACTTATTATATTAACGCACAGCCGAAACTACTATACCTAGAAACTTGAAATTTGGTACAGGGGTTCCCTTTATGAAGCTTCTTGATTACAATTAATAAAGATCTGTGTTGGAAAAATGGACAGCATTCCCCTCTAAAGGGGTAAAATGGTGGGTAAAAATTTTATGGAAATTTGTTCATTTCTGGAATTCTAGGTATATAAGTTCTCAATTACAATTAAAAAACATGTGTGTAAGTGAAATAGTCAAAATTCTCCCCTAAAGGGGTAAAATGAGGGTACAAAGGTTGTATGGAATTTTATTTATTTTTGCACTTAGCAGTATGAAAATTAATAAATGTAATTGGTATAGGGGTCCCATCCTAAGCAATATCAATAACATAAAATATACGCGAACGAAGACGCGGGCACTGCTAGTACTCAATAATCAATAATATTGGCAAAGAGCTACTTTCTATTTTCAAAATTACTCAAGTTATGAAGTATATGTGGCAGGCAGGTGTTACCCACTGGTCAAATGCTTCTTAAAACCGTCACAGGAATTGATCCAAACTGCTCAGAACAATACTGTCGATCGAGTTTTTACGATTTTTCAATACAAAAAACGCTCGAAGACGAGTGTCCCACTTTCAAAAGTAGTACCCCTGAAGTCGCCCGCCCGTGCCGCCGGCACCAGAGTGCTATTTTTGAAATGATGCCGTTCATAAACGAGAAATTTTTCCATACAAAAATCGCTCGAAGACTAGTGTCATACTTTCAAAAATAGTACCCCCGTACTCGCGTATGTCGCGCTGCGCCTTTTTTTTGGGCGTATCGTATTATTTTTTTCAAATGGCAATACTTCAGCACAAACCCAATCCAGTTTCCAACACCATCCAAACCCAACAAAAAAAATATTTTTTGTGAAAGCGTAGCGCGTTTGAAACTACTGCGTCGCAAGATTAATTTGTTCGTTTATAAAAATCCAAATAATTTAACAAAACATGTCCATGAACTCTTGAGTGAGTGATTTACTATAATTTCCGTAGTTATTATAGGGGTTGCATAGTTCATATCAAATGTATTTTCGAATGATTAGGTGCGATCTAGCCAACCATGGCCACCATTTTAGAATATGCTCGGTAGTGCACTGAAGTAATTTGTTTTTATTTCAATGAAGGTTAATCGATGCTAGCCCCTAATATTCGTGCAACTATGTGACTATTTCATTTTCTGTATATAAAAAAATCTGATAGTTACATAGAATTGGGTAATAAAGTATTTTTTTATGTTGGATGAACGAGAGAACTTGAAGTGAAATGAGTAACATTTAGTTTTCAGAAATAAATTTAAATAAAACTGGGCAAAATGGTGTCTACACGGCAGATGAGTAGTGTTGGGGGAGGAAGCGGGAGCAGTGATGGTGCAGGACCTTCTCATGCTGAACCAGCGGCGGTGTCTCGTGTGACCAGACATTCGAGCGCTTTGCTCCCCGGCGGCTCTTCGCCACACGCCAGCTCCTCAAAGTGTACTGCTATAGTGCCAGCATCAAAAGCAGCTACAAATTTTCTTGATCTGCCCATTGAAGTTATTGATAAAATTTTTAGTTACCTAGGATTCAAGACGGTGTCACACATGAGAATGGTTAATATATTTTTTTACTTTTATTTGATAAACAAATGAGATTTAGATCAGAGTTAACCAAGTTGAAGACAGACGAAGTCAATACTGTCAGTCATTTTCTAATCTACCTTGAAATTTACCTATTTCTTTTAAGTGGGCAACAATATTTTTACTACTACTACAGCTGTCTTAAAGTTAATTAATTTTGGCTAAGTAGTTTAGTGGCGAAATTTGTTATATTATACATAATATATATTATCATACATTTTGAGTCTGCACACTTACTTGATGTTTAAAATAAAATAATGGGTCTAATAATCTTACCTGTATGAAATATACATGTAAGATTTTGTTACCTATTAGTATTTATATGTAATCTACAAAATTAATTTTATATTACATATTATTTGTAATTTTGAAAATCTTTGTTTTTTATACTGGGTTGGGTACTACATACTGCAAAAAATCAGTCACTATAGTATAATGAAATTTAAATAATGGTAGAAATAATAAATATAATAAAGGACATACACACAAATTGAGCTAGCCCAGCAGTATACCAAAAATACCTGTCAATAGCCTGTATGTACTGCAACTGCATATTTGATGTACAAAGTTGAATTGAGAAGTCATTGAACCTTGATTTTAACACTATAATTCTACATCATATTAAAAAAAGTTATATTGAACTTTTTTCTGAGCTGATATTTAAAAATTGATTTTCTCCATAATCAGTGGAATAGAAACTGATGGATTTCAATGAGTTTTTACTACATGCCATCATTATACTATGCCACAAGTATGTGGTAAGAATTATTGCCCTTGTCTTACCACGTTGTATATTGAAGATTTTCAGATGTTGAATGAGGTACAATCTATAGTAGTAATATATTTATTGGTTAATATAACTGATCTGGTTGATGGTAGGTATGTGGTAATGTCTAAGATAACCTAATATCAGCTAGGTGTTTTATTCGAGAACACTGTTATAAATATTGGATCTTAACATAACACATATTACTGCACACACATAATCTATTGTGAAAATGAGCCTGCACTCCACATCTAATATTTTTGTTTGATTTTGACTTGACAGCATGGGCCTAGTTTGAGATTTGCTGGGTAAATTAGAAAAATCCAATCCAGGGCAATACCAGATTGAGTTTAAATCTAATGACTTCCTTTATGGCTTGGGATATGTTGTTACTCTACCCTGTGTTAACTACTACTTATCCTCAAGCCCTTCAGCCAGGTGTTAATCACTGTATCTCCCTGGTAAAAAACTGCTTAGTAAGATCCTTATATTTCTTTCTATTTATCTTGTTGATCAGTCCCTCAGTAATGAGGTTTGTGATGTCCTCCTAGACTACTTGATTGTTAGTACTATGATGCAGATGCAGCTCTCTTGATGCAGTCTGCCCCACTTGGTGATTTTCCCCTGTCATGTTATCCCTGTATTTGACCTACTTTTATATGTTTTTTTAATTACTATTAGGCTTTTTATATCTAATTTTTGCAAGAATTCATAATATTTCAAAACAGTGTACTGAAGCTTTTATCAAATATAAATTGCAAAAGGTCAAACAGAAATGAACTTTATGAGTAAATATCATCAATCAGGGTTTGACCATGTTTTGTAAATAATTTTCCAATGAAAATGTTACTTACATTTCTTTATAATGAATTTAGACAATGCCTTTATATCAAAAGTATTTTCATGTAGAAAGCTTTATTTCTCATTAAATCAAAACCTATTTCTACATCTACAGGTGAACCGACAGTTCAACACTATTTGCAGTAGTGTTTTAAATTCTACTTTTCAACGTCTCCAAAATCAGATGTTGCATAGATTTCAATCAATAAAATCAAAGATGCCACGTCGTGAATCAGCTCGAAGGAGCCATCCATTGGCCTGTGAGTCGGACATCATTGAAACTTTGCACATGAGACTAAGCCTGCTGCAAATGACCTTTGGGAAACACATTGAAAGAAAACACTGTTGTTTCTTTCCAGGAGAGGTAAATAATGAACCTAATGTTTCAGCATTTTATATTAAGGCCATTTTAATATTACCTACTTTGCTTTGTGTTGCAGATATTGGATGAGGTGTATAGTATTTTGTCATATTTAAAAACAACCACTAAGTTAGCCAGACCTTACAAGGTCACTGATGAGCTATTTGATTTAACTACTATGGCAATGGAATATTTCAAGGAGCATATAGAGCCTAACTTACCAGAAATCACTTACTTTGGCACTGATTTCTTTGACATCACTACTGCATTTTCACGTAAGTAAAATTATCTATTCATTATATCTTTATGAACGTTGTTAAACATTTTCAAACATTAATACTGATGTAATAACAGATTTCAGAACAATAGCTATTAACTTTGAAGATTCTCAAGTTGTTGCATTTGCTTCAATTCTGAACATACTTTCTTGCAAGACTGGGGTGCCTGCCTAGCAAAAGTATGTTCTTATGTATAAACATACACATGTTACATACTAATGTATATTTCAGCTGGTGAGAGCAGTAAATCGTACATGTGCTTAGACTCGCCACCGCCTAGCGGCTTCGAGTCGTCTTCGCAACAGCAGGGAGGAAACTCTTCATGCGACCGTCGCGTATCATCCCTCAACTTGTACATGGAAGAGAGCCTGCCACCTTCCCCGCCGCCGCCGCAGAGCAATATGGTGCTGAGGAAGCGAATACATCGTATTAAACAAGGGATGAAGAAGTAAGTTTGATTTTATTCTAATTTGAAAATTACAATCTTGCATAAGATAATTGATATTTACTTATATGAAGTCTGTTTATCTTTGCATTGGTACAATAGTTGCAGTTAAACAGTCAAAATAAGATACACTGTGTCTGTGCTATTTGATATTAATGCATATTTTTTTTCTTTTTTAATTATACATAGTTCACAAATTTTCGGTAGACATGTAACCTTTATAACACCTGCTTTATTTTTCTGACAATGACTTGAATTAAACATGGAACTATCTGCTTTCATTCTCCATTCATAAATGGAGGATGTTATCAATTTTTTTAAGGTTCTGAACAACTGAGTGACTAAATGGAAGCTTTATCAGTAGGATCATTTGTGTGTCTGTCTGTCCGTTTGTCACAGCAGATTTTCCTAAACCTATTGACCAATTGAAAGTTGAAGTGACTAAGTAATAAACAATATAATAATAATTAAGTGCACTTTTAGATGTATGTGATAAATAATACCTTTTTGGGGACACAAATCAGAAAAATAAAAAAGATGTAGCAAACTGTACTTATCTTACGACTTATTAAATGAAAGGGTTTACTGCGAGGATAACAAATATATATTTTTTATAATTTTGAGTATATCGTTTAAAAGTTATTCAATAAAAATTATAATTTCCCTTACATCTCTGAAACAATAAAAATGAAAATTTAGAAAAAAGTTATAGGTTTTTACTTATAGACTACTGGAAACCCTTTATGAATTGTATGGTTTAATTATGGGCGGTACAATTGGCGTCTACATAGAAAACAACCACCGGCCAAGTGCGGGTCGGATTCGCACACTTAGAGTTCCGTACCATTATCTATAACTAGCTGTTGCCCGCGACTTCGTCCGCGGCAAATTCTGTTATTATGATTAATTTGTATAGATGAATAATTTTCCCCCGTTTTCAAAACATTTTTTATTGATGCTTCACTCCTATTGGTCGCAGCGTGATGTTTTATAGCCTAAAGCCTTCCCCAATAAATGGACTATCCAACACAAAAAGAATTTTCCAATTTGAACCAGTAGTTCCTGAGATTAGCGCGTTCAAACAAACAAACAAACAAACTCTTTAGCTTTATAATATTAGTAAGTATAGATAAATATAAGTTTAAAATTATTTTTATTATATGATGTAACTAAAAATGTATTCTTTTATCTGTGCTTTAAGACGTTGCTTCGTACCAAATTTCAAGATACTGGGTTCGCGGGAAGTGAAGTACCCTTTAGGTTTTGATTACTTTGCGAATGTCTAAAATTTGCGGCATAAACGGCTGTATCTTTTGATTGCGTTGGCTTAGAAGTTTGTTTTTTTTACAGCTCCTAGGGATGGTAGATTTGAGTATTTGATATGTATTTAGAAAAAGGGTCTTGACAGGCGGGCAACAAAGAGTAAGGGTTTGGTATTTTTCCTTTTGAGGTACAGGGAACCCTAAAAAGAAACAGTACAGCTAGTACATAAAAAAAGTCTCCACGCGATATCGACTCGCACTTGACCTTGGTTTTTTATTTTATTTTAGTTACCATTATATCTCCTTCATTTATAAAACGACTGGCTTTTCGTCGTTGAGATTTAACTATACATATAATACTGTGGACCCTCAGTAAATGGACTATTTAATTTGTCCGAACATAGTGTACTGCCACCACACCACACTTAAGTCCAGACTTTTTTAGAAAAGAGTACCTTATAATCCGACAAATTGCAAATGAAACTGATACATTTATATCTGCACTAATAGGTCATACCAGTCATACTACGAGAATCAAACTGACTGGAAGTTCTTAGGACTGGCCACTTGTAAACAATATACTAAAAAATAAATTTAATTTTGGCAATAGAACTCTGCCAATATTATTGAGTATGTATCAAGGACGTTCCATAGTAGGACTGAGCTCTCATAGTAATAATTGGTACAGAAAGAGAAGACAAACTTCGTAATTCTATCTTGGTCTAAAGTAGGGTGACCGACTATAGAATAGAAATTTTCGGACATGAACTACTTAGGTAGGTACCACAATAATATATCAGGATAGAACGGCCAAGTGGGCGGTACACGCGTATCTCAATCTTGTACGATCGTACAAGATTCGTATAACGTTTTTTTATGTATATATTTATTTTATTATATATGTATGTATTAGAGTGTAGGATTATTTTATAAAAATATATGTAGATATCTATTATTACATAACTTTAATTTAAACAATTTGATTAAATTTATTGTACATATTACCTCATGGTACCCGTTATCATTGTCTCATGTTCTTTCAGCTACTTGGTTGACTGGAAGAAATCCCTTCAGGGATAAGTCCGCCACTGTACAGTCGACAGCACGTCAAGTTACCCTGTTTAAACTTTGGACCGTGCGAAAAGTTTGTTCCGCGCTACGTGCGAATGAATACAATATATTTTTGTCGTTTCGTCTCATGCGCAGAGCGGATGACGTAGGCATCGTCGCGCCCGTCGAACGCTTGTGTGTGTATAATAATTCATGCTTGTGCGTGTGCACCGCGTATGCGCGCAAGAGTTTTCTTAAATTGACTCTTGTTATAATATCACTTTACTCATTGCAACGCCTTAGGATGTGTAATATCAAATAAAGTAATATTTCGCTATCTAAATAATTACTTAATGTAATCTCTATTCAAAAAATGTATGCAGACCAGACCAAAATCATATTATGCCTAAATAAGATATTTACAACTATATATAGGTTTTACTTTTGATTAGTAAAGCAATTAAAAATACTAAACCCTGCGGCGACTTGCGCTTACAATTCTGTTACAAATCTGGTCAGCCAAGTTTGAATTTTAGTGTAATAGCATCAGTGCACAGCATTTGTTGAGAATACTATAATTTTTACTTTTTGAGTAACGTTGAAAATGACATGAATACAAAAAATACTGTATCTAACGTAAAATAGTAAACCGCGCAGATTGAAGGACAAGTAAGTATGTTTTGGCATTATTAATTGAATTTTATTAATACGAAAGTTGATATTTTTAAATAAAAATATTAAATAGTATATACGGACAAATCACACAGATTGAGCAAGTCCCAAAGTAAGTTCGAGAATTGTGCTATGGGATACTAACTCCACGATACTATATTTTATAACAAATACATATATAGATAAACATCCAAGACCCAGGCCAATCTGAAAAAGATCATTTTTCATCTTGACCTGACCGAGGATCGAACCCGGGGCCCTCGTGTCGCAGGCGGGCGTGTCCACTGCGCCACGGAGCTCGCCTCTCGTGTTTGTGGTAATACATACACAATAAATTATTTTATGATTACTAGACATAAAATGACTGAACTTCGTAGTGTATTAAAATTGTTAAGCATAAATACCACGCGAATCATCGCGTAGAATAGAAGTCTCTGGCGATCTTTCATTTTGGGAGCCAAGATCGACTCAAGTAATAACAAAGTGGACTAAAGCACATGTAAATCAGCAAACTGTGTAATTTTCAATCGAACCAGGAATTTAATGAAGAAAGGGTTTTACTTTTAAAACTGAAAGTTCTAAAAATAGAAAATATAACTTTCACACTTTTCAACGCTATTGACAAAGCGGAATCCCTATCGATCTATAAAGGAATAGGTATTAAGGATAGGATTATTAAACAAGGGACAAAGTATTTTTATAAATAAAAGCAAAAGAACTGATAAATTGCAATCTTTATTTTAACATTTGCTTGCACAAAAAAAATCACAGCTATGATAAAAAAAGAATCTTTTAAATATATTTGCTTACAAGAACAATTATAACTCTTTGACACTACCAGAATTCTTTTAAATGTAAATAAACAAAATAATCATGTAAATATAATCAATCTATTATTTTTTATAAAAAGAAGAAAAATGAACAAACGTAAAAATCTTATTTCTAATAACTTTACAGTTAAGTGTCATCAATGTAATCAACATACAATTCAAATATTTAAAGGATTGTTTCAGACAATTCTGTGTAAGTATTCACTATGGTAGCGAAGTTTATACCGCAAGGTAATAAATGTTCTAACAAATAAGTAAAGCTTGTTTTAATGAAGTCGAAGTATTTATTCCGACACTAGACCTATACACCGTGTAAATAGACCCTCGACATTCCCTTAACGGGGTGACTCAGCCCACCAATATGAACAACTTTTCCTATGGGGCCAGCTTAGCTCATCCAGCCCCAGTAGCCTAAACTTATCCTACCGCTTAACTTATTTGGTAGCACATTTATTACCTTACACCTTTCGTTATCTCGCCTCCATAATATTTTCCTGCCATGTTTGTCGGATTTAAATGTTTTTTCATTAACAAAAATTACAATATTATTCTCCCAGTCGATGTTATAGGCAATATTCGAGACAAAAACTAATCCGGGCGTCAGCGTAGGCTCTATTTAATAGGATTTTTGTCGCTGGGGTGCGGTGTTTAAGTCCACCTGCAGCTAGACGACGTCGCACAGTATCTTTTGATATCTGAAACAACAATTCTAAATAAATACAAGTAAAATTAAAAGTTTTCGTAATCCCAGGACACTAAAATCGCTCTTAAAATTAAACGGATGGACCAATTTTGCTAAAACATATAGCCAAAAACACTCTCGAATAAAACACCTTTCCAACAAAAAATAATTATCCAAATCGATTCTCCGTAGACAAACACACACATACACATACACGTGAAACTTATAACAAACTACACATTTTGAAATATTGTTTGTTTATTTGTTTGTTTGTTTGTTACGCTTTCACGCCCTAACTACTGAACCGATCATCATGAAATTTTGCATACAAGTTCTCTGGAGTACGGAGAAGGACATAGGCTATCTTTTATCCCGGGAAAAAGTACTGTTTCCGAGGGATCGACATTGACGCGGGTGGACCCGCGGGCGAAAGCTAGTAACTAATAAATTTAAATAACAATTGAAAATAAATAGCCGGGTAAGGTAAAGAATGAAACAGAATAAAGTTGAAAATAACAATCTCTTCTATGCTGATCTGGGAGAAAACAAAAACTTAGAATGTGCCAGCTGCTCCTCTTTCCGGGCAAACCGTATAATCCGGTCGAGGGAATGGACAAAATTCTACGGAATCATATAAGCGATGCGGCTAGCAACCCATCACTATTTGATTCCGTTACTTACTATACCCCATCAATATGCTAAGTGTGGCGCCTTAGGTCTTATGGTCTTAGGCTCTGTCTACCCCGTAAGGGATAATGACGTGATTATATATGTATAATAATACTATATCTTACAATTAGAAGCGCTTCGTTATTTTTACATAAAAACTTATTATTCAATCGCTAACTGTCTCTGGTCCTCTATCAAACTAATAGGCTTGAGCACAGAGTGCAATGACGATAACATGTGTTTTTTAAAGTAGATCTCCAGCGCGTGTTTTACTCTATACAATCGACAAAAACACTCGCTAGTGACCCGGCTTAAAGACTAATTTCGTAAACTAATACGACTGAATTTACCTTGAGTATAAACTACCTAACCCATAAAAAATATTTTGTAACAAATTAAACAATAGCACCGATTTCGTAGGGCATTCGCATTTCGTTGCGATTTCGTAGCAAGAATTTTTGTTTGTGGCTACGATTATCCCGGCCGAGACGCAAGCCGCTCCCATCACTGTTCGCATCGCGCGTATATATCAAAAACCGGCCAAGCGCGAGCCGGACTCGCGCACGGAAGCGACGGCGCTCGCGAAGGGTTCCGTACCGATATATAAAAACATCAAAGAATCATGTCTGTTGTATGGAAGTTTAATATTAATTTTATATTTATTTCATTACTAGCTTTCGCCCGCGGCTCCGCCCGCGTCAATGTCGATCCCTCGGGAACAGTACTTTTTCCCGGGATAAAAGGTAGCCTTTGTCCTTCTCCGCACTCCAGATAACTTGTATGCAAAATTTCATGATGATCGGATCAGTAGTTACGGCGTGAAAGCGTAACAAACAAACAAATAAACAAACAAACTCACTTTCGCATTTATAATATTAGTAAGGAAGAAAAGGAAGGCGAACATGTTACTAAATATTCTGTGAATATTTCAAGCGTCTACATGTTGCCGTTATCAATATCGAGCGAAAACAAGCAAAAAAAATCACGTTTGTTGTATGTCATCCCCCTTAAATATTTATTTTATTAAATTTTTTAGTATTTGTTGTTATAGCGGCAACAGAAATACATCATCTGTGAAAATTTCAACTGTCTTACTATCACGGTTCATGAGATACAGCCTGGTGACAGATGGACAGACAGACAGACGGACAGCGGATATTAATAGTATCCCGTTTTTACCCTTTGGGTAAAAAACCAGAAAACAAATACACACGCAGCCGGATGATGACATTATTCAAAAACAGGATACAAAGGGTTTTACTTACACTATATTCTGAAGCCGTCGACTGAGTAGGTAGAAATGGGTTGGAAGTATGAGCGGACACGATTTCCGCGTCTTGCTCTGCCGTGGTCGCTCGCTGGTAGAGCGCCCGGTGATAAGCGGATAAATCTCCGTCGGTTTCTTAATACCGCTTTACCCAAAAGTTTATTGTTTTTCTCTAAAATAAAAAAGGAAAGAAAATTAAAAAATATATATTTCAATGCTAGCTCCGTGGCGCAGCGGTCAACACGCCAGCCTGCGACACGGAGTGACCGGGTTCGATCCCCGGCCAGGTCAAGATGGAAAATCATCTTTTTCAGATTGGCCTGGGTCTTGGATGTGTATCTTTAAATGTATTTGTTATAAAATATAGTATCGTTGAGTTAGTATCCCATAACACAAGTCTCGAACTTACTTTGGGGCTAGCTCAATCTGTGTGATTTGTCCGTATATATTTATTATTTTATTTATTATTGCTTTCAAGTAGTTAAGACAAATCAGAGTAAGTATATGAGAATCTAACTAAAATAAATGTATAATTTATCATTAAACAAAAACATGATCATAAGAAGAGACAAATGAATTTAATGGAAAATATGTTTGGACCAAAAACATATACTTAAAAAAAGTTTTTGTCACCAATAGTTATACGATAAAGTTAAAGTTACGATAAATAAATATATACGGACAAATCACACAAATCGAACTAGCTATTTATGATGATTATTCTGTATGACATGAATCTAACAAATTGTGTTATAGACCTGGTCTATTTTGTATTCAAATTAATCACTATAAAATAAATATAATATACACTCACTGTAATTCCAGTTCTGCGTTCTATGTCTTTTATTCGGAGGCCACTCTCCCTTAGCGCAATTATCGTTTGCCTTTGCACAGGTGTTAATTGAGGCGCCATATTGCACTACACAACAAATGAGCTTGACCGGTAACGAAATAAGCCGTTTGCACTTCGATGACTCAGACTAGACTAACAATAACAAACAAAACAACAAAGCAATCGGCATTAGCACACATAAACAAACCCCCCTGCATCCCCGGCACCCGAAAAAACATCCAATAATGAGGAAGCGCTCGCGCATGCTGCCCTGTGATTGGCTTTGACATAGATTCGCAGTCCTTTTCCAAGAAATTAGTGCATTCCACAGTAGTATACTTGTAGATATATTTATAAGGGTAACTTGACGTGCTGTCGACTGTACATATTTATCCTTATTTAGTATGTAGTTATCAAAATGTATTTTTTATGTGTACAGTAAAGTGTTTACAAACAAACAAACGTTCATTCAGTCAGAACACATGCTTTATTTTTGTTAATTGTAAAAACAGAAGTATGAAAGTGAATAGGTCAAACGACTTATACTTACCATGGGTTACAATAGTTGTAGTAGAGCCACGCTACCGGAAAAAATCATTTTTGCTAGTAGTAGTAGCAAAAATGATTTTTTGCTCGTCCGGGGAAGTACCACACTCTCACAGAAAATCGACGTTTGAGTAGGAGCATTACCGCTTCTATGCTTCGTTCGGTGAGTGAGAGAGCCGGAGGCCCATCCTTCTCCCATTTCCTCCCTCTATGTCCTTTCCCCAATTCCTTGAAAGGCCGGCAACGCTCCTGTTATACCTTGGTGTTGCAATTGTCCATGGGCAGCGCTGGTCGCTTGCCATCAGGTGACTCGCTTGCTCGTTTGCCGCCCTATAACTTTAAAAAAAAATAGGTCAATACTTGGTTTTAACTATAATCGTGATTTAACAACAAAAAAGAATACAGAGACCTACCATGATTTTTAATGTAAAACGGCTTATTCACATCCAATACGCGTTTTAAAAACATTTTATAGAGCTCGTTCCAAGGAGAACGCGCAATGTAAATGCTATTGTGTGATAGTATTCAACACGAAAGCTCCATTAGCGTTGCGCTGTTGCACTCGGAACTGATATTATCGATAATATTTAATTTTAAAGCATCGTCATTAACAGTATCAATTCAAGTCATTACCAATTTGTTTTATCAAACTGTACTCACTTATTAATAGGACTAGCTGTTGCCCGCGGCAGTATTCAACACGAAAGCTCCATTAGCGTTGCGCTGTTGCACTCGGAACTGATATTATCGATAATATTTAATTTTAAAGCATCGTCATTAACAGTATCAATTCAAGTCATTACCAATTTGTTTTATCAAACTGTACTCACTTATTAATAGGACTAGCTGTTGCCCGCGGCTCCGCCCGCGTTAATGTCGTTCCCTTGGGAACAGTTGAAATGATAAAAATTCCATACAAACCCCTCCCCCTCTGCTTTTTCTCCTTAAGGGGGAATTTAATACATTTCACCTGCATAGATCTTTTTAATTGTAACCGTGACTTATATATCTATTTGCATACTTCTAAGTCTAGAAATGAAAAAAAAATCCATACTAACTTTACTCCCCTATTTTATCCCTTTTTAATTGTAATCCAGAACGTCCAGAAATGAGAAAAGGTCCATAAAAACTTAAACCCCCCAATTGTTGCCCCTTAAGGAGGATTTTATACATTTCATATACAGATCCTTTTAATTGTAATCGAGAACTTACATACCTATTTTTATATTCTAAGTCTAGAAATGGAAAAAATCCATACAAACTTTACCCCCTATTTACCCCTTCAAGGGAAAATGTTGTCTGGTTTACTTAAACAGATCTTTTTTTTATTTTAATTGAGAACTTGTGTACCTACTTTCAGACTTCTAAGTCCAGAAATGAGAATTCCATATAAACTTCACCCCCCTTGATTTTCTAAAAATGCTTTCTTACTGCTCATTTACATCATAAAAAGAAACCCTGTGCCAAATTTCAAGTTTCTGGGCACAGTAGTTTCAGTTGTGCGTTGATATAAGTCAGGTTTGCCTTTGGCCCGCGGCTCCGCCCGCGTAAGTGTCGATTTCTCAGGAACAGTAGAATTACCCGGAATACATTAGTTCATGACTTTCAATGAAACACCTTAATATTGAATTTCAATTGAATAACTTCAAAAATGGAAAGTTTCGTACTAACTTTGCATCCCCGTTATACCCCCTAAAGGGATGATTTTTGAGAAAATAATTTACTCATGTTTCATGCCTTTCAGTAAAGAATCTTCATGCTGAATTTCATTCGACTAACTTCAAAAATGGCAACGTTTCATGCTTACTTTGCACCCCTATTTTACCCCCTTAAGGGATGATTTTTGAGTAAAGTATTTTACTCGTGTTTCATACCTTTCAGTAAAGAACCTTCATGCTGAATTTCATTCGAATAACTTCAAAAACGACAAAGTTTCATACTAACTTTGCAACCCGTTTTACCCCCTTAGGAGATGAATTTCCAAAAATCCTTTCTTAGTGCTCCCCTACGTTATGTGTAAAATTTCAAGTTCCTAACCCTTGTAGTTTAGGCCCTGCGATGATATGTCAGTCAGTCAGACAGCTTCTCCTTTTTTATTCGTATGGATTACTATGGATAGATGGATAGGTATAATGCTGTCATATAATGATGATAAATTGACTTTGGATTTTAATTTTCTTAAGTCACTTATTATTTTATTTTATTTTTTTTGCTATATGTTTGCAGGCCAACTCATGCCTTGAGTTCATTCAAATGACGATAACTTTTTTTTATGAACCGATTTTGATAAAACAAACTTTAAATGTTTTGCTAAGTTAAAACATAGCAATTGGTGAAAGTTTGAAGTAAATCGGTTCAGTATTTTCGGAGATAACCGTGATCATACATACAGACAGACAGACAAAAAATAAGAAAACTACTAAAAGATTTATTACGATTTAAACTGTACAAAATATCACTTCTTTCTTTAATTGCCCGTGTTTTGTGCTTACGCTTTCCGGCTTGTGAAGACATACCAGGTTATTTTTATGTAGCACATAAATGAATAATATTTAATATATAAAAAAACCGACATCCATCAAGACATCAAGCTATTTTTTGTACGGTATAGTGACCAATTTTGCACTAATTAGGATGTTGAAACTGTAGACTAACATAGTGTTTTTCCAGGTACAATGATCAGTTATCGGCCTTACGCAGCGACTTACGCAGTTGCAAACGTAAAACTGCCCTCCAGCAGAAGCAAATAGCGGAACAACAGAAACAGATTGCGGAACAGCAGAAGCAAACATTAGAATATGCCAATCGGCTTGACGACTACGACAAGAAGAATGAAGAGACTAGCCGGAAATTTCAAACTCTTCTACAGGTTAGTTTGGTCTTTTAATTAATTATATTAACTTAGACTGATTCGATGCGAATACCACGAATGCATAGCTGTTTGATGAAAATGGACGCCGCATATAATCGGTTGAGCACTGATCACATTTAACTCGGATTTTTTTATGTCCGAATGTCGACAATTATAGTTTACATAGGATACTTAGAGTAAAGTTCTTGAATATGAAGAAGTGGTAATCAAGCGGTATTGTGACTGCAAACTTCGGGTTAGAATCCTTGCTCGATCGGCTCATAGGCCCCTTTGTTTCCAATAAACAATGTAAGGTATTAATATCTTTACGGTGGATCTGCTAATGATATAGATAGAATATCATGAAGAAATCTGTACCACCGGGAATGCGTTTCCCAAAGCATCTCTTTGTGTTGAATCCATTTTTCTATGCGAGCCTGGTATGGGGTATAAAAATTAATACGAACGATACGAGAATAAAAGTACTGTCTTAATTTCCTCATTAGGCTTGTAACTGGTATATTAAAGAATATATCAGAGAAAAACAATTAATTTTAATGTAATTTATATTGTGATTTGTGTTGCTCACTGAAACAATTTTCCTCTTACTAATTATACCTGCATACATACACAACCAATCTATCTTTGTGGATTTGGTGTTGCAATTATTATTTCTTTTTGCAGGAATTAAACAAATGCAAGACGGAGTTGCAGTACTGGCGTTCACGGTCGCCAGCCGTGCCGCCTCTGTGCGCCGAGTGTGGCGCGTCTCTGCGTCTGTCGCCTTCGTCGTCATTGGCGCAGGTGTGTACCGATCTTACGACTGAAGTGGGCAGATAAAACTTAGAAATATTTTGAAAAAAATAGATAAAACGCATTCAGGTGCTGATGCGATATAACCCTTTCACCGCGAACGTCGGAATAATCCGACAATCATTTTCATGCCCATTTCGTGAACGTCGTATATGTCCGACCAAGCTTCATTATTTCACTATGGTGTATCCAGATAAAAATATATTCATATTATATAAATATGTAGTCTAGTAATCATTTATAATATCATACACATTAATCTCATAATTAAGTGGAATTAAGTGTTGCACATCCGTAATTGTTGTAGGTATTTATTTCGATCCACTATGCTTTGCGCTGGGAGCACAACTGATATAAAGTATCCCTGTGAAAGGGTTAGCAAATATGCATTATATAATGTCTTCAGTGAACGCTTTAATAGCTCGATTTATTTCAGTGGGCCGCGGGCACCAGCACGGACACCATGGAGGCCGAGGGGTCCGGGGAGCCGGGCGCGAGCGGCGCGGCCGCGCCCGCGTCGCTGGCGGTGGAGACGCCGACGGAGCTGCCGTGCAAGGCCGAGCCGCGCGCCGACTGGAGCGGCGGCGAGGAGGGCGCCACGCCCACGCCCGCCACGCGGCGCCGCGCCTCGGCCGACGCGGGCGCCAACACGCCCGAGCGCAAGAAGCGCCGCCTCACGCGCCCGCGCAAGCTCTGAGCGCGGCCCGAGCGAGACGCCGCGTAGCGGGCCCGCGGACACGCCGAGCGTATGCCTCGCGGACACACCGAGCATATGCCCCGCGGTCACGCCCAGCATATGCCCACCGGCCACGCCCAGCATATGCCCCGCGGCCACGCCCGGCATATGCCCCGCGGCCACGCCCGGCATATGCCCCGCGGCCACGCCCAGCATATGCCCCGCGGCCACGCCCGGCATATGCCCCGCGGCCACGCCCAGCATATGCCCCGCGGCCACACCGAGCGTATGCGCATCGCCGACGCGCGGCTCGCCGATCTTACGACTCTTCGTGAAGCTCAAATTCAAATATTTGCATTTGCGTTGCGCATACGTTCGATTATCGCAAAAATCAAAAATAGATAAGTATACTTCACGAAATTGTTTTATCCACTGACAGTTCTGTTCGAATTGACTAAGAAATAAGTAACTGTTGAATGTTCGTGCTATCTCACATAGCACCCATAGTATAGGCCGATTTGTCATCTGGAAGATAGTAGTTGTCGTTGTTTAGCATGTCAATATTGTCTATGTTTCTGAGGACCATAATTTGTATTGTGTGCTGGGGCTAGCATTTTTTTTAACCTATTGAGCTCCATTGACCACCTTAGTTGCAAAACGATTGCGTGACTGAAACACCATTGACAACTAAAGTTAATACAATTTGTACTAGCCTGGCGTCGGGCGTGAAGTACCGTAAGCAAGCGCTGTCGTGCAAAAGATTAAATGTGGCCAAGCACTCCATATAACTGTAATTCGAGGACAAAATTCTACCCTCTAAGTGGAAATTAATTACGCAACATCTAATTAATTTTCCTTCGCCTTTCTTTGCTCCGTAATGGACTGCAGTCGTGGTTTTTGGGGATAAGGTAAGTAAGATTGAAAAAAAAAACGACTAAATGCGACAAGCGATGACGCTGCATTCATTTGTTTTCACATCAGTTTATGCAGCATAGAAGCTGATTGATGATGTTTTTTGCGAATGCAATTGTTACAAGGCGATCAATATAACACCTGAAATAGGCATTGCTTAATTTACTTGTAAAGTGCCTGTCGAATCACTGCTGGTAACAAAAAGCCTGCTTTAAGATTGTTAAAATTTTAGCTCATTATAAGTTTTTAGGATCCAACAGATAGAGCAGTTTGGAGTAATTTCTTATTGCCTTTTCTATTTGTAACTCGGAACACAGACATGTCATATTACGAGATTGTAGGTTCCAGACCTGCTGCGTGCGACCTGCTGCCTGCGACTCCGTCAGCATACGTTCCGTATGCTGACGGAGTCGCAGGCAAAGCTAGCTTTCTATAAATCTCCACTGAAACTTCCTTCAGTCAGTTCTTGATCATTTTTGTAAAAAGTAATATACATAGTAACTTGAAAAGTTTCCGTAGGTTAAAATATACATCAGAAGCACTGATAGCAGGATATCGTTAGTTGCGAGCATTGTATAATTATTACATATTTATGTTTACTTGACTCGTATGAAGAGTAAGATAAAATGCTACTTGTTGTCAAATATGAAACTGCGAAAAAGTCAGTCTGCCGGCGGGGTGAAACGCGGTAAGAGTGTGTTGTATTGACCGGCGCGTTGCTTCAGATTGAATCACTAATTTAAACGTGTATAAATACTGCGCGGAACGTGCGGGCCATCCCGATGTCTTAGTTTCATGAACTAAAAAGACATTGTTGTTGTATATCATAATATTTTGTAGTAAGCAGACAACTTGTTCTTCGCAAATATTGCAAATTATTTTTCAGGGCAGTATTCTTATACCAAATGGTTAGATAGATTTCTTTATGACAAAATAGGTACAATTTGTAGCTTCTTAAAGATGAAAGGAACTTTACTCAGCAAATATATTGGTGGGAAATAAAGGAATAAGATGTCTAGATTGCAATAATGCAACAGCAGGATTGTTGTAGGTTTTTTGTACATAATATTGTAATGCTGCAGTTAATATAAGTCTATAATACCTAGTGTTTTCACAGTGCTCAGGCATATCCATAATACTACTATACAAAGTAAAAATGATAATATTGAGACTCATTTGTTTACATTAGGCACAAACCATATCAAATAGCTAAATATAAACTTTTTTCAAGGTACAATGCAGTTGTTTTCTGGCCGATGAGCTTTGCGTGAAAAGCGCTAGAATATTTGTTACAGACTTCTTCCCGCGTATTTTAAACCAACACCTAAATAACCATTCAGTGCAATAAATTAATTGTTAGATGTATACATAAATATTAGTATTAAAACAAAAAAAGATTATTTTCCTTATGGCTCTATTGTTATGGCTAAACCTTCCGTATTAACATAGTAGTAAAACTCAAGTAGCGCGTTTATTAACTTAAACAAATGATATGGATACAATCTATTCTCGCGGCGGTGTATGGAGCATAGGAAGAAAAGTTCTGTAGCTTTTTACGCAACGCCTTTTCATTTGTCATGCAGGCGATGAAGCTTTCACTCTGTTTTGTCAAACAGGCGAAAAATGAGTCGTCTGTAGCCGAGCCTGTGTTATTGTATGTCGACGACAATTCGACGAGTTTATAAGTAAACGTTTGTAATATATTTACACTTGTGTAGCGATAATAATTAATTCTTAGTTTTTAGTTTAAGGTTTTACAGCCCTGATCACCTTTTAATTTAATAATTTTATTAGATGTTCTGATTATTTTCGATGAAGGTGTGGGACAGTGTTGTGTTTATTTGTAAATAGTAAAAAAAATCACATGTGTAATGTACAAATAAATATATTTATGAATATATAAATATACAAACGGTGTATAAATTAAATATTTTTGTGACATGGTGTATAGTTAGCAGCAGTAGTTGCAGCATAAAGTATTTTCCATACATTACGTGTTTTAACGATGTGCTCGGGCTTCACACAGTTTTTGCATCATGTCACTCTACGACCTAAAACATATCAACCAAAATCAACGAACCATCTTCACTTCATTGCAGGTTTACTACAATATACTAAGAACTTTCAAATATTGTAAATTAAAACGCACAATAATCGATACGTGTATGTAATTTGAAACATATTCTTGTGGAAATATTATATTGAACATTAGTATTTCTCTAAATCCATTCACCTTTAATCTTGTAAATGAATTTCACGTAACGCGACTACAAAGTAAGAAATCTTATCATTAAATGACAGACGCTACAAGCGAGTATGTTTGTTTCCTGACCTGTAATTTATGTATGTTAAATTGTTTGTAGAAAGCGAAACAAGTGTATGATGAGCGTAAAATGTAAGTAGGGTTGGAAAATCCAATCAAAGCATATGAATAGTATGGTGCAAATCGATCACCTTACCAGGCTGGACAATAAAAGTTGTTAGTTACCAATATCTGTCAGGTCTGCCACAGTAGTGAACATGCATTAGAATTTGCCTTAAGAATGCTTTAATGTCGACAATCATCGAGTACCTAACCTACTGACGCAAGATTATATTTTTTATTGTAATTAATGAGTATTAAGAGCGAAATGCTCATGCGTGTTCCCAAGCACGGCGAGGCAAAGTGCTCGTTCAATGTCTTTGCCATGTTATAATTGTGTATATAGATACGATTGTACATACTATGTATGCTGTGTGTAGAACTGTAGATTGTTTCACATTTTAGAGTTGTAAGACAAATTATAGAATTCAGAGAAGTACACAGGTTATTTTTATCGTAGTGTCTATTTTTTATTGTTTGTTAATGCGTGACCTTTATCTAGGATCATTTCTTACTTCCCAAGCGTCTGACTATCGCTGTGTAGTTATTGTTGTACAATTACCTTAATATGATTTTGAAAGTAAACTGAATAACAAAATGATGAAGGCTATGATATCTTTAATACTAAACAAGTTATTTATGAAATAAAAAGTAACAGTAACGAAATTATTCCTGTATAATTATATCAGTTTGTAAAGGTGAATGTTACAAATGAGTTCGACTGCTACTATTTTATTGTTTAGCCGATCACTTTAGTTACATTCTGTACATAATAACATAGCGTAAGTAGCCTTGTTTACTTTCTCTCGGTATGCATGACGAGCTTGTATTTTATTAAGACAATCACTACACTGAAAATTCGTAAAAATATTACCTATCATTGTTTATAACTTCATTATCATAGTAAAAAAAATAGAAAAAAAGTGGTAGTAAATTTACCATTTTTCGTATTGCAGAATGTTCTTCTACTTCATACAGTTTCACTGTATTTTAAAAAATATTAAAATAATATTCCGAATATTGTTTGTAACCAAGAATTATTATTAATGTCTGATAAAATGATGTGCTATAGGTTTACATTACTCGGCAGTAGGTAGAGAGTTATAGGAGACAAATAGTGCTGATATTCTGTTTGACATCACTAATATCTTCAGTAATTAGCACAACGACAAAACAAATGAGTTCCGAAGGTAAACTCAAAGATGTGCGTTAAACTAGGCAAAATATTGATAAAAATAATGTTCCAATCAACCAAAGTCATTTATTAGTATGCAATAATAAAATGTTCTTCCGCGTTTAGAGCATTGCATATTAATAATAAATATTTTTCTGCTCTGGAGCGGCCCGTATCTTGCCTCTCAAAGCTCCATTTATAATAATTTTTAAAAACTGCGGGTTTATAGTATGTGAATTCTAACCTGTTTCTTCCTTTTTAGGGTTCCGTACCCAAAGGAAAAAAACGGGACGCTAAATAAGCTTCCGATGTCCGTCAAACTACACAGATAATTAAGAAAAATAACGTCTATGCATCGTTATTCTCAAAAGACAGGACACATGGAAGTTTCATGCGTTTGCGACTCACGCTTGGCCGGTTATTTTAATGTGTAACCTATTGTTATTTGCAGAAAAAAACTTATATGATCAGGACATAACAAATACATTTTTGACAATTACTTATTAATTATTATAGGTAATTGTCTAACCGAAATAAAACTAAAACAAAGATAATTCTTACTACAAATATTGTAGCGTCTCCTATAAACATATTTAGCGGACAACAAAATTGGACTGGTGCGTGCCGCCCAAACAATTTTAAAATTATAAAAAAGTGGAACCCATTTTAGTCTGTAGCTTCAGTTATACTGTCACTCGGCGATTAGTTAACGTTGTTAACGTTTTGACCGTTATATATGCGTACGTGCACATTTCTATGGCTCAGCAGTGCAATACATGAATTATATTAAATCCATCGAATGGTGTTATTATTTTGGCGAATATGTAGTTTTTTGAAACTTAAAAATAATTAAGATAGGGCTGTAAATTAAGGTTTAAATAGTACTTTTAGTGAAAAAAAATCCTTATAAAAAAGTGCACTAAAGCATTATGGGAGTTTATGTTATGCTCTGGCGAGTGTGTACAACCAGCAAGACTGTCAATTGCTGTAGATATCCTCTTATATAATAGTTATATGATATAGTATTTTTATTAGACAAAAATACAATAAATGTGTGAAGTCCAATAAAACTGTGTTTAAATTATTATCACTAATCTAAAAAATTTACACAAGGGCGGTATACAATGCCAGCGAGCGAGGTGAGAGACGAGAGCGAACATCGCTTCATCATCAAATATCCCAGAATTAATGTCAAAAGCGAGGCGGCTAGCAACTTATCCCTATTTTGATATGATTTTCCGTACCCAAAGGGTAAAAACTGGACCCTAATATGGCTCCGCTGTCCGCCTGTCGATCTGTCCGTCCGTCTGTCACCAGGCTGTACCTCATGAACCGTGATAGACAACTGAAATTTTCAGATATGATGTATTTCTGTTGACGCTATAGTAAGTTGTACTTTTCGGTAGTACTTCTGAACGGAGGGATAACAAATACTAAAAACAATAATATGAAAGGAGCTCCCATATGACAAACGTGATTTTTTTGTTCGTTTTTGCTCGATACGAAATCAAAATCAAAACGTTTATTCAGAAAATAGGCCTTGGCAGGCACTTTTTCACGTCAAATCCCATTTTAAAGGATCTACTTTAGTCATATTTATATTATTACTTAATGTGCAAAGCTACAGACTACTAGCGTTTCGGAACCGACCACTGCAGAGAAGAAATGCCAAAAGAAACTATTTTCAACAGTATTGGTCGCCTACTTGCCTGAAGGGCTTTTGAATATCTATCATTTGTCATCTAATTTCTTCATTTATCATTTCTTTTTTTTTTTAATTTTTAATTATGATTACAATTTTTATTATATAGGTACATTATTATTTTTTGGAACATATTATGTTAGCGATCGAGTGTGCAATGATAATATTTTACATTATACACAGTAGTCTCAAAGAGGCCGAGCAGACCTGTCCCCCCTAGCAGCACCCGTTCACGAACTCGATACCTATTTATAACGTCAACAGGTAGACGCTTTAAATATTCACGGAACATTACATTATATACCGCGTGATTTTGAACCTCTGAACTATATTGAAATCTTGGAATCAGAATCCCTAATGGAGTACAGAACTGCAAGAAAAAAAGGTAAAAAACCAAAAAAAAATTTTGGCATTCATTCATTTTTTCATTTTATGGCTATACAAAATCGCCAAACGGTGGGCGAATTTCTATGGAAGGGCAGATTATTTTTTTTCGTTTTTTACCTTTTTTTCTTGCAATGCTGTATTCCATTAGGGATTCTGATTCTAGGATTTCAGTATAGTTCAGGGGTTCAAAATCACGCGGTATATCCACTTTAAAAATAAATAATTAAATTAATATAAAACAAATATTTAAGGCGGGCTTCCTACAACTGACATGGGTTTTTTATCGTTTTTATAGTTAACTAGCTTTCGCCCGCGGCTCCACCCGCGTCAATGTCGATCCCTCGGGAATAGGTAGTACTTTTTCCCGGGATAAAAGGTAGCCTATGTCCTTCTCCATACTCCAGAAAACTTGTATGCAAAATTTCATGATGATCGGTTCAGTAGTTACGGCGTGAAAGCGTAACAAACAAACAAATTCACTTTCGCATTTATAATATTAGTAAGGATGGTACCAACCCTACGTGCGCGAGTCCGACTTGCACTTGTCCGGTTTTTTTCCAGTCAGGGGTCATGGTCCACCTGCTTAGTTCACCTGGGTGGTAACTCACTCGGTGCGGCAGAGGTATCGGTTTGAGGGAAGTTTGAGGTATAGGTATAGGTAGTAGGTATATCTACTTATAGTTAGCTTTTCTTAAAAGCGGTACTCGTGGTAGATATTTAAGAGTTTGAGTCTCAAAGAGATACACAGTATACACTCGCACAGTGATCTCAAACTTTGAGATCTCTATGTTCATCACAGAGAAGAATATTTGTGGTCACCCATCCTAGTGGGGACCAGCCGGCCTATTTGCTAACTAAGTGTACAACGATAATTATGTTTTATATATCATCATCATCCTTATCAATACTGCACTAATAATAAATCTGTAAGGGTTGGTTATGGAGTTAGTTACTTTTGTTTTCAGAGATATCGTGTTTATAAGCTAAACTGATACTGAAACTAAATTGACGATGCTTAGATTTTTTTCTGTATGTATGTACACAAACGAATTCATTCATTTTCGAGTAGGTGTCACGGTCAATCAACCATGCACACCCTGGTGTCAGAGTTCTTCGGAACCGCCTCTCGGCCTCTGACGTGGTTCCTTTAACGACTACCAGATGGCAGCCGGGACCACCGGCTTAACGTGCCTTCCGAAGCACGGAATCATCTTTATTATCAGACAATCAGGTGATTCAAGCCTGCAATGTCCTAACCAAACTGGAAACAACTAAACAAAGTATGCTTCCCGTGGGAATCAACCCACGACCTCCGGGTCAACAGGCATACGCCTTAACCACTGGACCACGGAGGCTGTTAAACAAACTGGCTGTTAAAAAAACAAACGAATTAACGGAATGTTATGAATCTTGGTAGATAACCATTTAGACGAATAGGTGTGTCCTATTCGTCTAAATGGAACGGAATTTTAAACAGTTCCTCAGTCATTCAGTACGCGAACGGAATCGCGGGAACAGCTAGCCTTAAATAAAAATAATCAATCATACGAAATCCGCAATGTATTTTGAAGTGATTATGAAAACGTACACCGAGTTAGCATATAGGCTGGCAGCTCCGGCTTGTTTAGCTTCTATATGTAGTGTGACATTCTAAAAATGGAAAAATATTGAATTTCTAATTAAATCTCAATGAGTAAGTACCTACTCGTACATACCTAGACGACTTATTTTTAACTAGTATATCTCCGTTCCGATATTACTTGAAGGATTGCAAATTACTTTGTAATGTATCGTTATATAAGTAGAATAAAACAATGTAGAATTGATCACTGGCCTGCCCATACAAAGTTACCCATACCTACCCCATAAACCGTGTCCCTTCCTATCCATACAGTAACTTATGACTCCGTCATCTAACAATAGATACAATAGGTATACAATTAGATTTTTTTAAATAGCCTATTTCATTGTCCCACTGCTGGGCAAAGGCCTCCCCTTTTTGTTTCCAGTCATCCCTATCGCGGGCAATAACTTACAATAATTTTATTAGATAGGTATACAAATTACAGTTCATAATTTATATATTTATAAATCTATGGCAGCTATGGCAGAATATGTGAACACTATAAACATGTGGTGATTTTCATCATACCACCATGTTCTAAGGAATAAATGAAATTAATATTAAAATAGATTTATTGACATACTAGCTTTCGCCCGCGGCTCCGCCCGCGGCAATGTCGATCCCTCGGGAATAGTACTACTTTTTCCCGGGATAAAAGGTAGCCTATGTCCTTCTCCGTACTCCAGAGAACTTGTATGCAAAATTTCATGACGATCAGTTCAGTAGTTACGGCGTGTAATACGCTTACACGCCGTAACTACTGAACTGATCGTTCATCGATCCACAAACAAACAAATTAACAAACAAACAAACAAACTCATTTTCGCATTTATAATATTAGTAAGGATAACGATAAGGATAAGTACCTATCACACATACACACAACATTCTTAATTCTGATTATTGTTAATCAGATTCATGTTCAAGCATCCACCATTGTATGTAAGTACTAGAAGTATAGGTACATCTATATGTCGAATGCTGGCTTTTGTGATGGCATCACGATAGATAGTTAGATATAGGTACGAATATGTAGGTACTTTCGTTAATTTTACGGATATCGTGACCAACATAATTAACTTATACTTACCTATCGTGTAATAATAAAACGTTGAATATTTATATTTTATGAGACCAACCTAATTTTATTGATCTAGATTGCTTTTTAACTGACAAAAAATTCTCAATTAGTATGTGTTTTGTTAATTTTACGGATATCGTGACCAACATAATTAACTTATACTTACCTATCGTGTAATAATAAAACGTTGAATATTTATATTTTATGAGACCAACCTAATTTTATTGATCTAGATTGCTTTTTAACTGACTTATTATTGACTTATTACGCGATTACTCGGCGAATGGTGAATTAAATTAATTTTTTTTTGTTTAATAGGTTACTTGTTCCGTAAAATATTTATTGAATTTCATTAAACGCTTTCTGACAAAATCAACAAAACCTTAAAAACAAATACACACACGGATGCCTTTCGGCCAATACTTATCATTTCTATTTCCTACTTTTTAGTTCCAGTTAGTAGACTAGGTACTTATAAAGGGTCTGTTAAGGATAAAATAAGTTTATATAGTTTTTATTAAAAAAAAATTGTCATACAAGAATGTACCTATGTACCTATTGCCGTTTATATACTTATGCTATTTACTAGGGTAAGATAAGTATGTACCTACCTAGCTAATTGCCTACATTTTTAAAGTTTTCACCATTGTTTGCGATATAAGATAGGGGAGAATGGGGTAATGGGAGTCACTTAAGCGAGTTATCAAATAAAAGCTTATTTCGAAATAAATTCTTTATTGAAATTGTTTATTAATAGACTTTACTTATTAATCTACTAGTTGTGATAATTTTCCACCACCTTGGGAATAAACTTTGGATACATTTCCGAGTTTAAAAAAAAGACAGGTTTGACTCCCATTGCACTTACAACACACTTACTCAGTACAATGGGAATCAGACATGTGGGAAATCAGAGTCAAACAATCGCAGACATAACATTCGGCAATATCAGCATCCAGTGCAATCACCAGTTGATCAGCTAGCCTATTTGGTTTTTCTGACTTGTAATATCGGCATCTATAAGCGAAAAAAATAAGAATATTTTTGCGGGTAATGGTAATCACTAGCGGGCTCTTTGAGTCCCATTACCCAAAATCTATACTGCACGTTAACTGTAAAATTTAATAACACAAAGTAAATTAAATCGCAATTTACCTACTATGCTTATTTAAATTTTTAATATCAAGGCTAAATCTATCCATAGTCATTAATTTGGTACAGTTACAACGTCTATACTCACCGTTAATGTTGTTTTGACGAAAATTTACACCGGTAAGGCGTGGAAACGAAACACAAATGTCACTCAAAAACGCGTTGAGCTACTAGCGCGAGTCATTCGTACAAGGGGCATCGGGTACAGAGCAAGCTAAGAATGTCATTTAACTAGGTATCGAACGTGTAGTTTTGCTTAGAGACACCTGACCCCGATTGTCCGCTGGCTCCCATTACCACTTTCTCCCCTATGCGTGCATGACAAAAGTATTTTTAATAAAAAATATCCGATCCGGTATGCCTCCATCACATCTAAGAGTATTTTTAATTTTTACGTTTTTTCTAGAGATGGCGCAGTATGCGCACTCTTCAAGCCATCAGTATCTGAGATATTGAAAAGGGGAGAAAATAATAAAATGTAGATAGGTACGCGTCTCTTTTATTTTTTAAATGCTCTTTCTTATCCGAGCGTGTTCCCTGTATCATCCTCAGATGGAGTGCTTTGGAGCCCAGTGTCCGCTTTCCAGCTATTTCTTCTTCACTTCGCACGGTCTTCGGCATCCTTGATTGTGAGACCATTGGCATACATCCTTCCCAACGACATCCAGCCAGCACTGTTTGGATTTTCCCCTTCTGTCGCCCGTGGCCCCGCGGAGGTGGTCAGACATTTGTTCCCTATATAATTTTTAAATGCATTTTCTTTAAAAATAGGCAGTCCACTTAGGTACTGTTTGCGAATGAGAATGACTATAACCTTCGGGACCCATATGTTCATTAGTTTCCACTGATTACTTAATGGAGGTTCTATTCGAGTAATTTCCATCCGCCACGGTGGTCCTGCCCCGGTGACGGGTCTGCTGTAGATAAAGTTAAGTGGGTAGAAATAACGAAAAACTATGGAAAATATGCAAAACTAAGATTATCGAAGATAGATTATATTGTATTGGCGACTTTTCATGACAAGATTACCTAAGACAACATTTCCAGCAAAATACTGCAGCGGATGTTTCGGAATATCGATAAACTGGTACAACCCCGTACCAAGTGCTAGATATAGCCCAAGGGTATGAGTATCAGGGCATTTTCAGAATATTATCTCAAACGTGAAAAATGCATGATTTAAAAAAATATCAATGTGTTATTATCATAAAATGACAATAATTCTTTAGACAGATGTATAGAAAACAACATTTTTGTGCAAAATTTTCATAAACTGTTAAGTGCTTTCCAAAACAAATCAAATGACGAGCTGAATCATCCCTTTAAGGTTCCAACACGAACGAAAATTCACCGTATCCTTATTATCCTTACTAATATTATAAATGTGAAAGTGAGTTTGTTTATTTGTTTGTTTGTTAGTTTGTTTGTTACGCTTTCACGCCGTAACTACTGAACCGATCATCATGAAATTTTGCATACAAGTTCTCTGGAGTACGGAGAAGGACATAGGCTACTTTTATCCCGGGAAAAAGTACTATTCCCGAGGGATCGACATTGACGCGGGCGGAGCCGCGGGCGAAAGCTAGTATATTATAATTCTTAAATCGACTTCAATCGGTAGAGACAAAGGAAATTTGGTCAGCTCTCTGTTCCGAAGAGAGTTTACTACTGGAAACAAACTCTGGGACACTCCTTTGGTACAGGAGGATGTCAACGATTTCTCTCTATTTTTTCTTAATGACTTTTACCGCGCTCGGTGCTTGCAGTCTCTGAAAAGGCATCCAGCCATTGGCTTTGCGGCAATCATCGACATCGACGACGGCACATTATTGGACGACATTGTGTATAACAGCTTTTGAACTGCAGTGGGTCTCCTGACTGGCTGGGTAAACAAGTGTACTCGCCACACACCTGCCCATGTGGCATTGACATGGATGACCTTGAATATCAGTCACCAGAGGGACCTTAACGCAGTTTTGGCATTAGCGACACGGCTCTATTAATGACATAACCGAAGGGTTCTTGTCACCATTTACGTTCCCTGCGCCCTTAAATAAATAATAAATAAATATATACGGACAAATCACACAGATTGAGCTAGCCCCAAAGTAAGTTCGAGACTTGTGTTATGGGATACTAACTCAACGATACTATATTTTATAACAAATACATATATAGATACACATCCAAGACCCAAGCCAATCTGAAAAAGATCATTTTCCATCTTGACCTGGCCGGGGATCGAACCCGGTCACTCCGTGTCGCAGGCAGGCATGTTGACCGCTGCGCCACGGAGCTCGCCTTAAACCTCGGGGTGTAATTCGGAACGATGACAAGAGGCCAGATGGTATGTCCCTGAACCCTTGCGAACGCGGCTGGGCTCTAGTGTGGGACGCTACTTCTCAGGGAATCAGTCGCACGCAAGAGCCGGGTAAGCTGACGACAGCCCCGAGGTCGCCAAGCGGCGCAATATACCTGTTTAATTAAATACAGACTACTTTTTCACGTAAAGTAGCCAGCATATTTCCAAATTTGCCAACATTGGCACACATTTTTAGATTTAGTAGTTTGTTTTTTTAGTATGCAATTTTATTTTTTATATGTTCGCTTATTACGTTTAGTTTTTTGCCTTATAACTAATATTATTAAGTTAAAAAAAAACTAGGATCTAATATAAATATGTATCTAATAAGTTTCGTTTATTTTGTGGACAGTAAAGCCACGACTTACCTGCAAATTACAAAATAATGCTGCGACAAACAGGCCCTAGTAGAGGTGCACGTAAAGCCGTTAATCCCGAATGTTTAAATCAGGTAATACCTAGTCGATAAGCTTAATCAGATTGCTTCTAAGCAGCTTGAAAATTCTGTCTGACACCAGGTGTTGTCCACCAACGCACACGAAAATAAGAGATGTCCCATCATTTTATGTTAATATCAATTTCCAATAAATTTAGATTGTTTATATAGTAGATATAACTAAGGTACTTATATCCATTCAATCTGCGGCATTCGATACAAACAATTGAAATTAAAGAAACATAATATCGCGAAGATTATTTATAAAATAACGTTAAGAACTACCTGGATAATAGGCTGTTTAAACAAAGACTCCTTGACAGTACACCCCCGTCACCGGTGGGATATTTGGTATAAAAAAAAACACACAGCACGTGCGAAATTATTAAATATTTTGGGTTTTTTTTTTCTTCATATCATATCAATATGGCCGCGTGATTTTGAATCTCTGAACTACACACTAACACGCGGTATGTAATCGTATTAAGTAGTAACTCTTAAAACAAACAAAAATAACATTATTTCAAAAAAATATAATTACAATACTAGGTGAAAGATTTAGTATAAATATTTACAATAGTAAGCACTAAAAGTTTGATAAAGCTATAAAAACATAGTTGATATACCTACTTACTTAGGATGCATTGAAAAATATATAAAATATGTATATGCGGAAGACAGGCAATTTGAGGATTTGTGTGATGTTTTTCTGAAAATGCTTATCAAGTAAGTACTTCAGTGATTATCTAAGTACAATACTGGTATTATTTTCCATTTTAAAACTAGGTATTCATATTCATATTCATATTCATATTCATTTATTCACCAAAATTTGTAAATGGTACACATGCATATTACATACAGGGTCTTATAATTTTACAAATTTTACCTTAGCGAGGCATTGTGAATTTATTTTGTAGATATAGTATGTACAATGTATTAAAGAAGTGAAGTTACATTTTATTAAAATTTGAACCATTGGATTAAATATAGGTATCTATTATTGAATTTCTTATTTATACATGTCATCACAAAGAAAATGAAAATTATATTAAAACACATTAGTCAATAATTCAAAATTACTATACCTCCTACTTAAATAAAATGTCATAATTATAATTTGTCAATAAAATATTCTGTTAAATTGTAATATGTTTTTATGATCATAAGTCGTTTCAATTGAATGTCAAACTTAGGCCCTTGTAATTCTTTAAGAGACTTCGGAAGATGGTTATAGACTTTGATAGCCATGTAATAGGGACTATTTTTATACATTGTGAGATGAGGTGTAGGTAGGACTAGATCGGTTTCTCGGCGCGAGGCGTAACGGCCACCCCTGTCACTGTACCGTTCAAAATAATGTGCTTGTTTCCGGACAAAGCGACATATTTCATAAATATACATTCCCGTAAGCGTTAGCACGTTTAATTTGCTGAAGAGTTCTCGGCATGTGTCTCGCGGCCGTGTAAAAGTTATTATTCTTAAGAGACGTTTTTGTAGGATAAATACGGCTTGGATATCGACTGAGTTTCCCCAGAGGATAATTCCATATCTTATCCAGGCTGCAGCATGGCTATGATAAGCGGTAGGTTTTCTATTGCGTGTTTTATGTTCTTTGATGTCTTTGGAACTTCTCCTTACATCCATTTTTGGCAAGGTTGTTATTGCACTGGTTTTCCTAGAACTTGATGGTACCTACTTATCTGATGTAACTTACTTGCCTACTACATAATTAAATTTACTTATGTTATGTCCACTTATAGTGTGAAACATTATTAAGAAATCTGATTTTTTTAGGCGACACTATGTTATGGTTGACGGCTTGCTGTACGAGGTGCTCTGGGTTCGATTCCCAGCGCGGGAAAACAATTGTACTTACTTCATTTTCACAGGCATTTTTCTCCGTTTTTACAGCTGAGGGCTCGACTGCTTGGTCGGTTTTATCTTTGTTGGTAGCAGTCATATAGCCACGAACAGGAAGATCTATCTAAGACCCTAGAAACGTACCCATATAATAACATAAATAGGGTAGCTGTAATCATTACCTATTTTTACTTGTGCTCGTCCTTGTGTTGTTTATATCTTAAATTACATCAATGTTGTAACATATTTTTCGCCTTTAAACCTTTATTTTTTCCTTAATAATTATCTTATAGTATGTTTACTTGTGTTGACGGACTCACGTTCTCTTATTTACCGGGTAATGACTGAAAATCAGTGTTTTGCTTCTTAAGCAAATGTATCACTGAGTTGTTACCTTTTTGTATCACTGCGACACATTTTTTGATTTGATGTAGCACATCAAAAATGTGTGTGACAGTTTATTTATGTATAAGTCCTAGTTTCAATACCTCCCTGTATGTTCGTAGGTGTCTCAGTTGATGCAAATAAAGTTTTTATCCATCTATCATATAAGAACTTCATTAACGGTACCCTGGGGTACAAGCCCACCCCAAATAAAAAGGCACATTTTTCAAAAGGTACCTAATTTCATTAATTTTGGTCTCAATAAACACAATTAAAGAACATAAAATTAAGAACTTAAACTAATTTTGTCAATTTTTTTTGGTGCTAATTACAAATGAATGTTTTTCACGTGGCACACTGTGTGCCACGTGAAAACCTTTCAGATTTTGAATTTTCATTAGTTACCGCAGCTAATAATCGCTGTTTCCCTAATATGTCTCCAATACTTATTTGTAGAGATGTTGGCAAGGTCTTGAATAATTTCATCTGTTTCATGTTCTAACTCCTTGCCAGAAATAAAACTTCATCTTCCGCCTCCTACAGAATATTTACAATTTCACTTTCCATCAAATTGCGCCGTGACGTCATCTAAAAAAATAAAATAAACAAATAGTACCAAAACATAAATACAGGCACACTTGTATGTAATATACTAGCTGTTGCCCGCGGCTCCGCCCGCGTTAATGTCGTTCCCTTGGGAACAGTAGAAATGATTAAAATTCCATATAAACCCCTGCCCCTTTGCTTTTCCCCTTAAGGGGGAATTTAATACATTTCACCTGCATAGATCTTTAGCCCTTAAGGAAGGGATTTTGCCCATTTCACCTACACAGATATTTTTTTATTGTAATGGAGAACTTCTTATTGTCATATTTCTAAGCAAATAAAAAAAATCCATACAAACTTTACCCCACCTATTCTACCCCTTCAAGGGGAAATTTCGACCATTTTAACTACACAGATCTTTTTGATTGTAATGTAAACATATATACTTATTTTTATACTTCTATGTCCAGAAATGAGAAAATTTCCATACAATCCCCCCCCTCCCCCTTTATCCCTTAAGGGGGAAATTTTGTACATTTCACCTACACAGATCTTTTTTAATTGTAACCTAGAACGTATATACTTATTTTCATACCTCTAAGTCTAGAAATGGAAAAATTCCATACAAACTTTACCCCCTATTTACCCCTTCAAGGGAGAATGTTGTCTGGTTCACCTAAACAGATCTTTTTTAATTTTAATTGAGAACTTGCGTACCTACTTTCAAACTTCTAAGTCCAGAAATGAGAAAATTCTATAAAACTTCAACCCCTTTGATTTTCTAAAAATCCTTTCTTAGTGCTCATTTACATCATAAAAAGAATCCCTGTGCCAAATTTCAAGTTTCTGCGCACAGTAGTTTCAGCTGTGCGTTGATATATAAGTCAGGTTTGCCTTTGGCCCGCGGCTCCGCCCGCGTAAGTGTGGATTTCTCAGGAACAGTAGAATTACCCAGAATACATTAGTTTATCACTTTCAATGAAACACCTTAATATTGAATTTCAATTGAATAACTTCAAAAACGGAAAGTTTCATACTAACTTTATATCCCCTTAAGGGATGATTTTTGAGAAAATATTTTACTCGTGTTTCATGCCTTTTAGTAAAGAACCTTCATGCTGAATTTCATTCGACTAACTTCAAAAATGGCAAAGTTTCATGCTTACTTTGCACCCCTAATTTACCCCCTTAAGGGATAATTTTTGAGTAAAATATTTTACTCGTGTTTCATACCTTTCAGTAAAGAACCTTCATGCTGAATTTCATTCGAATAACTTCAAAAACAACAAAGATTCATACTAACTTTGCAACCCGTTTTTCCCCCTAAGGAGATGAATTTCCAAAAATCCTTTCTTAGTGCTCCCCTACGTTATAAAAGGAACCCCTGTGCAAAATTTCAAGTTCCTAACCCTTATAGTTTAGGCCCTGCGTTGATATGTCAGTCAGTCAGTCAGCTTCTCCTTTTTTTTTAGTATGGATTACTATGGATAGTATGGATAGGTATAATGCTGTCGTATAATGATGATGAATTGACTTTGGATTTTAATTTTCTTATGTCACTTATTATTTTATTTTATTTTTTTGCTATATGTTTGCAGGCAAACTCATGCCTTGAGTTCATTCAAATGACGATAACTTTTTTTTTAATGAACCGATTTTGATGAAACAAACTTTAAATGTTAAACTGAGTTAAAACAAAGCAATTGGTGAAAGTTTGAAGTAAATCGGTTCAGTATTTTCGGAGATAATCGTGATCATACATACAGACAGACAGACAGACAGACAAGAAATTCCAAAAAATTTTTTTTGCTTTCTATTATTCTTTTTAAGTCTCCCTCTATCCATTTCAGACAAAAATTCGAAATGTACAGACAAAATATTTTTACTGTTTTATTATATGTATAGATAGATAAATATCTATTAGTAAAAAACCGGCCAAGTGCGAGTCGGACTCGCGCACGAAGGGTTCCGTACCGTTATCTAAAAATCATGTCTGTTGTATGGGAGCCCCCTTTAATATTACTTTAATTTAATTATTTATTTTAAAAGTGAATATATAACTAAATATCCTGTAAAATTTCAAGATTCTGAGTTCACGTAAACTACCCTGTAGGTTTTGATTCCCTTGCGAGTGTCGAAAAATTAATTATGATGAGGTGAGATGGGAGACAAATGCCTAATCCAACATTTAGTAAAAAAAAAAATTTTATTACACGACGTAACTAAAAATTTATACCTATTTTTCGCAATTTTTCCTATATCTATGCTATAAGACGTTGCTGCGAAAATCATACATTTTTAGTTACAACATATAATAAAAATATTTTTAATAATTTTTAATTTATTACAGAACCCTTCGTGCGCGAGTCCGACTCGCACTTGACCGCTTTTTTAGTATTTGTTGTTATAGAGGCAACAGAAATACAACATCTGTGAAAATTTCAACTCTCTAACTATCACGGTTCATGAGATACAGCCTGGTGATAGACGGACAGCGGAGCGATATTATAGGGTCCCGTTTTTACCCTTTAGGTAGGGACCTTAAAAAACCTACACTGCAAAAACCTAAGTATTTAGCAAGTTCATTGTGTCGGTTCCACTTGCTAGCAGGACTGCCGTCCAACTGTAGGTGTCTGCGCATCCTCTAGCCCCGCGTAAATACACGGACGTGCGAAACAAACATTCCATAGTAAAAATGTTACAATCAAATTTAATTTCTTTTTTTCATTTGTACCCCAGGGTACGGTTAATTAGTACCTAGAGAAAGGGGTTTGTAGAACTATAAAAATAACAATGTAAATATGTTATTATCAAATAGATTTATTTTTCCTTACAGATCCCTGCACCAGTACTTAATCTCTCCCTTTTTTACAAAACGTAGGTATAACATGGTTCATTAGCACCATGTTTAAAATTAGCTTGCTAATTTTCAGAACGAAATCTACAAAATATTAAGTAGGAGGTTTATTAAACGAACTCAAAATTAACTAAGTCAAAAGGTTAAAAGTTAAAGGCTATCCAACAGTATCCTAACTAATATTATAAATGCGAAAGTGAGTTTGTTTGTTTGTTACGCTTTCACGCCGTAACTACTGAACCGATCATCATGAAATTTTGCATACAATTCTCTGGAGTACGGAGAAGGACATAGGCTACCTTTTATCCCGGGAAAAAGTACTATTTCCGAGGGATCAACATTGACGCGGGCGGAGCCGCGGGCGAAAGCTAGTAAAATAATATTATGAACATTAATCAAATTTATATAATTGTTTCTTATGCTTTCACGCTCGACTTAGTGCACATTACTTGCATTCAGTATAGAGTCAAATTTTATCCAAGAAAATGCATTTTTCTCGACGGATTTACAGAAACGCGAGCGAGGCCGCGTGTGAAAGCTGCTTACAACATGCTGCGATATCTAAAATAAGAGATAATTAGATACCATTAGGCATACCGACTACTTTGATGCTGCAAATTTTGTGTCATGATTTGCATTAAAGTTAAATAAGTTAGGTAAGTAAGTATTTACGCAATTACTTGTAAATTTAGATCAAATTGTAACAAATTAGCTATTAATATAGTTAGGTTAAATTATGATTGAAAGCCGACTTGGAAGTCGTAAGTTGTAAGAGACGTAGGTACTTAACCTATGACACATGGTGCCTTCCTGCGTTAAAGATTTTTAGGGTTCCGTACCCAAAGGGTAAAAACGGGACCCTATTAATTTAACTCCGTTGTCCGTCTGTCACCAGGCTGTATCTCATGAACCGTGATATAGTTAGACAGTTGAAATTTTCACAGATGATGTATTTCTGTTGCCGCTATAACAACAAATACTAAAAAATAGAATAAAATAAATATTTAAAGAGGCTATACAACAAACGTGACTTTTTTGCTTGTTTTGCTCGATATTGATAATGGCAACAGGTAGACGCTTGAAATATTCGCAGAGTATTTAGTTATATATTGACTTTAAAAATAAATAAATAAAAATAAAATTAATATTAAAGGGGGCTCCCATACAACAGACATGTTTTTTTTTGCCGTTTTTATAGAGAACAGTAGCGAAGGAATCCGTTCTACGTGCGCGAGTCCGACTCGCACTTGGCCGGTTTTTGTTTCGGATTAACATGGCTTAAGCGTTTGGTGATAGGAAGGCTTTAATTGACATGATGTAATAATTTGCGACGTGTCTTGCATAGTAACGAGAATGAGTTGAAGTCAAACATCCTAGAAAATAAAAGTGGTTAAATATTCATTTATACGATAGGTATGTTGAATAAGTAAGAATTCAATGCCAATGTCAATTTCTGTTACAAAGGAAAAACCTAGCGTTCTAATTTTAATATCGATTAAAAAGCTTAGCAAATTAATGTCTGCTCGACCGGGGGTTTAAGTAAGTACATGCCCGGAAAACTTGGTGGCGCAAACAGCTGACGTCCTTTCTATATAGACAGGCAGTTAAAAGCAATCAGAAGCGGTGGAGGTGCACAGTTGGTCGCCAATGCCTGCCGCGCCGTGTCGCGCTCGCCACCGCGTATGCATTCTTACGTCGCGACTCGTCAGCAATAATTTATAAACAAAAACTAATTCATAAATTAACTAAATATGACATTGACGTCTAACTGGTAGTGTTTATGGTTTAATTAACGTATAATTTTTATATAACAGTCTTGTGATCATCATGAGAATATTAATACTGACGTTTTTTGGGCTTGCAATATTTCAAGGTATGTTGATTAAAATATAATAATTGTTACATATTAGAATCGTACAACAGAATTAGTACATACTAACATTTTGAATGATAAATTCACTAACATTTTCCTACTTTTGTGCGAAAGTAATTTTATCCGCACATGTAAGTACTTATGCAAGTTATGGAGTGTGCAGGGATTTTCGTACATAAGGCTGCAAGGCGCAATGTCTTAGAATAAGCGTAATCAGAGAAATGTTATGTTGTAAATTGAATAATGCTAATTCCTACTTATGTGAAAGTTTGCGAGAGTGTTTGTTACTCATTCACATAAAACAGCATAAAACCTAAGTACTAGATAGACTCTGATGAAGATTTGGACATGGAATAACCATTGCCCATACTAGGTAATATTATTTATACCTATCACTACATAGTATAAATTAAAGTCGCTACCTTCTGTTTGTCCCTGTTATGTATGATTAGATCTTCAACTAAAAAAAAAACTACGCAACGGATTTTGCTGCGGTTTTTTTAATAGATAGAGTGATTCAAGAGGAACGTTTATATGTATAATACATGCATAATATAGTAGATAAACACTAACAGTCTTATTATAAAACGAGGACTAACTTTAGTACCCGGTTTAAAACATTATCCACCCAAAACAAATTGACAATGACGGTTGACCAAACGTCATAGTGGTAAGTGTCGACTAATATTGGTCGGATAATGGTTTAAACCAGGTACTAAAGTTAGTCCTCGTTTTATAATAAGAGGGTAATAGTTTTAGATGTGATGTCGTAAATAAACACTTTTTGCGATTACATTGCAAACCCTGGCTGAACTCTACGAGATAGATCAAAATAGATAATGTAGTACAGTATTGTACACCTTAAAAAAGGTCCACAAAAAGTGTACCTACAATGGTATATGTCTTTCTCTTAGGTATAACCCACAATGACCATTTTATATCCTATTCTTTTAATAGAAATAATGGCTTATTTATGAAGCGATTAAGCAATACACCATTAATCCATATACAATTAATCCGTGCAATGCCGGGGCCGGGTTGCTATTAATATTATAAATGCGAAAGTAACTTTGTCTGTTACCATGACAGTTAAGGTAGTAGGACGTCTCAGACATCTCGAAAAAAGGTACTGTTCCCGAGGGATCTAAATTCTTATGGCTACGAGAATGGCACCTGAGGTTGCCAATCATTAAATGATAGTGTAATATGTCCTGGATAAAGTTCATGCGGCACTTATTTTTTTTAAGCATTCTGGCAACTAAATTTCCCAGCTGAGCCTCCATCTGCCTTCGTCAGTTTTATGTAATCTTAACAAAAAAAGGATTTGTCATAAGTTTTATCCTACTCATAAACAGAATGTTCTTTATATCTTACTTTTGGGGATTGACAACCCTAAGTAAGTGGGAACTTGACAGGTATTACTTGTTCTTATGAAACATAATCTCGTTTCATTGAACCCTGCATTGAAAGCCTTAGAAGTTTTTGTTAAGTTATAAAAAGCAGCCGGTCACAAACAAAAGCCGACCTTTGAATGCGTTAATGTAACGATCTTGTAGCAGTCAAGGGAAGTGCATTTTATGGGTCATATCGCAATCCACTGACCATGGGCAATTGTTGTAAGCCCTATCTAGCTTCTGTATTATATTCATATGATTCGTTTTATAGGGTTTCATACGATCGAGTGACAAAACGGAATCTTTATTCATCCACTCAGAATCACTTCTACCTATGTCTGTCTATCGGTCTGTTACAACAAATATGCTTTTGAACGTAAATAAATAAAATTTTGAATTTGTGGGTAGTTTTGAACGTCAAAATCAGAAAATTAAGTTTTGCAATCTATATCGTGTTACATGTTAAACCAAAGAGTTAAAGCTAAATGTGAGGATCTCAAATTATTTTTTTAACATAATTCTAAATAAGTTTAAGTTATTTAACAAAACAGACAAAATAATGGGAACAGTAAATTTACCATTTTTTTTACCTTATTTTGGAAACTGCTGATCCTTGAATAAAATAAAAACCAAATATAGTTTTTTATTTATAGAACATAGAAACATGAAGAATTGTATAGTTTAATGGGGGTTTAATTGACCACTCAACTCTTCGTGTGGATGTAGAACATGGCGACTAAAGAAAAACTTTTGACGAAAAGTATAATAGTAGAGAGTATGACGGTTGGCGTCAAGCAGCAGCGGCCGTAAGAGCTTTGCCAAAATATTTTTCAGCCTGAGTAAGAAGTAAATAGAAATATGCTGTTGTCGACTCCGAAGCATTTGCTGGGGATGTAACTGAGACCTTCTCAGGTTAAAAATTGTAAATTATATTACACACATACATACATAGAATCGTCTTTTTCCCTTGCGGGGTAGACAGGGTTTAGGTCCGTAAGACCTCATGGCCACATTTAGCATGTTGGAGGGCGTGTAGATGGAAAACGGAATCTAATAGTGATGGGTTGCTAGCCGCATCGCCTATTGACATGATTCCACAGATTTTAGCCCAATCCCTCGATCGGCTTTTACAATTTGCGCGGGAAGAGTAGCAGCTGGCACATTCTACGTTTTTCTTTTCTCCCAGACCAGCATGGGAGTGTTTATTATATGATTATTATATTGGTTTTGTTATTTTGTTTTAGTTATGTTTATTGTATACGTATATTGTATATAATGTCGCAAATATTTAGTCATGACTTTGTTATGTTATGCACGTAGAGTTGTCAACATTCAACCGGAAAATTAAACTAATATTTATTTTTGTATAAAAGTAAAATAAAAAAAATACTAAAAGTCGTAGAACAAACGTTGTTGTTTATGATGTTAGCAATCTAGTCCTGCGAGGTAATTAATGTTTTATAAATAACCCTGTATATTTGACCCCATTTACACACGGTGGGGACGTCCCCAGTATGACGAATAGGAATTTGCTAATTTCAATTGGAATTTTTCATATACGGTGACTAGCAATTGCAATCCAGCAGCATTTTCAATTCAGCTGGATTGAACCAAATCTACCTGGATTCCAGCGTGGGTCCAGGAAAAGCTTTTTCAAAGATATTTATCTAAGAACTCTACCAACTATCTGAAGAAAACAAATCGGTTTTCAAAGTATACACAAATTTAATTTTACTACTATACACATACATGGTATCACATCTTTTTACCTTGCGGGGTAGACAGAGCCTATATCCTTAAGACGTTTAGCAGTTCGTCATCCGATATTCCCGAAAAGATTATAAGTCTTTACTCTTATATTATAGAGTCATTCTGGCACTCTCTGGATTGAGTTGAGGAATCACAGGCTTTATAATTTATAACTAGAGACTTACGAGTTTTTCAAATACATTTCTGGTGTTTTTTGGTGTATTAGCGTAGAAAGAAAATTCTTTCTTTTTTTCAATAAATTGCGGGTGCTCAGTGCTGGATTCAGCGCCACATGATGTACAAACCGAAAATGTGCAGGATCCAGCATTACAATCAATAACGGTGACGTACCACTGTAGGTAACTGTTAACTGATATGCAAGTCTATCCCAATCGCCCCCACTGGGGGTAAAGCGCCTATTAAATCATTCTGAATTTAGGATCCCAAATGCAGTCAACGGACAGTTTAATCGCATTCAGGACGGTCGCATCCGATTTAGGATCCGTTTTCAGGACAGAATGGCTTCCGACGTCCTAAATCGGGAGCATAGGTGATGAATACGGCTACGGCAATATAATTTTTTTGGTTTTTTGATAATGATGGAGCCATTTCGCGACGCCAATGGGTGTTTAATTTGCTCGACACGTCTGACTCTTGTCGCTCGTCGCTCGCATCTGATTCAGGACGCATTCAGAATGCGTTCAGGATGGTGTAATCAGGAGCTCCGACGACTGAATTTCTTGTCCTAAATCGGATCCTGAATTTAGGATGGTATAAATTATACCTAATAAATTCCATTAGTCGTAGCCCCAGTGTCGCATGTGATCCCGTTATGGACGTTCTGAAAAGGCAATTATTAGACTCTAAAATTCCAAACTCCTGACATCGTATCATACCTAGATAACTACTATATGTATGAGTGACCCTTTAAAAAAAGTATAAGTATGCTTGGTGACCACCCATCCCTATTTTAGCCAAATTGACAGGCTTTTTCGAACGATGGAAAGTAAATATTATTATATGTACGGCACAATAACATACACGATTGATAGTTTTGATATAATGAAACTCGTATGTCAAAAAGGCTAACGTGTGACACGTATACACATTAAGAAATTAAAATAACTTCCAAAAGAAATTATACTGTGTAATTTTTTTACATATCCCACAGATTGAGCTAGCCACCAACACTAAGTTGTGAACTTGTGTCGTGGAATAATAACTCAGATATACTATATTTGATACCATATTTGATATATGGTATCTACTTATATACCTAAGTATCTTTTATAAAACATTAACATCCAAGAATTAGGTCAATCCAATCTGGAAATGACCATTTTCTAATTTGACCAGCCGGCCGATTTGCTAATTTTTAACAACTGCGGTGTAAAACGTTTTGATGGTTACTTTAACCTCCATTACCGTTTATATATATTAGTTAAAAATGGCCAATCATACTAAAGCCGCATTGCATTTTGAAGTGACGATCAAAAACTTATACACCGTAGATGTCAAATGTTAGCAAATAGGCTTGCTTATCGAGGATCGAACCCGGGACCTTGCAATTCAAAAAAACTTCAGATACCATTGAGCCAAAGAGGTCGTCTAATAATAAAGTAATCAAAACTTAACGAAAACATCAGCCTGTTTATTACTAGTAAGGTACTAGTACTACGTGGGTTCTACAGTACTCACATTATCAAAATATAAAAATGTCAAAGAAGTAGAACATCGTTTCAGGGCACAAACACATATCTAGGTTCATCATATGTTAAAATCCCTATATATTATTTGGTTATATGATCCAAAGAAATCAATATAGGTTAATACTTACGTTCTTCGATAAACATGATTTAACTTTTAATTCAATCATAGATTTAAAATACTATTTGTACAAGTACAGTCGGTAGGTAACCATCAATAGTAATGTTGGCGACGTTCACATATTGGCATTCCGGTTCGGTGACCATTTAGGAGAACAGCAAAAAAAGCGATAAAAACTCACCAACTGGATACAACAAGTATGAAATATCGATGTACATGATTATAAAATCCGCCTGATACTCCGAAGGTTATAAAACTTAAGGCTTTTTTGCTCGTTCACCGAATCTTCATCGGTAGTACTAGTAAATGTAACTATGAATTTCAACGAATAGTATTTAGAGCATTTCTGCACGTATATATGCCTGCAATCCTTTGCCGCTGTTGTCAGTTTATCTTGAAAATGGTTCGAATTTCAACCAGTTTTCCGTGCTGACCTGGAATTCGGGTGAAAAGACTATGTTCCACCTTATTCACTTACCGGGCAGTTTGTAAAAGCCGTTCAGGGGAATGGGCAAATATCCATATCATTTGCATCTCATTCCATACATCCATAACCATTTTGATTTCCTTTTTTACCAACACACCCATTATGCTCAACGTGCACTTTAGGTCTTTTACCCCCCCAGAAGGGATAAGGCTGACGGCCACCGTGGTGCAGTGGTTAAAACACCAGAGGTAGAAACGGAATCCTATTTATAAGCCTCCGTTGTCCGTCAACCGGCTGTCACAGGCAGAATATTATGGATCTATGGTCTATTATTATTATTATACTAAAGAAATATCTAGTGGAAAAGACCTTCTTTCTTAGATGATTTCTTGCACGGTAGATAATCCACATTTTATTATTTTGTTTTGATATTGTATTATTCATTTATGACGTAATTAAATTAAAATTATTTGATAAAACAATTTAAATTTAGTTACTTACATTTTATGTTTAAACGTATTTAGCTCAGGCTTAGGTACATCTAACTATATTTCAACATAATGTAAAATTGTTTATAAAATAAATTAATGTAAATGAATTGAACCGAAATAGGAAGACTTGAAATTTTCGCAGAATGTTTATATAATATGCAACAATCATAACAACAAATAACCAAAAAATAAATATAAATATAATATGGGTGGGTGGGGTGGCTATTGGTTTTGATGTATGTATTTTATTTACCGGATTTACACAATTAAAACCGATGATAAGTGTGAAGACTAATTTTGTAAAAGAAAAAAGATGTTTAGAAGTTGTGTGCTAGTAATGAACATTTTTCCATTCTCTACATCACTCGGTTGGTTGACTAGTAGAAAAAGCCATTAGCTTTAAGCTTTACACTTGTAATCTAAATATATAAACTCAAAGGTGACTGACTGACTGACATAGTGATCTCTCAACGCACAGCCAAAACCATTGGACGGATCGGGCTGAAATTTGGCATGCAGGTAGATGTTATGACGTAGGCATCCGCTAAGAAAGGAATTTGGTCAATTCTACCCCCAGGGGGATAAAATAGGGGATAAAAGTTTGTATGAAACTTTGTCAATTTTAAACCGATCGGGCTGAGACTTTGCATGCATAAATTGTGTACAAAGAAGTTTTGTAGGCCTTATTTTTTTACACCGGCTCAACAAAAGTAAAGCCGCAAAAACTATACTTCTTATCGCGAGCGAAGCCGCGGGCAGAAGCTAGTAATGTATAAAGTTAAATAAATAAAAAAAATACACAATAAGAATCTCTAAAACCGTACATTACTATGATTGTTATATTATGGGTACAACTTCTTGCTATTTCCCGCTACGTGAATATGCATAATTTTCTATGGTTCTTAGACATGTTTTAACAATTCGGGATTAACACATCGGGGGTTGTAATATTTATTTGTATACTATGGATACTTATTGCACTTGCGTGATAAAACCAGATAAAACCTAAAATATTGGATGACGAATTGCAACATTAGTGAAAAACTATAATAGGTCGAATATGTATAAAATAAATACTTCGTACTTGTTGTCTCTTATGGAGTATTTTTATCTGTATATTTTTTTCCATGTACATAAACAAATAAAATACCTTAAAATACTCTCTGCCGAAAGAAGCCTGTTTGTTTTTTACGTGGATTATCTTATCTCTATGGTTTTTTATATGTGGTGGCCATCATTGTTGTCAGGTTCTTCTTTTTCTTCTTCTGACTGAAGGCATCCAACATAGCTAAACGACTGCCATTCATACATTTAGAAGCACCGAGGACCTCAAGATATTTTTATGCCACTTGTGTTCCCCAATCCCAGTAGCAACCACGCCCTAGGTTGCTTAACATGCTTTTGCGATAGAATATCTAATATTTAGGTACATATAGCGAATCAAACAAGGTTGTTGTTTTTGGATAGTTCTTTATGACGGCAGCAAGATTTACCTGTATACGTCGATAAATGTGTAAGCATTTATCATAAGTGGTTATTGGAACAGATAATATACTTAGTAAGTGAATCATGTTGGCGTGTCTTATTTGAACTCGAATGAATGAATAATGTTTAACACTAAATAAGTAAAATAGGAATCAGATATACTTCGTTACACAACGTAAAAAAAATAATTGTGTAAAGTACTTTTAACTAAAGCCAAATTAGAACTCCTAGTGATTCAAAAAGAGGTGTGTAATAAGTTCCGCTATGCGGAACTGTAGCTCTTAAACGGGTATACCGATTTTTATAAGTTTTTAGGGTTCCATAGCCAAATTGCAAAAAACGGAACCCTCATGGATGCGTCATGTGTGTCCATATGTCACATCAGAGCCAGCCTTTTTTCCGAAACTATAAGAACTAAACTGTTGAAACTTGGTAAGTAGATGTATTCTGTGAACCACATTAAGATTTTTACACAAAAATAGAACAATAAATTTTGGGGGTTTACTTAGAATTGAAACTCAATTTTTTTTGACATCAAACCCGTACGTTAGGGGTATCTAAGGATAGGTCTTCAAAAATTATATTGAGGTTAATGATATCATTTTTTACTAAACTGAATAGCTTGCGCGAGAGAAACTTTCAAAGTAGTAAAACGTGTCCCCCCCCCCTGTAACTTCTAAAATAAGAGAATGATAAAACTAAAAAAAAATATATGGTGTACATTACCATGCAAACTTCCAACGAAAATTGGTTTGGACCAGATCTAGTAGGTAGTTTTTTTAATACGTCATAAATCGTAAACCGCAGTTTACCTTTCATTCAATCAACTCAAATGTAACAATAACTTTTATATTATGTTACGTGCTACTACGGAACCCATCATGGGCGAGTCCGACTCGCACTTGGCCGCTTTTTTTAATTTGTTGACATGTTTTATCAAAATCAGTCGAGTCGATTACAAGATAAAGTAATTTTCTTAAAGTGCTTGTAATTTAATTATACATTATATGTTATTACTGATGCAGAAATTAGTATTTACATCGGTGCTCTGTCGAAAATAAAGAAATAGATAAATATATATAGGGACAAATTACTTAAAAGGTTACATACGAATCGGACTGAAAATTCTGTGCACCTGTCATTGACATGACATTATTGAGCCGTGAAATTTTTGACGGATTTGTACGTATCTACATGCAGCTTGTAAATGTACCCTCAATAAGTTTTCCTATGGGACCCAAGCAGGGAACTCAAAAAAAAGAGTTCTACCGCCCGGCCAGTTTGTATAGAAATGTCGTTTTTTTTTCAGTTGCTAACATTGTTCCCATAGTAAAAGTTATTCATATTGAAGGGCTGAGTCACACCTGGAAAGGGAACGTCGAGGGTCAATTTAATTGCTGTATAGTAGGTATATTGTACGCCTAGAATAAGTTTTACTTATCATTTTCATCATCATCAATCGCCGAATATAGGTCCATATCTGTATTATCTGTGCACCGCACGGCACAGTAACGTCACTGAATAATAATTCCAAGGATATTTCAGACTGGGTGTATCTTTGTATTACACGACACAATTAATGTTTGAAATTCTTTACAGTTGTTTTTGCATAACACAAACTAAGTTTACATTACATGAGATAAAATAGTGTTATAAAGCTAAAGCACCAAATATATAAAGCTAAAGCATATAAAAGTGGGTATTTCCACCTAGGTTCCGACTATTAAATAACTGCCAATCTTCCAAACACTAGATTCTTACTCAAGGCCGCTTCCACCAAGTCAAATTCAATTATGTAACTATCATCAAGACATATAAAACAAAACCAGCGCCATTGTTTCGATGGTTAACACGCTTAAAATTACTCTTTATGACGGATTTCACAGTCATTTGTAGGTTTCATATAGATATAATGACAGGGATATTAAGTGTTGAACCTAATGTTATTTTTTTCTGATTTTATTAAATAGATAAGGTACATATTCTGATGGACCTCGATCCGTAACCCTACAGGATACTGTGTTTTCAAGGAACGGTAGAGTGCTAACTAATTTATTAACAATCCGATTGTAGATGTAGAGATTATTGGTAGAGCAAAATATTTACTAACTCAAAAATAGAAAAGCCGATCGAGTGACTATTGTCGTGGGTAAGCTACTTTGTCAACGTAAATTTTTACTATTTACCAATGAATTAAAAAAAAAGCATTAGTTCTTAATAATACATGATATTATAGACTAGCCGTGTGGTTTCCGGTAGAGTAGAATAGGACCACTTCTAGTCTTCCCATGGAGGTCGTAAGAGGTGACTTAGGAAATACAAGCTAAACAAAGCTCATAAACATCAATGAGACCTCTCCAATCCGAATGGCCAGCGAGGAGAGTGTAGGCCAAATCCTCTGTCTGCTCTGGCCAAGTATTGCTCCGGTAGTACAGAGAGGGTCATGCTCCTGCAGTGGAGACTAAAAAGACCTGATGATGATTTAATAGTTAAGTTATGCTTCTTCCATTCTACTTAATCGAAGTAGCTGATCTAGTAGTGAAAGTTGCATGTAGGTATTAATGAGTAGTCTCATTGTTTGTATCATGATGTGCGTCTCAGAGATCCAACTAACTTGTGATTTCATCATCTAAATAGTTTGATGGAGATTTGTAGGGACTACGAGCATTTACAAAGATTTTAAAATTACGTCCATCTTCTGATGATAGAGCTAGTATTTCTTTTGCCAAATTAGTTGCTGCGTGACACAAACGTATATTCGTTTCCTATTTGGCCAGTTACCAGAAAAAGGTGGTTTATACTGCAATATTATACAACAGCCATTTGCTAAAATATCAACCTAGGAAATGCCTAGCCAAGTTACTGTTCGTAAGAAGTTAATAATTTTTACTTTTTACAATAATATTTTTTAATTTCTATGCTTTTTCATCGTAATGGATCGAGGGAATGGGTAAAATCTGAGGAATCATGTGAATAGGCGATGCGGCTAGCAACTCACCACTAATTTGATTCCGTTTTCCAATGAATGCACACCAACATGCTTAAAGAGATGGCTAAACATGGACTTTAGGTTTTATAGACCACGGCTCTGTCTACCCCTCAAGGGAAAAAGACGTGATACTATGTACGTATGTAATAATAATTTTAACTAAATAAGTACCTAATTGGAAGTTGGGTTGGAAAATTGCCAAATTAAGTAATATTAAATATTCAATCACGCAATAACTCCCGAGAAGTTTAGTTTGTTACCGAGCTAGAGGTTCCCGGGGTATAGTTTTTTTATATATATTTGACGGCAAACAAGCAGACGAGCCACCTGATGGAAAGTGGTAATCATCGCCCATGGACATCTGCAACACAAGAGGAGGTGCTGATGCGTTATCGACTCTTAAGATACCTGTAAACACACCTTTTGAAGGACCCCAAGTCATAGCACACAGGGAAAACCTCGGGAAGGATCCTGCTGTATGAGGGAATAACCACGTGAAGCTCTGACATTTTTGGAGACCCAAGTGTCAAGGATGTGGGGATGGACTTTACTCCTGTGGCGGGTGGTGCGGTGGTAGAAAAGTGACGGTGGCACCAATTAAAAAAGTTCTTCAGAACACTCCCTATAGTATAGACGGTAAAATACCCACAGAGAGCCAACGACTTTCCGGAGACTGAGGATGTCTAAATCGTCTGTGAGTGTGGGATGGTTGATAATAAGAATTTGTAAATGAAAGTTTACATACAAGTTACAAAAGTAATTTTGTAAATGCTACTTTAACTGTATTTTCACTTTCATTATGAAAATTACAAACTACTGTACATAACTGTTTCGTAAGTAATTGTTAACCCAAGGGCTAAGCAAGGTAATAAGAATTTTCATTACATTTCGTAAAATAAGAAATTTATAACAAGATAATTAGCATGTTTATACTTACTAATTGTTATCTGTTTGTTACTTTGTTGATATGATAACTGTTGGCCCGACAGATTACTCAAATTAATTTCAACTTGATTTGGAAAATACTATTCTAGTTGCTTTAAAATAAAAAAGACGTCATAAAGTGACGATTGTTATAATTAAACTAAAAGTTGGCTGCATGCACTGATGCATCGAGAAATAAAAACAATTTATGGCAGTTGGATTGCGGCCAAGCGCATTACCTTCCTAATTATGTATTTGGAGCACACAATAAAATTGATCGATGTGACGGTTTTCATATGTTTACAACAAACAAACTAACTGCTTTGAACTTTGTTAGTGCGGAACGATATTGGCAAATTGTAGCTCACACTCAAACCGCAATTATTTCCAAATACCGTGCTCGATGAGTTTTCTTTGGATAACTGAGCTTCAGAAAAATTGTACTTACACAAATTTTAGCTATTCGTTAGCTTAGGGGGGGGGGGTTGACCCAATTTGTATGAAATTTGGTATGGAGGTAGTTTAAGGCCTGGGAAAGGACATAGGGTACCTTGAATTCCGGGAAATTCTACTGTTGCCGAGGGATCGATACTAACAGGGGTTGTTTTTATGATGTAAATAAGCAATAAGAAAGGATTTTTAGAAATTCAACCCCTAAAATGAAATAGGGGTGAAGTATAAAGAAGAAGCTTAATGAAAGTAGGTATAAAATTCTCTATTAAAATCAAAAAGTTAATGTAATATATGATATTTAAAATTTGAATGGAAATTTTCACATTTCTGGACTTAGAAGTATAAATATCCATACTTCCATACTAATATTATAAATGCGAAAGTAACTCTGTCTGTCTGTCGTCTTTTCACGTTTCAACCATTGAACCGATGTGGATGAAATTTGGGAAGGACATAGGGTACCTTTTATTCCGAAATTCTACTGTTCCCGAGGGACCGACACTAACGCGGGCGGAGCCGCTAGTACCCTTATAATCAGTCTTCTGTTTTTTCATTTGCATGACATAATATAACGGATCCTCAGCTCTCACTCAATATTATTTGCAAGTTAAAGCCACATTAATCTCTGCATAAAACGTAATAATATTTCTGCAAAACGAACGTGCGACGTTATAATGTGGTCAATGAATTCACTTTCTCTAGAACGCAATGACCGTTCTCTATTACGGTTAAAGTATTTCTTAGTATAGATTTTTTTGTACGAACGTATTATTTAAAACACATTACAAGTTTGAGATTCCGATTATTTGTTTCTAACGCCTTTTCGAAATTTTGTCCGTGTAGGTATTTATTAAATTTTATTATTCGATCCTAAATACAGTATGTACATTCCTCACAAACTTAATATCAATAAGATATGCTTAATTACAAAAAAAACCGGCCAAGTGCGAGTCGGACTCGCGCACTAAGGGTTCCGTACATTAAATATAATACATTTTAAATTATTAAAAATATAATATGATGTAACTAAAAATTTACGCTTTTCGCAATTTTTCCTTTATCTGTGCTACATGACGTTGCTTCGTACCAAATTTCAAGATTTGAGTTCACGGGACCCTATAGGTTTTCATTTCCTTGAGAGTTTCGAAAATTATTAAAAAAAATTTTATTATATGAAATAATAAAAAATGTATGCTTTTCGCAGTTTTTCCTTTATCTGTGCTTTATGACGTTTCTTCGTATCTTTTGACTGCGTTGGCTTAGAAGTTTGATTTTTTCACAGCTCCAAGATACAGTAGACCTGAGTATTTGATATGAATTTCAGCTTGATACCCCCACGCGTTCCTGTGAAAAAGGGTCGTGACAGACCGACAGACAGACAGACGGACAACCAAGTGATCCTATAAGGGTTCCTTTTTTACCTTTTTTAGTTACGGAACCCTAAAAACCGAGTTAGAAATTTCCAACTGTTTTTGAAGATCACTTAAAATTTATTCTACTTAACAATTATGTAACAGTTATGCGAAACGTAATAATATAGGGCAGCGTTTCTTAATGTTTTCAGTCTGCAGACCCCTAGAAAATCAAGCACACTTTCAAGTCCCTCTTAATAAAACACACAGGAGTAAATTTAGTTCAATATATTTTAGTACTGAAACATTTTAATAAAAAAATATTAGGAATATTCGGTATTTAGTTGTAAAAATAATAGTTGTAGCTGGCATTTATTTAAAAATACACATACCTACTCGCGGATCCCCAGGGGTCCGCCGACCACAGGTTAAGAAACACTGGTATAGGGGATGGGTGCATGTTGTTTATAAATACAAAAATGGCACCGTGTTGCTGAAACCACATGTCGTTCAGATCCATGCTGACTGGTTGAGGCCACAAGAACTCAAAATTCGCTGCGTAGTGCTTCGTGAAATTTAAAGTTGTTGAGAACGATGCCGAATTGATGTTTTTGGCGACACTCGTTTACAGCAGCAATGTTTTCGAGAGACCGGTGCGTTGTCTGCCGCACAAGACTTCTGCTGTATATATATATATATCTAACCCATAACCGACCCAGTTTCTTCAAATTTATGGACCTCTCTTCGAAAGGTTGACAGATTAGGTGCACTTTCTCGACTAAAAATTCTTCGAAGTTTGCGAGCGGGCTCAGCATAACTTACCAAATTTTTGTAATAAGTTTTATAATCGTAAATTAATCGGAATAAACATAGGTGACACCTGCTTTTATTTTGCATTCACAATGCTATTTTTGAATAAAATATGGTGAAGAAATTTCATGCGGTCAGGGATTGAATCAGCTACCTAGGTCTATGTACGACCTACGCTCTGCCAACTGAGCTGCCGCATAATTTTAACCTAAAATAGTAGATATATATTTTTTTTACTAAATGTTGGATTAGGCATTTGTCTCCCATCTCACCTGATGGTACAATAATAAAGTTGACCATACCCAGTTCCAAGTTGACGTTGTCGCTTCTAGTCGCGTCCAGTGTTAACAGCTTTGTCTACGTTCCGATGTCGTCTATGCGCATCGAGCGAGAGACCGAGAAAGGGTAAACACACGGAATAATAAACCTCATGGAAGGAACGTGTAGGCGTGGCCCGCGTGCCGCAGTTAAGCACAGCGAGTCTTAACCAGGCTCAATTACTCTGTTGTTGTTGGTGTGACGCGACGTGTGGCTGCCGGTGTATTACTTTGCGTGTTTCTTAAAAAAACTCTTATAAATGACTCGATGCTCTATCCTTGAGTGCAAAAACAATAGTAGTACTAAGAACTTACTACGATCAGGTGTTTCTTATCATCAATAAGTCGCTATTTACTCTGTATTTCATAAATTTGTTTTAGCATTAACCTCTGTCTATTTAATTGAAAATAAATATTAGAGTAAATAAAAAATTACACGTATGCCTATTGAGATAAAGTCTAAAATTGTATGATGCCTCGATCATGTACGCCATCTAGTGGCGAGTGGTAGAATCAGAAATTACGACACAAGGCGAAGTAAGCCATTCTATTTAATAGGGTTGTGATATCATCGAATATCGATTTGTAAAAGTATTAATTTTTGAATTATATATGCACACGCTTTTTATTGTCACTGTGTACTGGATAATTTAACTTTAATATAGTTGACGTTATTAACGTACTAGCTTTCGCCCGCGGCTCCACCTGCGTCAATGTCGATCCCTCGGGTATAGTACGTTTTTCCCGGGATAAAAGGTAGCCTATGTCCTTCTCCGCACTCCAGAGAACTTGTATGCAAAGTTTCATGATGATCGGTTCAGTAGTTACGGTGTGAAAGCGTAACTAACAAACAAATAAGCAAACAATCAAACTCACTTTCGCATTTATAATATTAGTAAGGATAATACTTAAAATTGAAGACTAAACCTACACAAAATTAGAAGCAAAAAGGCCCGGCAGTTCGTTGCCCTACAATGCTCAGAAGGCTGGCAGCATTGCCACGATAGATGGTAATGCTGATTTTTGTGCAAGGCCAGTCCTGGTCAAAGATAACATCTACTGACTTTCAGGCGAAAGTCAGTTGATGTTTCCTGTTATATATTATTTTAATAAATAAAACTAAAAATTAATTAAATCTTAAATAAAAACCTACCTATAAATATAATCTACCTATAAATATTCGTTCATTTATAATATAAAATACAGATAAAAAATTTATAATATAATTATGTTCCCGAGAAACCGCTATTGAAACTAGTTTGTCTTGAATTCTATAGAATAAACTAATTTGGCCTAGGATGAACAGATTTTAAATATTCATCATCATTTCGAGTAGGTGTCACGGTCAATCGACCATGCACACCCTAGTGTCAGAGTTCTTCGGAACCGCCTCTCGGCCTCTGACGTGGTTCCTTTAACGACTACCAGATGGCAGCCGGAACCACCGGCTTAACGTGCCTTCCGAAGCACGGAATCATCTTTATTATCAGACAATCAGGTGATTCAAGCATGCAATGTCCTAACCTAACCAAACTGGAAACAACTAAACAAAGTATGCTTCCGGTGGGAATTGAACCCACGACCCCCGGGTCAACAGGCAAAGCCTTAATCACTAGACCACGGGGGCTGTTAATTATTTTTATATTTTATTTTTTATATTATTTTAAATATTGTTTAATTATGTATGGTAGTTTAAGTGGTAAAATAATAAAATATAAGAAATAATGAACAAATCAAACAGATTGAGCCAAAGTAAGTTCAAGACTTGTGTAATGGGATACTAACTCAACGATCCTATATTTTATAATAAACTAGCTTTCGCCCGCGGCTTCGCCCGCGTCAATATCTGGAATAGTACTTTTTACGTAACAAATAAACTCACTTTCGCATTTATAATATCAGTTTATAATATTAGTAAGGATAGATAATATAGATAAACATCCAAGTCCCACGTCAAATCTGAAAAATATCATTTTCCATCTTGACCTGACCGGGGTTCGAACCCGGGACCAATCGTGTCGCAGGCTGGCGTGTTAACTACTGCCCCACAGAGTTCGACTGAAGTCGGTCAGTATAGATCACAACAGTGAGGTCATTTTTAGAAACCAAGATGGCGAATGCTACTTTTCAACAATAATTATTGAATTACAATGAATTAACACCAATTTTAGAATCGATCGATTTCCTAGCGTCATTAGCAAAAAGATATGAACCCAATCCCTATTTGAGTAGCAATGACATTATTGATAAAACATTCTAGAAGAATAAATAATGGAATTCAAATTGAAACCTTAAATCTTAGTAAATAGGGTGTAAAATTGTGTACAACTTTTAAGTACGACATCTTTTGGCGAATAGCTGAATCTCAGACTACTTAAGTCTGAGATCGTTAAAAGCACATTGAAAGAAGCCGACGTAGCATATGCACGCTGTCATAAAAACCACAAAGTGTTATTGCTTAATTCTACTTTATGGCGCAAGAAATAAGGTTTTTCTTTTTGTAATGCAAACTGATTGTTATTTCTTTGTGGTTCCAAGAAATTATAAGCTTTCTAATTCGTTTAATTTCAGTGTGCGTAAAATGTTATTGTGTGAGTTTGGCGACAGTGGTTTTCAAGAAAAATATATGCTATGCCCGTTCCTCTTGTTTTTTAAATTCCGTGGGTAAACACGAGACCCTATTAATATAGCTCCGATGTCCGATTGTCTGTCTGTCTGTCTGCCAGTCCGTCTCTCACCCATCAGAAAATCTCATGAACCGTAATAATTAGGCAGTTGAAATTTCCATAGATGATGTATTTTTGCCGCTATAAATAAAATAAAAATTTAAGGGGGTTCCTATACAACAAACGTGATATTTTGGCTTGTTTTTGCCCGATATTGATAATGACAACAGACGCTTGAAATATTCACAGAATATTTAGTTATATATACACTTTAAAAATAAATTAATATTAAAGAGAGGCTCCCATACAACAGACATGATTTTTTGCCGTTTTCATAGATAACGGTACGGACCCTTCGTGCGCAAGTCGCACTTGGCCGGTTTTTAAAAATCCGTGAGGGCAGTGTAACGGAACACTTATGTTCTCGTTCATGATTCTCAAATATTAACTGGAAAACTGAAATTCAATCATAAATACAGTCCTTTGTAAATTGTTCCACAATAATTCATTATATCCATCTTATTTTGTTTGTTGTGAAGCAGAATGACATTGACAGTTTGTCTTATCTATAAATGACGCGAGGAAGAAAATTGATCTATGATCTATGAAAAGTAGAACTTAAATTAAAAATATGAAATTAAAAGTATAGTTTGACTGACTTTATATCTTTAAGTAAGAACAAGGAAATAAATAATCATGATGATAACAAAAATTTGATCAAATAATTGATAATTAGTTTATTCTTTTGTCTAGTTGAAAAAAAGTAAGCATTTTACGGATAATCGAGAGAATCGATTCAATCAAAATTAAATAAATATTAAAATAAATTAATACTCAGCGTAAAAGAAATTTAAATGGTAAAATTTATTATAATATCTCGTGATACCAGATTATGCTAATAGGTCGATTCAAGGGATTCTATAGATAGCACAGGGAACACTAATAATTAAAAGAAAGCTATGAGATTGTCTATGGAATTAAATTTGTTACAAGACACGCTGACCTTTATTTCGTTACTATTAGGGGTGAAGAAAGAGACAGGTAGTCTTGGAATGTTTTAGAAAGTTTTGGAACTAACCAATGGAAAAACTTTATTCAATTGAGAATTTAATGAAAAAGGTCTTATCGACAGGAATGAGCAAGGCAGATTAGTTATTAAATGTAGAGATATTAGTTAGATATTTGCATGAGGTTTTTAAAAAAAATATTGGCCAACGGTTTTTCAGTCGAAGTGGTGTGATTTCTGAGAACCGCACGGTAGCGAGTATAAAAGGCTACGGCGCCATTAGTCTGGGTGATTACGCCTCGGGGAATTTGAGGAGTCAAGAGGATTTGCTGCCAGAACGCCACTGCAAGTTTTATTTTAAATCAAGAAAGAAGTAGTTTAAAGTGTGGGTTATCGCGTTATCTTGGCAAATTAGGATCGAAAAGTCCCGCGAAGTCCCTTGCAAAAATATTTTAGCTAAGAAGCACATTGGTATCGTGTTCTGAAGTTAAAATATTGTAGATTCTTTTGAAATATATGAATATTAGCTTGTCCAGAGTAAATTCACCATAATAGTTTCATATACTGTAAAGTTTTGAATGATATTGAGGAAATGATGTTGGGGAGATCTTTGATTCTTCGAAATCTTCTCCGTGTCAAATCTGAGATATCTAGTTTCTATTTGTTTGATTTTAATGTAAGTTTAATAGAGTTTTGTGTCGAATTGGGGAATACATGGCCAAGATCAACGCTGGACCTCTATTCCTTATGAGAGCGATTGTTCTTTATGAGGGTAGCGGCCAAGTAGGAGTAAAAATAATTCGACATTGTAGCTGGTCGAATGGGCTGAAATTCCCAGCCTAGCTATGCTACTTGGGGCGTCCAGACGGCCTCTGTGCCTACGGAAACCTACGGTCCGAACGGTGCGCTAGTTTTCAGCTCCCTAGCCACTTGGGGACACGTCTGGGACCTCAAACCTTTGTTAGGGCGTGGAAGTCTCGATCCTGACCACAAGAGATGACCACAACCCAAGAGTGATAGGAATAATAGGTTCGTGGGCCCAAACTCTGGCTCCCTTTTACAGCTTAGAGATGACGGATCCTTGCTAGGAACCTAATCTATTTACCAGAGTAGGAAATCTGATTTTAGGAGCAGTCAGGCAGGTAGAATCATTAAAATAGGGCGAGGGAAGCTTCCTCAAATCTTTTTAGCTAGATTAGGGAGCGATCTCTTACACCGGAGTTCGTTCTACACACACACACACTTTGGGGATGGGGGGACAGTAACTTAACACCTTTAGACTAGAAATTAGGGACTGATAGGGACTAGATTAGGCCCATTAACGGTTGCGTCAGGATAAGGAAAAGAGGGGTATAGGAGATAAAATTCCATTCGTTTTCACGGTAAATCCGGTGGTAGCAATATAACCATCCAAGCTGCTGGTGGGTAGGACGTTAATAATTCAAACAATTAATCTTCGACAGTAATTTTAAGTTAGATAGTCGTATCTAATATGAAAGTGAAGTTGAATGTGAAAATATGATAACAAAATGGCATAAGTTGGTTCTGTGATAGTGACAAGTGATAATGCTGACGAAATGTGCGTATTCTGATTGTGAAAGATTCAGAGAATCTGTTTCTAACAAAGGTATGAAATTCCTAACCTTAATTTTTATGTACAAGGCCCTGATATATAATAGTGTATAGAGTATCCACCTGAATGATTTGGGGATTTTCATATTGTAAAATCACATAGATTGGCCATGAACAACTAATATCATAACTTGTGGCATAATCTCATAGCTACTTGACAATGGATTGAGTCGGAGTTGTCTATTTAATTACTAAATAAATACCTTCTTGATCTACCTATTTTGTTGAAAAATTCAGATTTGTTTAGTCCAGTGAGATCTCATAACTCTCTGACAATATATTATCATGATAATCATTCTCTGAAGGGGATGGTCTGTTGGTTCCATGGAAGTCATGTAAATTCTGTAAGGTTGAGATATTGACAATCCACATATATACCATATGATTCATCTAATTCTGGAATGAATAATGAATTCTGGGAGAGTAATGTTCCTTATATACTACCAAGGGCGAGTGTAAGGTTGACTCCAATCCCTATTTATTGAAATACAGGAATATTACAATCCTCACACGTAAATTTGATTGAATCACTGAGACAAATAAGTCTGATGTAAATGTGCTTAAATACTAATAGACATTTCATCTCCATCTATCTCTAAGATCTAGAGTTAGTGCATAATAGTGCTTATACATAACAGCATGGCATAACATTTACATGCTTACATACATAGCTACATAATTCCTGAAAATAATAGGATAATGAGTAACAATTGATACAGGAAGTATTATCATGTAAGGATGCCTTTTCTACAGTGAAGGTTGAGGTATAGTTTGACTGACAAACAAACCCTTGCTATAAAACTCCATCTGAGTACCTAATACTACCTGCTTGTTGTAAATTCATAATTTGAGTTCTTTGCTTTTACACCTCCGTGGTGTTATTTCAAAGTAAATAAGTCTGAACTCATCCCAGCGAACACAATGAGAGCATAATGCTTGTGTAGCAGGTAATACGCTTGAAGACATTTAGTCTACCCTCTTGTCTCTGAATTAATAGTCAGACATAATTTTACTGACAAATTGCCTATCCTACTATTAGGTGGGAACAGGTACTATTTACTCTTTAATGGGTATCCCTATTGCTTTCCAAAAGAAATTAGCATACGGAGGAATCACGTCCAAGTCTGGATGACGAGTGGTACTCTGGCGGGCGGAAGGCGGGGCTCGACAGTAAACCGTAACTCCAAAATGCTGGGTACATTCACTATAATGTATATCTACCACCACTGACTAATACATACAATGACAATATTAAACTATTACCTTAGACTTCTATCCAATATCTACAGTTGTGGACATCTATAACTCATTATAGATCAATATGGTTACTTACATTCTAATACTTACTATACATATCCGAAATTCAATACTATATCTATAAGCCGCTGGTAGAGGAACAATTTCTGTAGAATGAACCATGCTAGATAAGCAATATGCTCTTTAATGAAAATAATTAACCAACTCTTCATAAAATAAGGCAATTATATTAATGTGAAATAGCAGGCAACAGAAAATAACACAAAGTGCAATTTGAACAATATTTATTAGGAAAAACATAAGCGTACCTTACGATAAGGTTATTCTTATTTATAAGTAAAAATTAGTCATACACAAGGCCGATAGCAACCTTAGGCATAGCATAAGATAGGACTAGGCTTCCTCACCATAGGTTAAGGTCAAAATCACTTCATTTAAGAAGGTCCAGGGGTTACTATGATAAAACAAGGGTTACTTCCGCTAGATATGATCATGCCATATAGATTTGAACAAAGAAACAAAACATTAATAGGGTATGTAGGTTGATAAAGTAGATTAAGAGTAATACAGCTAGTATTTGGTGCAGTTAGGAATTCATAGTAAGGGTAGGCTAGAGAAAAAAAAAAAAATACACATAGGTAGGGTACAATTAGTGTCCCGTGACCAGGATATCTGGTGTGATAGCTGTATTACTAGTAATAGTGTTTTGATTGATTACGGCCCCAATAATCCAAAGTGTTAGCATAGCAGTGTATACATACATAGGTTAATTTGATAGTAGAAATGTTCGATTTATTGTTTTGTTTCACTGTTCAAACCCGCTTAGTGACTGGACAGGCGATTCTCCATAAGGATGGCTTCGTTTGGTCACATTTTGATGCCGAGACATGGAAAAGATGTTGTGATTTTGTTGAAATGGTTTCATGTTTTTCAATCGTGTTGGATTAAGCCACATTTCACATCACTCGAAACCGTAAGCAAAGTAGTAGGGTCGTATTTTCTGTGAGTTGTATTATATGTCAATTTAGATACCTGAAACAAATAAAATAGCTTAATAAAAAAGAAATAAATGCTTAATTTTGCTACTACGCATTTTGATATTGTGAATCTGTCATTATCTTCACGTTTGACAGTTGTCGTTGTCGTTGGTATATTAAGCAAAGATAAGTAGTGTTATGCAGCCATACGAGTGAGGCTCTACACTATGCGAGAATATTTTAAGCAGATTCTTATCTCTATAGAATTAATGTTGATTTGTTTTCTGTTTGCTGGATTATGTTAACATAATTTAACAATAACAATTAGAATTTACTTAGAAATAAAAACGATTTCGTAATTATGGTAACTTTGCATAGCTACTAAACAAAATAATAGTATGAAATTATTAAGACATTATCTACGGCTATGAAAATGTTTTATATCACCGGCGTCATCTAGTGATCACTAGTTGAACTATTGATAGTACGGTTTGATATTAGTTCTAAGCATCGCGTTATTTAAATTACCTTAATATTTAAATAGATATTCCTAAATATTTATTTTTCAAAAAAAAATTTTGCATATTGAGCTAGGTAGAAAACTACATAAAACTAAAGAAAAAAATATCTACATACTAAAACATTTTATTACAAAATAATTATACCTTTTATCGTTTTAATATATTACTACGGATTTAATGCGTATATATTCGGACACTGGGATTTATTATTGGCTCAAGTTGTATTGAAGGAAGGGATATTGATATGTGGTTTGTTTTGGTTGTCAGATCTGACCTTACGATACGGGTAACAATTATCTGATCCTAAATCGTGCTGAAAACCTATAAGATGGTTAGACCTCAGCGTAAACGTAAAATCCCGAGAAGGTATGGACCTCAGGATTCTAATAGGGAAAATGAAGAAGAACCAGTGATAGAACAAATACCACTTGAGGGTGAAACTAATTTATCTCAACCTCTAGAAGAACCAGTGATAGAACAAATACCACTTGTGGATGAAACTAATTTAGATCAACCTCTAACGAAAAGAAGATGTCGGCGTATAGTAAAACCCATGCGTAGAGAACAAGGTTCAAAAGAAATAGCTGTAATGCAATCTATGTTAAGGAGAACCGTAGGGTTATTGACAAGAAAGATAAACGAATTAGGAGAAGATGTTAAACGTACAAGAGCAGCCTCAACAGGAGTCGCAGTCGAAACAAAATCAAACTGTAAATTCAGTCGAAAATGTAAACAGTGCGGATGCTGTAGTGTTAAACTAGAGAGGGTTGATAAAGTCTCCGGATCAACTCCGACATCAGGGGACAGGGGATATCATATGATGGTTCGAATGAATTGGAGGCCGGGTCAAGCGTTAGGGAAATTTAGTACTGGGTCAAAATATCCCATATGTCTTAAATTAAGAGCTAACTATGACGGACAAGGATTAGGATATGGGAAATTAGACTTTGAAACGCAAGATATAGCTGGTCAAATAGTAGAGGTTTTAAAATTAAATAGTCAACACTCATTATTTGATATACATGAGGGCAGTTTAGTGTCAGCGGTTTTCGATGAAAGGGTCGAAAAATCACAGGGCAGTCGTAATTTTAAATCTGAGTTACTAGTGAACATCTTTGACGAAAAGATAGTTGCTCTCTTAGATACAGGTAGCGATATAACGTGTGTGTCAGAAGAATTTTGGAATCTTTTACTTTCTAAAAATCCTAATATACCTTCCTTACCTATTAAACCTTTCTTTATTAAAATAGCAGTAGGACAAAAAAATATAGAAATTCGTAAAATAGCTTTAGTTAAATTAGGGATAGGCCCATTTGAAAGTGACCTTTCTGTATTAATAATTCCAGGGCTTACCTCCAGCCTTATTCTTGGTTTCGACTGGATGAAGGAAAATAAAGTTTCTATTAAGTTAGACGAACATGAAAAAGGGATCGAAATATTAATAGGTCAGGAAAAGCGTCTGTTTAAGTTCCATGAGAGTCGGCAAATTAACAGTGTGGTATGTCCGGAACAGGCGTTGGAAGTGAACGAAGTAGTCGAGAGTTCGTATAAGAACATACAAAATTTAATAACTCAGTTAAAATTAAGTAATTATCAGAAAGTAGAGCTTAAAAGGGTATTATTAAAACATGCCAAGTTATTTTCATCAAAATTGGGACGTAGTAATTGTTATGAACATGTTATAACCATGGAACCTCATGCACCAATAGTGAGGAAAACTTATCCAATCCCATATGCTTATAGGGAAAAGATAGAAAATAAATTAAAAGAAATGCTAGAGCAGGGAATTATTAGTCGTGAATCCACTCCTTATTGTAGCCCATTAACATTTACTTTGAAAAGGGATGGTACAATTCGTGTTCTATTAGACGCTCGAGAAATAAATAAACATATGGTACCGGAAACCGAGAAACCTCCTTTACAGTTAGATGTAATAAATTCATTTCAGGGAGCCAGATTTATTAGTATTTTAGATTTAAATAACGCATATTTTCAGATCCCTATTTCGAGAGATAGTAAGAAGTACACAGGGTTTTCATTTAACGGAAAGTCATATGTATACAATGTTCTACCTCAAGGATTAAAAACGTCAGTCGGAAGTTTTAGTAGGGCTATGGATTTTATATTGGGACACGAAGTTAGTGATTTTTGTGTTAATTATTTAGATGATTTAGCTATAATAACTACTGGAAGGTTAGAAGACCATCTAGAGCATTTAGATATAGTATTGGGGAAGTTAGCAAAAGCTGGACTAACTTGCAACCTAGAAAAGTGTAAGTTTTTGTGTAGTGAAGTGAAAATGTTAGGAAACATAATTTCCACTTCTGGACTTAAAACAGATCCAGACAAAATAGAATCAATTCAAAAATTCCCAGTTCCAAAAAAGTTAAAACAAGTTAGAGCCTTTTTAGGCTTGTGTAATTTCTATCGAAGGTTTATACCAAATTATAGTTTCCATATTCAACCATTGTGTGATTTACTGAAGAAAGCGAGCGCCTGGAAGTGGGGAGAAAACCAACAGGCTGCATTTGAAAAGGTAAAATCATTATTTATTAAAACTGTAGAACTAAACCACCCAGACTTCAGTAAACCATATTATTTGCAAACAGATAGCTCAGGAATAGGCTTAGCTGGGTTTTTGTATCAATTAGATAACTTAGGGCAAATAAAGATATTAGGATTTCATAGTAAACTTTTGAAAGGAGCGCAGTTAAATTGGACTGTTACAGAACAGGAATTCTATTCAATTATTTGTTGCTTAGAAAAATTTGAAACTTACCTAAGAGGATCTAAAGTAATAATTAAAACTGATCATAAAGCCTTAACCTTCGTGAAAAACTGTAAATTATATAATGCAAGGTCAGCTAGATGGATTAACTATTTGGAACAGTTTCAGTGTGAGGTACAGCATGTTAAGGGGAGAGATAATATAGTAGCGGATATTTTATCCAGGTATCCACCTGTAAATGATATTTTGCAGGAAGATAAACATGATTTGCCCAAAATATCTTATACTGAGGTTAGGCCAAATAGGGAATTACTAAGTAAATTGAAAGAAATGTCTAAATTGCAACAGGATGACTTAGAGATCAGTAAAATAATTTCAGAATTAAGAAAACAGGGGGTAAATAGTCAGTCTAATTCAACGCTTAAAAGATATATGTTGAAAGATGGGTTGTTATATTTTTTACCAGATGGAATAGTAAATCAAGTCCTTTATTTACCTCAAATGCTAAGGGAGGAGATTATCTGGCAAGTTCATATAGAAATGGGACATCAAGGGGCATATAAAATTATTAAATATATTAGAGATAGATTTTATTGGAGGGGACTTACTAGGCAGGTCAAAAGTGTGTTGAAGGGTTGTCATGATTGTCAGATTTCAAAGAGCGATACGGTTAAGCTTGTAGGGCCCTGTCAATCAATAATATCTAAAAATATAGGAGATTTAGTGATGATAGATTTATATGGCCCTTTACCCAGTGGGAAATTTGGAATGAACTATATCTTAGTGATTCAGGATTCATTTAGTAAATTTGTAAAATTATTTGACCTTAAGAAAGCAACAGCGGTTTCAGTTATTAATAAGACTAAACAATTCTTTAAAATAATTAAGCCTAAGGCTATTATGTCAGACAATGGGTCTCAGTTTGCTAGCAGGTTGTGGAAGGAAACTATGAGTCAGTATGGTGTTAGGGTTATTTATACAACAGTTAGAAACCCACGTCCAAACACAACGGAGCGAGTGAATAAGGAGTTAGGCAGACTGTTCAGAACCTATTGTAGTGCAAGACATCAAAGTTGGGTAACTGTGTTGCCAAAAATAGAAATATTATATAATAACACACTTCATGAGAGTACTGGGTTTACACCTTGTGAGATTTTGTATGGTGAATCTACAAAACTAACTTTTGATGAGGAAATTGGTGTTGACTTAAGAACTCAGACTGTGGATTCTATTAGGGAAAAGGTTAGAGAGAACTTGCAGAAGGCAAGTCGGGTACGGATTGACAAGTTTAATAGAAGATACAGAATTATACAATACCAGATAGGAGATTTAGTTAAATTAAGAAGGTTAAATAGATCAGATGCTAAGATGAAAATAACAAAGAAGTTTGAGCCGTTATATGAAGGTCCATATGTGATTGCAGTCAACCCTTATAAAAATGTCTATCTGTTGGTTGATCCGGTGACAAATAAAGAAAGAGGAAAGTTTAACACTATACATCTGTCGAGGTATTATAAGTGATCATAGATGAAAATTAAAATTTTCTATTAAGTTAGACGAACATGAAAAAGGGATCGAAATATTAATAGGTCAGGAAAAGCGTCTGTTTAAGTTCCATGAGAGTCGGCAAATTAACAGTGTGGTATGTCCGGAACAGGCGTTGGAAGTGAACGAAGTAGTCGAGAGTTCGTATAAGAACATACAAAATTTAATAACTCAGTTAAAATTAAGTAATTATCAGAAAGTAGAGCTTAAAAGGGTATTATTAAAACATGCCAAGTTATTTTCATCAAAATTGGGACGTAGTAATTGTTATGAACATGTTATAACCATGGAACCTCATGCACCAATAGTGAGGAAAACTTATCCAATCCCATATGCTTATAGGGAAAAGATAGAAAATAAATTAAAAGAAATGCTAGAGCAGGGAATTATTAGTCGTGAATCCACTCCTTATTGTAGCCCATTAACATTTACTTTGAAAAGGGATGGTACAATTCGTGTTCTATTAGACGCTCGAGAAATAAATAAACATATGGTACCGGAAACCGAGAAACCTCCTTTACAGTTAGATGTAATAAATTCATTTCAGGGAGCCAGATTTATTAGTATTTTAGATTTAAATAACGCATATTTTCAGATCCCTATTTCGAGAGATAGTAAGAAGTACACAGGGTTTTCATTTAACGGAAAGTCATATGTATACAATGTTCTACCTCAAGGATTAAAAACGTCAGTCGGAAGTTTTAGTAGGGCTATGGATTTTATATTGGGACACGAAGTTAGTGATTTTTGTGTTAATTATTTAGATGATTTAGCTATAATAACTACTGGAAGGTTAGAAGACCATCTAGAGCATTTAGATATAGTATTGGGGAAGTTAGCAAAAGCTGGACTAACTTGCAACCTAGAAAAGTGTAAGTTTTTGTGTAGTGAAGTGAAAATGTTAGGAAACATAATTTCCACTTCTGGACTTAAAACAGATCCAGACAAAATAGAATCAATTCAAAAATTCCCAGTTCCAAAAAAGTTAAAACAAGTTAGAGCCTTTTTAGGCTTGTGTAATTTCTATCGAAGGTTTATACCAAATTATAGTTTCCATATTCAACCATTGTGTGATTTACTGAAGAAAGCGAGCGCCTGGAAGTGGGGAGAAAACCAACAGGCTGCATTTGAAAAGGTAAAATCATTATTTATTAAAACTGTAGAACTAAACCACCCAGACTTCAGTAAACCATATTATTTGCAAACAGATAGCTCAGGAATAGGCTTAGCTGGGTTTTTGTATCAATTAGATAACTTAGGGCAAATAAAGATATTAGGATTTCATAGTAAACTTTTGAAAGGAGCGCAGTTAAATTGGACTGTTACAGAACAGGAATTCTATTCAATTATTTGTTGCTTAGAAAAATTTGAAACTTACCTAAGAGGATCTAAAGTAATAATTAAAACTGATCATAAAGCCTTAACCTTCGTGAAAAACTGTAAATTATATAATGCAAGGTCAGCTAGATGGATTAACTATTTGGAACAGTTTCAGTGTGAGGTACAGCATGTTAAGGGGAGAGATAATATAGTAGCGGATATTTTATCCAGGTATCCACCTGTAAATGATATTTTGCAGGAAGATAAACATGATTTGCCCAAAATATCTTATACTGAGGTTAGGCCAAATAGGGAATTACTAAGTAAATTGAAAGAAATGTCTAAATTGCAACAGGATGACTTAGAGATCAGTAAAATAATTTCAGAATTAAGAAAACAGGGGGTAAATAGTCAGTCTAATTCAACGCTTAAAAGATATATGTTGAAAGATGGGTTGTTATATTTTTTACCAGATGGAATAGTAAATCAAGTCCTTTATTTACCTCAAATGCTAAGGGAGGAGATTATCTGGCAAGTTCATATAGAAATGGGACATCAAGGGGCATATAAAATTATTAAATATATTAGAGATAGATTTTATTGGAGGGGACTTACTAGGCAGGTCAAAAGTGTGTTGAAGGGTTGTCATGATTGTCAGATTTCAAAGAGCGATACGGTTAAGCTTGTAGGGCCCTGTCAATCAATAATATCTAAAAATATAGGAGATTTAGTGATGATAGATTTATATGGCCCTTTACCCAGTGGGAAATTTGGAATGAACTATATCTTAGTGATTCAGGATTCATTTAGTAAATTTGTAAAATTATTTGACCTTAAGAAAGCAACAGCGGTTTCAGTTATTAATAAGACTAAACAATTCTTTAAAATAATTAAGCCTAAGGCTATTATGTCAGACAATGGGTCTCAGTTTGCTAGCAGGTTGTGGAAGGAAACTATGAGTCAGTATGGTGTTAGGGTTATTTATACAACAGTTAGAAACCCACGTCCAAACACAACGGAGCGAGTGAATAAGGAGTTAGGCAGACTGTTCAGAACCTATTGTAGTGCAAGACATCAAAGTTGGGTAACTGTGTTGCCAAAAATAGAAATATTATATAATAACACACTTCATGAGAGTACTGGGTTTACACCTTGTGAGATTTTGTATGGTGAATCTACAAAACTAACTTTTGATGAGGAAATTGGTGTTGACTTAAGAACTCAGACTGTGGATTCTATTAGGGAAAAGGTTAGAGAGAACTTGCAGAAGGCAAGTCGGGTACGGATTGACAAGTTTAATAGAAGATACAGAATTATACAATACCAGATAGGAGATTTAGTTAAATTAAGAAGGTTAAATAGATCAGATGCTAAGATGAAAATAACAAAGAAGTTTGAGCCGTTATATGAAGGTCCATATGTGATTGCAGTCAACCCTTATAAAAATGTCTATCTGTTGGTTGATCCGGTGACAAATAAAGAAAGAGGAAAGTTTAACACTATACATCTGTCGAGGTATTATAAGTGATCATAGATGAAAATTAAAATTGTAGACAAAAGTTTAGGAGAATGTGAGGAACATACAGTTATAATTTAATTAGTTGAAATGTCTAAAAGTTATCAAATATAAGTTTTCCCTCACATTAGTATACATGTACATGAGAAATTTATTATAAAAAAGTTATGTTTTGGTTTAATTTTGATCTTTATATTTTTGTATTAGCTAATTAAGGTTGAATATTGTAATTTGAATAAGAATCATTTAATAAGAATTAATAAATAAAGTTCAGGGGTAGATTTGTGTAGAATCTGGTGGACTTAGGGAAAAGCCTATCTGACATTATGGGAATTAGCTCGCTTGAGTAAAAAGAAAAATTGCCATGCGCAAGAGGAAATTCAAAACGCTCTTGGCTAGCTGAAAAGACACTTTCATACATGCATATTTTCTATAGGAAAACCTGGAATATACTATTGTTTAAATAAAATTTAAATTAACGAACATAACATAAAGTAAATAAACTCTGTTAAGTTGAATTTTTAAGGTCAGGGTAAAGTAAAAATACTCAGAGTTAATCGTAAGGTCAGATAGAGGGGAGTTGTGGCGGCTTTTCTGGGGGGGAATTTTAATATAAAATAGTTATATACATAAAATAATTAGATTGAATAAGGAATATGTAGTGAAAGTGTGAAAGTTAAAGTGATAGTGTTCAAAGTAAAGTGATAGTGTTCAAATTAAAGTGAAGTGTTCGGTTTAGGTGCTGTACACTGACGGTTATGTAATAGTACCACTCATTACAAGAAGGGTTAGGATGTGATAACTAAAGCGAACCATTTACTTGTATCATGTGCTGATGTTTGTTTTCTTTAATATAAATTTAGTACTATGAGTCCAACTACAGTAATTTAATCCAAGTATTCGAATTTGTCTCAAAACAACTAAGATATCTTTAGGCAATACATTATGTAGTAAAAGGTCATACATAATGGTCCTCATACTTACATGATAGGTACCTTAAATGTTTACAAGGTATGGCATAGTAAATCTTTTAGACAGAGTAAAACATATTTTTATTCAAATAGATTCACTAATTATAAATAAGGCTATAACATTTATGTCACAGTTCACACTTAGGTCACATTCCGACAATGACTTCTTATAGGCTCTTCAGATTTTTCAATATATGTAGGACTTGATTAGATTTCTCGTAGCATTACATAGGTCTGCACAGATAGATGCTTATTCAGGTTATCTGAAACAATAGAAGTAGGGTTATGTTTATATATTTTTACAACAATTTGATCAAGAAGTTAATGTAAATCATTAAAGGAGTCGCATTATTGAAGGATGTACCTTTATGACGAGTCATTGGGTAGTTTTATGTACTTTTATATAGAGGTTAGGTTGAATAGATAGTAGGAATAAGTTATTTCTAGGTTAGTATCACAATAGTATTGTAAACTGTTACTTTCATGAGTTTATAGATAGGAAGGCATTTATATGCTCAACATAGCTCTCTTACTACTATTCCTACTGTGTTATTGAAAAGATTTAACGATAAAAGGGTCCATAAATACTTACGATTGTTAAAGCGTATTGTCCTGAATACATTGATATTGGTTATCCATTTGTACCGTTTGATGCGGCGAGGTATATTTTATTAACACATTATAGGTTGGTTAGAGATCGTACATGCGTTAATTCCTTGAATAATCAGGTATTTACTATGATTTGTTAATTAGTTTCATTTGACCACAAACTAAATAGGGATCCAAGTTTCATTTGACGACGGCCATGTTGAAAATGACATAGGATGTTTAGATAGTCTGTTCAGAAATCAGAAATCAATCGATGCGATGCTTTTAGGGGGACTATTTTTGTGACACTTGTCTTCGGGTACATTTGATATAGATGAATCGCTCGTTTGCGGACAGCATAATTTCGAGAATAGCACTTCTGTATACTTCGCGAGCATAACTATTCTAAAAGGCGGGATATTTAAATTTTCGGAAACACGGTAATAGACGTAGGTACTCTGTAGTAATATTATAGCAGATAGTAGGTAGTCCAGCGTATATGAATTAGAGGTATCCAACCACAGAGATAATTTTCAACCGACTTTAAAGAAAAAAAGGAGGAGGTTCTATGTTTGACTGAATGTTTTATTATAAATGATAGCTCGAAACGGCTGTACAAATTTTGATGGAATTTGGTGTAATGGTGGTTGGCGCTCTAAAATTGGCCTAATATTTTACCCGGCTACTTAAGGGGGCGGTGGTATGAGATTCGCCAGGTTTATTATTAGTTATAAAAAAAATCAAATAAATTAAAATAAATTAAAATAATTTAAAATTAATTCAAATAAATTCTAATAAATTCAAATAAATTCAAAAAAATTAAAATAAATTCAAATAAATTAAAATAAATTCAAATTAATTCAAATAAATTCAAATAAATTCAAATAAATTCGAATAAGTCCAAAAAAAAAAAATAAAATAAATTCAAATAAATTAAAATAAATTCAAATTAATTCAAATAAATTCTAATAAATTAAAATAAATTCAAATAAATTCAAATAAATTTAAAATAAATTAAAATAAATTAAAAAAAAAAAAATCAAATAAATTCAAATAAATTAAAATAAATTAAAATTAATTCAAATAAATTAAAATAAATTAAAATTAATTCAAATAAATTCTAATAAATTAAAATAAATTCAAATAAATTTAAAATAAATTAAAATAAATGAAAAAAAAAATTCAAATAAATTCAAATAAATTCAAATAAATTAAAATAAATTAATTCAAATAAATTTAAATAAAAAAAAAAAAAAATATATACAGATTAGTCCAAAAATATTTAGTTAAAATGTTATAAATTCAAATAATTATTTTTTCATTTAAGTAGATTTGATTTAAATTCATTCAATTCATGTCTAGTCACGTAGATCTTGCAGTCTACGCGGCTCACGCAGTTCCTAAGGTTTACGCGCTCATGCAGTTCGTGCGGATTATGCGGGTCATGCAAATTATGCGGATTACGCGGATCACGCGGTTCATGCGGATGACGAGGAACTTGTGGTTCATGCGGAGTATGCGGGTCATGCAAATTATGCGGATTACGCGGATCACGCGGTTCATGCGGATGACGAGGAACTTGTGGTTCATGCGGAGCATGCGGGTCATACGGGTCAACATGAGTGAAATGATATACTTATTTATTGATTATTTTACATATTTAATGGAAATATATTATATTGTTGCAAGTGATCTGGTGAAGCGCTGATGTATTCTTGGCAAGAATGATTGAGTATGAAGGAATGAACTTGGTGGTTAGAACAGGGATGGGGAAAAGGGAAGGGGGAATAACGTCTAGGAAGGGCCTTGGTATACCAGATGTGAAGCCAGATTACCAATGTTATTTGCCCAAGACCTTGAATATACACATCACAAACGAGTTTTATACGGGGGGAATATTGGTGTTAGGGTAAATTTTAAATTTTCAGAGACATTTCTCTTGGAAATAATCCCAAGTGTTATAACACCCGTATGAAACTCCACACTCTACAAGAAGCTGAGAGCTACTACAAATTCACACTACACACTCTCCAAGGCGATGTTAAGATTTGCTTGAGCGAAAGTTTTGAATATGACTTTTAGGTATGGCTTACAAAGGTCATTCTCCTTAAAGGCAGATCAGATTCTTGGAAGGATACTTATGGCGGATATAGTTTTGATTGTAAGGTAGAATCAATTCATATGCCCATAATAGGACCACTAGGGTCAGTAGCCTCACAACCTACTCCATCCTGGACGTTGATCTATAACTTGAGAAGGGTAATTGTCGGTTATAAATAAAGGTATTAGCTCAAATCCGTAGCTTTGGTGATGAAAAACATGTCCTTAGTTTAAATACACTATACACTAGCTTAGGGACACACATACACAGATGAGGGCTACACCATTTGAAGGTTTTGGGAGAATAATATTTTGGAAAAGGGGGGGAATTGAAAAAAAAGGGTTTGTTTTGCTTATATTTAAATAATTAACATATATAGTAATATTTGAGAATTTAATTTAAAATTTAAATTTGGTAAAATTTAAACTCCACTCCACGTCCTTTGAGAAAGTCGCTTTCGTCTAAATTTGAAGGGTCGGCTGTAACGGAACACTTATGTTCTCGTTCATGATTCTCAAATATTAACTGGAAAACTGAAATTCAATCATAAATACAGTCCTTTGTAAATTGTTCCACAATAATTCATTATATCCATCTTATTTTGTTTGTTGTGAAGCAGAATGACATTGACAGTTTGTCTTATCTATAAATGACGCGAGGAAGAAAATTGATCTATGATCTATGAAAAGTAGAACTTAAATTAAAAATATGAAATTAAAAGTATAGTTTGACTGACTTTATATCTTTAAGTAAGAACAAGGAAATAAATAATCATGATGATAACAAAAATTTGATCAAATAATTGATAATTAGTTTATTCTTTTGTCTAGTTGAAAAAAAGTAAGCATTTTACGGATAATCGAGAGAATCGATTCAATCAAAATTAAATAAATATTAAAATAAATTAATACTCAGCGTAAAAGAAATTTAAATGGTAAAATTTATTATAATATCTCGTGATACCAGATTATGCTAATAGGTCGATTCAAGGGATTCTATAGATAGCACAGGGAACACTAATAATTAAAAGAAAGCTATGAGATTGTCTATGGAATTAAATTTGTTACAAGACACGCTGACCTTTATTTCGTTACTATTAGGGGTGAAGAAAGAGACAGGTAGTCTTGGAATGTTTTAGAAAGTTTTGGAACTAACCAATGGAAAAACTTTATTCAATTGAGAATTTAATGAAAAAGGTCTTATCGACAGGAATGAGCAAGGCAGATTAGTTATTAAATGTAGAGATATTAGTTAGATATTTGCATGAGGTTTTTAAAAAAAATATTGGCCAACGGTTTTTCAGTCGAAGTGGTGTGATTTCTGAGAACCGCACGGTAGCGAGTATAAAAGGCTACGGCGCCATTAGTCTGGGTGATTACGCCTCGGGGAATTTGAGGAGTCAAGAGGAATTGCTGCCAGAACGCCACTGCAAGTTTTATTTTAAATCAAGAAAGAAGTAGTTTAAAGTGTGGGTTATCGCGTTATCTTGGCAAATTAGGATCGAAAAGTCCCGCGAAGTCCCTTGCAAAAATATTTTAGCTAAGAAGCACATTGGTATCGTGTTCTGAAGTTAAAATATTGTAGATTCTTTTGAAATATATGAATATTAGCTTGTCCAGAGTAAATTCACCATAATAGTTTCATATACTGTAAAGTTTTGAATGATATTGAGGAAATGATGTTGGGGAGATCTTTGATTCTTCGAAATCTTCTCCGTGTCAAATCTGAGATATCTAGTTTCTATTTGTTTGATTTTAATGTAAGTTTAATAGAGTTTTGTGTCGAATTGGGGAATACATGGCCAAGATCAACGCTGGACCTCTATTCCTTATGAGAGCGATTGTTCTTTATGAGGGTAGCGGCCAAGTAGGAGTAAAAATAATTCGACATTGTAGCTGGTCGAATGGGCTGAAATTCCCAGCCTAGCTATGCTACTTGGGGCGTCCAGACGGCCTCTGTGCCTACGGAAACCTACGGTCCGAACGGTGCGCTAGTTTTCAGCTCCCTAGCCACTTGGGGACACGTCTGGGACCTCAAACCTTTGTTAGGGCGTGGAAGTCTCGATCCTGACCACAAGAGATGACCACAACCCAAGAGTGATAGGAATAATAGGTTCGTGGGCCCAAACTCTGGCTCCCTTTTACAGCTTAGAGATGACGGATCCTTGCTAGGAACCTAATCTATTTACCAGAGTAGGAAATCTGATTTTAGGAGCAGTCAGGCAGGTAGAATCATTAAAATAGGGCGAGGGAAGCTTCCTCAAATCTTTTTAGCTAGATTAGGGAGCGATCTCTTACACCGGAGTTCGTTCTACACACACACACACTTTGGGGATGGGGGGACAGTAACTTAACACCTTTAGACTAGAAATTAGGGACTGATAGGGACTAGATTAGGCCCATTAACGGTTGCGTCAGGATAAGGAAAAGAGGGGTATAGGAGATAAAATTCCATTCGTTTTCACGGTAAATCCGGTGGTAGCAATATAACCATCCAAGCTGCTGGTGGGTAGGACGTTAATAATTCAAACAATTAATCTTCGACAGTAATTTTAAGTTAGATAGTCGTATCTAATATGAAAGTGAAGTTGAATGTGAAAATATGATAACAAAATGGCATAAGTTGGTTCTGTGATAGTGACAAGTGATAATGCTGACGAAATGTGCGTATTCTGATTGTGAAAGATTCAGAGAATCTGTTTCTAACAAAGGTATGAAATTCCTAACCTTAATTTTTATGTACAAGGCCCTGATATATAATAGTGTATAGAGTATCCACCTGAATGATTTGGGGATTTTCATATTGTAAAATCACATAGATTGGCCATGAACAACTAATATCATAACTTGTGGCATAATCTCATAGCTACTTGACAATGGATTGAGTCGGAGTTGTCTATTTAATTACTAAATAAATACCTTCTTGATCTACCTATTTTGTTGAAAAATTCAGATTTGTTTAGTCCAGTGAGATCTCATAACTCTCTGACAATATATTATCATGATAATCATTCTCTGAAGGGGATGGTCTGTTGGTTCCATGGAAGTCATGTAAATTCTGTAAGGTTGAGATATTGACAATCCACATATATACCATATGATTCATCTAATTCTGGAATGAATAATGAATTCTGGGAGAGTAATGTTCCTTATATACTACCAAGGGCGAGTGTAAGGTTGACTCCAATCCCTATTTATTGAAATACAGGAATATTACAATCCTCACACGTAAATTTGATTGAATCACTGAGACAAATAAGTCTGATGTAAATGTGCTTAAATACTAATAGACATTTCATCTCCATCTATCTCTAAGATCTAGAGTTAGTGCATAATAGTGCTTATACATAACAGCATGGCATAACATTTACATGCTTACATACATAGCTACATAATTCCTGAAAATAATAGGATAATGAGTAACAATTGATACAGGAAGTATTATCATGTAAGGATGCCTTTTCTACAGTGAAGGTTGAGGTATAGTTTGACTGACAAACAAACCCTTGCTATAAAACTCCATCTGAGTACCTAATACTACCTGCTTGTTGTAAATTCATAATTTGAGTTCTTTGCTTTTACACCTCCGTGGTGTTATTTCAAAGTAAATAAGTCTGAACTCATCCCAGCGAACACAATGAGAGCATAATGCTTGTGTAGCAGGTAATACGCTTGAAGACATTTAGTCTACCCTCTTGTCTCTGAATTAATAGTCAGACATAATTTTACTGACAAATTGCCTATCCTACTATTAGGTGGGAACAGGTACTATTTACTCTTTAATGGGTATCCCTATTGCTTTCCAAAAGAAATTAGCATACGGAGGAATCACGTCCAAGTCTGGATGACGAGTGGTACTCTGGCGGGCGGAAGGCGGGGCTCGACAGTAAACCGTAACTCCAAAATGCTGGGTACATTCACTATAATGTATATCTACCACCACTGACTAATACATACAATGACAATATTAAACTATTACCTTAGACTTCTATCCAATATCTACAGTTGTGGACATCTATAACTCATTATAGATCAATATGGTTACTTACATTCTAATACTTACTATACATATCCGAAATTCAATACTATATCTATAAGCCGCTGGTAGAGGAACAATTTCTGTAGAATGAACCATGCTAGATAAGCAATATGCTCTTTAATGAAAATAATTAACCAACTCTTCATAAAATAAGGCAATTATATTAATGTGAAATAGCAGGCAACAGAAAATAACACAAAGTGCAATTTGAACAATATTTATTAGGAAAAACATAAGCGTACCTTACGATAAGGTTATTCTTATTTATAAGTAAAAATTAGTCATACACAAGGCCGATAGCAACCTTAGGCATAGCATAAGATAGGACTAGGCTTCCTCACCATAGGTTAAGGTCAAAATCACTTCATTTAAGAAGGTCCAGGGGTTACTATGATAAAACAAGGGTTACTTCCGCTAGATATGATCATGCCATATAGATTTGAACAAAGAAACAAAACATTAATAGGGTATGTAGGTTGATAAAGTAGATTAAGAGTAATACAGCTAGTATTTGGTGCAGTTAGGAATTCATAGTAAGGGTAGGCTAGAGAAAAAAAAAAAAATACACATAGGTAGGGTACAATTAGTGTCCCGTGACCAGGATATCTGGTGTGATAGCTGTATTACTAGTAATAGTGTTTTGATTGATTACGGCCCCAATAATCCAAAGTGTTAGCATAGCAGTGTATACATACATAGGTTAATTTGATAGTAGAAATGTTCGATTTATTGTTTTGTTTCACTGTTCAAACCCGCTTAGTGACTGGACAGGCGATTCTCCATAAGGATGGCTTCGTTTGGTCACATTTTGATGCCGAGACATGGAAAAGATGTTGTGATTTTGTTGAAATGGTTTCATGTTTTTCAATCGTGTTGGATTAAGCCACATTTCACATCACTCGAAACCGTAAGCAAAGTAGTAGGGTCGTATTTTCTGTGAGTTGTATTATATGTCAATTTAGATACCTGAAACAAATAAAATAGCTTAATAAAAAAGAAATAAATGCTTAATTTTGCTACTACGCATTTTGATATTGTGAATCTGTCATTATCTTCACGTTTGACAGTTGTCGTTGTCGTTGGTATATTAAGCAAAGATAAGTAGTGTTATGCAGCCATACGAGTGAGGCTCTACACTATGCGAGAATATTTTAAGCAGATTCTTATCTCTATAGAATTAATGTTGATTTGTTTTCTGTTTGCTGGATTATGTTAACATAATTTAACAATAACAATTAGAATTTACTTAGAAATAAAAACGATTTCGTAATTATGGTAACTTTGCATAGCTACTAAACAAAATAATAGTATGAAATTATTAAGACATTATCTACGGCTATGAAAATGTTTTATATCACCGGCGTCATCTAGTGATCACTAGTTGAACTATTGATAGTACGGTTTGATATTAGTTCTAAGCATCGCGTTATTTAAATTACCTTAATATTTAAATAGATATTCCTAAATATTTATTTTTCAAAAAAAAATTTTGCATATTGAGCTAGGTAGAAAACTACATAAAACTAAAGAAAAAAATATCTACATACTAAAACATTTTATTACAAAATAATTATACCTTTTATCGTTTTAATATATTACTACGGATTTAATGCGTATATATTCGGACACTGGGATTTATTATTGGCTCAAGTTGTATTGAAGGAAGGGATATTGATATGTGGTTTGTTTTGGTTGTCAGATCTGACCTTACGATACGGGTAACAATTATCTGATCCTAAATCGTGCTGAAAACCTATAAGATGGTTAGACCTCAGCGTAAACGTAAAATCCCGAGAAGGTATGGACCTCAGGATTCTAATAGGGAAAATGAAGAAGAACCAGTGATAGAACAAATACCACTTGAGGGTGAAACTAATTTATCTCAACCTCTAGAAGAACCAGTGATAGAACAAATACCACTTGTGGATGAAACTAATTTAGATCAACCTCTAACGAAAAGAAGATGTCGGCGTATAGTAAAACCCATGCGTAGAGAACAAGGTTCAAAAGAAATAGCTGTAATGCAATCTATGTTAAGGAGAACCGTAGGGTTATTGACAAGAAAGATAAACGAATTAGGAGAAGATGTTAAACGTACAAGAGCAGCCTCAACAGGAGTCGCAGTCGAAACAAAATCAAACTGTAAATTCAGTCGAAAATGTAAACAGTGCGGATGCTGTAGTGTTAAACTAGAGAGGGTTGATAAAGTCTCCGGATCAACTCCGACATCAGGGGACAGGGGATATCATATGATGGTTCGAATGAATTGGAGGCCGGGTCAAGCGTTAGGGAAATTTAGTACTGGGTCAAAATATCCCATATGTCTTAAATTAAGAGCTAACTATGACGGACAAGGATTAGGATATGGGAAATTAGACTTTGAAACGCAAGATATAGCTGGTCAAATAGTAGAGGTTTTAAAATTAAATAGTCAACACTCATTATTTGATATACATGAGGGCAGTTTAGTGTCAGCGGTTTTCGATGAAAGGGTCGAAAAATCACAGGGCAGTCGTAATTTTAAATCTGAGTTACTAGTGAACATCTTTGACGAAAAGATAGTTGCTCTCTTAGATACAGGTAGCGATATAACGTGTGTGTCAGAAGAATTTTGGAATCTTTTACTTTCTAAAAATCCTAATATACCTTCCTTACCTATTAAACCTTTCTTTATTAAAATAGCAGTAGGACAAAAAAATATAGAAATTCGTAAAATAGCTTTAGTTAAATTAGGGATAGGCCCATTTGAAAGTGACCTTTCTGTATTAATAATTCCAGGGCTTACCTCCAGCCTTATTCTTGGTTTCGACTGGATGAAGGAAAATAAAGTTTCTATTAAGTTAGACGAACATGAAAAAGGGATCGAAATATTAATAGGTCAGGAAAAGCGTCTGTTTAAGTTCCATGAGAGTCGGCAAATTAACAGTGTGGTATGTCCGGAACAGGCGTTGGAAGTGAACGAAGTAGTCGAGAGTTCGTATAAGAACATACAAAATTTAATAACTCAGTTAAAATTAAGTAATTATCAGAAAGTAGAGCTTAAAAGGGTATTATTAAAACATGCCAAGTTATTTTCATCAAAATTGGGACGTAGTAATTGTTATGAACATGTTATAACCATGGAACCTCATGCACCAATAGTGAGGAAAACTTATCCAATCCCATATGCTTATAGGGAAAAGATAGAAAATAAATTAAAAGAAATGCTAGAGCAGGGAATTATTAGTCGTGAATCCACTCCTTATTGTAGCCCATTAACATTTACTTTGAAAAGGGATGGTACAATTCGTGTTCTATTAGACGCTCGAGAAATAAATAAACATATGGTACCGGAAACCGAGAAACCTCCTTTACAGTTAGATGTAATAAATTCATTTCAGGGAGCCAGATTTATTAGTATTTTAGATTTAAATAACGCATATTTTCAGATCCCTATTTCGAGAGATAGTAAGAAGTACACAGGGTTTTCATTTAACGGAAAGTCATATGTATACAATGTTCTACCTCAAGGATTAAAAACGTCAGTCGGAAGTTTTAGTAGGGCTATGGATTTTATATTGGGACACGAAGTTAGTGATTTTTGTGTTAATTATTTAGATGATTTAGCTATAATAACTACTGGAAGGTTAGAAGACCATCTAGAGCATTTAGATATAGTATTGGGGAAGTTAGCAAAAGCTGGACTAACTTGCAACCTAGAAAAGTGTAAGTTTTTGTGTAGTGAAGTGAAAATGTTAGGAAACATAATTTCCACTTCTGGACTTAAAACAGATCCAGACAAAATAGAATCAATTCAAAAATTCCCAGTTCCAAAAAAGTTAAAACAAGTTAGAGCCTTTTTAGGCTTGTGTAATTTCTATCGAAGGTTTATACCAAATTATAGTTTCCATATTCAACCATTGTGTGATTTACTGAAGAAAGCGAGCGCCTGGAAGTGGGGAGAAAACCAACAGGCTGCATTTGAAAAGGTAAAATCATTATTTATTAAAACTGTAGAACTAAACCACCCAGACTTCAGTAAACCATATTATTTGCAAACAGATAGCTCAGGAATAGGCTTAGCTGGGTTTTTGTATCAATTAGATAACTTAGGGCAAATAAAGATATTAGGATTTCATAGTAAACTTTTGAAAGGAGCGCAGTTAAATTGGACTGTTACAGAACAGGAATTCTATTCAATTATTTGTTGCTTAGAAAAATTTGAAACTTACCTAAGAGGATCTAAAGTAATAATTAAAACTGATCATAAAGCCTTAACCTTCGTGAAAAACTGTAAATTATATAATGCAAGGTCAGCTAGATGGATTAACTATTTGGAACAGTTTCAGTGTGAGGTACAGCATGTTAAGGGGAGAGATAATATAGTAGCGGATATTTTATCCAGGTATCCACCTGTAAATGATATTTTGCAGGAAGATAAACATGATTTGCCCAAAATATCTTATACTGAGGTTAGGCCAAATAGGGAATTACTAAGTAAATTGAAAGAAATGTCTAAATTGCAACAGGATGACTTAGAGATCAGTAAAATAATTTCAGAATTAAGAAAACAGGGGGTAAATAGTCAGTCTAATTCAACGCTTAAAAGATATATGTTGAAAGATGGGTTGTTATATTTTTTACCAGATGGAATAGTAAATCAAGTCCTTTATTTACCTCAAATGCTAAGGGAGGAGATTATCTGGCAAGTTCATATAGAAATGGGACATCAAGGGGCATATAAAATTATTAAATATATTAGAGATAGATTTTATTGGAGGGGACTTACTAGGCAGGTCAAAAGTGTGTTGAAGGGTTGTCATGATTGTCAGATTTCAAAGAGCGATACGGTTAAGCTTGTAGGGCCCTGTCAATCAATAATATCTAAAAATATAGGAGATTTAGTGATGATAGATTTATATGGCCCTTTACCCAGTGGGAAATTTGGAATGAACTATATCTTAGTGATTCAGGATTCATTTAGTAAATTTGTAAAATTATTTGACCTTAAGAAAGCAACAGCGGTTTCAGTTATTAATAAGACTAAACAATTCTTTAAAATAATTAAGCCTAAGGCTATTATGTCAGACAATGGGTCTCAGTTTGCTAGCAGGTTGTGGAAGGAAACTATGAGTCAGTATGGTGTTAGGGTTATTTATACAACAGTTAGAAACCCACGTCCAAACACAACGGAGCGAGTGAATAAGGAGTTAGGCAGACTGTTCAGAACCTATTGTAGTGCAAGACATCAAAGTTGGGTAACTGTGTTGCCAAAAATAGAAATATTATATAATAACACACTTCATGAGAGTACTGGGTTTACACCTTGTGAGATTTTGTATGGTGAATCTACAAAACTAACTTTTGATGAGGAAATTGGTGTTGACTTAAGAACTCAGACTGTGGATTCTATTAGGGAAAAGGTTAGAGAGAACTTGCAGAAGGCAAGTCGGGTACGGATTGACAAGTTTAATAGAAGATACAGAATTATACAATACCAGATAGGAGATTTAGTTAAATTAAGAAGGTTAAATAGATCAGATGCTAAGATGAAAATAACAAAGAAGTTTGAGCCGTTATATGAAGGTCCATATGTGATTGCAGTCAACCCTTATAAAAATGTCTATCTGTTGGTTGATCCGGTGACAAATAAAGAAAGAGGAAAGTTTAACACTATACATCTGTCGAGGTATTATAAGTGATCATAGATGAAAATTAAAATTGTAGACAAAAGTTTAGGAGAATGTGAGGAACATACAGTTATAATTTAATTAGTTGAAATGTCTAAAAGTTATCAAATATAAGTTTTCCCTCACATTAGTATACATGTACATGAGAAATTTATTATAAAAAAGTTATGTTTTGGTTTAATTTTGATCTTTATATTTTTGTATTAGCTAATTAAGGTTGAATATTGTAATTTGAATAAGAATCATTTAATAAGAATTAATAAATAAAGTTCAGGGGTAGATTTGTGTAGAATCTGGTGGACTTAGGGAAAAGCCTATCTGACATTATGGGAATTAGCTCGCTTGAGTAAAAAGAAAAATTGCCATGCGCAAGAGGAAATTCAAAACGCTCTTGGCTAGCTGAAAAGACACTTTCATACATGCATATTTTCTATAGGAAAACCTGGAATATACTATTGTTTAAATAAAATTTAAATTAACGAACATAACATAAAGTAAATAAACTCTGTTAAGTTGAATTTTTAAGGTCAGGGTAAAGTAAAAATACTCAGAGTTAATCGTAAGGTCAGATAGAGGGGAGTTGTGGCGGCTTTTCTGGGGGGGAATTTTAATATAAAATAGTTATATACATAAAATAATTAGATTGAATAAGGAATATGTAGTGAAAGTGTGAAAGTTAAAGTGATAGTGTTCAAAGTAAAGTGATAGTGTTCAAATTAAAGTGAAGTGTTCGGTTTAGGTGCTGTACACTGACGGTTATGTAATAGTACCACTCATTACAAGAAGGGTTAGGATGTGATAACTAAAGCGAACCATTTACTTGTATCATGTGCTGATGTTTGTTTTCTTTAATATAAATTTAGTACTATGAGTCCAACTACAGTAATTTAATCCAAGTATTCGAATTTGTCTCAAAACAACTAAGATATCTTTAGGCAATACATTATGTAGTAAAAGGTCATACATAATGGTCCTCATACTTACATGATAGGTACCTTAAATGTTTACAAGGTATGGCATAGTAAATCTTTTAGACAGAGTAAAACATATTTTTATTCAAATAGATTCACTAATTATAAATAAGGCTATAACATTTATGTCACAGTTCACACTTAGGTCACATTCCGACAATGACTTCTTATAGGCTCTTCAGATTTTTCAATATATGTAGGACTTGATTAGATTTCTCGTAGCATTACATAGGTCTGCACAGATAGATGCTTATTCAGGTTATCTGAAACAATAGAAGTAGGGTTATGTTTATATATTTTTACAACAATTTGATCAAGAAGTTAATGTAAATCATTAAAGGAGTCGCATTATTGAAGGATGTACCTTTATGACGAGTCATTGGGTAGTTTTATGTACTTTTATATAGAGGTTAGGTTGAATAGATAGTAGGAATAAGTTATTTCTAGGTTAGTATCACAATAGTATTGTAAACTGTTACTTTCATGAGTTTATAGATAGGAAGGCATTTATATGCTCAACATAGCTCTCTTACTACTATTCCTACTGTGTTATTGAAAAGATTTAACGATAAAAGGGTCCATAAATACTTACGATTGTTAAAGCGTATTGTCCTGAATACATTGATATTGGTTATCCATTTGTACCGTTTGATGCGGCGAGGTATATTTTATTAACACATTATAGGTTGGTTAGAGATCGTACATGCGTTAATTCCTTGAATAATCAGGTATTTACTATGATTTGTTAATTAGTTTCATTTGACCACAAACTAAATAGGGATCCAAGTTTCATTTGACGACGGCCATGTTGAAAATGACATAGGATGTTTAGATAGTCTGTTCAGAAATCAGAAATCAATCGATGCGATGCTTTTAGGGGGACTATTTTTGTGACACTTGTCTTCGGGTACATTTGATATAGATGAATCGCTCGTTTGCGGACAGCATAATTTCGAGAATAGCACTTCTGTATACTTCGCGAGCATAACTATTCTAAAAGGCGGGATATTTAAATTTTCGGAAACACGGTAATAGACGTAGGTACTCTGTAGTAATATTATAGCAGATAGTAGGTAGTCCAGCGTATATGAATTAGAGGTATCCAACCACAGAGATAATTTTCAACCGACTTTAAAGAAAAAAAGGAGGAGGTTCTATGTTTGACTGAATGTTTTATTATAAATGATAGCTCGAAACGGCTGTACAAATTTTGATGGAATTTGGTGTAATGGTGGTTGGCGCTCTAAAATTGGCCTAATATTTTACCCGGCTACTTAAGGGGGCGGTGGTATGAGATTCGCCAGGTTTATTATTAGTTATAAAAAAAATCAAATAAATTAAAATAAATTAAAATAATTTAAAATTAATTCAAATAAATTCTAATAAATTCAAATAAATTCAAAAAAATTAAAATAAATTCAAATAAATTAAAATAAATTCAAATTAATTCAAATAAATTCAAATAAATTCAAATAAATTCGAATAAGTCCAAAAAAAAAAAATAAAATAAATTCAAATAAATTAAAATAAATTCAAATTAATTCAAATAAATTCTAATAAATTAAAATAAATTCAAATAAATTCAAATAAATTTAAAATAAATTAAAATAAATTAAAAAAAAAAAAATCAAATAAATTCAAATAAATTAAAATAAATTAAAATTAATTCAAATAAATTAAAATAAATTAAAATTAATTCAAATAAATTCTAATAAATTAAAATAAATTCAAATAAATTTAAAATAAATTAAAATAAATGAAAAAAAAAATTCAAATAAATTCAAATAAATTCAAATAAATTAAAATAAATTAATTCAAATAAATTTAAATAAAAAAAAAAAAAAATATATACAGATTAGTCCAAAAATATTTAGTTAAAATGTTATAAATTCAAATAATTATTTTTTCATTTAAGTAGATTTGATTTAAATTCATTCAATTCATGTCTAGTCACGTAGATCTTGCAGTCTACGCGGCTCACGCAGTTCCTAAGGTTTACGCGCTCATGCAGTTCGTGCGGATTATGCGGGTCATGCAAATTATGCGGATTACGCGGATCACGCGGTTCATGCGGATGACGAGGAACTTGTGGTTCATGCGGAGTATGCGGGTCATGCAAATTATGCGGATTACGCGGATCACGCGGTTCATGCGGATGACGAGGAACTTGTGGTTCATGCGGAGCATGCGGGTCATACGGGTCAACATGAGTGAAATGATATACTTATTTATTGATTATTTTACATATTTAATGGAAATATATTATATTGTTGCAAGTGATCTGGTGAAGCGCTGATGTATTCTTGGCAAGAATGATTGAGTATGAAGGAATGAACTTGGTGGTTAGAACAGGGATGGGGAAAAGGGAAGGGGGAATAACGTCTAGGAAGGGCCTTGGTATACCAGATGTGAAGCCAGATTACCAATGTTATTTGCCCAAGACCTTGAATATACACATCACAAACGAGTTTTATACGGGGGGAATATTGGTGTTAGGGTAAATTTTAAATTTTCAGAGACATTTCTCTTGGAAATAATCCCAAGTGTTATAACACCCGTATGAAACTCCACACTCTACAAGAAGCTGAGAGCTACTACAAATTCACACTACACACTCTCCAAGGCGATGTTAAGATTTGCTTGAGCGAAAGTTTTGAATATGACTTTTAGGTATGGCTTACAAAGGTCATTCTCCTTAAAGGCAGATCAGATTCTTGGAAGGATACTTATGGCGGATATAGTTTTGATTGTAAGGTAGAATCAATTCATATGCCCATAATAGGACCACTAGGGTCAGTAGCCTCACAACCTACTCCATCCTGGACGTTGATCTATAACTTGAGAAGGGTAATTGTCGGTTATAAATAAAGGTATTAGCTCAAATCCGTAGCTTTGGTGATGAAAAACATGTCCTTAGTTTAAATACACTATACACTAGCTTAGGGACACACATACACAGATGAGGGCTACACCATTTGAAGGTTTTGGGAGAATAATATTTTGGAAAAGGGGGGGAATTGAAAAAAAAGGGTTTGTTTTGCTTATATTTAAATAATTAACATATATAGTAATATTTGAGAATTTAATTTAAAATTTAAATTTGGTAAAATTTAAACTCCACTCCACGTCCTTTGAGAAAGTCGCTTTCGTCTAAATTTGAAGGGTCGGCTGTAACGGAACACTTATGTTCTCGTTCATGATTCTCAAATATTAACTGGAAAACTGAAATTCAATCATAAATACAGTCCTTTGTAAATTGTTCCACAATAATTCATTATATCCATCTTATTTTGTTTGTTGTGAAGCAGAATGACATTGACAGTTTGTCTTATCTATAAATGACGCGAGGAAGAAAATTGATCTATGATCTATGAAAAGTAGAACTTAAATTAAAAATATGAAATTAAAAGTATAGTTTGACTGACTTTATATCTTTAAGTAAGAACAAGGAAATAAATAATCATGATGATAACAAAAATTTGATCAAATAATTGATAATTAGTTTATTCTTTTGTCTAGTTGAAAAAAAGTAAGCATTTTACGGATAATCGAGAGAATCGATTCAATCAAAATTAAATAAATATTAAAATAAATTAATACTCAGCGTAAAAGAAATTTAAATGGTAAAATTTATTATAATATCTCGTGATACCAGATTATGCTAATAGGTCGATTCAAGGGATTCTATAGATAGCACAGGGAACACTAATAATTAAAAGAAAGCTATGAGATTGTCTATGGAATTAAATTTGTTACAAGACACGCTGACCTTTATTTCGTTACTATTAGGGGTGAAGAAAGAGACAGGTAGTCTTGGAATGTTTTAGAAAGTTTTGGAACTAACCAATGGAAAAACTTTATTCAATTGAGAATTTAATGAAAAAGGTCTTATCGACAGGAATGAGCAAGGCAGATTAGTTATTAAATGTAGAGATATTAGTTAGATATTTGCATGAGGTTTTTAAAAAAAATATTGGCCAACGGTTTTTCAGTCGAAGTGGTGTGATTTCTGAGAACCGCACGGTAGCGAGTATAAAAGGCTACGGCGCCATTAGTCTGGGTGATTACGCCTCGGGGAATTTGAGGAGTCAAGAGGAATTGCTGCCAGAACGCCACTGCAAGTTTTATTTTAAATCAAGAAAGAAGTAGTTTAAAGTGTGGGTTATCGCGTTATCTTGGCAAATTAGGATCGAAAAGTCCCGCGAAGTCCCTTGCAAAAATATTTTAGCTAAGAAGCACATTGGTATCGTGTTCTGAAGTTAAAATATTGTAGATTCTTTTGAAATATATGAATATTAGCTTGTCCAGAGTAAATTCACCATAATAGTTTCATATACTGTAAAGTTTTGAATGATATTGAGGAAATGATGTTGGGGAGATCTTTGATTCTTCGAAATCTTCTCCGTGTCAAATCTGAGATATCTAGTTTCTATTTGTTTGATTTTAATGTAAGTTTAATAGAGTTTTGTGTCGAATTGGGGAATACATGGCCAAGATCAACGCTGGACCTCTATTCCTTATGAGAGCGATTGTTCTTTATGAGGGTAGCGGCCAAGTAGGAGTAAAAATAATTCGACATTGTAGCTGGTCGAATGGGCTGAAATTCCCAGCCTAGCTATGCTACTTGGGGCGTCCAGACGGCCTCTGTGCCTACGGAAACCTACGGTCCGAACGGTGCGCTAGTTTTCAGCTCCCTAGCCACTTGGGGACACGTCTGGGACCTCAAACCTTTGTTAGGGCGTGGAAGTCTCGATCCTGACCACAAGAGATGACCACAACCCAAGAGTGATAGGAATAATAGGTTCGTGGGCCCAAACTCTGGCTCCCTTTTACAGCTTAGAGATGACGGATCCTTGCTAGGAACCTAATCTATTTACCAGAGTAGGAAATCTGATTTTAGGAGCAGTCAGGCAGGTAGAATCATTAAAATAGGGCGAGGGAAGCTTCCTCAAATCTTTTTAGCTAGATTAGGGAGCGATCTCTTACACCGGAGTTCGTTCTACACACACACACACTTTGGGGATGGGGGGACAGTAACTTAACACCTTTAGACTAGAAATTAGGGACTGATAGGGACTAGATTAGGCCCATTAACGGTTGCGTCAGGATAAGGAAAAGAGGGGTATAGGAGATAAAATTCCATTCGTTTTCACGGTAAATCCGGTGGTAGCAATATAACCATCCAAGCTGCTGGTGGGTAGGACGTTAATAATTCAAACAATTAATCTTCGACAGTAATTTTAAGTTAGATAGTCGTATCTAATATGAAAGTGAAGTTGAATGTGAAAATATGATAACAAAATGGCATAAGTTGGTTCTGTGATAGTGACAAGTGATAATGCTGACGAAATGTGCGTATTCTGATTGTGAAAGATTCAGAGAATCTGTTTCTAACAAAGGTATGAAATTCCTAACCTTAATTTTTATGTACAAGGCCCTGATATATAATAGTGTATAGAGTATCCACCTGAATGATTTGGGGATTTTCATATTGTAAAATCACATAGATTGGCCATGAACAACTAATATCATAACTTGTGGCATAATCTCATAGCTACTTGACAATGGATTGAGTCGGAGTTGTCTATTTAATTACTAAATAAATACCTTCTTGATCTACCTATTTTGTTGAAAAATTCAGATTTGTTTAGTCCAGTGAGATCTCATAACTCTCTGACAATATATTATCATGATAATCATTCTCTGAAGGGGATGGTCTGTTGGTTCCATGGAAGTCATGTAAATTCTGTAAGGTTGAGATATTGACAATCCACATATATACCATATGATTCATCTAATTCTGGAATGAATAATGAATTCTGGGAGAGTAATGTTCCTTATATACTACCAAGGGCGAGTGTAAGGTTGACTCCAATCCCTATTTATTGAAATACAGGAATATTACAATCCTCACACGTAAATTTGATTGAATCACTGAGACAAATAAGTCTGATGTAAATGTGCTTAAATACTAATAGACATTTCATCTCCATCTATCTCTAAGATCTAGAGTTAGTGCATAATAGTGCTTATACATAACAGCATGGCATAACATTTACATGCTTACATACATAGCTACATAATTCCTGAAAATAATAGGATAATGAGTAACAATTGATACAGGAAGTATTATCATGTAAGGATGCCTTTTCTACAGTGAAGGTTGAGGTATAGTTTGACTGACAAACAAACCCTTGCTATAAAACTCCATCTGAGTACCTAATACTACCTGCTTGTTGTAAATTCATAATTTGAGTTCTTTGCTTTTACACCTCCGTGGTGTTATTTCAAAGTAAATAAGTCTGAACTCATCCCAGCGAACACAATGAGAGCATAATGCTTGTGTAGCAGGTAATACGCTTGAAGACATTTAGTCTACCCTCTTGTCTCTGAATTAATAGTCAGACATAATTTTACTGACAAATTGCCTATCCTACTATTAGGTGGGAACAGGTACTATTTACTCTTTAATGGGTATCCCTATTGCTTTCCAAAAGAAATTAGCATACGGAGGAATCACGTCCAAGTCTGGATGACGAGTGGTACTCTGGCGGGCGGAAGGCGGGGCTCGACAGTAAACCGTAACTCCAAAATGCTGGGTACATTCACTATAATGTATATCTACCACCACTGACTAATACATACAATGACAATATTAAACTATTACCTTAGACTTCTATCCAATATCTACAGTTGTGGACATCTATAACTCATTATAGATCAATATGGTTACTTACATTCTAATACTTACTATACATATCCGAAATTCAATACTATATCTATAAGCCGCTGGTAGAGGAACAATTTCTGTAGAATGAACCATGCTAGATAAGCAATATGCTCTTTAATGAAAATAATTAACCAACTCTTCATAAAATAAGGCAATTATATTAATGTGAAATAGCAGGCAACAGAAAATAACACAAAGTGCAATTTGAACAATATTTATTAGGAAAAACATAAGCGTACCTTACGATAAGGTTATTCTTATTTATAAGTAAAAATTAGTCATACACAAGGCCGATAGCAACCTTAGGCATAGCATAAGATAGGACTAGGCTTCCTCACCATAGGTTAAGGTCAAAATCACCTCATTTAAGAAGGTCCAGGGGTTACTATGATAAAACAAGGGTTACTTCCGCTAGATATGATCATGCCATATAGATTTGAACAAAGAAACAAAACATTAATAGGGTATGTAGGTTGATAAAGTAGATTAAGAGTAATACAGCTAGTATTTGGTGCAGTTAGGAATTCATAGTAAGGGTAGGCTAGAGAAAAAAAAAAAAATACACATAGGTAGGGTACAGCAGTTATTGAGTGTAGTGAGTGTGCAATGTTTGTTGGTATCGTTTTTGTTAGTTTATACTTTGTGTTGTGAGTAACTCATCGATTTTGTACGCGCATGCCTTTTATACTAAGTAATCTTTAATTTTCTCATGTAAGTAAGTGAATTTGTAAAATTCTATATGAGTAATAAACACCTTAGTAAGGACTAGTAGTATTTCAATTTTGCATATATTAAAAAATATATAAGAAATAAAAATATGACGTTCAAAAAGAGATACATGTATCCAATTTTGAATAAAAATCTTTGACTTTCACTTTGACTTTGACCTTAAACCTAAACCTCGGCGCCGACGTTTTCGACCGTATTGTATTCCCGTTATTGATAATTGACCGAGCGAGCGAAGCGATCGAAGCGTCTCAGTTTCCACTTGCCCAAAATTCTTTTGTCCGTCTGTCTGTCTGTCTGTCTGTCTGTTCTCGCCTACAGGTCGCATTTCTCAACCGATTCTCATGAAATTTTGTGAGCAGGTTCGGTAATTATATAGAATTTTTATGTCGTGCCAGTTTTTCAAAATTTTAAAAAATGGCGGATATATGGGTGTCCGAAACTTAAAAAAACTCATAGCACAGCTATTTAAAAAAAAAAAACAAAACTGTTATTAGACTTTTTTGTTATTCTCATTAGGACTCAACTTTTTTGTCTGAACAACTTTTTTATACGATAAATTTGAACGTGTTTATAGTCGGCAATTTTCCCAAAAGTTGTCTGAGATCGATTTTCTGTATATTTATGAAAGAAGTTGAAGTACGTGAAGTGGGAGAGGGAGTGAAATTGAACAACTTTCCCTAAGGAAAAAAAATCAAAATATGAAAAATATTTTTTGGCTTAAATAAATAAATAATAAATCTTTTATTTAAGGCAACATGGGCCCAGGGATTAGTAACAATGATACTTATTCTATGTTAGTAATAAAAACCTATATAAATATAAAAACAAAACTCGCATTTAACATGGTTTGCAAGAATAAAACAGCACTCTTACAAACCATGCCAGTACTGAATTATGAAAAGCGACCGAGTTCGGTCTATGAGCGCCCTCATGAGTGGACTGTCGAACTGATCGGCTATCACACTCAGAATTCTATTGCGACTGGTGCGAACCATGCGCAGCAGTGCTGCAGATTTCTTGCGCCAAGTCGCGTCAAATCCGTCAGTATGGGCGACGGTGAACATAGCTGACGCGCTACAGAACGGTGGCCGTCGCAACAGAATTCTGAAGGCATTATTAAATTTGACTCGCAGAGCATTGTAAGCTTTTTGAGTATATCTACACCAGAGGGCACTCGAGTACAGAGATGTGCAGTAAGCTTTAAAAAGCGTTACTTTCACCGGCTCCGTACACCGAGCAAACCTCCGAGCCAGCATGTTCGCTCTCACTGACAATGCTCTGCGTTCCCTTTCCATATCTACATCGTCCTTTAGGTCGTCGGTTACCCAGTGTCCTAGGTATTTCAATTTATACACCCGCTTTAATTCAACTCCATTTAATGAAACTGGGGGCACTGTCTCAGGACACTACTTAAAGCATGATACTGCGTATTACTTTTATAATTAAAAACACGGAATAAACTTAGAATCCTGAAATAAGAATTAAAAATAAATAAAAAAGATTCACATGCTATCCTGTGACTTGAACCCGGGGCTTATAGGTGCCGGTCACTTCTTAACGTAAAGTTCGCATGTTTGTCTGCCATAATAGTTGAAAATTAGCGTCCTATTAAAATTTTGACCAATTGGTAACATAACAACTATGAAACCGGGTTCTTAAACTTTGCCTCCTATTCATCCATGTCAAGTTCGCTATTCCGATATTTCCGATCTTGAAGAGGATCACTCCAACTAAGTTAATGTGTACAAAATCATACTAAACATGGTGCTCAAGGACCGTGTTTCCATACAAGAGTAGTCCCCTGATTCCTCGCCGGTACCTAACACCAATAAAGTAATGATTTTTTACTAAAAAATTAGAATGTTAAATTTTTTTCATAATTGAATTATTTAAAGAGATATGAACCTTCAAAAACATGAAAAATTGTTTCCGTTGTGTTCAAACATCAAGAAAACAAATTTGGGCAATTATATATATAAGAAAAAGAAACGCAAAAAAACACAGCCATAGCTTATTTTAAACTTTTAATGTAAAAAGATATTAAATCGGTTAAGTTTTGGAGAAGAAATCAGACTACGAGGCGTTAATTTTGTGTAATTTTTATAAGTATTTTCCGGCCGAGCTGCAGTTATCTCTATCGCACTCTGCGGGGTTTGTTTGGGCACGCGGCGCGACAGCAATAGATATTATAAATATCTATTTTTTAATTCTCTCGAGCTTAGTGTTACCTCTTAAAAAGGGTCTGGTCGGGTCTTCTGGTAAGGGGAATGTAGGTTTAAATTTCCGTTTCCTCTGGTACCTAAATAAGAGCAGCGGGGATTGGGAAATAGTAACTGAAGGAAATCATCCTTTAGTCAATTAGCATATTAGTAACAGATATATTTTAGAGCACTGGAGGGCAAATGTGAATGTTGGTTGTAAGGGCTCGCGAGGTCTACTGTTCTCGCAGAACCACTAGTTTTATGATTGCCGGAATTAAGTTGAAATGATTCCATTATGTCGAAGGCAAAATTTGTCTTTTAGAAATCTATGGAATAAAAGGTTCCTTTTTATATCCCGTTTTATTTATTATTCTGAAATTCATCATCATCATAAGGTCTTTTTAGTCTCCAATGCAGGAGCATGACCCTCTCTGTACTACCGGAGCCATTCTCGGCCAAAGCAGACAGAGAATTTGGCCTACACTCTCCTCGCAGGCCAGACGGGTTGGAGAGGTCTCATTGATGTTTACTGGGTTTTGTTTAGCTTTTATTTCCTAAGTCGCCTCTTACGACCTCCATGGGAATGGGAAGACTAGGAGTGGTCCTATTCTACTCTGCCGGAAACCACATGGCTTAAATTGTAATTAGTCGCCTCGAATGTAGTGAACTCGTAAATTAGGTTGATATGCATGCATGTGAGTTAAGACCTTTGCCTACTACGATGTGTTTTGTTCAGGAAGCTTGTGTAAGTTCCGCAGCAGTCCATAATATTTTCATTTCTTTCTTCGAATAAGTAATAAGATTTCTTCCCTTGCAAGCTCGTTGTTTGGAATGACTTAACCGCAAGCATTGTTTCAAGTCAAGCCAAACAATGTGGGCCTTCCGTATTGTTACTTAATGATAGGATCCAATGGATAGGTGATTTGTAATTATTTGCGTATCTATCATAGATAGTATAGGTACCTTTGTACTGAACTTCCTATGCACGTGTGCAGCCCGGCTAAGTATTGTTTAGATCTAGATATGCAGGAGTATATACAATGCCTGCCTTGACGACTGCTTTATGTGATTATTAAAGCATGCGTACCTAGCCATTTTTTTTAAATTAGCCATGAATATAAATGATTAATGATTATGTCCAGTACCTGCAAACTTTAGTTTTATTAGAGAATTTCTCCGGGAATAGGACTCCGAAGAAGTCTCCTATCTATTAAATTCTATTATATCGTTGGATTTGATGGAATTTGGCAAGATACCGTAACGAGTAACCAGTAAAGAGTCCAAAAACAATAAAATATTTTTTACTAACCGTTTTTGTCCCATTGTTGGGCAAAGGGAGACCTCCATCCATCACCTTCCATGCGACTCTATTCAACATCTCCTCTGGCCACTGCTTGTCGAATTAGATCGTAACTCCATCGTAAAAGTATTGAAATCAGAAATATTTTTTTGTATCTACCTAATAGCTCGGTACCCATTACCGACTCGAACAGAATTTAAAGGCGTGTTTTAATAATTCCTAAGATTCACCTGAGAGAAGCGAGAAAATGGAGTTTTGAACCTGATAATGACAATCATTAATGCAAACCCTTGTTTTCTGCTTTTGTTTAAGAATATATTGTTACCGAGTCTAAAAACAGTGTTAGTTATATAATTTAAATTCGTCGTAAAGTTTATTACTATCTTTCGATCAAAAAATGCGTCTTCGTGACGTCGTTATGCTACATAACTATGAAATACGGCATGGACTTACGACATCCACGGCCTACTCTATGTTTAGGATAATGTTTAAATGCTCTGGGCACTTGGAAGAGTGATGTCCGTGCGTAACACAATATTCGGTGGCTGCCCAAGGTGTATGATGATGATGATGCGTTATTACTAAATCGTGCACCTAAATATGTTATTTCGATAATCTCGACTGTAGAGTCGAGGGAGAAGACCCACTGAGGATTTTTTATATCAAACTGGCTTTGGTCCTGACTCGTCGACATGCAACCTTCGGGAACTAATTTCGAGATAAAAGTATGTCAAACCTATTCAGTATGGTAATCCGTTTCTTGAATGTGTAGGAAAAATCATCCCAAATCAAAAAATTTGTCGTTTACTAAGTATATTAGTAATAGTGTATTGCTAAAAGCTATTATTAAGCTATTTAGTACTGAATAACATCGATTTTTAGGAAATCTGCATCCTTTTTTAAATATAATAATATCTGTTAGGGTCGTTTGTAAGATAGGCAGCAGTCACGAGATTTCAACTATTTTATGACAATAAAAGAGCTTTGATGAGCTGCGTCACGACTGGAACAAATTGTGAGCGTTGGTAAATCATGCTACACGAACTCTACTTTTACTTTTGCTCCTTTTTAAATACTTAGTAGATTTATATAATGAGTAAGTGCTTACTTCGCAATCTATATTAAAACAAAAATAAAACCAACCATACAGTATATGAAAAATCACTTTGCGTTATTGTATTTAGTTTACAATTACCATAAGTAACCTAATTGAGCTACGTACTGTAGAGTCAGTAATGTAGAAAATGAATGAAATAAAAAAAAATATTTCGTACATACAATGGGCAGTTGTTACCTACACAATATTAAAAGAACGTACCTACATATGCATTACAATTACAATGATTGAGTTGATATGATCTTTTACCGCGTGCATGGCAGTCATCATCTTTGATCGCAAAGTAAATTACCTTGATATTTCTTCGAAAATGGACGTCATTTGTAGTAGGTGTCATTATGTATTGAATTAACTAGAGGATCGGCACAACAAAAGTCGCGTGTCAGTTGCAACTGTTACTATTTAATTTTTTAGTAGTACATCCATGGCATTGATTGTTTCGGTTTGCGGCGTGTTCTCGGTTTTGTTATCATTAGACATAATATAATATTAACGGCCTTCGGACGGCTTTATTACATGTCAAGGTAAAGCATGTACACCATGAAAAATCGTTGATAATTGAAATGACTGCTCCGGACCAGTCAAACAAACTCCGGAGTTTGTCAACCCAAAGCTCACCGTTGGGTGGGTTCCGCTGACATAATGTCGTTGTATGAAATTAGAAGTTTGCGCAATTCAAAACACGAGTCAAGAGCTTACTCGTAACTTGGTGTACAATATCATGTAGGCCATAAGGAAATGCATTTTTATTTTTACGAGTTCTCAAGTCAGTTTATAATCCACGCAATATGTTGTTACCAATTGTCGTATAGAGAGGGATCTTACTGACGTTGCTGTTGATCAGTAGATTCCTCTCATCAGTGGCGACATAGAATAATTTGCGTTTGACGTCCCATAGAAAATCGATCAGCTGACCAATCGATTTGAATCATCATCATCACCATCATCATCAGGTCCTTTTTAGTCTCCACTACAGGAGGACGAGCGATCGATTTGGATTCTTTTTCGACTGATAAAGAAATGAAGGTAAAGTTATAGAATCGTTAGATCCCTCTCTGTGAGAATGACCGTTATTAAAATTAATACATTGTAGGATTTGTAGGCGAGCTAGTATTCATAAGAGTATTTTTTTCGATCTTTAACGTCAGATCAAACCTGATATAAATATATAAAAACCACGTGAAACATTTCCTTTGACGTGAATATTTTTGCAGAATTATGAGTAATATATAGTAAATATACAACATAACAACAGTAAGCATAATGCTATAAGTAGGTAGCTATTTTAGTTTGTATATTGATTGTAAAATGGCTATACTGACGGACCATACTTGTGTTCTGATGACATTGAGACTTTTCTGAAAAGCTTTCAACCAGATGACAGCACAGAGTTGTAGGGTCCGATAAGCCGCTGTCATTGGATAATAATTAGACAACCAGCAAAAACTTACACATTACTTACTTACTTATTTCAGAAAACCCACAATGGACAAAACATACGGGTTCCGTTGATATAATTTGCCCTCTAAAAAAATAACAAAGCTATATGGTTCACTCCATTCGATTATTATAACAACTGTAATATCCCTATCCAACATACATCAGCATCGATCAGACAAAAGTTAATACAGCTGTTTATCAAAAAATCACATGCGCAATTAGGTACTTTTCAAAAAACTTTAATCCCAACAAAAGCAGTTATTGAAGTTTTAAGTAAGTATTATTAATGTAATTCAGAAAAAACAGTGTTCAAACAAATATATTGGAGCCGTCTCCAATAGTTTTCTTTGTGTTGTGATTATAGTCAACTTACTGTCGCCCGCGGCACCGCTTACGTTAATGACGATCCCGATTCCTGCGGGAACAGTACTTTTTCCGGGATGAAAGGTAGCCTATACGTTGATCCAGGTAATATACTATCTGTGTGTAGAATTTCGCCAAAATCTGTACAGCTATAAATTTTTGCTTTCATAATATTTGTAAGGATTTCTGAGAGATACGCGGATATAGTCACGGGTAAAAGCAAGTTTTCTAAAAAGCTGGTTTCTGGCTCAAGCGAAAACAACAGCCTAGCAAAGGGAAAGTCGCGTTGGTATACCTGATCTAAACCTACTATGATAAACAGTTTTAATCATTATAAGTATAAACTGCTCCGTTACGATATATTAAAAAAATATAGCTTTAATCTTGAAATTCTAAGAACTAGATGCCCAACAAAATGATAAAGGACTTCCACACATTTTTTTACTATGGAAAGACCTATAAAAAAAAAGGCACAATTGAAAAATTTACCTAGTTAACCCAAAACAAAATTATACTTAGTCATATTTTCCTTAAAACGTTCCTTTGAAAATACTACAAGGAAGTGACATTACATATTAGACATTATTATGCATGTTACCAGTGATGACTTACGGTTTCGGGTCTGAAACATGGATAATATACTATGGGCCTCATAAGAAAGCTCATGGTCGCTCAAAGAGCTATGGAGAGGCCTTTATTTGCGAGATCGAATCATAAACGAGGAAATTCGTAAGAGAACAAAGTTCACCGACATTAGCTCAGCCCATTAGCTCTTTGAAGTGGCAGTGGGCGGAGCACACGCGTAGAACCGATGGCCGATGGGGCAGATATAAGAATACTACGAATTAGTTTTTATAAAAATGATTTTAATTTTAACCCAAAATTGTCCTAAATTTATTCCTTACTAGCTTTCGCCCGCGGCTCCGCCCGCGTCAATGTCGATCCCTCGGGAATAGTACTTTTTCCCGGGATAAAAGGTAGCCTATGTCCTTCTCCGTACTCCAGAGAACTTGTATGCAAAATTTCATGATGATCGGTTCAGTAGTTACGGCGTGAAAGCGTAACAAACAAACAAACAAATAAACAAACAAACAAACTCACTTTCGCATTTATAATATTAGTAAGGATAGTAAGGATAACGGGGCTCTGTAAAATTGTGCTTTATTATCTAGGGGTTCGCGGACTGAGAAAGGTTAAGCAACGCTGGGATAAGGTAATGAATATGTTTGCAGGTCATCGCTTAGATACTTAATTAGAAGCGGTACCTGATACAATAATGTGTAAATAGGTATATTTTGGGATAGCTTCCATGTGTGACTATTTATAGGTAAAGCTAAGGGCCTTATACGCTACAGTCATAGTGGACCTTGGTCCTCGTTATTGGAGAAAGATTTTTAGTTGTGGTAGAGCCACGCTACCGGCAAAATTCATTTTTGCTGTCCTTGTGCTTTCCCCAACTCCTTGAAAGGCCGCTCCTGTTACACCATGGTGTTGTAGTTGTCCATGGGCAGCGCTGATCGCTTACCATCAAGTGACTCGCTTGCTCGTTTGCCGCCCTATAACATAAAAAAAAGATAGAAATTGAATTAATTACATATTCGTATACTAAGTGTATACCCAAATAGATTTCCACAGAGTTCAATTTAACCTATCATTTTATACTTAGTTACCGTCAATCTTGAACTAATAGCTGAGCAAAAACGATTGTACTACGATTACTTTTATCAATGAACTCGACACGCGTCACTTCTTGTTACGGTACAATTTATCATTTGGCCACAAATAAGCAGACAACAACAAATGCGGTATAAATAAGCAACCGTAACCGTTTTTTAAAGAGCTCACGTTTTTGTCCAAAGTGTTTATTTAAATAGTCTACGCAAGTAGACCTGAATAAAGAAAGGTCAGAGGAAAATATTTCGTCTAAGTGGCCTACTTTATAAATTATATGAAAAGTTTGCGTAAGTACTTATGAAGGTAAACATTCGTGGTTTGTGGTGTTGCATAAAAAAATGAAAACTTTTTAGAATTTTGGTTTGGTTTGGAAGAATTAAACATAAAGCTGTCATTGTATCTGAGGTCTTATAATTTGACATATATCTCGTGGACTTACTTGTATTAGTAGTATTACTATTTCTGTGCTTCTGATTAACGATTCCTACTATTTACATGTTTAAAGTACATGTAGCTTAAAGCGTAAAGAAAGTTATTCGATTATTAAAATCGGTAGTTTTTGAATTTATCGTTAACAAACAAACTGACACACAATCAAATATTTCCTCTTTAGCATGCTCACATCATTAAAACAGGTCGTAGATTTATAGTTAAGTGAGATAATTAAATGAAATAGATATTAGTATCATCATCATCAGGTCCTCCCAGTTTCCACTGCAGGAGCATGATTATGATATTAGTAAAGAATTGTAATAATACCTTTTTAGCATTTTCAAATAGCTTGTTTTGGTAAATAAAAAACCAAAACAAGCTATTCCAAGTTCAGATTTTCCATAACATTTAAAAAGTAACTACCTTTTTAAATACCTGAGAAATATAATGCAAAAATCGTTAATAAAAATATTAATACCAACATGGGTAGGCCTTCAAAAATGCAGACACGTATATCTTTTGTGTAATACATAGCTCAGCATTAAAATTTGTGAGTAAGCAATAAGTCACCCAAAGGGTGAGATTTTATTGAATAAAAAGAATTAGCAAAATCGGACTACTCTGTACAAAGTTATGCGTGGCCATACATAAAAAAAATATATACGTGTCTTAAGTATATTACTAGTAAAATTCTACCTACCTTATAGGTAAGGACAGTAAATCCTTCTTTCAGAAAACTACACAAGAAGACAATGTTCAAGAACTACATTACATACACAACTTACCTGCAAGATTCACAAAACCTTGAGATGAGATAATCGCAACGTGAAAATGTTTTTGCACAACACTGTATACAGTTTTGGCAAATCCGTAATGTATGAATGTGACCTCTTTTCATTTAAATTTATTATAACCTCAAAGTAACTGTATTATAACAATTATTTGAATGATGCTGCAATGACGTCCTTTGCTTATTTTGGACGTCTTCAGAGAAAAAATTCTTCAGAGCAGGATGGCACTAGGTCTTTGCTAACGTACTAATTTTGATTGTTAACAATTTGTTTTGTATTCATATTTCCGGATGAAAGTGCTTTCACATATAGTACTATGTGAAAGCAGGCATGCATGACCGTATGGCAGTTGAGCCGCGATGGAACAACTAATATCCACATTTATAAAAGTACAAAGATTAACATTTATAATCATCATCATCGTCATCATTTCGAGTAGTTGTCACGGTCAAATCGACCATGCACAACATTTATAATAATAGGATAAGTATCGATTCTTCTTTACAGTCTAAAGTAAGTATAGTTAGTTTCCATCTGCAAGCGTAAATATTTTATAATATCAATGAAATTACATAAATCTATATTTATAATTTGTAAGTACTTATTTCATAATAGGTACAAATTACTAAGTATGTTATTTATTTATGTAAGTATTGAAACACGCAAGGCGAAATAATCCATGCTATCCATACTAAATATTATAAATGCGAAAGTAACTCTATCTGTCTGTTTGTCTTCTTTTCACGCTTTAACCACTGAACCAATTTGGATGAAAGTTGGTAAGGAGGTAGTTTGAAGCCCGGGAAAGAACATAGGGTACCTTTTATTTCGGGAAATTCTGCTGTTCCCGAGAGATCGGCACTAACACGGAGCCGTGGGCAAGAGCTTTAGTATATGTACAAGACGATAATCATTAAATAGAACGGTACGTACTTACTCGTACGTTTAATTTATGCAAGTTTTCTAAAATAGAATTAATCGCCATAACAGTCTTGTTCCTTGTAACACAACCTTTGCAGGCTATAAAATAGAATAGAATTATTCTACGAGCGAGGTAACTAGTACCTACTCACTTCCATGTGGATTGTGGATGATTTGATAATATAATGACAATGTTCCGGTGTTAACTGAATACAAAGGGATATTCCATTCTCATACAACTTGTACAGAGATCGCAAAGTTGACACAAATACACATTATGTGGAAAAGGTCTCAGAGTCAATTGGTGATAACTGATGTGTTAGTAATGTATCAATTAATTCTAATACTAAATTATAAATGAGGACTTTGTGAGCATGCATAGGTGTATTTATAATAGGATCAGCATCAGAGGCATCAGCGGCGACAGATATTTGCGCGGGCTCAGGTTACAATTGTTTTCTGTTTACCCTATGGTTGACTGGGAAAGAATGCTCATATTAAGTCCGCCTATTGTTACAAATATTTATTTTGGAACAATAGTTTACTAAATAAATAAAAAATAAGTCTTGCATATGCAGATCCTATGTTTGTTAGCTCGTTAGAAAAGGCCCTATCTATTGCCTAAGCCCCTTCTTCGTAATTCGTAATGAGAGGTTGGGCGTTGTAGTACTTAGTATCTAATAAGATTATGGTTATGTATTCAACTAATATTTTCTTTCTTTTCAGAACCTGAATTAACGAATGGTGAAGACTTTGGATACGATGGAGTCATAGGTAAGTAAAAGAAAAATATATCCTGAGCCGAAATTACAGAAAGGCATTGACTTACTCGTATATGTATATAAAGGAAATGTAAATGAAGGGTTCTTTAAGTTTGTAATACCTATAATAGTAACTGAACTGCGTTGGATATTGGGCGTTATATTTTTATTCAAATTAGGTATTCCGTTAGGCATCGTAAATAGCTTACATTTACCTTTTGGATGCTTATGTATGTATTTGTTTTGAAATGGGCTCGCACAATCCGCGTAATTTGTCCGTACTGATATATTTATATTTAATTACAACGCCTAACTAAAACTATAAACTTTATCTAAATTTATCGATACAGGAAAAGCCTATAAAAATGTATGTTTTGAAATTTACAAGAAATATAAATAAAATTTGTGTTATGTTATAACAATTTCTGAAACCAATTTTATAAAATTCTATAATTCAAGTAATTCGCTATACTTACCTACTTATCTCAATGGGTTATTATGGTTCGACATCGTATGACTTGGTGAAGATGTTTTTGTGCCTAGCGGAAGTGTACTATACTTTTTTCACGGTAGTGGGACGACAATAGGAATTTGTAGATTTTGATTCGAATTGTCTATACATCACTGCGTAACACATCTGGGGAGCTGGAAATAACAAAGCTCAAAAAAAAAACTACTTCCTTGGCCAAATTAAAGACATTGTTACAGACAAGTACTTAACATGTCCTATTTATACGGGGTATCGTTAGAATCCTAACGAATTCTTACCCCATACGTCCAAATCAGTTGAGGCATTTAGAAGTTGTGGTCTTCTTGTTAAGTATGGGACGGCAGTAAGTTTCTCCCCCGCTGTCTAAATTAATTAGCTTAATTTCCAAACATAGTTTCATTTATTGTTGCTATTAAGTTGATTAATTGCTGATGCGTGGTCTCCTGCGGGTAAAAGCCTCCTCCATTTTTTCTATTTCTGTTTTTCGTTGGTAAGGATCATCCATTTTTAGGGTTCCGTACCTCAAAAGGAAAACACGGAACCCTTATAGAATCACTTGATTGTCTGTCTGTCAAGAGCCTTTTTCTCAGGAACGCGTAGAGATATCTCTAGGTTTATCCCGCAAATTCGTGTTTAATTTTGATATTCGCAAGGGAATCAATACCTACATGGTATTTCCCATGAACTCAGAATCTTGAAACTTGGTACTACAAAGCAACGTCTTATAACACAGATAAAGAAAAATTGCGAAAAGCAAATTTTTTTGTTATATCTATCATATAATAATAATATTTTTAATAATTTTTCGACACTCTCAAGGGAATCAATACCTACAGGGTACTTCCCGTGAACTCAGAATCTTGAAATTTAGTACGAAGCAACGTCTTATAGCACAGTTAAAGGAAAAATTGCGAAGGTCATTAGTGAGTTGAGTTATATAATTTAATAAATATATTTTAAATAATTTCAAACTTATCATATACATATAATGTACGGAACCCATCGCGCGCGAGTCCGAGTCGCACTTGGCCGGTTTTTTTTCTACGTCATCAGACCACCTTTCTATTGGTTTCCATGCTTTCCTTTTGCCTGTAGGGCCCTCATCATCTCAGCCGCAAGAAGTCCACTGCTGGACATAGGCCTCCCCCAAGGATTTCCAATATGACCGGTTGGAAGCGGCCTGCATCCAGCGTCTTCCTGCGACCTTGGTTAGGTCGTCCGACCACCTTGTCGGTGGGTGTCCAACGCTGCTCTTGCCGGTACGTGGTCGCCATTCGAGTACCTTTCTGCCCCATCGGCCATCGGTTCTTCGAGCTATGTGCCCCGCCCACTGCCACTTCAAAGAGCTAATCCGCTGAGCTATGTCGGTGACCTTTGTTCTTCTACGGATCTCCTAGTTTCTGATTTGATCTCGCAGAGAAACACCGAGCATAGCCCTCTCCATAGCTCTTTGAGCGACCTTGAGCTTTCTTATGAGGCCCATAGTAAACGACCACGTTTCGGACCCGTAAGTCATCACTGGCAACACACATTGGTCGAATACTTTCGACTTGAGGCACTGAGGTATTTTGGACGAGAAGACACTTCTGAGCTTCCAGAACGCTGCCCAGCCGAGTCGGATTCGTCGAAAGACCTCATCCTTGAAGCTGGAACTTCCAACCTGGATCAACTGACCCAGATAGATATATTGGTCAACAGCTTCAAGTATGGAGCTCCCAACAAGCACTGGAGAAGGCGCAACATGGACATTTGACATTATTTTCGTCTTGTCCATGTTCATTTTAAGGCCCACTTGTTGGGAAACTTCATTGAGGTCATTGAGCATGGCACTCAGATCGTCCAGCGACTCCGCCATTATAACAATGTCATCGGCAAATCGAAGGCGAGTGATATACTCGCCGTTAATATTAATGCCGTCTTTTCTATTCCAGCAGCTTGAAGGCATCCTCCAGAGCAGCGGTGAACAGTTTTGGAGATATCACATCTCCCTGTCTCACACCTCTCTGTAGTCGGATAGCCCTCGTACTCTGCTCCTGTACTCGGACTGACATTGTGGCGTTGCTGTATAAGCACTTCGACACTTCGATATACCGATGATCGATGCGGCATCGCTGGAGAGATCGAAGTACGGCCCATGTTTCGATCGAATCAAAGGCCTTCTCATAGTCCACAAACGCTAAGCATAGTGGCCGGTCATACTCTCTGGTCTTCTGTATAACCTGCCGTAGCGTGTGGATGTGGTCTATGGTACTATAGCCTTTTCGGAAACCGGCTTGTTCGGGAGGCTGGAAGGCATCGAGCCTGTTCGTGAGACGATTCGTGATTACTCTCGAAAACAGCTTATAGACGTGGCTCAGGAGGGATCCCTTTCGTTAGCTTAATGTATTTATTCCTAAAATGGTTTGGCACAATGAATTTGGCATACTTTTTTTTGCATAATTATACTTGGGCATAATTGATTTTTAGCAGCATATGTACTTTGGAATAATTATGTTTAGGTCTAATATATTTATGCATACTTATAATTTGCACAATGTTTTTAGGCATAGTGTACAGTCGCATAATAGTATATTTTTACTAAAGTTTAATAGGTATGAAGTAATAAAAAAATTAGAAATTTTAGTTTTTTTATGAGTTTCACGCAAATTTTATATAGCATATGTATAAATAACAATTCGGTAGGTAACTTATTCTACTTTAAGTGTAAAATATTAGCAATAGCTTTTAAAAAATCAATTTTCGAACTATATTCATATTGTTTCTTAAAAAAAAAATTCTATCCACTAGAAAACGAAACGCCATTAAAATCGAGCTGCTACCAGAAAAGTAGGTTAGGATAAGTTAGAACTGTGACACCACCAGAAAACGAAACACCATTAATAACGAGCTGCTACCAGAAAAGTAGGTTAGGTTAAGTTAGAACTGTGACGCCACCACAAAACGAAACGCCATTAAAAATGAGCTGCTACCAGAAAAGTAGGTTAGGTTAAGTTAGAACTGTGAACCCACTAGAAAATAAACCCCATTAAAAACGAGCTGCTACCAGAAAATTAGGTAAGGTTAAGTTAGAACTATGACCCCACCAGAAAACGAAACGCTATTAAAAATGAGCTGCTACCACAAAAGTAGGTTAGGTTAAGTTAGAACTGTGAACCCACTAGAAAATAAACACAATTAAAAACGAGCTGCTATCAGAAAATTAGGTTAGGTTAAGTTAGAACTGTGACCCCACCAGAAAACGAAACGCTATTAAAAACGAGCTTCTACCAGAAAAGTAGGTTGGGTTAGGTTTGAACTGCGACCCCAGCAGAGTTACTTATTCTGGGTAAGATGATTTTGACTATGTTCATTATTATTTGATACTATTATGCCTTTATAAATTTATGCATAAAAATGTTATGCTGAAATATGATTATGCTAATTTTATTTATGATTAAGACAATTATGCTACATTTGTTATGGATAAAAAAATTATGCATAATTATCATTAGTCTAATTTACCATATGCCAATATATTTTATGGTTATTATTTTTATGCAAATGGATAGTGAACCGGCTCAGGAGCGTGATGGGTCTATAGTTCTTCAGTAGGGTATTGTCGCCCTTCTTGAAGAACAGCACCACCACGCCCCTGTTCCACGTCTCTGGCGTCACGCCCTCGAGCAGAACGGAATTGAAGAGCCTCTGAAGGACTTTCAGTACTGGCGTTCCGCCCGCTTTCAGAAGCTCTGCTGTGATTCCGTCCTCGCCCGGCGCCTTGTTATTCTTGAGCTGTTTGAGAGCAATCCTAATCTCGTACAGGCTGTTGTCCGGGATGTCTTCGGTATAGTGTCGGGTAAGTTTGGCTCTAGGATCTTTGGCCAAACTTATAATGGGTTTGGCTACTGAGGTAAACAGCTGTCCATAAAACCTCTCGATCTCGCCCAGCACCTCGCCTTTTGACGATACCACGCCGCCGTCCTCCTTCTTCAGCTTAGTCAATCGGCTCCACTTTGGAGCCTTTATTTTGCTCTATCGTCTCCTTAATACGCTTGGTATTAAAGGAACGAATGTCGTATTGCAAGGCCTTCTGGATTTGTCTATTGAGCTGCCGATGTACGTCCGCGTCTTCGGAGGTCTGCAGCGGCATAGATCGTCGCGTGGCGACGATCTATGCCGCTGCAGAGCGATCAATTTTAGGGTCTGGGGCGAGATTTTTTGAGGCTTTTGTTTCGGGCGGGACTTAAAAAACTTCGCTCCCGCCGCCTGGACAGTGTCTACGAACCCATTATTTAACTCGTCCACAGATACGCAATCCTTTAAGCAATCGAAGCGATTCAAGAGTTCCAGTTGGAAACTTTCGACATTTTGGATATGGGCCGGAGACGGTCGGAGCGTAGACCTCATCAAGCAAGTCCTCTCGTCTGAGATCGATATTCAAGATGCCTCTTACTATTCGGTGATCACTTCCGATTTTAATCCTGTTGATCACAGAGACATCATTGAATATCTCTCTCCTCGTCGACAAGATGAAGTCTATCTCATTTTTGATAGGGGCCTGGTCCTTTCTGCTTGGACCCATCCAGGTCCATTTTCTATGAGGCGGCTTCTTGAAGAAGGAGTTCATCGCGTAGAGTCCCTCCTCCTCGAAGAAATCAGCCAGCCTATGGCCCCTTTTGTTCCGCTTTCCATATCCAAATTGCCCCACTCTGGCCTCTCCGTCACTCCGCTTGCAAAGTATTGCGTTGAAATCCCCCATAACAATCGTAATATAGGTTTGGGAAGCGTGTATGGCCCTACTGATGTCCTCATACACCACTTCCACCTCTTAGACAGCTCCGTGGCGCAGCGGTCAACACGCCAGCCTGCGACACGGAGTGCCCGGGTTCGATCCCCGGCCAGGTCAAGATGGAAAATTATCTTTTTCAGATTGGCCTGGGTCTTGGATGTTTATCTATATACGTATTTATTATAAAATATAGTATCGTTGAGTTAGTATCCCATAACACAAGTCTCGAACTTACCTTGGGGCTAGCTCAATCTGTGTGATTTGTCCCTATATATTTATTTATTTATTTATTTATTTATTCATCTGAGCGTTCCCCGGTCGGCATATATACCTGAATTACCTTCAACAAGTATCTTTTAGATACTCTGAGTATCAGGTATATTACCCTACTGGAAACACTCTCGATGGTTACGTCGGAGGGACTTGTGGACGAGAAACCCGACACCATGCTGTGACTTTTTAAAGTGTAGGGCCCTGCCATTTTGCTATTTTGTGAGTCCATCTCTTATCCTTGAACAATGTCTCGCCCCACTGTGAGTATTTTTTTATTTAAATATTAACCAACCTTTAGCCGCGGCTTCGCTCGCGTGCTTGTTTTTTGATTACATAGGTATCCTACGCCTACGGTAAACTTAAAAAATGTATTTGGCCAGAATTAATCGGAAATTATTTTAAAAGTAGGTACGTAATAAACAATTATTTCGAATTTCCGGTCGATACATCAATCTTTTTTTGAAAATCTACAGGAACGTTTTTCCGGGATAGAGTATACATGCCTACTTTTGTCATCTATAACGATAGTTAGACTGTAGGTTTGTAATGGTCCCGTATATTTCTTTTTTATTATAAGTATATACAGATAGTAGATACTTAATATACAGATTATAGGAACAAGTAATTATACCTAGTAAGTCCCACTTGTCACCAATGTCAAATGTGGTGGCTAGAATAAAGAAAGTCCCATGTGCTTCCAGTGGGAACGTCCCAGAGTATTCGCCTGCCTCTTTCGCTTAGGTTTATGTTATTTTTGTCAATATCGACTATAACTTACTTTATCCTTACGTCAGCATGTACATATAGCTATTAGTAAAGCACCTTTGTTGCACAAACACAATGCTGTTATTAACATGAAGCTCCGACAAATAAGATGCTAATTAATGCCATGCTAAGGTAGGTATAATTGTGTTCTTAATTTGCATTTCAAACTATACGTTAATCAAAAAGAAACCGTTCTACATAGGTATTTGCGCGTACATTGTAAACGACGGATCACTTACAATGCCTTCTTCATCTGCTTTTTGTGACAAGCTTTAGAGCCAGAAGTGAGGTTGATTGATCGTAAAGCAAAATACGTGTAGAAATCTCGAGACGACAAAATATGCTTGATATTAGAATATTGGTGCTTGGGAATGACATTAACGTGAAGAGTTGACAATGCAATCACCAGATGCGTTTAGCACAAGGTAGCACTTAAGCAAAATGGGGATTTAGGCTCCATTATGCGAATAAAGGCTCCTGACGGATATACCTTTTAATAAGCGTTTTTACGTATATACCATATATGTATACTCTAATATGCTTTTCGTTTCCATTATACAAAATATTTAGGTACGTATTCGTAATTGTTTATAATTAATACTTATCTGTATTCTGTAATTTCAGGGCCGACCCACTGGGGCGAGCGGTACCGCGAATGCACCGGCAAGCACCAAAGCCCGATCAACATCAACGTCCTCCGCGTGAAGCAAGTCACATTGCCCGACATCGTGTTTATTGGCTTCGACGACTCCATCGACGACGTGCACGTCACCAACAACGGACACACAGGTACTAAGGCAATGAATTTATTTATTTCATTAAACATATGACGTGTACGTGCCCTTCAGTGGGGTAGGGATCTCCCAAAACCGCTTTAAACCATTCAGATGTCTTTGTTTGGCTAATACAAAGTATGCCCTGTGTGACACTGTCTTTAGACTTTTACTTGTCTAGGGGATCCTGGGGAACTGCTGAGTTCACGGGGATCCCCTGGGGGATTCTGGTGGATTCACTCAATATAAACGTGTGAAGCAAGTCACGCTGCCTGAAACGATGTTTATCAGTTTCGAACGTACCAACTTACCCGTACAATGGACACACACGTTGGTATAGAGACATCTTACATATTGTGTACTGGCTTGGTATACTAAAGTCAAGAAGCCTAAGCCCATCAACACTAAAACTAGAGACCGACCAAACCAAAAGCGAACATTCAGTTTGGGTCTCAGTTTTAGCCGAATCCAAAACCAAAACTTATACGAATGTATAGCCGCGCTTGCTCACTCAAGACACCAATTAACACAAACACGTGAGTTTGGCGAGGCCGAAGGTGCGGCCAAATTTTATGCCGAAACCTAAACCGAAACTGTCGCCAAAACTATTTTTCGAAACCAAACCTTTGGTCGGACTTCGGACTCTAACTATAAGTTTAACTGGGTCTCTTATTTTCATCCTACATAAGTACATCTTATTATGAACAGCTACTACTTTTGCCATTAGCTCATGCGACAAAGAGAATATAAATCGAACCACGGGATGTAAATACTCTAGTATTTAGATCACTGTAGTATAGTGAAATTGAAATAACAGTCAAAAAATCTATACATATAATAAAACTGTAAAAATATCTTGTCTGTACATTTAGAATTTTTGACTGAAATAGATAGAGGGACACTTAAAAAGAATAATAGAAAGCAAAAAATTGTTTTTCGAATTTTTTGTCTGTCTGTCTGTCTGTCTGTCTGTATGTATGATCACTATTATCTCCGAAAATCCTGAACCGATTTACTTCAAACTTTCACCAATTGCTTTGTTTTAACTCAGCAAAACATCTAACGTTTGTTTCATCAAAATCGGTTCATTAAAAAAAAAGTTATCGTCATTTGAATGAACTCAAGGCATTAGTTTGCCTGCAAATATACACGGTGAATTTTTTATCGTTTTGGACCCTTAAAGGAATGACTCAGACCATCAAAATGAACAACTTTCCCGATGGGAACAATGCTGGAAACTCAAAAAAAAATCGACATTCCCGCCCATACAAACTGGCCGGGCGCCGGGACTCTTTTGTATGGAAATGACGAATTTTCTTTTGTGTTCCCAGCATTGGTCCCATAGAAAAAGTTGTGCATATTGATGACCTGAGTCACCCCTTTAAGGGTCCAAAACCATCAAAATTTCACCGTGTATAGCACTTAAATAGTAAGTGATTAAATAATAAGTGACATAAGAAAATTTAAATACAAATTTAAATACAATTCATCATCAGCATGCATTATACCTATCCATACTAATATAATAAATGCGAAAGTAACTCAGTCTGTCTGTTTTCTTTTCACGCTTCAACCATTGAACCAATTTGGATGAAGTTTGAGACCCGGGAAAGGACATAGGGTACCTTTTGTCCGGGAAATTCTACTGTTCCTGAGGGATGGACACTAACGGCGGCGGCATAGCCGCGGGCAAACGGCAAACTGCGCCTAGAAACTTGAAATTTGGCACAGGGGTTTTTTTAATGATGTGAGTGAGCGCTAAGAAAGTATTTTTAAGAAATTTAACTTCTAAAGGGGTAAAATTTATATGGAATTTTCTCATTTCTGGACTTAGAAGTATGAAAGTAGTTATATAAGTCCTCGATTAAAATTAAAAAAGATGTGTGTAGGTAGATGAAATTTGCAAAATTCCATCTACCTACACATAAGGGATAAAATATATAAACTTTGTATGGAAATTTTCTCATTTCTGGACTTAGACGTGTGAAAATAAGTATATAAGTTTTAGGTTACAATTAAAAATATCTGTATAGGTAAAATGGACGATATTTTCCCCTGAAGGGGTAAAATAGCGGGGTAAAGATAGTACAGGAATTTACTCATTTCTAGACTTATGAAAATAGGTAAATAAATTCACGATATCAATTGAAAAAGATCTATGTAGGTCAACTGGAAAAAAATCCCCCAGAAGGGGGGTAAAGTTTGTTTGGAAATTGGAAATTTTCTCATTTCTGGACTATGAAGTATGAAAATAAATAGGTATGTGAGTTCTCGATTACAATTAAAAATATATGTGGGTGAAATGGACAAAATTCACTCCTAAAGGGGTAAAATGGGAGGGTAAAGGTTTTATGGAAATATTCTCATTTCCGGACTTAGAAGTATAAATAATATCCATACTTCCATACTAATACTAATATTATAAATGCGAAAGTCGTTTTTTTACGCTTCAACCATTGAACTGATTTGGGGGAAATTTGGTATGGAGTTGTGAGGTCCGGGGAAGGACATAGGGTATGTTTGATTCCGGGAAATTCTACTGTTCCGGAGGGATCGACACAAACGCGGGCGGAGCCGCGGGCAACAGCTAGTATAAAATAAAAAACGACATTCTCATACAAATTGCCCGAGAATACAAATTCCCCATACAGAATCGAACCACGGTCTAGACTAGATCACTGCGTGTAGCCGACACAGTAATCAAGTAATAGACCGTGGTCTATATTCTTTGCCGTGATTCAATTTACGCATAGATATATCGTTTACGCTTTGTTCCTAATTAATGAATACTAATTATTTAATGACACTTTGCCAATTCGCTTACATGCTGGTCTGGGAGAAAAGAAAAAACGTACAATGGACCAGCTGCTTTCAGCGCAAATCGTAAAAGTCGATCGAGGGAATAGGTGTAAATCTTACATATTTTGTACCTAATTAATTAATACTAATTATTTAATGACACTTTGCCAATTCGCTTACATGCTGGTCTGGGAGAAAAGAAAAAACGTACAATGGACCAGTTGCTTTCAGCGCAAATCGTGAAAGTCGATCAAGGGAATAGGTGTAAATCTTACATATTTTGTACCTAATTAATTAATACTAATTATTTAATGACACTGCCAATTCGTTTACATGCTGGTCTGGGAGAAAAGAAAAAAACGTACAATGGACCAGCTGCTTTCCGCGCAAATCGTAAAAGTCGATCGAGGGAATAGGTGTAAATCTTACATATTTTGTACCTAATTAATTAATACTAATTATTTAATGACACTTTGCCAATTCGCTTACATGCTGGTCTGAAAGAAAAGAGAAAACGTACAATGGACCAGCTGCTTTCCGCGCAAATCGTAAAAGTCGATCGAGGGAATAGGTGTAATTCTTACATATTAGTATACGATGCGGCTAACAACCTATCACTATTTTGATTCCGTTTTCCACCAAACGCCCACCAACATGCTTCACGTGGCTTTAAGGCCTAAAGACATGGGCTCTGTCTACCCCGCAAGGCAAAAGACGTGATACTAATGTTATGTTACGGTACTATTTTCCACCACGTTTCCTGTTCGTGTTTTATGAATGAGTAGCTTTTGTTTTGACCGCATGGAATAACTAATTCCTCGTGTCGTGACTCGTGACAGACTAATTTGTTAACTGCGAATGTGTTACTAATGCCTGCTACTGCTCCCGGATTTGAACGTGGATGTTTGTATGTTGCTGACTGATACGGGTGCCAGATTTTTACCTGCCTAAAGGCAACGTAGGTTAACAACCGCTACCTGGAGGCAATAGGCTTACGACTTATGTGCACAGAACATTATTACTCCTAGCGGAGCTTATGTGGCTTCCGGAGCACGTTTACACATTAGTGCAAATAGAGAGCTAGTGTGCAGACTAAGTCACATTTCTCTACCGGTAGCAAGCTAAGTGATGTTTTCGAAAGTAACATAGGGACTTACCCACATGAATTGGATTGGTAATCAAACTCGGAGTAATATTTTTGTACGGGCGACATCACGTAGGCGTAGGTACGACCATAATATAGAATAATAGTAAATTACAATCGCTTGTGCATTGGCGTTTTTTTCCGTTTGCCATTTTGTTCCTAATGACTATGATTTTCAGTTCAACACATTTGTTTTTTTATTTAAACTTGATAGTGTATGTGCAGACGTAGGATAAATCCGTGAACAGCTTATCCAACACTGCACATAAGAAAAACCTAACTCCTAACTCTTCACTCTATCACCCTCATGGGTGTGTATTGGATGTGCGTGTTTATGTGTAAATGTATGTGGTGTGAGTGTAACTGAATGTGACGGAGTTCCTAACCTTCCCTACTGGTGTGTATGTGTACCTAACACCCTAGCCCTAACCATACGGTGTTATAAATAAATATATAGATAAGTACAGGAAATCTGTAACCAAGAGACCTAAGGTTACAGATGGAGGTTGGGTAGGAATTAAGGTGTTGTGAAATGAATACCCACTGCCAATCCTACAGACTCATAGGACTGATCAGCGTGACGGCTAAGGGTGTCTTGGCCGCAGTGGGGGGATGCTGTAACACAGTAGACACTGGGTAGTGCAGCGATTCCACCAGATCGTACTGGGAACTGTGACGTAGAGCTCAAGCGTATAGGTACACTTAACCAGCGGTGCTGGTGGTGAGCGGGGAGGAAATGATCAACTCCAATCCAAAGTTACAACTGATTTTATTTACAATTATTTTAGCTTATATACATAATTCTTATCCTATACACATTTGATGATATTTGGCTGTGTGTCGTTCGTGAAGATTGCCGACGCAGCGTGTATCCGGGTCATCTGGTCGTGCGCTCAATTGTGATGCTGATGGTGCGTAGCGCGGCATTCTGTGTTACACAATTGTTTTATGTTCAATTTTGGACATTCTGGCGACTCTCAAGATGCAGTTCCATCTAGTTGATAAAGTTCAATCTGTTCTACGTTGACAACTGGATGATTTATCTCCACGGCGTGACCCTTCATTGTGCGGCGTATCGGCAGACTATAAATGTGATTCTTTGTTCTTGGTGGCTGCTGCAGGCTCCTTATTGACCCTGGCCCTGGTCCATTGGCAGCTTCCTGTTGCGGTTGTTGGTTGGTGGGCCGTTCGGACGACGTCTGGATGGTTATCTGGTGATGCTGTGCCCGTGCTCTCATGCATCTCAGGACCTGTGGAACGTAGTATATTGTTAATAATATGATAATTATAAATGTAATTGATGAGAAGAAGCTAGCTATGTATGTGTTTGTGTTAATGTGTTTCTAATTTGTGTTTTCTAGATCTGAATGTAAGTTCTGTTCGTTATCAGTTAAGTGTTGCAAAATATCTATGGAACTTTCTATCACTTCTTCTTTCGTTATGTTTAGTGGTTTAGAAGTGGGCACGTGTGTGTTTATATCAAAATTTATTGTCTTTGAAAACGTTCCTATGATCTGAGTCGACACTGATCTTTTGGCTGCTAGAATGTTGTTGGGTGTTTTTATGATGCAGTTATCGGAAATACGGATTACACCTACATCTCTAAGTTCTACTTCCTGTCGTTGTCCATCACATATGATTGACGTTGTGGCTCTATTTCTGATCACGAATAACCACGTATTTCGCAAATATAATTGCTTCCATAGTATGTTGTTTGATAGTTCAAATATTCTTGTATGACATTTTGTAAAAGTCCGATTTTTGAAAATTTGATCAACGATGCAATTTTCATTTAATTGCATGTTCTTCACGGCCTTCGGAAAGCAGATAAAGTGTGTATCTTTCTGCATACAGCTTTGAAATTCATTATGTGTTAAATCAAAATATAATTCATTATTATAATCTAAACCTATGTAATTATTTTCTAATTCTATAGTTTGGAATGTTTGATTGTCATATTTTTTTGGAATAGGAGTAATGTACATTAGTGTATACTTGGCTTCATCTTCTATCGGAAAATAAGCGTACACTTGTATATGAGTTTTATTTTCCGTTATCCTTGTTTCTAATAGTTGTTGCTTTACAATTTTTAAATTAGAAGGTAATTTTTTATTCGCAGATGTTATAATGTTGCTTACTTTTTGTGGTTTTAATATACTATATATAGTTGCTTTAGACAAGTAAATTTCTAATAGCCCATTATAGTGATCTATGATTTCTGACATATAACTGTTTGCTAGCTGAAATGTCTGCAGTACTTGAATATTTACGCTGTTGCTGTTGACTGATGCATACCAACGATTATTATTATGTATGTAATTGATGACTTGGTTTAACTTTGTTTGAAAATTGTCTATTTTTTGTCTGATTTTGATCTCTGTTTCATTGACTTGTGAAATAGTTGATATCATGAATTTGGTTTGATGATTCGCTGCTTCAATCAATTTTTGCTGATTTTGGTTGAGTGAATCTATGTCTTTGTATACTTCTTCATTTACACCAAAAACGGATGTCAATAACTGTCCCAAAACTCCTCTTTTCTTTCTAGTATTATTTAATTCAGATAGATATTCTTTGATTCGCTGAAACTTCTCTTTTTCTTCAATCAAATGATTGTAAAATTGATTGCAGTGTGTTTCTTTTGTTGATGCTTCTGTTGTTTTACATAAATTGTTGAATTGTAATATCGCATTTTCTATTCTATCAAAATCTTCTTGGATGTGTTCCCTTTTATAATTTGTCTCTATTCTAAATGTTCCACGATCTATATTTGCTGTTCCTATTTGTTCAACATAAAACCCTGGCTGAATATTTTTCATAGTGTAAGTTAACGCTGTCGTACTAACTATCTGTAAAAGTAATAGTATTGTTACTATACTATATTTCCAACCTTTCGTTGTTGAATTTGTGCAATTATATTTATTTTTCTTAGTAACTGTAGTTATGTTGCTATATGTGGGTTCCGATTGATGCTCATTACTTTCTTCTTTTTTGTCATTGGATATTAGTGGAATAAGTGTGTGAATTGCCCTTTTTAACGTTGATCCTGATGACTTTTTCAGTGTCACAACCCTTGTTAGTCCATCATTGCCTTTATGTAATTCTGTTATCTTAGCCACAGGCCATTTGCTCGGACTTATGGCCTCATCTTTTATCAACACTACCGTCCCTACCGTTAAGTTGTTTTGATTGGTCTTCCATTTGTATCTTTGTTGTAACAAATGTAGATAGTCTTTAGTCCAACTTTTCCAAAAAGCACTATTCATTTTTTGAATCTGTTTCCATCTGTTAATAAGATCCGTGTTTATACTTGAAAGTGGGTCTGGTATTCCTATTGCTTCTCTTCCGATGAGAAAGTGACTAGGTGTTAGTATTACGTTGTCGTTTATGTCTTCACTTAGTGCACACAGAGGCCTTGAGTTTAGACATGCCTCTATTTGGTATAAAAATGTTGTCATTTCTTCATACGTTAATGTTTGTTCTCCTATTACACGTCGAAGATGATGTTTCATGGATTTTACTCCTGCTTCCCAGATTCCCCCGAAATGCGGGGATCCAGGAGGGATGAAATGCCACTGTATTCCCATGTTTGTCAATGTATTTTGTATTTGATCTGACTGGGTTATCTCTAATATTTCTTGATATAAGTAGTTCGCTGCCCCCACAAAATTTGTTGCATTATCACTATAAATATGTGATATTGGACCTCTACGGGACGTGAATCTACGTAACGCTGCTATAAATGACTCTGTTGATAACTCTCCCACTAGTTTTAGATGTATCGCTTTCGTAGCTAAACAGATGAAGAGTGCAATATATCCTTTTGATGATTTATGACCTCTTCCCTTTGTTGTTCTAATTTTTATAGGTCCTGCGTAATCTACTCCCGAATGACTGAATGGGAAAGACTGTGTCACTCTTGGTTTTGGTAATGCTGCTATCTTTTGTGCTGCGGTTTCTGATCTATATCTAATGCATTTTACACATTTTCTTATGTAGTTTTTTACCTTTCTTTTTCCTCCAATAATCCAAAACTTCTGCCTTATATATGACAATGTTAAACCATTCCCTCCGTGTAACGTTCTCAAATGGGCGTCGTGAATTATAATTGATGTAACATGATGGTTGTATGGCAATATTATTGGATGTTTTTGATCGTATGGTAAATTAGAGTTGTGAAGTCTCCCTCCTACTCGTAGCATCCCGTTGGAATCCAAAAATGGATCTAAACATGTTAGTTTATTTCCTTTTTTTAAGGAATTCCCATCACAAATGGTTTTATATTCATTTTTAAATACTTGTTTCTGGACTTGTATGAGAACTTTTGTAGTACAGTTGTCAATTTCCTCACAAGTTGGACTTGTATTTCTTTGTTTAACTCGCAATCTGTAGCAATAGGATAGCACTCGTACAGTCGGCCAAGCAGATACCTGACCCCCTGACTTTTAAAACGTAAATTCACACTTTGCTGTGAAGCGCCACCTACCGTGATTTTTGGCAAGTAGACAGACAACTGCTGGTATAAACTTGTTTCTGATAACCTGCTCAGTTGCAAATTTTGTATTTCTAATAATCTCAGCTAATAATTCAAGTAATCATCAATGGTAAGAACAAGAAAGAATCAAAAACAATCCTACGTAAAGTTCGATTCGAACCATGGACCCACGACTTGAGAAGCTAGCGCTCATCTCAATACGCCAACCGACGATATGACGTCTCGGGCGAAATTGGCTATCTATTTCTACTGCTATGACATCATTGTCACCAACTGCAACGCATTGCTTTAACAAATAAATTGAGGGTAATCTATCAGATTTATTTATACCTGATACCAACTAATCAAAAATATTGTTCACTCGCGTCACAATTAAGATACTGCGATTACTGTGTAGTGATCCAAAACCCCACCAGTTATTAGGCATCCCGTTTCATCTTATATAGCAGATTTTGTGAAAGCTAATATTGTATTGTGAAGACAACCACTGTATTTAAAGTATCTATATCTAGAGAGTTAGGTATCGCGGTAAGTAGAAATTATAAGTATTTAATATACTTACTTAATTGTCACACTATTTTTTGTTCCGTAAAACATAGGGTTTGTGATAAATGTCTAAGATAAATATATCTCTTACAGAGAAACACCGTCCGTTTGTGGATTCGGAGTCAACTGGCGTAACATATACACTACAATATTTCAATTGAAACAGTGAGGAAACATTCAACAAGAACGAGATCGTATTTTATTCTGATGAAAAAAGTTTTAAGTCTGATGATGATGGCAGAAAAATATTGCGGAGAAGACATGGCCAGCGTATAGCCATCAAAATAATTTGCCTTTGAGAACAGTGGCAGGATAACATTAGGTAAAAATATTCATTAAATAGTGAAGTAAAATAATAATAATATTTAATACCTAGTGTATTACGCAGTGTAGAATAATAGGTAACTGATCGTATTATTGTTTTGCAGGTTATTGGGGACAGATGTCTTCAATGGGCCCAGGGGAGCTGGTAGAATTCGGCGGCCGGATGAATAAAGAAAAATACTTGGAAAATTAATGAGATGTGGTGATTCCAACAGTTTGCAATGTAGAATTATTTTATTTAAGACAATTGTTCTGTGATCTAACTGTTATTGAGTGACCAATTAAAATCCCAGATTGTAGGGTCAAATAGTGCTTAACTGGGACACGAGACACGAGTAAAGTTTGATTTAAATCAATTTAGACAAAAAGGTTATACTAAATTAATAAATATGCGCATAAGTGATATGTGATCTGATCTAACATGGTAAGTGAAATGACAAATAGACTTGAACAAAAGCTTCAAAATGGGGGTCACCCTCTCCCATATTAAAATTCATTTAATGCCATAGGGTTATATTCATTCTTATACTATTATCGAAGCAAAGTTATTCACATAGCACTATTTGACCCTACACATTTAAAAAAAATATAATACTATGATTAAAAAGAAGTTGAGAGATGTAAATTGTTACTTATTAAGTAACATGTTGGTTCTCTCTACAGAAGATTAATCATAGTTTGAATTAAGTAGGCAGGTATTTATTTCACTGTTACATTTTTTTGATGTAATAAAGTAATTAAAAATTTAAAATGCTTTTTATTCACAGTAATTAGTTCGGTAACATTATGTTAAAACAACCAAAATTACACCAACATCACAATACGAAGTTGGTGATATTTGTAAAAAATAAAAAGCTTTGGAGGATTTGAACCTGTTCATTCATAATCAAACTAACTATTAAACCGTAGTGCCTGCCACTTGCGCCACATCTAACTAATGAAGTATCTTTGAAATAAGCGTATCGTATGCTAGGGCCTGTTTTATTTATCAAAAATCGAATAGATGGCATTAGTCGTCAAGGGTATCAGATTTCTGCTTATTAACCTTATTTGTTCATTCACAATTCAATAGATGGCACTAGTCGCAAAGGATATTACACTTGTATATTTTTATCTTTGGGTTTAAACCACGGATGTTTCTTTAGTTTGCGAAAAATGGCGCTGTTGTAGGGGGTCAGATATCTCATTGGCTGACTGTACCATTCTTTGAAAGCTTGAAAATCTATCCCATATGGTTTCCTGGTGTTTGTCATTAGTCACAATATGAAAACTTTGTTTTACTTCTTCACATATCTCTGGTATCGTTTTTGTAGTTGGAATTGTATCGTTTTTCAACCACTCTGGTCCTCTCCACCACAAGTGTAGATCTTTTAATTTACTGGGCGCAATTCCTCTTGAAATGACATCCGCTGGGTTTTGTTGTGATATTACATGGTTCCATTTTGCTTGAGGAATCCTTTTCTGTATTTCTACTACTCTATTAGCTACGAATGTTTTCCAACGTTGAGCTTCACCTTTTATCCATCCTACAGCAATCATTGAATCTGTCCAACAATAAATTTCAGTGTTTTCTATTTCTATTGTGTTTATGACTTTTTCCATTAATTGTGCGAGCAAGAGCGCTGCGCATAATTCCAACTTAGGTAGCGTGGTTTTCTGTTTAATTGGTGCCACTTTTGATTTTGCTTGCAAAAGCGTGATTATGTATGTGCCATCATTATCTTGTACTCTACTGTATATAACGGCGCCGTACGCCTTTTCTGATGCATCGCAAAACCCATGGATTTCTATTTTCCTGTCTGGGCTGGCATGACACCATCTAGGAATAGATATATTTTCCAGAGTGTTCAGTTGCTCTTGTATTTCTAACCACTTGTTCTTGATGTTCTCTTTTACAGGCTGATCCCATTCGAAACCATCTGTCCATAATTGCTGTATGATAAGTTTCATTGTTACGACTACAGGTGCTAACCATCCCAATGGGTCAAATAGTTTCGCTACTTCTGACATGATAAACCATTTTGTAGGATTTTCGTTTTTGTTGGTTGTAATTTTGAAGCGGAAACAGTCTTCCTTTGGTGACCATAATACCCCTAGAGACTTCCTTGTTTCATCTAATGGAATTTTTAACATTTCACTGTCTTTGTTTTCTTCTGGAATGTGTTCTAATAATTCCTCGCTATTTGAAGACCACTTCCTAAGGTTAAACCCACCAGCTTTCATCATTCGACTGAGTTCATGTTGTAATTTCTTCGCTGATATAATATCTTTTTCTCCTGATAATATGTCATCTACATAAAAGTCTTTTAGGGACACTGTACTAGCTTTTGGATAATTATCTTTTTCATCTTCTGCAAGTTGTTGTAATGTTCTAACTGCTAAGTATGGTGCACAAGATGTTCCATATGTTACTGTAGTTAATTCGTATTCATCGATTGGTTTGTTTCGATCGTCCCTCCATAATATGCGTTGGTATTTTAAGTCATGTTCGTTTATTTTAATGAACCGATACATCTTTTCGATATCCGCCATAAATACTATGTTGTGTTTTCGCCATCTGAGTAATATTGCAGCTATGTCTTGTTGTAATCTTGCGCCTGTGAACATGTTACTATTCAGACTTGAACCGTGACTTGCTTTGCTAGATGCGTCGAATACCACCCGTAATTTGGTGGTGATGGAATCTTCTTTTATTACTGGTTGATGTGGAATATAATATTTACCCTGGTATCTGTTTGCTACGGTTACTTTTTTCATATGGCCCATCTCTAGATATTCTTGCAAAAATGATTGATATCTAAGTTGTAAGTTGGAATCTTTGTCTAATTTCTTTTCTAATTGTAATAATCTCGCGACCGCTTTTTGGCGAGAATCACCGTAATCCATGTCCGGATTTTTCAATGGTAGACTGACTGTATATGTTCCGTCTAAGTTTCTTAATGTTGTGCTGCGGTAATGGTTTTCACATTCTTGGTCATCTTTAGACAATTGGTATTTCTCTGGTACTTCCTCTAATTCCCAAAACTTGTTTATCTGTTGTATTTCATTAGTTCGGGTCATCATACTGATTATTTTTATATTATTTGAAGTGTCTTTAGAGCATATTCCCGATAATATACATCCAAATTCTGTATCTTGAGCTATAATTCCATCTTGAACTTTGTATAATCCTTTTTGAATTAAGCCACAGTATTCTTGGGCTCCTAATATGATGTCTATTGGCCCCCTTTTATAATAAGTTGGATCTGCAATGAGTTTATTATCAAGGCAGCATGTTTCTAGCTGTGCTACACTTTCCTTTGGTAAAGCGCCTGTTAACTTGGGTAATATTATAAGTGTTACCGGTAATTTGTAATCACTTGGGAATCTAGGTTGTAATTGTACGTGAATGGAATAATTTGAAACTTTTGGTTCCTCGTCAGCAATACCGATTATTTCAGTTTGTATTTTGCTGCGGGGATATGCTAATAATTGCGCGACTTCTTCTGTGCAAAATGATGCCTCTGACCCTTGGTCACACAAAGCTCTTAGCAGATGCTTTGTACCATCGATTGCGCTTACTTGTACCAACGCTGTTGCAAGTAATGTTGTTTTTTGTGAATTGGTAGTGGTAGATACGTTCGATCTAGTTAGTTTTATGGGCAATGACTGACCTATTTTTTCCTTACAAGGGGTTTCTTTCATCATATTTGTATTTTTAGAACATGTTGTATTTTGTTTTTCGTAATGTAGCAATGAGTGGTGTCCTTTCTTCCCACAATAGCCACAATCTTTGGTGCTATGACATTTTGTAATGGTGTCATGCATCAGACAATTCTTACAGATCTGTTTTTGTATCACCGTTTTATTTCGGTCTTGTATAGATAGTAATTTAAATTTAATGCATTGGTAAATATTATGTTGATTTGTATTGCACAACCAACAACGAAAGTTTTCTTGTTTTTTGGAGGAAGTTGAAGGTTCATAACATCTCATATGTGAATTTTTTTCTTTATTTGGGTAGGCCGTTTCTAGGCATTTAAATCGGTGTTCTAAGAATGACATCATTCCGGAAAATGGCTGAAGTTTATGAGGTTCTGTTATCTGTTGTTCATATTTTTCATTTGTCTCGAAGTCCCATATTTTATTAAGTACCCTTGTTAATATGGGGTCCCACGACAAAGTGTCAATATTTTGACTTCTCAAAGCCTGTAAATTTTCATTGATTGTGTCATGGAGTTGTCTTAAATTTTCAGCGTTTCCCTTATTTATCTTTTGTAGATTTAGAATGTTGTCTATGTGTTTAGTTATTATAATTCTTTCATTTTTGTATCTCTTTGTCAACAATGTCCACGCGGTGACGTAATTAGCGTCACATACAGTTAAGTGTTGAATTAGTTTCGCGGCGTCACCTCGTACGTGTGTTTTCAAGTATTGCATTTTTTCTGTGTCGGTCAATGACTTGTCTTGATCTATTATTGTAACAAATAAATCGTAAAATGAATTCCATGATTCATAAGTCCCTGTGAATATGGGAATAACTATTTTTGGTAGCTTAACGGATGACTGATGATCAGCTGATTTTTTATTATTTATTGCTAATAATAATTGTTCAATTATAGACTCTAACTCTTCCTGTGTATTCTCAAACATGTTTTGTTGAAAGTACTTGTGTTCTAAGGTACTTTCTTCCATCAAAATAACTAAATGAGTGTCTTCAATTTCTTGCCATTGTTTTTGTAAAGTGGTCATCAAAGATTGCAAGAGACAAATAGGTTTATTTTCAATGACCGATAATTTTGCAGACTGTATTTTCTTTTGAATTTGATTAATACGGAACAACTGTACAAAAAGTTTTGATGAGCTGATACTGGATTCTTCCTGCGGATCAGAGTTTTCCGGCTGATAAACCTGAGATAAATGATGTATCTTGTTCTCACATTGATTTAAATATTCAATTGCTTCATGGAAAAGGTTCGTTATGGTTCCAAAATAATTGGAAGTGATATATTTATGTTCTTTTAACAACTCTTGTTGTTCAAGATTTGCATGTTTGTTGCGTATTCTTGAATAAATATCTGTCAGTCTATTCTTCCTGTCAGATATGTACTTCAGCGTTTTCCTTGACGCAGAATCCTTTTTGCTGTTGGTATATATCTGTCTTATTTCATTAAAATCGGCCTCTTGGCTCTTAATGATTTCATTAATCGTTGGTATATCCATGATCCGTAACTGAATTAAATCGACTCAATCCTAACGTAATAATATAATCAAATAATTTAACAATCAAATTATATATGAATGTTAATAATCACACGATTTTAAGTTAGACTGAAGCCTAAACAATCAACCTAATCAACTAATGAGATATATATTATTTTTTAAACTGCTTTTACTCGATAAATACCTACAACATAAGATTAACGCGCAATAATGTTAACCGCGTAACTAATAAAGTATACTGCGTAAATTATATTTAAAAACAAAACAGGGCTCGAAGGACCAAAATGTGCAGACGTAGGATAAATCCGTGAACAGCTTATCCAACACTGCACATAAAAAAAACCTAACTCCTAACTCTTCACTCTATCACCCTCATGGGTGTGTATTGGATGTGCGTGTTTATGTGTAAATGTATGTGGTGTGAGTGTAACTGAATGTGACGGAGTTCCTAACCTTCCCTACTGGTGTGTATGTGTACCTAACACCCTAGCCCTAACCATACGGTGTTATAAATAAATATATAGATAAGTACAGGAAATCTGTAACCAAGAGACCTAAGGTTACAGATGGAGGTTGGGTAGGAATTAAGGTGTTGTGAAATGAATACCCACTGCCAATCCTACAGACTCATAGGACTGATCAGCGTGACGGCTAAGGGTGTCTTGGCCGCAGTGGGGGGATGCTGTAACACAGTAGACACTGGGTAGTGCAGCGATTCCACCAGATCGTACTGGGAACTGTGACGTAGAGCTCAAGCGTATAGGTACACTTAACCAGCGGTGCTGGTGGTGAGCGGGGAGGAAATGATCAACTCCAATCCAAAGTTACAACTGATTTTATTTACAATTATTTTAGCTTATATACATAATTCTTATCCTATACACATTTGATGATATTTGGCTGTGTGTCGTTCGTGAAGATTGCCGACGCAGCGTGTATCCGGGTCATCTGGTCGTGCGCTCAATTGTGATGCTGATGGTGCGTAGCGCGGCATTCTGTGTTACACAATTGTTTTATGTTCAATTTTGGACAGTGTATATTATTAACATTATGCATGCATCTTAATTTTTGTTTTGTTTTTTAATTATTGAAAAATGCTTGAAAATGCCCATGAAAAGAACTCTTTTCAGACGTTTTTGGTTTTGACCAAAAATTTCGTAATTTTTCTATTCTTCTACTAACTTTTTGTAAATTTTATAATGCATACATCAAGCTTACTGTTGTGTTGTCCGTAAATAATTGCAAAATTTAACTTCGGTTGAAACTAAAAACGTGAGTATGAAAAATATAAATTTACTAGAAATCCTCAATAGAATACCCAATAAAGAAATAGCCTCCCCAAGAGTGTGGATATAACTCGTATCTCCTAAAACAGTCGTGTTTAAATTACAAAGCTTTATTTATTTTTATTTATTTTATTTTATTTTGGCACAAACAGTCATATTATAGAATCATTACATAAAAATAGCAGTTTTACATAAATAGACAAAATTGTGCTGAAAATTACTAAGCAAAGTTATATAGGTACGCTATAATTGTGTTGACAAACGCTATGAACGCCTTAAAAAAAAGCTTATTAATGTATTGAAAATACATTTTCGTTAAGTAGGTCAGACTTTGTATGGACACAATTAAATTCTTGTAAATCTGCCTTGCCTTATGACTATTTAATTAATGACCATCAGACGTGCTTTATAAAAACGATCGTGAAAATGAATATTAATTTATTTAATTAACGATACAGAATAACGATTAGAATCTTCGATTTAACATTTTAGGTGATTATAACTAACTACATATTGAGTTAAAATGAGGTAGACAAGGACTTTTGGGTTTAAATACTGTCAATGCACGTAAATAAGAGAGTGACATGGTTTGTGTGTAACTGGTGTCCCAAAAGTACTTAAAGGTTTTTTTTCAATAAAACGCCAACGTATTGGAATTACTTCGTAGTTTTATTTTATTTTAAAGAAGAGACTTGTACAATTTTATTTGAAGAGAATATCTGCTAAATGGCCACCACGGGTATTTTTGCAAATCATGATTCTTTTTATTCGTTTTTTACTTAGATACTTTTACACGTTTTAAAAATTAAATACGATACTTATGAGGATACATATTATGTATAATAATAATATATAGGGACATATCATCATAATTAAATTAACATATCTGTACAGAAATGCATGCACTATTTTAATAGAGTTAGGTATTTGTTGAGTAATAATAATACAAAACTAAAACGCGGACTGCAGCGCAACCTTCATTGTTTATTGTATGTGCGCTAGTGCATTACCTATTATTACAAATGAAAGTGACTTAGCGGCTCACTTTTGTAGCTGCGTTTTAAAGGACTCTAAATAGACTAAGACTAGTGTGACTAGGCTGTAAATTACAACAATTACTTTCCGTTCTTTTCTTTCTTTATACAACGTGATTTTGAACCTCCTAGCTTTATTGAAATCTCAGAATCAGAATCCCTAATCTATACATATAATAAAACAGTAAAAATATTTTGTCTGTACATTTAAAATTTTTGACTGAAATGGATAGAGGGACACTTAAAAAGAATAATAGAAAGCAAAAAAATTTTTTTCGAATTTCTTGCCTGTCTGTCTGTCTGTCTGTATGTATGATCAAGATTATCTCCGAAAATACTGCACCGATTTACTTCAAACTTTCACCAATTGCTTTGTTTTAACCCAGCAAAACATTTAAAGGTTGTTTCATCAAAATCGATTTATTAAAAAAGAAGTTATCCTCATTTGAATGAACGAACTCAAGGCATGAGTTTGCCTGCAAATATTTAGCATAAATAATAATGAAATTGGGTATGGAGATAGTTTTAGACCCGGGTACATAGGACAAGGACGTTAGGTACCTTTTATTCCGGGAAATTCTACTGTTCCTGAGGGATGAACACTATCGGCGGCGGCGTAGCCGCGGGCAAACGGCAAACCTGACTTATATATCAACGCAACCGAAACTGCTGCGCCTAGAAACTTGGAATTTGGTAAGGGGTTCTTTTAATGATGTGAGTGAGCGCTAAGAAAGGATTTTTAGAAATTTAACTTCTAAAGGGGTAAAATTTATATGGAATTTTCTCATTTCTGAACTAGAAGTAGAAAAATAGGTATATAAGTTATCGTTTAAAATTAAAAACGACGGGTTAAAGTGAAATTTGCAAAATTCTCCCCTAAACGGGTAATAAAGTGGGGAGGGTGGGTGGTATAAACTTTGTGTGGAAATAGAAATTTTCTCATTTCTGGACTTAGAGGTCTGAGAGTAGGTATAAAAGTTCTCGATTAAAATTAAAAAAACATCTGTGTAGGTGAACTAGACAAAATTCTCCCCTGAACGAGTGAAATAGGGGGGTAAAGTTTGTACGGAAATTTTCTCATTTCTACACTTGAAGTATAAAAATAGGTATATAAGTTCTTGATTCCAAATAAAAAATATATTTGTTGATGAAATTTGAAAAAATAAGGGGTAAAATGGGGTAGGTGGGTACACAACAACACACAACTTTGTATGGATATTTTCTCATTTCTGGACTTAGATGTATGAAAATAAGTTTATAAGTTCTAGGTTACAATAAAAAATATCTGTCTAGGTAAAATGGACTAATACTTACTAATATTTTCCCCTGAAGGGGTAAAATAGCAGGGTAAAATTTGTATAGGAATTTACTCATTTCTAAACTTAGAAGTATGAAAATAGGTAAATAAATTTACGATTACAATTGAAAAAGATCTGTGTAGGTCCCCCAGAAGGGCGGTAAAGTTTGTATGGAAATTTTCACATTTCTAGACCTAGAAGTATAAAAATAGGTATATAAGTTCTTCATTACAATTTAAAAAAGACCTGGCAAATGGACAAAATTCCTCCCTTAAATGGCAAAATTGGAGGGGGGTAAAGTTTTTAAAGGAAATTGGAAATTTTCTTATTTCTGGACTATAAAGTATGAAAATAAATAGGTATGTAAGTTCTCGATTACAATTAAACAGATATATGTGGGTGAGATGGACAAAATTCACCCCTAAAGGGGTAAAATGGGAGAGTAAAGTTTTTATGGAAATTTTCTCATTTCTGGACTTAGAAGTATAAATAATATCCATACTTCCATACTAATACTTTTTTGTCGAATTTTTTGCCGAATTTTTTGTCTGTCTGTCTGTATGTATGATCACGCTTATCTCCGAAAATACTGAACCGATTTACTTTAAACTTACACTAATTGCTTTGTTTTAACTCCGCAAAACATTTAAAGTTTGTTTCATCAAAATCGGTTAATTAAAAAAAAAGTTATCGTCATATGAATGAACTCAAGGCATGAGTTTGCCTGCAAATATATATTAGCAATTAAATAATAAGTAATAAGTAACATAGGTAATAAAACAGTAAAAATATTTTGTCTGTACATTTAGAATTTTTGACTGAAATGGATAGAGGGACACTTAAAAAGAATAATAGAAAGCAAAAAATTTTTTTTCGAATTTTTTGTCTGTCTGTCTGTATGTATGATCACGCTTATCACCGAAAATACTGAACCGATTTACTTTAAACTTTCACTAATTGCTTTGTTTTAACTCCGCAAAACATTTAAAGTTTGTTTCATCAAAATCGGTTAATTAAAAAAAAAGTTATCGTCATTTGAATGAACTCAAGGCATGAGTTTGCCTGCAAATATATATTAGCAACAAATATATATTAGCAACAAATATATATTAGCAATTAAATAATAAGTAACATAGGAAATTAAAATCCAAAGTCAATTCATCATCATTAAACGACAGCATTATACCTGTCCATACTAATATATTATAAACTAGCTTTCGCCCGCGGCTCCGCCCGTGTCAATGTCGATCCCTCGGGAATAATACTTTTTCCCGGGATAAAAAGTAGCCTATGTCCTTCTCGGTACTCCAGAGAACTTATATGTAAAATTTCATGATGATCGGTTCAGTACTTACGGCGTGAAAGCGTAACAAACAAACAAACAAATAAACAAACAAACTCACTTTCGCATTTATAATATTAGTTAGGATTCATGATGATCGGTTCAGTAGTTACGGCGTGAAAGCGTAACAAACAAACAAACAAACAAATAAACAAACAAACAAACAAACTCACTTTCGCATTTATAATATTAGTTAGGATTAGGATAAATGCGAAAGTAACATTGTCTGTCTGTCCGTCTTCTTTTCACGCTTCAACCATTGAACCAATTTGGATGAAATTCGGTATGGAGGCAGATTGAGGCCCGGGGAAGGACATAGGGTATGTTTAATTCCGGGAAATTCTACTGTTTCCGAGGGATCGACACTAACGCGGGCGGAGCCGCGGGCAACAGCTAGTGAAATATAAAACTGCAAGAAAAAAAGCTGAAAATCGACGAATCGGAGGAATTTCTATGGAAATTCTATTTTCTTTTTTCGGTTTTTACCTTTTTTTCTCTTGCAATTCTGTATTCCATAAGGGATTCTGAGTCCGAGATTTCAATAAAGCTAGGGGGTTCAAAATCACGCTGTATTTTACTTGTAAACAAATAAGAAGTTGCTCCTATCACTTAGTAGCTGAATGTAAATAGCTGTCATAGATGTCTTCCAAGCTGGTCTGGGGTAAAAGATAAAACGTAGAATGTACCAGCTGCTTCTCTTCCCGCGCAGATCATAAAAGCCGATCGAGGGAACGGGTGCAAATCTGACGAATCATATTAGTAGGCGATGCGGCTAGCAACCCATCACTGTTTTGATTCCGTTTTCAACCTAACACCGACCAACATGCTAAACGTGGCTTTTAGGTCTGGGCTCTGTCTACCCCGCAAGGGAAAAAGACGTGATACTATGTATGTATGTCATAAGTAGATGTTGATATGGGCGTACAATAAATTTTAATAAGACATACAAATAGTGACGTAGAAGCTCCACTAAACGATATATGGGTAGAAAATCGATCCAATTTCGAGGAAATCCACAAGGTTCGACCAGTCCCGTTATGTAAGCAAAACAAAAAAGAATTGAAAGAAAGTTATGCGATACTTGAGTAACGCGTATATATTTTTGTATTAACGCTCCATACGGGATTATTAATAACTGGTCAGACAGAATCTGATTTTATATTAAATGGTGAGCAGGAAGTACCTAACAATGGATAGATTATGAGACCAGAGGGCGTTTAAATCATCACAACCTTAATCTCTGATAAGGTTCAGCTAAGCTTACAGCATTGACCGTAATCAGTAAGTCACGAAATTCTTACTTATCATTAAAATGTGACCTTAGAATCAATGGCAAAAAAAACATAAAAGCAATGGCTGGAAAAAATTATAGAATAAGTCTTTTTAAAAATCATCTGTACCATCTGTCTAATATGTTAATATTAGACTATACCTATTTGGCACTTGTACTATTAGAAAAACATATTAAAGTTATAAATTCGAATATCAATATCCTGGATGTGTCACTCACTAATAAGGTATGTACTTCTTTGTTTCCAGACTGGCCTTTTATTTTACACTAGCTGTTGCCCGCGACTTCGTCCGCGGCAATTCCTGTTATTATGATTAATTAGTATAGATGAATAATTTTACCCCGTTTTTAAAACATTTTTTATTGATGCTTCGCTCCTATTTGTCGTAGCGTGATGTTAAAGCTTTTCTCAATAAATGGACTATCCAACATAAAAAGAATTTTCCAATTTGAACCAGTAGTTCCTGAGATTAGCGCGTTCAATTCAAACAAACAAATAAACAAACAATCAAACAAAAAAACAAACTCTTCAGCTTTATAATATTAGTATAGAAGTATAGATAGAAATAAAATTTAAAAACAAATGACATAATAAGTCTTATGTAGACATAAAGTAAAGAACTATGTGCATTTTTTTTTTCTAAATTCAAACCAGAGTTAGGTACCTTCTTATCCATTGATATTCTCAAGTCTCGCGCTGTCATTGCCTTGCTAAGTAATTGGCTAGCTAGACTGTAACATAATGAGATTTAAGAACGATTGAGTATTGAGGCGTGAGTTAAGAGGTTTTAAAAATAACATACATACATAGTATCGTGTTTTTCTTCCGGGGTAGACCGAGCCTAAGTCTATAAGACCTGAAGGAGACATTTAGCATGTTTAGCAAAATGATAAATGAGGTTAAAAAATGCATGTCATCGTAAATATTAATTGTAAGCATTCATATTTTTTTCATATTATAAACTAACTGTTCTATATTGTTAAAGTATTCAAATTAAAATCTTTGTTTATTACTAAATTAAAGTTATTTTTTCCTTTTATTCTAGCAGTTTCACGTACCTTTTACTTAATGTTGCGTTGCCTACCTCTCACTCACTTCGATACCTATGAATATAAAATATAAATTAAATATACATGGACAGGACTAATCACACAGATTAGCTAGCCCCAAAGTAAGTTAGAGACTTGTGTTATGGGATGCTAACTCATGAATATGTATCATTTTTTGCAAAGACATAGTTAAAAATAATACATCTTTTTCCAAAAAAATACTGTTTTACTAGTAACTTAAACTCTATAACTGGACTGACTTGACTGAGCAAATTACATATCAACCATCATCGGCTCTGTTATCTTATCATACATATTTTGTTAAACTTTTAACAAGCAAACTGCATATCAACTCAGAGTAGCTCTGTACTTTAGTTTCGATTTTAAAAAGCAAAATATGGTTCATCACGGTCTAGGTTTCTATGTCTATACAGTTTGGCCATACGTAACCGAGAATGATATTAGGTACTTAAGGAATTATATTCCCTCGTCAATACAAATGAAAGCATCATGTGTTGTTATTTAATTGTTTCAGTATTGATAGAGGTAGAGAATGAGCCGCACCCGCGAGTCCGCGGGGGACCTCTCGACGGAGACTACATCTTCAGTCAGATGCACTTCCACTGGGGCGACAACGACACCTTCGGTTCCGAGGACAAGATTAATCACAGAAGGTACGCTGACACCTTCTGTATTCCGAGGCTGACACATATACCAGCGACGTGCACACACATTTTTCGGAAGGTAGACAAAATCATACTTAGTCAAAAACTTACCTTATGAATTGCGACTCGTATCTACCTAAATAAAAACTTTATTTTTTATATATTCAGTACAACTGATTTATGGAGCATGTTACTTGAGATTTTTTAGGGGCAACGATCAAATATTTTTTTGTTAGAGATTTTTTTATATATGTTTAGTGATTTCAGGGTAGACAGAGTCTAACTATCTGTATGGACTGCACGTCACTGACATATACTTAACTAGCGGCCCGCCCCGGCCTCGCACGGATAGATGAATTTATTTTGGTATTTTTCACACCTTGAATTACGTAACGACGTAAGGTCGTATCGTCGTAACTCAAGGTATTAATTAGCAGCTTGCACTACTGACAGGTCGGGATGGCGTGCGGCTTACGCAAAGTACCTAACGCTTAGAGGCGTTTTTGAGATAGCCGCGGATGGATGGGAGATCTAGGTGTAGGTCTGTAATGCGCAAGTACCGATGTTAACTCGTATTTGTAGTTGTTAGGTGATGAAACTATTCTGCAAGCGTTGCAGACGATCGATGTGGGACACTACACCGGCGTAGGTCATGATAGGACGGACGCGAAGCTTAGTATAGAATAAAGTTTCAACTTATTTCTAAGTGACATCTTAGCATTGCCTATCATGGGATGGAGACGGCCTACATATACATTTTGGATATGTATGTACTTTCAATAATTAATTATTAATCTACATTAGATTCCCTAGACTAATACATTTATTCAGATAAGGATTAATACTGTACTTGACAAAATAGATTTGAATGTTGACGTAATATTCTTTTCTAAGGTAAAAATGGTTACTGTAAGTTTACTATCAATATACTATCGCGGACTTTATTGTAGGTCTTTTTAAATTCTATAACTTTCTATTACATTGTTTTTAGGTAGGTACCTCTTACGATTCTGAGTAAAACTAATCAAGAATGCATTCGGACGTATTTTCTTCTGAGAATAGGTAAGTTAACATAGTTCAGTGATTTATCATAAGATATATACAATTTATATACATAAACCTTCCCTGATAATCATTATATTCAATAGTCAAAACCGCATCGAAATTGGCCGATTAGTTACCGAGATTAGCCTAAGCAGACGTCTGTCTGACGGCGCGTATATCTGTCTAGATATACGCGCCGAATGACTTCTTTTTATACTATATAATGTATTGATAATTGAACACGATCTCACTCACATAGGTATAATAAATTTACATGATCATGAAAAATTAATCTCGCTGGCTTTTTCAAGCCAGTTGAAGTTTATTCACTTTGCTTTGAACATCGGTTCGGTACTTAGCTATTTCAATGACATTCTAATTATTCAGGTAATCCTACTTGCGCTATCTACCATTATTCATATTTTAGTTTAGAGTTCCCAAAAGTTCACTCATTCGCTTTCGGGAGGATGAGGAGGGTCTGTGAACTCGTGTGTTTAGAATAGGCTTTAAATCTTTTGAGGCTAAAAGTAATCTATATATATAAAAGAAGAAGCTGTCTGACTGACTGACTGACATATCAACGCAGGGCCTAAACTATAAAGGTTAGAAACTTGAAATTTGGCACAGGGGTTCCTTTTGTAACGTAGGGGAGCACTAAGAAAGGATTTTTGGACATTCATTCCCTAAAGGGGTAAAACGGGGGTGCAAAGTTAGTATGAAACTTTGCTGTTTTTGAAGTTATTCAAATGAAATTCAGCACGAAGGTTCTTTGCTAAAAGTCATGAAACATGAGTAAAATATTTTTTCAAAATTCATCCCTTAGGGGGTTAAACAGGGGTGCAAAGTAAGACTGAGACTTTGCTGTTTTTGAAGTCATTCGTATGAAATTCTGCATGAAGGATTTTTACTGAAAGGCATGAAACATGAGTACAAATTTCCTTAGGTGTTTAAACGGGGGCGCAAAGTTAGTATGAAACTATGCCGTTTTTGAAGTTATTCGAATGAAATGCAGCATGTAGGTACTTTATTAAAAGGCATGAAACACAAGTAAAATATTTTTCTCTAAAATCATCCCTGAAGAGGGTAAAACGGGGATGCAACGTTAGTATGTAACTTTCGGTTTATGAAGTTATTCGATTGATATTCAATATTAAGGTGTTTCACTGAAAGTCATGAACCAAATCCATGCTAATATTATAAATGCGAAAGTTACTCTATCTGTCTTCTTATCACGCTTTAACCATTGAACCAATTTAGATGAAATTTGGTATGGAGTTAGGCCCGGGGAAGGACATAGGGAAGGACATATCATTCCGGGAAATTCAACTGTTCCCGAGGGATCACACTATCGCAGGCGGCGCCACGGACAAAAGGCAAACCCGACTTATATATCAAAGCACAGCGGAAACAACTGTGCCTAGAAAAATGAAATTTGGTACAGGGGTTTTTTTTATGATGTGAATGGACAATAAGAAAGTATTTTTAGAAATTCAACCACTAAGAGGGTGAAGTTAATATAGAATTTTCTCATTTCTAGACTTAGAAATATAAAAGTAGGTATATAAGTTCTTGATTAAAATATAAAAAAATCTGTGAAGGTGAACTAGACAAAATTTCCCCCTAAAGGGGTAAAGCAGAGGGGTAAAGTTTATATGGAAATTTTCTCATTTCCAGACTTAGAAGTATAAAAATAGATATATAAGTTCTCGATTACCATTAAAAAGATCTGTGTAGATGAAATGTACAAAATTCCTCCCTTTTTTTTCGAGTAGGTGTCACGGTCAATCGACCATGCACACCCTGGTGTCAGAATTCTTCTGAACTGCCTCTCGGCCTCTGACGTGGTTCCTTTAACGACTACCAGATGGCAGCCGGGACCACCGGCTTAACGTGCCTTCCAAAGCACGGAATCATTTTTATTATCAGACAATCAGGTGATTCAAGACTGCAATGTCCTAACCAAACTGAAAGCAACTAAACAAAGTATGCTTCCCGTGGGAATCGAACCCACGACCCCCGGGTCTATGGAAACGCCTTAACCACTGGACCACGGAGGCAGTTCCTCCCTGAAGGGGTAAAATATCGGGGTCAAGTTAGTATGGAATTTTTGTCATTTCTAGACTTAGTATAAAATAGGTATATAAGTTCTTGATTACAATCAAAAAGATCTGTATTGGTAAAATGGACAAAGTTCCGCCCTTAAGGGGTAAAATAGGGGGTAAAATTTGTATGGAAATTTTCTCATTTCTAGACTTAGTATAAAAACGGGTATATAAGTCCACGATTACAATTAAAAAAGATCTGTGTAGGTGAACTCTATCTGTCTTTCTGTCGTCTTTTCACGCTTAAACCATTAAACGGATACTCTTAATAAATTAAGAAATAAAACATGGTGAAAAATTTCATGCGGGCGGGACTTGAACCGGCGACCTAGGTATAGACCTACCTCAGACGGCAGAGCATAGGTTGTACAGGTACGACCTATGCTCTGCCATCTGAGCTACCGCACAATTTAATCTCGGCGCCGAAATTCTCCACCATATCCCATTTCCCCTTATACGTATTGAGGCTTACGTCATCTACACAACTACCCCACTTTTACAAGTGAGGTTTTAGATTCAACGCATTTTACAATGAATTTGAAAATCAACTAATGAAACATGGCTTCCTTCATATTAGTTGATTAAACACTTAAAAAAAACATTGAACAGATATTTGTTATTGAGGTAGTTTGAGGCCCTGGGAAGGACAAAGGTTACTTCTCATTCGGGGAAATTCTACTGTTCCCGAGGGATCGACATAAACGCGGGCGAAGCCGCGGGTAACAGCTAGTACATAGATAAAATATAAACAAATGACTTAGTCAGGGGTGCCAATCACAACTGCCTAACCGTTGTGACTTCGGGTACGCGAGCCCAGCCACCTGGGCTACTATGTCTTACCCCCATTCGTGCGAGTGACTAGTATAGTATCCTAATTCCGATCCCAAATCCAACAAATTCCTATCCTCTGCCAGCTTAAAAATGCTTCTAGCGTCGGAAGCACAAAAGTGAAAAAAAAATTGTTGTCTGTAAAGTCGATTTCCAGACGTTAATTTTACATGATAATGGTGAGAGATAGATGCGTGATGATACTATTCTACTACTCCAGCAGCAACAGCTAAAGGTTTGGAACGTGACATTTTTCGTGCGTGCAGTCGTTATATAAGACGTTATCACGTCAAAAATATCTTTTGCAATCCGATATAGATTTTGAGATAAGCACTATATACCTACATAAATTTTTGGATAAGCTATTTTTGAAATGGGTGCTATACTACAAATTACTCGTTTTTGAAGATGTCTGGGGTACTATTTTTGAAAGTATGACCACTCGTCTTCTAGCGATTTTTGTATAGAAATTGCTCGTTTATGAACGGCGAAATTTCAAAAATAGCACGCTTTGCCCTGTTCGTGAATATTCTCACATAGTTACAATATCACACATTATTAAAATAGTCTAGCTAGGAATAAATAGGTAGTAAGACTTGTCTATTAAGTTTTATATATAAAGTTATGATAATATCTCAGGATAATATGCTGAGATAATATGCTATGGTCTATGGTTTTGTCGATTTAATAAATGACAAAAGTGTCAATACTCGCAGTTACGACCGTCGCTCGTCTACATTCTACCTAAGGATAGCGGCGGCCGCTGTGCGTTCGTTCAGTACGGGCGCCGCAATCCTTAAAAACCTTGTATTTAATAGATAGTTAGCACATCGCGTCAGTCACGTCAGTATTTTATAAGTAAACAGAATTTCTAATAAACAATTTTTCGAATTTCAGTTTTCCCATGGAGCTGCACATGGTTTTCTTTAAAGAAGCCTACAAGACAACTTCGGAAGCTGTGAATCATCCAGATGGCTTAACAGTCCTGGCGTTCTTTTATGAAGTAGGTACATTCACACAATTATGAGACTTAGTAATATATACATGTATAGACGCTCACCAACATGCTAAACGAGCGTGGGTCTTGTGGGCCTGAGCTTGTCTATCCCGTAAGGGCTAAATGACGTGATAATACGTATGTATGTAAATAATTCATTCATTCTAATCAGCAGACCCCGGGCTGCGAAGAACCTCGGCTGAGGATGCAACCGGGCAAACGCTTAGATAAGAGAGAGAGAGGGAGTGACAGAGTACATTCTAATCGGCAAACTGAAAAACAATTTTTTTAACCCAGACGAGTAACAAGTAGGTATACAATTTACTTCAAAATACAAAGTGAGAGCGAGTTTTCCAAGATGTAATCAAGCAATATTTTTAAGTATTTGTTACTTGTGTGTGTGTGTGATAAAATACTTTAATATAGCATTTTAAGCATGTTTTTTTTATAATACGTATAGTACGGTAAACAAGCAAGCGGGGCAACTGATGGTTCGCTCGTCTGAGCGATGAGCCACTTTAAAAAAAAATTAAACCGCCTTTATTTTTCCTTGTAAGTGAAATATACAACTCCTCACAACTCTCCATTTCAAATTGGGTCGAATTGACAACCTCGTTTTTTGAATTCAGTTAAAAATGGTTCTAACTGTTATTTCAGTTGGACCGTCATCAGCACCCAGCCTATGACGACATCACCTCCGCCCTGGGGAACGTGACTGAGCCGCACACCACGGTCTTGATGAACCACCCGTTCTCCTTCCTCAACATCCTGCCCTACGACCTGCGGAGGTACTTCACCTACCGAGGGTCCCTCACTACTCCGCCGTGCTCCGAGGTTGTCATATGGCTGGACTTTGAACAGCCCATACGTTTAGCGCATGACCAGGTACGTGAATAATAAAGCCACATCAGAAATAGTCATAGAAGCTATAGAAAAAACAGACCATTCAAATACTTTAATTATCCTCAAATGAACTAAGTGGATATTACTCGATGTTTATTTTTATATTTGCGAATTATGAGCTGTGTAATTACCTTAATGAGCACTAAAATAACAATGATACCTACTGATATTTAAAATAAAAAGATTAGTACCGTGAAGAAATCCGGCGGAATATGAGAGAATGGTTTTTCCAGGTGAATATACCGAAAGGTTTTTACTTTGTACGTAGCAAAACATTTGAGATTGCGAGTGTGGCTGGCCACCACACGACGAACGTTATAAGCTATTATAAGAAATGTATTAATTACAGATAGAGGCATTCAGAGAATTAAAATCGGCTCACGGGAAGATTACACACAACTTCAGGCCTATTCAGCCCATCGGCGATCGAGTGGTCTTCTACAACATCGATAACAATTACTTCGGCTACAACGAAATCGACGAGCCTACTGAGACGACCACGGCCAGGCCACATCGCAGAAGAAAGGGGAATAACTCCTTCAGACCTAGCTGCGACGTGCTCCTTGCTTTTTTAACAACCAGCTGTTTAGTTTTATTTATAATTTAGACCGTACAACACAATTCATGCAAAATTCTTGTTATTGATGAACCACAGTTGTGTAGTGGTGTTCCACAATAGGTATATCCACAATACATACATATCCTAGGTATGTATTTATTTAAAAAATATATTTAGTATGTATAAAATGAATACATATAAAATATCAAGAAAAATAAATAAATAAAAATAATGCAAAGTATTTTTTTAAATGTACGACTTAAAAAAAATGTAAAGCCACTGTAGAACTGTCCGTGGCTCTAGAATACTTTAGTTTGAACTTGAAAGTAATGCTTAATAATTTTTATGAAAGTAGTCTTTTCATCATAGATTTTAAAAAATGGCGATGTACAATAATGTATTTTTTACGAATGAAAAACATTAAAAAAACTGTTGTTTTATATCTAATATTGACCAAGATGGTACTCAATTTGCATAATAGACTTTCGATATGAATGATTTCTTTTTTATTTGCACAACGTTGTTTAGATGCCAAGTTTTATATGTTGAAAAACTTATTATGTACCGATGCAGTTTTATATTAGGTAAGAATTAGTTAGTAGTAGTACAAAAATACGAGAAGTACTGTAAATAATTAATTCAACTATAACAGACTGACAATATTATTATAAGAATAATGCTGGTGTATCCTGTGATATAGTTAATTAAATAAAACCATCAATTTAAACTTATTTTTATTATTTGAAGGTAGATAACCCAAGTATCTATTTTCATTTGTAATTATTATGATTGTGAACATGTTAGTACTATACAATTTTACCACAATACTTAATTAAGCTATCACAATATGCGTACATTTTTTACCGGTTCCCTTGTTATGTATAGAGAACAAGGAAGCCGATTCGGATAGCTGTTTTATATGCAATTACTATTATCAGATTACAATAGTTAATTATTTCACTGTTATAAAATAAATATATGCACTCACGTAAGACGCAAAGTTACTTTACCCTAAAATTAGTCTTCATCCAACTGCCTGTTGTCAGCCATAGTGACCACAGCACCCAGATTGTCCTCGGAGCCGTGCTTCAGCCTCTCCCAGATTAGTTCAGCAATCGCTTTCTGTGTCCGTCTTTCGAGCTTCTCCAGTTTCTTGGCTACATCCCTTTTTAGATCCCAGTCAGGCTTTCTAGGTGCAAGGCTTGATATATCCAGTTCTTGTAAGACTACCTGAAAATATCAAAACATTGATAATCTAGTCAACAAGTGCTTTTTACGTCAAAACTTTTTCGTACTCTCCGAAAATTATGGTTTAGTTGTCATTTGAATCGGAGCTCAAATAGATATTTTTTGAGAAAATTCAAGGGCCGTTCACAAAAAATGCTAGTTATAAACAATTAAGTGAAAAAAAAAACGGGGATTTGGTTTTTCGCAAATATCTCTAATACTATTTAAAATATTTAAAAAGAGGAGGAAATTTCCCAAAGAAAAATTTAACTCCCGGAACTGTAGGACCAATATTTATAACTTTCCCAGAGGGTTGAAAATACGCCCGAAAACGGGTACTGTACTGCGGCTTGCGCAAGCCACGCCCACTTCTCACCTTTAGGTAATGAATAAATATCATTTAAACTTATTAAATACTAGCTGTTGCCCGCGGCTCCGCCCGCGTTAGTGTCGATCCCTCGGAAACAGTAGAATTTCCCGGAATTAAACATACCCTATGTCCTTCCCCGGGCCTCAATCTGCCTCCATACCGAATTTCATCCAAATTGGTTCAATGGTTGAAGCGTGAAAAGAAGACGGACAGACAGACAATGTTACTTTCGCATTTATCCTAATCCTAACTAATATTATAAATGCGAAAGTGAGTTTGTTTGTTTGTTTGTTTGTTTATTTGTTTGTTTGTTTGTTTGTTACGCTTTCACGCCGTAACTACTGAACCGATCATCATGAATCCTAACTAATATTATAAATGCGAAAGTGAGTTTGTTTGTTTATTTGTTTGTTTGTTTGTTACGCTTTCACGCCGTAACTACTGAACCGATCATCATGAAATTTTGCATATAAGTTCTCTGGAGTACCGAGAAGGACATAGGCTACTTTTTATCCCGGGAAAAAGTATTATTCCCGAGGGATCGACATTGACACGGGCGGAGCCGCGGGCGAAAGCTAGTTTATAATATATTAGTATGGACAGGTATAATGCTGTCGTTTAATGATGATGAATTGACTTTGGATTTTAATTTCCTATGTTACTTATTATTTAATTGCTAATATATATTTGTTGCTAATATATATTTGCAGGCAAACTCATGCCTTGAGTTCATTCAAATGACGATAACTTTTTTTTTAATTAACCTATTTTGATGAAACAAACTTTAAATGTTTTGCGGAGTTAAAACAAAGCAATTAGTGTAAGTTTAAAGTAAATCGGTTCAGTATTTTCGGAGATAAGCGTGATCATACATACAGACAGACAGACAAAAAATTCGGCAAAAAATTCGACAAAAAAGTATTAGTATGGAAGTATGGATATTATTTATACTTCTAAGTCCAGAAATGAGAAAATTTCCATAAAAACTTTACTCTCCCATTTTACCCCTTTAGGGGTGAATTTTGTCCATCTCACCCACATATATCTGTTTTAATTGTAATCGAGAACTTACATACCTATTTATTTTCATACTTTATAGTCCAGAAATAAGAAAATTTCCAATTTCCTTTAAAAACTTTACCCCCCTCCAATTTTGCCATTTAAGGGAGGAATGTTGTCCATTTGCCAGGTCTTTTTTAAATTGTAATGAAGAACTTATATACCTATTTTTATACTTCTAGGTCTAGAAATGTGAAAATTTCCATACAAACTTTACCGCCCTTCTGGGGGACCTACACAGATCTTTTTCAATTGTAATCGTTAATTTATTTACCTATTTTCATACTTCTAAGTTTAGAAATGAGTAAATTCCTATACAAATTTTACCCTGCTATTTTACCCCTTCAGGGGAAAATATTAGTAAATATTAGTCCATTTTACCTAGACAGATATTTTTAATTGTAACCTAGAACTTATATACTTATTTTCATACATCTAAGTCCAGAAATGAGAAAATATCCATACAAAGTTGTGTGTTGTTGTGTACCCACCCACCCCATTTTACCCCTTATTTTTTCAAATTTCATCAACAAATATATTTTTTATTTGGAATCAAGAACTTATATACCTATTTTTATACTTCAAGTGTAGAAATGAGAAAATTTCCGTACAAACTTTACCCCCCTATTTCACTCGTTCAGGGGAGAATTTTGTCTAGTTCACCTACACAGATGTTTTTTTAATTTTAATCGAGAACTTTTATACCTACTCTCAGACCTCTAAGTCCAGAAATGAGAAAATTTCTATTTCCACACAAAGTTTATACCACCCACCCTCCCCATTTTATTACCCGTTTAGGGGAGAATTTTGCAAATTTCACTTTAACCCGTCGTTTTTAATTTTAAACGATAACTTATATACCTATTTTTCTACTTCTAGTTCAGAAATGAGAAAATTCCATATAAATTTTACCCCTTTAGAAGTTAAATTTCTAAAAATCCTTTCTTAGCGCTCACTCACATCATTAAAAGAACCCCTTTACCAAATTCCAAGTTTCTAGGCGCAACAGTTTCGGTTGCGTTGATATATAAGTCAGGTTTGCCGTTTGCCCGCGGCTACGCCGCCGCCGATAGTGTTCATCCCTCAGGAACAGTAGAATTTCCCGGAATAAAAGGTACCTAACGTCCTTGTCCTATGTACCCGGGTCTAAAACTATCTCCATACCCAATTTCATTATTATTTATGCTAAATATTTGCAGGCAAACTCATGCCTTGAGTTCGTTCATTCAAATGAGGATAACTTCTTTTTTAATAAATCGATTTTGATGAAACAACCTTTAAATGTTTTGCTGGGTTAAAACAAAGCAATTGGTGAAAGTTTGAAGTAAATCGGTGCAGTATTTTCGGAGATAATCGTGATCATACATACAGACAGACAGACAGACAGACAGACAGACAAGAAATTCGAAAAAAATTTTTTTGCTTTCTATTTTTCTTTTTAAGTGTCCCTCTATCCATTTCAGTCAAAAATTTTAAATGTACAGACAAAATATTTTTACTGTTTTATTATATGTATATAGATGAAAATTAAGAACTGAAAAATTCAGGCGCCTACAGGATATGTAGGCGATATATAAATGAACAATAATCCGCAGTACATTAGTTAACTAACAGTTTATTGTAACACGAACATTAACATTGCAAGTGCGATAATTGTTAATTAATCTAAGATTTTTTCCTTTCGTGGTGCTATTTTTCAAAAATCTTAAAATCCCGTGGGAAAAATGTTTTCGCCTTGTTATTAAAATTTTACTTTGGTTAAAAGTTATAAAGCTTCATTATTCATTAAACATGAAACAATATTTTTTTTCTTATAATATAACTAATAAAATAGAATATAATTATGTACTATTAAAATCATTTTTCAGTAGCGATATCAATTTCAACTTGATATCTGTAAATTTTGTCGAGGGCAAGTCTCTTAACATACAGACAGACGAAAGTGATCTTATAAATGACACTAATATAATAAACCAGCTAAGTGTAAGTCAGATTCGCACTCACTAAGTGTTCTGTACCAACGTAAAAAAATGAACTACAAAAACGTCACCAAAACCAAGTTTCTTGGACAGGAACCCTGATTTATTAGTATGAATGAAACCCCTTACATGCAAACTCATGTGTACTATTGTTCTTAATTATCTGTGGTTTGACGACTCAATAACACATTAGCAGCACCATCGACAGAATCGAAAAAATGCCCTAACTAAATACGCTTCTTGTATCGGATCATCACCCTTCAATTATTTTTAGGGCTCCGTACCTTAAAAGGAAAAAACGGAACCCTTATAGGATCACTTTGTTGTCCGTCTGTCTGTCAAGACCGTTTTCAAATGAGGTATCAAGCTGAAATTCTATCAAATAATATATCAAACACTCAGGTCTACTGTCCCTTGGAGCTGTGAAAAAATCAAAGTTCAAAGCCAACGCAAACAAAAGATACAGCTGTTTATGCAAATTTTCGACTTTTTCGACATTTGTAAGGGAATCAAAACCTACAGGGTACTTCCCGTGAACTCAGAATCTTGAAATTTAAATTTCATCCAAATTGGTTCAATAGTTGAAGCGTAAAAAAAAAGAAGACAGACAGACGAGAGTTACTTTCGCATTTTTAATATTAGTATGGATAATGATACGGAACCCTTCGTGTGCGAGTCTGATTTGCACTTGGCCAGTTTTTTTATTATTATTTATTATAACGGCAACGGATTTATATGCCCATATTGTGTAAAAAGGCCGAATGTCTTATATATTACAGTTTAAAAAAAATGGATATTTGTTTAACATTCCTGTGACTGACAGACTGCCGGCAGGGGTTTAGCAATAAAGTCTCATTGGCACCATTGGGTAAGGAACTCTTAAAATGGCTTCATATTTTTTTACAGTGTCTTACCTTTTCTTTCCCAGCTTCCAGCAAATCTTTTACCTCTTCTTCCACAGCAGCAGGTTGAGCATCATCAATTTTGGCTTCCTGTAGTTCTTCATCTTGAGGTTTATAACTCCTGAATTTAGGCCTGTAATTATTATGAAAAAGCATTTGTGAGCTCAAAACTACCATACAAAATCCATTGTCCATTATTTATACTATTTGACTAATCATATAAGTGTTTAAATATTGCTAAAATGGATGTTCAATTTAAATGGGGATACCATACAATGGATTGAAGTAAGGGCTTCTGAACCTAAGATTTTATAAATAAATAGACCCAATATTATGTAAGTACTAGTACTTATTCTGTGCTAATTGATTGGAACATCATAATTGTCTTTGAACTGTTGGGCCTTGTTTATATTAGAGGTATTTATGTCTAACTTAGACATATAAATACCTCTAATACAAACCCAATCCCAGTAGACCACAGTTTATGACATTTATATGACAATGATTCTTCATTTGGTTCATAAATTGAATTTGAAGTATGTGCAGCAGGAGCTTATATGCGAAATAAATGATTTATGACTTAGACAGCCTAAGTCAAAAATCATGTATTTTGCATACACATACTTCAAATTCCAAACAAAATGAAGAATCACTGTAATATAAATGTCATAAACTGTGGTCTATTGGGAAAAGATAGATACCTATTGCATGAACAAACAGTTTCTTCAGCACCTTGGTATTTTTTAGGCTTGCTATCTTTTAGCATTGCTACTTAAAGGTAGGGCATAACCCTACAATGCCCCTCTTTAGCTATGGCACTGTGTGTAAGTGGTCAACACTAGTGTTAGATTTTTCACGCTGCCTAACAGCATCAAACATAGTTTGACAGTTGCTGTGGTCAAACTATGTTTGGTGATGATGATTGTAATGATCACATCTGGGGCCCTATTGGCCCCGGATGGCCCTGGTGCCTTATGAGGTGATGAGTTATTTATATGGCAATTGTAATTCCAGTGGAAATAATGCCACCTCCTGGGCCATCAAGCTTGATTAGCACAATTTGACTCATGCTCAGTAATTCTCTGCAACCATTCTGTTCTTCCTGTAAAAGAATCTGCACACTATGTAGTTTCCTAATGACTACATATATTGTGAATAAAATGATTGCAGAAATTAGATACGTCAGTGAATTTTTCAGTAATTGTTATCCTGGTTGCATTTGATGCAGTACCTAATGTGTTTGGCTAAGTGATTACAGCCCGCTGCCTGTCCGACACCAACCCTTCTTGGGAAAGACATCAGACATTGACACTAATGTTAGCTATTAATAGTTTGTTTTAACCATTTTTGCTGTGGTAGAGCCACGCTACCGACAAAATTCATTTTTGCTAGTAGCATGAATGGGCTGGCTCGTCTGGGGAAGTACCACACTCTCACAGAAAATCGACATTTGAGTGCTTTTACCGCTTCCTTGCTCTATTCGGTGAGTGAGAGAGCCGGAGGCCCATCCTTCCCCCATTTGCTCCCCCCATGTCCTTTCCCCAACTCCTTAAAAGGCAGGCAATGCTCCTGTAACACCCTGGTGTTGCAGTTGTCCATGGGCAGCGCTAGTCGCTTACCATCAGGTGACTCACTATCTCGTTTGCTGCCCTATAACATAAAAAAAAAGCACCCGTTGCTGGGTGTAAGCCTCCTGTAATGATCAGCAGACCTGCACCCGGCTTAAGGATATTGTGACAAAAAGGAACTGGTCTGCCAGAACTAGAGGTAGGTCACAAGTTGCAATGTAAAGAGCATTAGGCTCTACATGAACTGAAATGATATATAATATATGAATAAAAATAATTTGAACAAAAATAAAAAATCTAAAATCAACGAAATTGCCGCGTTATTCTAAGCTGATATAATAGATTTATTTTGAAGCCTATTATCCATTACAATAAGAAGAAACAGGTCTTCTATAGACCACAAAATTTCAAATCGAAAACCGAAGCTCTTTAGTTGTTAGTTGTTTTAAAGTAATCCTAGCTTTTGTGGGTAAATAGCGTTATGTACTTCCATAAGTATATCTACAGTACAGTATTTTCATCTACAGATTGTCTGTAGATACAGTTTTCATCTACAGACAATCTGTAGATGAAAACTGTAAGTACATAAACTAGAAAAATAATTGATAAAACATACTTAGGAAGTGGTACCATCTCATTTGTAGACTCTGTGTTGTCACTATTTGGGTTTTTTCTCTTCAAATTTTTAAGTCTTTCTTTCCTTTTCAGAGCTTGTTCTTCTAAACTACCTACTCCTTCAGCACTATCCATTATAACCATAATAACAAGAGAAACTTTTATGGCAGTACAAAATATGCAACACCGTACGGAAGAGACAAACTTGAATAAGTTTTACAAATAATTACTAAGCAGTAATTGTAATTCCCATTATTATAAATTGAATCTTAACCTCAAACCAAAACTAAACAACACAAACACTATTTGACAGATTTGTATTTTTTTTTTCATATTTGTTTTACGGCATTTGGCTCTCTATGCCTTTTAGCCCATCATATTTTTTTACATGTTATCAACGAAATGGTGGTGTAATTCATGTCATTGATTTAATGTAGCCCCTGGCGACAATTCCCTCGAATCCACTGGTTTGATCATAACGACGCAGTAAGGCGAGCAAACACCAGCCCGCTAAGGCTGAGATCAGACGGACTGCACCAAAACAAAAAAATGAAGTCGCATCATCAACCGCACGCAGTCGCTATGTGTTATCGTCCAAATGTGTACCTAGTTGAGGTGAGGGCAAAGCTTGGAGCCAGGCGCCCCTGGGCCTTTATACGAGCGATATCTAAACCTGTCGAAGATTCTTTCAATTCTGACAAGAAGAGCTGTGAACATAAATCATCCCATGCCTTTTGGGAATTAAGATTTTCAGGTGGCTGGACGTTAGGACACATAGTTCTCCACGCCTCCAAAGAGTCGTTCTCTAGGGGAATGCTAGGTATGGTACCTTGTAGGTGAAGAATATTAGTAACAAGATCAGCAACCCCATACGAAGACGCAAGGAATGCCGGAAGACCCACAGTCTGAATACTCCTTATGCCTAAACCATCGTACCCACGGAATATAAAACACAAGATCGTACCTGACTGGTCAAGCAGCTTGCTGGAACTGACGGTCTTCTAAATTAATATTTATAATTTTCTCCAAAGTGGCCCTTATAGCGCAATCTAATGCGTCGGGGAAAAGCCAAGTGGTTGTAGTCCGAATAAGTTAAGTTAATTTGGGTAGTGAAAAACAGGCACGAAACAGAATCAGAGCTACGTGGGCTGAAAGGTTCGCAAGGCGATCCTAAACCCGCAAAAGCATATGAAGCTTTGAATCTAAAGCCGCGGGTGGCTACTGGAAAAAGTGGTACGCCCAGGAGTTCAAAAGTGTTTTGGTCAAGCTGTCGTACGTTCAGGATAAGATGATCAAACAAACCAAAGTATTCTTTGGCGCTCTCTCCACAAGGGAAAATTTCACACTTAAGAATAGTTCACTTATAAACCTAACTGCTCTAAGCCCGTTAAGAGAGTACTAACATCAGTCGCTACGGATTCCGCGGATCCCCCAATCGAAGCATCATCAAGGTACCAAATATTTAATGGGGACTTTAAAGAGGATATTAAACTGTGGATCGATTGGCTAAAGATGAGTGAACTCAGACGATCTCCCTGCTGAGCTCCTACTTGGGATGGAATTTTGTGGTTGTTATAATATAAGTTGGCTGGTTTTGCATAACATCGGTGTAGAAAAGGATGCAAAGATGGTACTAGATCTTTTACTTCTGATAAAATAAAATCCCTTTCTACACTGTTGAAAGCATTTTTGAGGTCAAGCTTGACGATCACACAATCCTCGTTAGCGGGGTCCATAGCAAAAACTTTTGTGGCGTGGATTGCGGCATCACACCCTAAGGGAGTCCCAAAGCCTAGTTGGTGAAGTTGCAGATAAGTGGCCATCGTAGTACGAACAGCTCTGCAAGCAAGCTTGGCCATAATTGCATTGCAAGCATTGGCGGCGGATAGTGGAACCAACTGCTATGGGCCTTATTCCACCATCTTTTTTCTTGAGTGCACAAAGTGCTGCGCCATATAAAAAACTTCGTGGTTAAGTAAACCCTTATGAAGGAAATTGCACAAACGTGTTAAGGCTTCCAGCAACCGGGGCCGTTATTGCCAGCAGATGGTGAAGTGAGCTCTTTTAAATGCTGTGGGCGTAGTCCATCTGGACCTGATGCAGAAGAGGAGTGAAAAGAATTAATTACAGTAGTTATATCATCAAATGTTACATTGAGAGGATAGGGAATGTTGTCAGGTGCAAAAGCGCGGATTGAGAGTGGTCGCGACAGTAAAGGGTGTTTTTCTCTCAGTGAGGCAACTGTGTCTTCGTTATTTGGCGCAATTTTGCAGTCTGAGACCAGAAGGCGTGCTGCTCCGCCTAAATCACCTTCGTTTACTTTGGCCTCTACTCTTATATACAGATTAAAGGGTTGACCGCGTAAACATTCTAGTGGTTCGGGACACTAACTCTCTATGTTTTTTTTCTTTACTTTGGAGGTCAAAGAAGTGCTTACGCTCTCTAATGGTACCCTCAGCGCAGCCAGAGGGAAGATAATCATCTGAACCATGAGGATTCGGTATTGATTTTTAAACTATCATCTATTAGTTCGACAAGTTTTCCAGCAGCCAGGCTTCTGGTTCCCTTAGGGACATGTTTAAGTATGCGGACCAAGCTTTTTAATTCCAGAAGATTATCAAGGTCAATCTGATCTCTGTAATTATTTGAAAAATGAATACCTCTGCTATCAGGCCTGGGTTGGGAAATAACATCATCGAGGGCGATATCTTTGTGAATTCGGCTTAGATGTGTATTTAAACGTTTTTGTCACTGTGTTCTGGAGCTTAATTCTGACTTTACTTTTTATTAAAGAAATAAATAAGTCGTTGCCGATATCCATTTTTAAACCGTTCGACGCAACCGATACGCGTTCTGCTTCTTGACTAGCTGCACACTAAAATGCTTCTTTTGTAGTGGACAGCATGCGGCGATACTACACGCACGTCGACCGCGTGAAGTTGAAGGCACGACTGCATGCAGTTGATATTGATTTACACAGTATACAGTTGATATCATGACTGCACGAAGTCGAACCTACAACTGCATGCAGTTAAATATACCTTTTTTTAAATATATGACAGTTTGACAATGACGTTGACATTGTCAATGTGATGAAGCATGGGAATATTGCTTTATAAATCCTACATTTGGGATTTTGTTCAAAAATTCATAAAAAATTGAATTCTGGATAAAAAAAATTGAAAAAATTCTGGAAGTATTTACATATAAGGTACTTTCGATTGCGTAAATAAAAACCATTACTTCCGGTCTGTAGTAAGTTGTCCATTCTTTGTGTTTCTTTTGTGGCCATCTAACTACATTCCAAGGACGTTCTATTTATAGTAGAAGGAAAGGAAAGAAAAAACCGCTTACTTTATAGATGCTACATTAAGAAGGCTATTTAAGCCAGTGTCGCCATTTATTATTTTTTTCGAGTTATTCATTTGTGTTGTATCAACGAAATAGTGGTGTAATTCATTTCATTGATTCAACGAAGGTCCAGGATTGCTATTTTTAAAATGACCCCGTAGGTAAACGAACGATTTTTCCATACAAAAATCGGTCGAAGACGAGTGTAACACTTTCAAAAATAGTACCTACTCCTGGCTGGCGACTGGTTTAATCATAGACGACGCAGCAAAGCGAACAACCACCAGCCAAATAACCGAATATTAAATAATGTGACAAGAATTTAATTATGTGTTTCATTTATTATTCAAGTAACTACAGATTATTATTTAATTATAATACTTAAATACTAATTAAATACGACTTGTGGAAATTAAGATCCTTGAAGGAGGCCTTTGTCCAGCAGTCGTCTTTTGGCTGTCGATGTCGATGTCATCCCTACATTTTTTTGGAGCTTTTTATTTTTTTAATATTTTAAGTGATATTGTCTATTCTTTTTTAATGATATCTTTAAATAAGTTTGACTCACGTCTGAGTATACAAGAACCGCTTACTAAATAGATGGTATACAATTATTAGGACCATAGAGATAAGAGGACAAACCTATTACAATAAATACCTTCAAAAACATTTATTTACGACTAGATCTTAAAATTGTCGATTATTTTAGGTGATTCATTAAGGAATTTATTTTATGTTGTTCGGCGTACATTTTGGCGACAAATCTAGGTACTATTTTGCGGGAAAACTCTTTATTTTAAGAAGTACAATTTATACATTTATAATTATATTTGAAGTCAATTACTTTTAGCATAGATATTATAATTCAACCTTATTATATTATGTATGATAGTATTCTGATATAAGATCGAGAGTCCAGGGCGATGATAAGCCAAGTCAAAAGATGAGGAGATATCATAATGGTGTCCAGAAGTCGAGCCAATGTTATCAGGTTGCGATCAAAAGCGAAAAATATCCAACAATACTGTTCTGAAATACCAAACAACTTCTTATGAAGAAATCTATTCTATTATGAAATCTAATTTATACAGCCAAGCCAGTCGGTGTACTTCTATAATCGTGCAATAAAATTATGGTTAATGTTAATATATTATATTAACTAAATAAATAACAAAAAACAATGTAAATTCACCAAATATAATTAATATTTTTAGGAATCCGAAGGGAATTTAATTAAAAATAATTTAATTCGGTACAAATTAAAGATTTTAATTATAAATAAAGAAATTAATTAATCACAAAATTATCCAACAAAACAAAACAGGAAAGAAAATGAATTTTAAAGATGTGAAAAAAAAACAATATCACCGAGTTGACGTCTTGACGAGTCGAAGGCCGGCAGCAAAAAGAAGCGCTAGCTGTCCGTGCGATGCATTATAAAGGCGGTTGGGCGTATCCCCTCCTAGGGCTACTGTTATTGTTGGGGGATTCCTAACACGGCCTCTCCTGACGAAGGACGTCCACAACCGCTTGTTCTTCCACAGGACCACGGGACAGAGGATGACTAGACCTTTGACCCAATTCTTCTGTAGAAGGTCCTGCTCCAGGGTCAGTTCCTTCGTCCGTATCATCTAGAATTCACAATCCATGATTAAAATACAGAAAACGCTTGATAATAATTAATCAAATAAGCTCATAAGCAAATACGTTCATATTCGCCTATGACAACTTAAGTAAGTTTAAGTTTATGGCCCGTAGCGCTACACACTCCAAAGATAACAACCCCGTGAACCACGTAGCTCTACGTCTGTTCACGCAGTCAGGTAAAATTAGGTTGCAATGCAGCACTACTTTGGCCAGAAGTAAAAAAAAAGGTCCTGTGAACCACGTAGCTCTACGTCTGTTCACACGGCCAGTGAGTAAAGTTATGCAAACCACGTAGCTCTACGTCTGTAGGTCAGAATAAAACATTGGACCACGTAACACTACGTCTGTCCACTAGACCACGTAACTCTACGTCTGTCTATTTGGCAGTGAGGAAGGACCACGTAACACTACGTCTGTCCATAGCCCAGCAACCACGTAACTCTACGTCTGTCTAGGGCTCCTCTATGACCTGCTTTACTCCCCACAGTCATAACGTATTTGTCGTTAATATAAACCATGAAACGTCAGTTTTTTTTTTTGTAAGTCAGTAAATTAGTCCTAAGAAGGGATGGGGGAATTAAAAGTAAGTACTGATGCAAAGATTTTAAGAGAGAATTTACGATAACCCCATGAAAGAAAAGACGGCAAAAACGGTTATGATTGTTTTGTAGGATACAGGCATGATACAAAACTTACTTTCAAAGAAAGCAGCACAAGACTCGGGGCACCACTCGCCACGCCACGGCACCATATATTCAGCGGCAGCTTGAGTGGTCTTGCCGTAAGACCCAGCCAAGAGTCGCAGCTCATACCTTCCACTTGGCAGGACACGTGTTACTCTGTAAGGACCACGCATTCCGGGGTCCAGTTTCCCTGTGGACTGGGAATACTTAATTACAAAAACAAGGTCGTCTCGTTTGTACTGCTTAGGAGCGTCTCTATGCTTGTTAACATAAGAGTCTTGCCAAGTACGATTGGACTGTAGCAGCTCGCTTGCTCTGGACCTGCTAAGTTCACGACGAGCCTCTCTATTCTCATTCGACTCTTCTTGAACCACATCGTACAGTAGAGACCTGATGATAGGAGTAACAGCCTCTATGCCTGTCAGCAAGTTAAGCGCCGACGATTGTGTAGTTTTCTGTTTTGATATGTTGAGAACGAGCTGTAACTTCCATAACATCTCGGACCAAAGCGTTTTCCGGTGATTTGCTTCTATGCGCAACATATTTAGGACTGTGCGCATGTACCGCTCCACTTGTCCATTAGATTGGTGCATTTCCGGTGTTATGTAGTGGATGTCACACCCAAGATCTTTGATAAAAGATACAAAACTTGCCGACTCGAACATACGCCCTCGATCACTAACAATTAGTTTAGGTACGCCAAAAATCGAGATAGCAATAGTCATTACTTTCTTAAGTTCCGTTGTATCTTGTCGATGAATAGGATATAGCAGGCAGTACTTAGTGAAGCTATCGACTATTACGAATACAAATTTTTTGCCATTTGACTCGGGCAAAGGTCCCAATGCATCCACATGAATAGTATTAAAAGGGATATCGGGCTTTTGCCAAGATGTCAACAATTGATGCGGTGCCCTAGGCACACGTTTTTGTTAGATACATATGAGACAGTGAGCCACGTATTTCTTCACAAACTGATGGATGCCAGGAAACCAAAAATGATTAAGAACAAGATCAAGCGTCTTTTCGGCGCAGATATGCTCGTGTTCGTCATGGAATATCCTAAGTAAGCTGAGCCTAAAGCCTTTAGGTATAAAAAACAGGAGTCTGGACTCTTGACCGACAGGAGAATGTCTATAATAGAGCAACCCATTTTGGTGAACATATCGATGTGGGTCTAACTTTATTTCCGTGTGGGGACGGAGTAGAATACAATTCCCCACTGCCCGTCAGGTTGGCATCTCGTAAGAGGCGAGTAAAATACCCGACATGCTCGGTGGTAGGACCTCGTGGGGTCCGACTGGCTGGCGACCACCCTCATGCCGAAATCTATCGTAAAGCACCGTTGGGTGTGTTTCGACGGTTGCGCGTGAGAGCCAATCCCCATTCCCGATTCCCGTAGTTTCGACAGTTTATGGTCCCTTAGGGGCTGGAGTCTTGCACTGTCTGATTGGGGGTGCGACGTTGGCGCGGGGGCCAGGGAGACCCGATGAAACGGTTGTCCGCTGGCCGCCCGCTGGTACGTAGTGGACCCGAACCCTGGCTGTCCCGGCTAGGGAGGCTGTCCTGCCGCCAGTGTCAAAAGCTCGTGATTGGTCGTCGTGCCGGCCTGGGAGACCGGAGTGGAACACGGCGGCTGATCATTGTGTTGGATCGGGGGCCCTTCCGTCCCCCGTGCCAGCAGCGCACCTCACTGGTCATTCATTGCGGGCCATCATTCCTTAACTTTGCCTATGTAACTGTCGTAACTACGGCAATCCTCAATTTTTTCCCTGTTAACCACCTTTTTTATGGCAAGATCGAAAAATAGAAAACATGTTTCTACAGCGGCACCCCCTTCCACATTCAATGTGGACTTCTTCAACGTCAGAGGAATGCATTCCAACCTCAATGTCGTCCATCATCACTTGGAGACGACTAAGCCGGCTCTATTTTTCCTGACTGAGACACAAATATCCTCTCCTACCGACGTCACATATCTCTTGTATCCCGGTTTCAGCTTGGAGCACAAGTTTATGCCCAATGCTGGGGTGTGTATGTACGTACGGGAGGAAGTATGTTGTCGACGTCTCAGCAGCCTTGAAGACAGAAACCTGTCATTGTTATGGGCGCGCGTAGATCACGGTGACCGCATCCGGTTCTATGCGTGCCTTTACAGGTCCCATAGCGGTGATGCCGAAACAGACCGACTTCTCGGGCATGTACAGAAGGGCATAGAAGAAATTCTCCAGCAGCACCCATCGGCGGAGGTAGTGATCCTAGGGGACTTCAACGCTCACCACTTTGAGTGGCTAGGATCACTGAAGACCGACTACGCTGGGAAGGTTGCATACAACTTTGCTGTAACAAATGACCTCAACCAGTTAGTTGATGGTCCTACCAGAATACCTGATATTGAAGGACACAATCCTGCTTTGTTGGATCTTCTGCTGACCTCACATCCAAACGATTACCAGGTATTCCGTGATGCCCCTCTAGGAACCTCGGATCATTGCCTGGTACGTGCTGTGGTTCCATCCGGTCAGACCACGCAATCCAGACCACCTGGTATGCGTCGTGTGTGGCATTATAGGTCAGCAGATTGGGAAGGATTGCGAGAGTTTTATGCATCCTACCATTGGAGACGGTTGTGCTTCTCATCAGAAAATCCTGACATTTGTGCGAAAGCTGTCGCCGAGGCGATACTGCTGGGCATGGAGTGCTACATTCCCAGCTCGGCGGTTCGTATCGGAGGGCGGTCTCAACCTTGGTTTCGTTGCTCGTCTTTGCATGCCGCCCACCTCAAGCGCGAAGCCTGCGAAGCCTGGGTTGCTGCGCGAAATGTCAAGGATCGTAATACTTCTGATTTGAAGAAGCGGTTCAACGCAGCTTCAAGAGCCTACAAGAAGCAGATCACTGCAGCAAAGTTTGCGCACACTGCGCGCATTGGTAGGAGACTGGTTGGCTATCCCTCCGGGAGTAGAGCATTCTGGTCTCTTGCTAAGGCAGCGCAGGGGAATTTCTGTCGCCCTTCACTTCCATCTCTGCACAATCGTCAGGACTCGCTGGCTCACTCCGCAAAAGAGAAGGCCGATCTATTGGCTACTCTCTTCGCGTCAAATTCTACCCTTGACGACGGAGGAGCATCGCCGCCCTTTTTACCGCGATGCGAGCACTCAATGCGGGAAATTCGGTTCACTCAAAGTGCAGTGCGACGTGCTCTGTTTTCCCTCGACGTCAGGAAGTCCAGCGGGCCTGATGGCATTCCAGCAATTGTGCTCAAAACATGCGCCCCTGAGTTGGCTCCGGTGTTAGCACGCCTATTCTCGCTGTCTTACACCTCAAGAAAAGTCCCGTCTTCGTGGAAAGTAGCCTACGTTCACCCTATTCCTAAAAAGGGTGACCGCACAGACCCGTCTAACTATCGGCCTATTGCGATAACCTCCCTGCTCTCTAAGGTGATGGAGCGTGTGATAAACATCCAGCTCCTTGGTTACCTTGAAGATCATCAGCTAATTAGTGACCGTCAATACGGGTTCCACCACGGGCGTAGTGCTGGTGATATTCTTGTGTACTTAACGCACCGATGGGCAGCCGCCATCGAGAGCAAGGGAGAAGCACTGGCATTTAGTCTAGATGTCACAAAGGCTTTTGACCGGGTCTGGCATAAGGCTCTTCTCGCGAAGTTACCATCTTTCGGGCTTCCTGAGGGACTATGCTTGTGGGTCGCTAGTTTCTTATCTGGGCGAAGCATTCAGGTCGTTGTAGACGGATTATGCTCCGATATCATGCCCATCAATGCTGGCGTCCCCCAAGGATCTGTTTTATCATCTACGCTGTTTCTTCTGCACATCAATGACATGCTTAACACTAGTAGCATCCATTGCTATGCAGACGACAGTACGGGTGATGCATATTATGCAGGTCGTGCAAATATCCCTCAAACACAGGTGGAGGAGAACAGAAAGAGACTTGTGTCTGACATTGAGACCTCTCTGGAGCAGGTCTCTGAATGGGGTAAACTAAACCTAGTTCAATTCAACCCTACTAAGACACAAGTCTGCGTGTTTTCCGCTAAGAAGACCCCATCCTTGGCGTCGATATTACGAAGGAGGTCCAATTCCGGAGTCATCTGGAAGGTAAAGCCAAAATGGCTTCTAAAAAACTTGGGGTGCTCAATAGAGCGAGGCAGTACTTCACTCCGGGTCATAGACTTTTATTATATAAAGCTCAAGTCCGGCCCCACATGGAGTACTGCTCTCATATCTGGTCTGGTGCACCTCAATACCAACTCCTTCCTCTTGATTCCATCCAACGCCGGGCAATTCGTATTATCGACGATCCCACACTCACAGACGATTTAGACACCCTCGGTCTACGGAGAGACGTTGGCTCTCTGTGTGTATTTTACCGTCTATACTATGGGGAGTGTTCTGAAGAACTTTTTGAATTGGTGCCACCGTCACCTTTCTACCACCGCACCGCTCGCCACAGGAGTAAAGTCCATCACCACATCCTTGACACTTGGGTCTCCAAAAATGTCAGAGCGTCACGTGGTTTTTTTCCTCGTACAGCAAGATTGTGGAATGGACTCCCTCCCGAGGTTTTCCCTGTGTGCTATGACTTGAGGTCCTTCAAAAGGCGTGTTTACAGGTATCTTAAGAGTCGGCAACGCATCAGCAGCTCCTCTGGTGTTGCAGATGTCAATGGGCGACGGTGACCACTTTCCATCAGGTGGCTCGTCTGCTCGTTTGCCATCGGATATACTTGAATTCAATACCAATTCAATACGAAAATTCTGCAGTGCCTTTACAACGGCCAAAGTTTCCAGTTCGTAGGAATGGTACCTACTTTCGGCTCCCTGAGTTACTTTGCTAAAGTAACCAATGACAGCCTTTGCACCATTCCCACGAGTCTGCAACAGAACCGCTCCATACCCCGCGCTACTTGCATCGGTATGAATTTCGGTGGGGAGTGACGGGTCGAAAATAGACAGAATGGGTTCAGTTGTAAGAATAGTAATGAGTTCCTTCCGGACCATTTCTTGTTCAGAACCCCACTGAAACGGGACTCCCGTTTTTGTGAGTCTGGATATGCAAGCAGTTTTCGTGGCATAATTACGGATATACCGCCTAAAGTAGCCAGCCAGCCCCAGAAATTGTCGGACTTGTTTGACATTCTCTGGAGTGGGTGCATTCACAAGTGCCTGAATTTTATGTGGGCTCGGTTTTACCTGACCCCGACTGATTACGCGGCCTAAGTATTCGACCTCACTTGTCAAGAAAGTACATTTCTTGAGATTGATGGAAAACCCTGCGTCTGTGAGGGTTTTCAATACATCACCCAACAATTCTATTCCATGCGCTACATCAGAACTCATGATAAGGACATCGTCGATGTAGACAAGCACATATCCGGAATCGATTTGACGGCTGAGTGTGTTGTTTATTATGCGCTGATAAACAATCGGAGAATTGGCAAGACCATACGGCATCTTGACATACTCATAATGACCCTCCGTAGTTACGAACCCGGTTAGGTGAATTGATTCCACATCGATTGGGATTTGGTGAAACCCCGTTGCCATATCTAAGCTTGTGAAAAAGCCGTAACTGCCCAGTCGATCGATATGATCGTTAATTAGGGGCAGAGGGTAACGGTCCTTTACCGTTAGTTGATTCAGCGCACGATAATCAACACATAAGCGATCGGTCCCATCTTTCTTTTTAACGAGAATCACCGGGCTCGCATACTCCGACTGGGATTCTCGGATGATGCCCTTATCAAGAAGATCCTGAATAATTCCACGTACTGTGCATTTTTCACGATAGGACAGTCTATATGGTCGGTACGTCACCGGGATGTTACTAGTGAGGTTAATATGAAACTTGCCAGTAGTAACAGTAGTGGTGGCAGTGCCACTAATGAAGAATTTGGAGTACATGTTAATAACCTTCATTAGAGCATCCCGGTCCACGCCTTGAAGAGGTGTATTTATTTGAGTGATATCGGTAACCGTACCTACAAGGGTTTTGTGCAGGAAATCACTCCGCGTTAAATATTGTTTGTTCCTAGACCGAACATACGTAATTCCGTCCCTGTTCAAGACATCCGTACCGATTATAATAGGCGTATTCATACAAGACGCAGGGACCACGACAAGATCCGCTTCGATAGAAATCTCATCGAATTCTATGGTTAAAGTTACATACGCAGTTGCTGGAATCTCTTGATTGCTAATCCCTTTCAAAATGCAGTTAGTAGGCTTCAATGCGCATGAAAAGTACTTCACTACGTCCGATGAAATAAGAGAAACGTTAATAGCTCCGCTGTCGATGAGTACATCTATCGGTATGCCTTGTACTACCGCCGATACAACATCTTGCGTTTTATTCTTACTATCTAAGGATATTTCTGAACATAGGTTAACATTGTGTTTATTGCGCAACTCAGACCGTTCTTTAGCAAAACACTTGTCCTGAGTGTGGCCAGATTTTTTGCAAAATGTACACGTGATAGCGGTAGATGCACTCGCTCCACTATCGGCGGGTCGTGGTTTTTTAAAGCAACGATTACTTTTATGTCCCATCTGGCCGCAGGAATTGCATTTAAAAGACTGAAATTTATTATTGGATTGAGGGTAATCACGCTTTCTATTAAACAGTGAATCTTGTTTTCCGCGACCAGGTTTGACATAAATAGACAAAAATGAGACCAAATTATCTGGGCACAAATTACCGTTGGCCGCAGCTGCCCGCACTTGAGCATCTGTTATACCTCTTATCGTTATTTGCGTCATTAATTCCTCACTCAAACCTTTGACTATTCTTAACCTCAGCAAAGTGCGGCGAGCATACTCGGCGTACGTGTTATATTTGTCAGATGTAGTATTCATAGTTTCGAATAAGATGTTCGCGTAATCTAATTTATTCGGACACAAAGATCTGAAGTCGAGCTTAAAATTGGACCAGGACCTGTCATTCGAACCCCATTCGTTCAGCCATACCTTAGCGTCACGATCATCCCAATTGTTCACAAGTTTTGCTCGGTCCACCTCCTCAAACCACGCATCTATATCGTGAATCGCGGGATCAAAGTTCGACACATAGTACTGAGAACGCGATGGAGCTAATGTTTTGATGGCGTCGACCAGTGCTTGTGCTGTTGACAGGGTACTGTCGACGCGAGATTCGTTATCATCGCAGTCCACAGGAGTAGACTGACGTTGAGTATTTACGGGAGCACTGCACAGGTCCACGCCCCCACAACAGTCACGGTATGGTGCAGTTTGGTTCGGGTTAGGAATCGAACTTTTACTTGCGAGGGAAATACGAGATGTTTCGTTATTTTCTAACGCATCTAAACGTGACAGAATTACACTTAAACTCTGTTGAATCACATTATTCACATCGCTATTGCTTGTTCTAACCGGTGAGGGTGTGTTTCGGATCGGACTATGCGAGGCACTTCGGCGCAACGAACGCGATCTATTTTTAGACTTATGTTTACGTGACCTACTTTTAGAAGGATGCTTCCTAGAACCACCCATTATGCACTTTTGTTCGTTAATTACTCACTAATACAAAGTAAAATCTATAAACACACTTCACACACTTTTTAAAATAACGGTTGCACAAATAACACGTGCTGAAATAAAATGACAATGTTCACAATATAAAAACAAAAAGAGATTTTCGTTCCTGTTACCAGTAAATTAATTAATGTCGGCTGAGGGCCTATCCCACTTCTGATTTTAGGAATCCGAAGGAAATTTAATTAAAAATAATTTAATTCGGTACAAATTAAAGTTTTTAATTATAAATAAAGAAATTAATTAATCACAAAATTATCCAACAAAACAAAACAGGAAAGAAAATGAATTTTAAAGATGTGAAAAAAAAACAATATCACCGAGTTGACGTCTTGACGAGTCGAAGGCCGGCAGCAAAAAGAAGCGCTAGCTGTCCGTGCGATGCATTATAAAGGCGGTTGGGCGTATCCCCTCCTAGTGCTACTGTTATTGTTGGGGGATTCCTAACAATATAATATTTAGTATTATTTACTATCTCAGTAGAGATTTTACAATTTTTGAAGTGAGTGTTTGCACCATGGCAACGTAAGAATATAAAAATCAAATCAAATGATTATGCCAGCCAGTAAGAAAACTTTCAAGTATGAAGGTTTTAACACTGCCCCTTACTCGAACAAACTATGCAAAGGTATTGCCAGCAAAATGTGAGAGTACAATATTAAAATTGAAACAAATAAAAAAAAAATTAATTAATACATGTTACACAATACATATTATAGGACATGAAACAAATGTTACATTAAACCTAAGCACTTAATAAAATAATTGTGTTTCACCTTAGGTAAAGCTTTCGTAAAAAGATCTGCCTCCAGCTCAGAAGAAGGCTTGTAATCTAAATTAATTAATTTACGATCAACACATTCTCGTATAAAGTGATGATGAACATCTATGTGTTTAGTCCTACGAAAACACTAATTTTCTACCATTTTCAATGTACTACGATTGTCGTTATAAATGGTGATTGTCTTAGATTTCAACCATTGTGTACAGTTAAGTTCCTGTAAAAAATTACGGATAAATTTCGCCTTTTTTACAGCATTGCCAAGAGCGTAATATTCGGCCTCTGTACTAGAACAGGCCACGTTTTGTTGCTTGTGGCTATGCCAGTTTATGACGCAATTGCCTAATCTAGTTATAAAACCAGAATAAGACTTTCTGTCGTTGATATCCCCCGCCCAATCTGCGTCGGATGAGATTGTAACTTCATTATTTCCTCTTTTAAAATTAAGTCCATAGTCAGTTGTACCCGATAGATACCGCAAAACACGCTTAGCAGCAGTCCAGTGAGACTCATTATAACAGGTGTTATATTGACTAAGCTTACTGCATACAAACGCTATATCTGGCCGTGTACAAACAGCAAGATACATTAAACTTCCTATTAGTTCCTGATACGGAAATCTTGGATCTATTTTATCTGCTTTTGTAAGATTAAAGTTAACTTCCATTGGAGTTGCTATGCTATGACATTCATTCATGCCAAACTTTAATAACAGATTTTTCACGTATTCAGATTGACTTAACTTCAAAGTGCCTTGCTCTCGGTTCCTTTCCACTTTCATACCTAATACTTGTTTTACAGGTCCAAGCAGTTTAATTTTAAAGTTAGAACTAAGTAAATTGTAAAGCAATTTCTTTTCATGTTCATTAGAACTGAATATAAAGAAGTCATCTACATATAAGGCTATAATTACCTTATTTTTGAAATAAACACATTTCTCAGTTTTTAGTTGTGTAAAACCATTTGTAACTAAAACTTTATGAACTTTTTCATTCCATGCTCTACTAGCTTGTTTAAGTCCATATAAACTCTTTTTAAGTAAACAGACTTTATTCTGCCCCTCAATCATAAAACCAGTAGGTTGTTCCATAAAAAGTCTCTCATTGAGGTCTCCATTAAGAAAAGCTGTATTAACATCAACATGTTCAATGTCCATGTCATTTTGAATACCAATTGCCAAAAGTAAACGTAAGGTACAATGTCTAACGACAGGTGCAAAGGTTTCTTCAAAGTCAATGCCGTATTGTTGAGTAAATCCTTTAGCAACTAATCTAGCTTTGAATTTTTCAAAATTACCACTTGGATCAACTTTTTCTTTAAAAACCCATTTGCATTTTATAACGTTACTATATTTTGGTCTATCAACAAGTTCCCAGACGTTATGCGATAAAAGAGAATTATATTCTTCCTGCATAGCCTCTAACCATTGTTTGCTTTTCTCAGACTTTATGGCTTCATTGTACGTTCGAGGTTCACTCCTTCCCATTAAGCCTATTTCATTAAAATAGTTCATTTCATAATCTTGAAATCTTATAGGAGGACAACGGGTACGTACAGGTCTAGAGTTTTCTGCGACCTCAGAATCTGTATCAAATCTTACAGAAGAAGCAGGCTCTATATTTTCAAAAGTTTGAGTATTATTCAATGATGACTCAATAACATTTTGTTCATCAGAGAAAATCTCATCAATAATAGGATGATCTACAACAGTTTCCATATTAATATTATTCTGAATTTCAGAATTGATAGATAAATCTGGTGTAGCATATTCATCACCGTCAGATTCAATAATGTCTGCCTGAGGATTGTTCTGATTATAAATGGAAACTTCGACAGTATTCATAGAATCATTTAAATTATTCGACTTATTAGTCTTGTATTCAGTACCTCTAACATTCTCAATAAATTCTACTGAACGAGCTTTAATCATTTTGCTGCCATCAGCTGGATCACCAAGTCTATATCCTTTTGTATGATCACAATATCCTAACATAATGTAGGGTTTTGATTTAGGATCAAGTTTTGTACGTTGGCATTGTGGAGTGAGAGCATATGCTATACAACCAAAGACTTTAAGATGACTAAGGTTAACTTTAGAACCAGTCCACAACTCTTCCGGAGTAGCCTTCTTTAGAGCAGCGGTTGGACTACGATTCTTTAAATAGCAAGCAGTATTGACTGCTTCAGCCCAATACTTTTTTCCTAAGCCAGCGTCTTGCAACATTGCTCTAGCTTTTTCCATTAAGGTTCTATTAAGACGTTCAGCAACTCCATTTTGCTGAGGTGTGTAACAAACAGTAGATTCGTGTATTATACCGCATTGCTTTAAATAACTCTCAAAACTTATGTTGCAATATTCTGTGCCGTTATCACTTCTGACACGCTTAATCTTTAGATCGGTTTGGTTTTCAACAACATTTTTGAATTCAATAAACGTATTCAAAACAGTAGATTGATCTTTTCGATCCAAAAAATAAATAAAAGATTTTCGCGTAAAATCATCAGTAAAAGTAATAAAATAACGACTTCCACTCCAACTATTAATGGACATCGGTCCACAAATATCAGTATGGATTAAATCCAACTTCATCACGCTTCTATGTGCTTGACCACGGGGAAAAGATTTAATCTTTTGTTTACCTTCAATGCAAGGAGGACATGATTTAAGATTTCCATTTGGAAAAGTAATACCGCGTGCCAAAGAATCACGAAGGGTTAACATACCTTTAAAACTTAAGTGTCCTAAGCGACGATGCCATAGCTCCAACAAATCTGTACTGGATACAAAAGCTTTACCTTCGGTTGACATCTTAGGCTCTTGGTTATTTAATAAACATTCCTCTTTTTTATTTATTTTGTAAACACCGTGTATATTAATTGCTTCCAGATCACATGATCCAGTAAGGATACATTATCCTTCCTGTAAACATAACATTTATTAATATCAAATACTAAAACATAACCTTTTGCTGCTACTTTGCTAACCGACAAAAGATTTGCTGCTACCTTTGGTACATACAAAGCATCTTTAATAACTTTAACACTGTTATTATTTAATGTCACATTGACATTTCCTACGCCTTCACTATACATTGTATCGCTATTAGCTGTAGTAATTTGGGTTTTAACTTCAGAAGAATAATTAAGTAACCAATCCTTCCGATTAGTCATATGACTAGTGCAACCTGAATCTAAAATCCAGCTATCACGATCACAAACAGTACTAATTAAAGCAGTTTCAGTTGAAAATAAAGAAGTATTAATTTTTCGATGATGATGATGAACCATCTTGAGATGAATTATTGTTTAGTTTTTTCTTGAAATTTTTCAACTTTGGACATTTAGGCTTGATATGTCCTTTGACATGACAGATGTGACAGATAGGAACAAATTTGTTCTTTGCTATTAAAATCTTTTCGGATTGTTCTAAATTTGAATCTATTGACTTTTTCTTGAATTCACTCTGAATTAATCGACATTTAACAAAATCTGATGTCAGCTTTGTATTAGAAGCTTCCATTGCTATAATAAGTGGATCAAATTCAGTTGGCAAGCCAATTAACATGAGTTCTGCCAATTCTTCATCGTCAATATTGCAGCCAATATCTGCTAAGTCTTGAATCACAGAAATTATATTTCCTATATAATGATCCATGCAGTTAAAGTCAGCATATTTTATTTGTACTAATTTCCTTTTTAAAGAAAGCCTTCTGCTTATGCCACAGTTTTCAAATGCTGATTTCAAACTCTTCCATGCTTGTGAAGCTGTTACAGCATTCTTTACGTGTGGATAACATATAGGTTGAATATTTAGACAAATCTTTGCATACGCCTTTTGATCTTTGGTGGGATTCTTTGAAGCATCACCAGATCCATCCACAAACTCCCATAAACCATGGTCAATCAACACCAATTTCATCTGAAATTTCCATGTTGCATAATTGTTGACACCTTCCAATTTACCGATGGACATATTAGAACCGGTACTCACGATTACATTATCGAACGAAATATTTCCATCCATGATGAAAAAAATTATATTTCACTTCACAAAAAATAATCACGTAAATAACACAAATTTATTATTATTTGTTATTATTGGCCATTATTTGCCCATAACCAATGTTAATATATTATATTAACTAAATAAATAACAAAAAACAATGTAAATTCACCAAATATAATTAATATAATATTTAGTATTATTTACTATCTCAGTAGAGATTTTTCAATTTTTTAAGTGAGTGTTTGCACCATGGCAACGTAAGAATATAAAAATCAAATCAAATGATTATGCCAGCCAGTAAGAAAACTTTCAAATATGAAGGTTTTAACAGTTAAAACTATGCTGTTTCATTAAATAGTAAAATAAAAATAAAAAGGTACATAACTTTAACGAATATCAGTTTACAACAAAAGAAGTTAAGCAGTATAAACAAAAACAGCTTAAGACTTGGCTGGCAGTCAACGTTATAAGTATTTGACAGATTGACAATATCATGTGATTATGCATGGGAATATTGCTTTACAAATCCTACAAACGGGATTATATTTTTCGATTTTTTTTAATAATAAGAATTAGTTTAATATAGTTAAAAAAAGGTACTTTCGATTGCATAAATAAAACCTATCACTTCCGGCCAACAGCATGTTGTCAAGATTTTGACTCCGTTTCAGTATCACATACTATACTATTCAGTATAGCTCAGCCGGTCTATTTGCTAATAAGTATGAATTCAGTGTACAACGTTTTGATAGTCACTTCAAAATACATAACGATTTATAAATATTAAAATAACAATAGTCAATAATAGGCCGCAGTGTATTTTGAAGTGACTATAAAAACGTTGTACTTACATTAAGTTAGCATATATTTTTTTCTTTTTACATTACATTGTATGTATAGGTATGTATAACTTACCTCTATGGTTTTGTACTAAGGTGCACATGTTCTACAATCTCTGATTTTAGAAAAAAAAAAATAGCCTTAAATTATAAATTCACCAACTATCTTTTTCGAAAGTCGATAAGTTTTGATTCCGTGTAGGGGTTTTAAATTCGTCGTATAAATATTTCTATTCTCTGATACCGTACCTATTTTTCAAGCAGTATTTCTCAATCTCCTAAGTATAATATTAAAATATTTTCTTATTCTTCTCTTCATTCTCTTTATGTTAGGTCTAGATAGCATGTAAGTTTTTCCCATTTCGCTCTATCTCGAGCCATCTACCTTCTTTACCTTAGTTTTAGGGTTCCGTACCACAAAAGGAAAAAACGGTACCGCTATATGATCACTTTGTTGTCCGTGTGTCTGTCTGACAAGACAGTCACACGGACAACAAGGAAGTCTTTTTCTCAGGGTCACGTGGAGGTATCAAGCTAAAACTCATATCAATTTCCAGTGTCCTTTGGAGATGTGAAAAAAAATAAATTTTTAAGCCAACGCGATCAATAGATTCAGCCGTTTATGCGGCAAATTTTCGACATTCGCAATATAATCAAAAACAGGGTACCTACTTCCCGTGAACTCAGAATCTTGAAATTTAATATGAAGCAACGTCTTACAGCACAGATACCTACCTAAAGGAAAAATTGCGAAAAGCATAAATTTTTAGTTACATCATAATAAAAATATTTCTAATAATTTTAAACTTAGGTATCTATACTAATATTATAAACCTGAAAAGATTGTTTGTTTGAACGCGCTAAACTCAGGAACTACTAGTTCAAATTGGAAAATTATTTTTGTGTTGGATAGTCCATATACTTACTATAAAACATCACGCTGCGTCCAATAGGAGCGATGCATCAATAATGTTTTGAAAACGGGGGAAAATTATCAATTTATTAATAAACAAACTAATTAATCATAAAATTGCCGCGGACGAAGTAGCGGGCAACAGCTAGTTAGGGATAATGGTACGGAACCCTTCGTGCGCGAGTCCGACTCGCACATTGGTCGGGTTTTTTCCGGTATCCTCGACACACTATCTTTTCTACTCCACGTTTATTTTGATTCTCAGTAACTTTTATATCCAACACCTTTCATATAGGTATTATGCTAGACTTCTTCGCTCTACATAACATGCCCAATATCATACCATTCCAAGCTACTACTTTTGGGATTTTCCGTTATTGGAGCTACCTACTTTCGTGCTTAGTCTTGCATACTCATTTATCTTCCTATTCTCTTCTTCATTCTAACACCGATCTCATCAAGCGCTTATATAAATCCCATGAGTCACACAAAAGAGGTGACTTACGGGAAAAATTTTAAGTAACGTCGCCACTTTTCCCAGCCTGCGTTCATGCGACTTATCAGGACTCGTATCCAGGGGCCGTAAAACAAAGTAAAGAAATAAGATATTTATATATACTATTATATTATCTAATTTATTAAAATATAAGGCAAGGATTCCAACGATACCTCACACGTCCAAATCTATTCAGGCATTTTGACGTACTTAGGCTATAATTATACTTACTTTCATGAGTTCTAAAGCATAACGGTTATTTTTAGGGGTCGTGTAAAAATATCAATCCACCCATCCTGGTGCGACTTCTTGTAGATATTGAGGGCGTCAGATTTTCTAAGATGATCATTTACAGGCTTCATAGGAAATGAAAGAAAAAAAGTTTTTTATTGGAGAAATTTATTTATGTACAACTTAAATTTAAGATTACGTATGTAGATAAGTTTCATTAAAGTATGACTCTCTCACGGCTGCCGATGTTTATATACCGGGTGTAAAACCCTCGGCATTCTATTAGAGACAACTCAGTTCCCCAATGAATGACTTTTCCTATGGGACCAATGCTGAGAACTCGCAATTTTTTTCGACTCTAATACAAATTGCCGTGCTGGCCGACAATTTTTATACGGAAATATTTTCCAGTTCCCAGCAAAGGCCTCATAGGAATAGTTGTTTATTTCGGCGGGCTGAGTCACGTAAAACTGTACACGCTGCATGATCTAACTATAATAACATTAGGTACCTGTTTAATAAATTGAAGCAGATGTCCTGCTTATAAAATATTGAACGTCATCGTCAGCTTTTAGTTAAAAGTCTCCCTTTGTTTGCACCATCCTTTTCTATCGCTAGCCAGTTCATGTTAACATTACTTAGGTATCTAATTTCAACATATTTTAAGGCAAAGGCAACAAAAGCATTTGAAATTTTTAGAAGTTGTGTCTCCGGCTACTATCCACAAATTCTATATCTTTTCTATATAGGTATTTTTAACAGAAAATTATAAAAAGATTTCGATTGAGCTGGATGCTGACGCTGACATGCATAGATATCATGACATAAAATATATAACACATCGCATTTTACTATCGGCAATTTTAACAGTATTTATTTCAACAAATTCGATTCATATTTGTGGATATTAATAAATCAGCTGTATACTTACACTATTTTATAACTAAATTAAGAATAAGATCCCGACAAATCAGAACATGTTTGATATCATTGTTAATAATTATGCGTACCAACTAGCTGTATTGTATGTTCACAGTGGCAACATATTAATTCTAAAAATATTTAGGTAGATACACAACTTTTATATTTTCCAGACTTCTTAATAGTTCTAACTTGTCGGGCATTCCCGATATCTAACTTTTACTACTTATGGCAGTTCATAATCGTAATAATATAATAAATAGTTGTTTAAATCTAAAATACGGCAGTAAGGCATTACAAGGATTACATTAATTCTTGACATTCAGTATTTCTTTGGTTACTATATCTATTGATGGTTATGCGCCTATATTGTTATCAGGTATTATGTATTTTATTCGTATAATGACTTTAAAGCACATAACTATGTGATTATTAATTTATCCTTCCTTTTTGATTTTCTTTTTAATACAGTTGTTTATACTTTATCCTGTTGAATTGATTAATAATATCTATAAAGGTGTTCTTACGTGTCTTCTGCTATCAAATGGGAGTCTGTTAGAAACGTTGTTATTTAATGCTATGCCATGATTTAAGGACAGCACTTTTGAGACAATATTCAAATCTTCTTGACTTCTTGTGTTTAATCCTGTTTGATATAATAATTGATTTAATTCAGCGTCCGGATTAAATTGATTAAATCTGTTCGAAGAAAAGAAACGGTTAGTATAGATAGGGCTGAATGTGTTAAATCTGTTATAATTTTGATTGTTTAGACCAAAATTACCGACACCGCTCTCTTGACGAAATACGCGATTGCCATGTTTCTGACCAAATTGGTCAATACCTCTTATTTGGTTAGCATTGGGTCCCTGATGAAAATTATTTGGATTTGTTTGTTGTAAATTGACCTGATTTGGCTGCAAAAAGTTAGTTATGCCTTGCGGGAGGTGGTTTTCTTGTAAAGGAAATTGCTCAGGCTGTTGATTACGCAGATGCAGCAGAAAATCGACAGCTTCACGATTGGGCAGTTGTTGCTGGCTCTGAACTGTCTGAGAATTTTCTACTAATGGTACGCTGGGCAAAATAGACACCTGAGAACTTGGCTGTCTATTTCCATTGTTTTGATTTAGGAATTGATTTAGTTGATTTTGTTTTGGTAGCCCTTGCACTTGAAAATTATTGTTTGCATTTACTAACTTTTGCTGCTCAGAGAAAATATTTTGCCTTTTTAGTTGTTCTTGTTCAAAAAGAATTTGTTGCTGGCGCTGAGCTTCTTTTTGGTGAAAAAATACTTGTTGTTTTCTCAACAGTTCTTCTTGTTGTCTTTGTTGAAGTTGTAGTAAGCGGAGTTGTTCCTCTAGAATTCTTTGTTTTTCTTCCAACTGTCTTTGCAGTGCTAATTGCTGGCTCACAAAATCTGATGAGGGAATTTGGTTCGCAATAGGAATAGAGGGTATGATCTGTGGCCCATTAACTTTTGGTGGTAGAACTCCAGTTGGAAAATTGGTGGCAGGTTGAGGTTTTAATGTTTCTTGAACATTTGATTGTTGAAAAATGGGGATGACCTTTTTGGGCAAACCTTGAGCATCTTGATGTACAGTAAATGCTGCTACCAAAGGAGCTTGGAAAACTTGAACATCACTCTTGTCTACTTCTTCTATATTCTCGCCATCATCGTTATGTGTGGGCTTAGGAGTCGTAGTGGTGGTTGTTGTGGTGGTGGTTGTCGTGGTAGTTGTAGGCGTTGGTTTGAACGTAGACTCTTTTATCAAACTGTTTGCCGTATCTTGCTTAGATGTCGTTTTAACGCTTCTCACTTGTTGGAGGTTTACGCCACTTTCTCTTGTTTGAAATATTTCATTGAATGAAGTTTGCGTTGGGAGAGTAGCCGTCACATAATTTTCTACATTACCGGCAGTGGTACTTAGTATCGATATTTTGCTATCGATTATCGTGGGGGTGACGTTAGTGCTATTGGCAAAGGCGGACTGTCCATTTACAACGAATGAATGTATCTTTATTTCTTCATTAGGTAAAGGTGGTTGTAGGGTTTTGGATATTTCCTCGGCATCGATAGTAGACGTTTCTGAGCTATCATCACCAATGGTGGAAGATTCGCTTTCTTCGAGCTCGCTGAGAGCTTTCAAAAGCGCTTTTCGAATATAGGGATCTAATCTGACTGATGATTTCGGTTCAACAGTATTAATATTATCGTTGAACCCTGCTGTTGTGGTGTCCTGAGCCACTCCCATTGAGATGAGAGAGACCAAAAATAACGCCAGCATCTGAAAAGTAAAAAAAAAAACACCGTATTAATAAAAAATATTGTTACAAGTGTTTTTTGTATAAAACACATACGATGGAAACATAGCACGTACTGCTTTTTCGAAGTCGGTTAAAAACGAGTTTCTAATTTTACCAGGAAGACTATCTTATGTTATGTACATAAGTTAGTAGTAGTAATGTACTTGACATTACATAGTCCTCCTGGTAAAATAATAAACTCGTTTTTAACCGACTTCAAAAAAGGAGGAGATTTTATATCACAAATCTCAAAGCGATAAAGGATTTAGCTAGGTTAAATAAGTAAACGCAAAAAGAATCGATCATGAAATCGTGTCACCAGGTTACGCGATGTCACGGACGTAGGACGTAGTCAGTAGCATCGCATTTCGTGATTATGTCTACGGTACTTCCATGTTTCCACGATCTTAATGTTTTTAGGTGTTCGGTTGCATCGTCTAATGTGGAACAATGCCGGCTTTCTTGTCTCGATTACACAACGCACAGTAGCTTCTCCTAGTCGACTGGAGCGAAATCTAAATGACTATTTATATCGCTTAGTCTAGATATTATGCATTTTTCAAAAATTTACTGTTTCTCATCTGTATTTTATGCATGTTATAAATTAATTTAAATGCATCTTTAATACTTATGCACGAAATATGATGATTATGCAATTAATACGAATAAAATAACACTAACGGCATGGGATTATGATTCGTAGTATTGTCAATATTAACGGAACTTTAAAATACCTAATAAAAAATACTAAGAAATTCCTCACATATGAAGAAGCGCAAAAAAATACAGGGACCGGGCTCGAAAGTTTGATGGATTTAAAAAATGGCAAAAAATAGTTAGGTAACTAAGAAAACTATATTTCATTAATACTAAACATCTGGGTTATTAATCTGCGAGTATAAATATATATATGAAAGTTAGTAGATATCTATGCTTTAATTAATTGTAGCCTTGATTTTTTTATACGACGAAATAAATAAATGGATTGATAAAGTACTACAAAAGTTATTAGGCAATAGTCTTAATGTCCGTATTTTTGTGTCTGACCAAGGATCAAGAATTTATGGATAGTTTAAAAAAAAGGCGCAGTTTCAATTGGACGTAGTTTAGCAGAAAGGACTCAATCCACAAAATGGTCGAAAATGAGTTAATGGCACCGAAGTGCTCTATCATGTTAGATCTTTCATCCACAGAAAAAAAATTGTGAAAAAAACACTAAGTATTTTTTTTTTGGTACTAGGTACCAAACCACATGTTCAGGCATATTATTTTTCTTTTTAGCTGAAAGGACCTAATCTTCTTGGTGCCTTACTGATAAATACAATATACATGAAAGACAGCCGCAATAACAATAACTGAAATGACCCAAATGACCTGTCATTTCTGCGAAAACACTTTTACAAAAATATTGCTCCATACATTCAGCTGAAAGGACTCAAGCTGCTTAAATCCTTTCTGATAAATTGTATTTAAAATAGAATGTGTACGATAACATTCAGCTAAAAGGACCCAAACTGTCTAAATTCTGATTTATTAAAAACAATTTAAGGAAATTAATATATAATAATACTGAAAATGTTTAAGTTTAATTGAGTTTTCACTGTTTTTGTAATCTTTTTTTGTTTAGAGTTTTTAAGAAAGACTGTTCTTTTTTGTTCGTTTTTGGTTGCCATTTATTTTTTTGTTCACGTACTTTAGAGAAAATATAGTGCAAATAAAATATTACAATGAAACTAGTAGTATTATTCAGATAAACCTTATCATGATAAAGTTTTATAAACAGGTCTGTTCTGCTAAATTATATCAAATACACTAACTAACATAATGATTTTAACAGAAAGGATCCAAATCTATATTTTACTAAATAACTTTAGTAAATAAGAATGTATAGAAATTTTATAACATACATATATTACAAATTAAATTTACCAATCCATTCACAAAATGATTAAAAGTTTTAAATTAGAGCATACATGAGTAAACTTTGATTAAAAAATATACGTTTTTAATTATGTTTATTTTATGTCTCAATGACCTCTAGTTTTAAGCTTTTAATGGGCACTTAAGTTTATCTTTCTTTATTTATCCCATTCTTTGTACAAAATAAAATCCAATATGATTGATTTACTAGTAGTTTATTTGAATAAAACATATATTTTCTTCATTTATTTCTATGTGGGTCTTTACTGCTGAATAAAATCAAACACACTTCCAAGGAAAAAACAATTTCTCAGAAAGGATCCAGACTCATATATTTCTAAATATCTTGATTATTTAAGAGTGTATTAAAATTATATATACTACATTTATTACCTACCTAATTTACACATATATTCATGAAAAATTTGAAAATGTCCACCTAGAAAATTTATGAGTAAATTTCATTTAAACTTCAAAAAATCGTATCTCGAAACAAGGTGAATGTGGATTGAGTCCTTTCTGCTAAACTACGTCCAATTGAAACATAATTTTTTTTATTATTTATAGTAAATAAATGCTCTGGCCAACTATGGCTCTAGTAGTACAGAGAGGGTCGTGCTCCTGTAGTGGGAACTAAAAAGGACCTAATGATGATGATGATGATAGTAAATAAATATAATACTTATTTTTGATGCACCTCATCTAATCAAAAACGTTCAAAATAACTTGATGCAATGTAATTTTCATTCTGTAGCAAAATACGATCATACATTACAATTTTATGATCAGGATATAAAAAAAGAGTTTAAGGTTTACACCTAAACTTACCAAGAGCCTTATCAAAACAACAAACTTTGAAAAGATGAAGGTTTGCTTGGCGACATAACTTTTTTGTTGCATTTGTGTTTTGTGGCATTTGTACGTAATATAGATAAAAATGAATGAATCCGACAGGCACGTCTAACTCTTCTTATGATGATGAATAATTTGTTCGATTCTTTTAATACATCTAATTTAAAGCATAGTTATGAACATAAAAGAGCGTATGAAGGCAAAGAATCACAAAAGGCATTTTTCAAAAAGATGTTGAATTTTTTTCAAGAATTAAGATGAATAAACCCAAAAAAGGGCTGTGACCACACATCAAATGTGAGATTCATTGAAGGTTTTCAAATAGCTATCTCATCTTAATGCTCTTGTTTGATGACTTGCGGCTGGATGGATATAGTTTTCTTATGACAAGAAGTTGCAATCAAGAAAATTTATTCCGACAGATAAGAACGAAAAATGGCTGGGCTTTACATCCAACTTGTAGACAGTTTGCATCGGCATTTAAACAATCAGATTTCTGCAACATCATAAAACCCCTCAAAGAGGGGTAAGTAATATAACATATAAACACAAAATATATATCATTTAAGATAAATATCAACGAAACATATAATTTTGGTTAGTATAATTATCAAGTAAGATAAAAATCGAAAGAAATAACTTTAAAATAACTAAAATCTTTAATTATAACAATCATTCAACATTTAAAACCTTTATTATACCGTTTTATTATTATAAACTTTAAAACATCGATTAGTTGTTATGTATAATAAACTTTATATATACATATTAGTACGGATAATAATCATTGGTTATACGAATTAATAGGTAGAAGATTCTCAATAAACCTAATAATTAAATTTTAAAAAAAACCTAGCATCTCAAACAATTTTATTTTACGAGTTTCTTCCTTAACTCCAAAGTTCTCCATTATATCTTCAACAAATTAAAATGGGAACAATATGGTAGTAAAGGCTTTTAAATAAAAAAGAAATATCAAAATCGGTTTACAATTGGCGAAGATATCGTGTAACAAACATACATAAAAAAGAAACATACAGTCAAATTGATAACCTCCTCCTTTTTTATTAATTTTTATAGAACGCCTAGGCGAAAATTAATAGGAACCTGACGAATAAAACAAGAAAAGATAACATTATATTAAAACGAAAATCTGAATATTACGAGTGTGAATTTCTTCTCTAATATAAGTATATAAAAAAAAATAGGTATACTAAAAAAAATCTCAAAAAAAATTGTGATACATACAAAATGCGCGCACATTTTGTATGTATCACAATTTTTTCAAGATTTTTTTTTATTTATTTCTAACTTTGTCCTAATATTTATATACAATAAAATATTGTAAAAGTTATATTTCTACTTTTTAAAAAAAGGTGATACATACAAAATGCGCGCGCATTTTGTATGTATCTCAATTTTTTTATTTATATTATACTTTGCTAATATTTACATACAATAAAATATTGTAAAAGTTATTTTTCTACTTTAAAAAAAATTGTGATACATACAAAATACACGCGCATTTTATATGTATCACAATTTTTTTATTTATATTATACTTTGTCCTAATATTTACATACAATAAATTATTACAAAAATTATCTTTCTACTATTAAAAAAATTGTGATACATACAAAATGCGCGCGCATTTTGTATGTATCACAATTTTTTTTGTGTGCTTCTCATCATAAAATCCTGACATTTGTGCGAAAGCTGTCGCCGAAGCGATACTGCTGGGCATGGAGTGCTACATTCCCAGCTCGGCGGTTCGTATCGGAGGGCGGTCTCAACCTTGGTTTCGTTGCTCGTCTTTGCATGCCGCCCACCTCAAGCGCGAAGCCTACGAAGCCTGGGTTGCTGCGCGAAATGTCAAGGATCGTAATACTTCTGATTTGAAGAAGCGGTTCAACGCAGCTTCAAGAGCCTACAAGAAGCAGATCACTGCAGCAAAGTTTGCGCACACTGCGCGCATTGGTAGGAGACTGGTTGGCTATCCCTCCGGGAGTAGAGCATTCTGGTCTCTTGCTAAGGCAGCGCAGGGGAATTTCTGTCGCCCTTCACTTCCATCTCTGCACAATCGTCAGGACTCGCTGACTCACTCCGCAAAAGAGAAGGCCGATCTCTTGGCTACTCTCTTTGCGTCAAATTCTACCCTTGACGACGGAGGAGCATCGCCGCCCTTTTTACCGCGATGCGAGCACTCAATGCGGGAAATTCGGTTCACTCAAAGTGCAGTGCGACGTGCTCTGTTTTCCCTCGACGTCAGGAAGTCCAGCGGGCCTGATGGCATTCCAGCAATTGTGCTCAAAACATGCGCCCCTGAGTTGGCTCCGGTGTTAGCACGCCTATTCTCGCTGTCTTACACCTCAAGAAAAGTCCCGTCTTCGTGGAAAGTAGCCTACGTTCACCCTATTCCTAAAAAGGGTGACCGCACAGACCCGTCTAACTATCGGCCTATTGCGATAACCTCCCTGCTCTCTAAGGTGATGGAGCGTGTGATAAACATCCAGCTCCTTGGTTACCTTGAAGATCATCAGCTAATTAGTGACCGTCAATACGGGTTCCACCACGGGCGTAGTGCCGGTGATCTTCTTGTGTACTTAACGCACCGATGGGCAGCCGCCATCGAGAGCAAGGGAGAAGCACTGGCATTTAGTCTAGATGTCACAAAGGCTTTTGACCGGGTCTGGCATAAGGCTCTTCTCGCGAAGTTACCATCTTTCGGGCTTCCTGAGGGACTATGCTTGTGGGTCGCTAGATTCTTATCCGGGCGAAGCATTCAGGTCGTTGTAGACGGATTATGCTCCGATATCATGCCCATCAATGCTGGCGTCCCCCAAGGATCTGTTTTATCACCTACGCTGTTTCTTCTGCACATCAACGACATGCTTAACACTAGTAGCAACCATTGCTATGCAGACGACAGTACGGGTGATGCATATTATGCAGGTCGTGCAAATATCCCTCAAACACAGGTGGAGGAGAACAGAAAGAGACTTGTGTCTGACATTGAGACCTCTCTGGAGCAGGTCTCTGAATGGGGTAAACTAAACCTAGTTCAATTCAACCCTACTAAGACACAAGTCTGCGTGTTTTCCGCTAAGAAGACCCCATTTAACATAGCACCGAAATTTCGGGACACCTCTCTTACCATTTCTAAGAGTATTGGGATCCTTGGCGTCGATATTACGAAGGAGGTCCAATTCCGGAGTCATCTGGAAGGTAAAGCCAAAATGGCTTCTAAAAAACTTGGGGTGCTCAATAGAGCGAGGCAGTACTTCACTCCGGGTCATAGACTTTTATTATATAAAGCTCAAGTCCGGCCCCACATGGAGTACTGCTCTCATATCTGGTCTGGTGCACCTCAATACCAACTCCTTCCTCTTGATTCCATCCAACGCCGGGCAATTCGTATTATAGACGATCCCACACTCACAGACGATTTAGACACCCTCGGTCTACGGAGAGACGTTGGCTCTCTGTGTGTATTTTACCGTCTATACTATGGGGAGTGTTCTGAAGAACTTTTTGAATTGGTGCCACCGTCACCTTTCTACCACCGCACCGCTCGCCACAGGAGTAAAGTCCATCCCCACATCCTTGACACTTGGGTCTCCAAAAATGTCAGAGCGTCACGTGGTTTTTTTCCTCGTACAGCAGGATTGTGGAATGGACTCCCTCCCGAGGTTTTCCCTGTGTGCTATGACTTGAGGTCCTTCAAAAGGCGTGTTTACAGGTATCTTAAGAGTCGGCAACGCATCAGCAGCTCCTCTGGTGTTGCAGATGTCCATGGGCGACGGTGACCACTTTCCATCAGGTGGCTCGTCTGCTCGTTTGCCGTCGGATATACATAAAAAAAAAAAAAAAAAAAATGTATCTCAATTTTTTTATTTATATTATACTTTGCTAATATTTACATACAATAAAATATTGTAAAAGTTATTTTTCTACTTTAAAAGAAATTGTGATACATACAAAATGCACGGCATTTTATATGTATCACAATTTTTTTATTTATATTATACTTTGTCCTAATATTTACATACAATAAAATATTACAAAAATTATCTTTCTACTATTAAAAAAATTGTGATACATACAAAATGCGCGCGCATTTTGTATCACATTTTTTTTAAGTATTTCATACTTTGTCTTAATATTTACATGCAATAAAATATTGTAATAAGTTCTTTTGTTTGCTATAGTTTTTTGTAATCCTATGAAGTTAATGACTTCTTGTAATACTTTCCGTTTGCTTTACTGATGAAATCGATTACCTATTATTAGTTATTCGATAGTCTGTTTGAATGATGCACCTTTTGCTGGCTACTCCGATTTTTTTACAAGAAAATGAAGTTTATGAGCTTGCGCAAATATGACTTATTTCGTAGGTATTACTGAAATAAATCAAATTCGCAAAATATACATGGGTCTATACTAATTAGCTGGTATATTTTCTCTGCTATAGGTATATTTTTAATACGTATGCATTTTATAGATTTTGATTCATATTTTTTTTTTTTTTTTATGTATATCCGACGGCAAACGAGCAGACGAGCCACCTGATGGAAAGTGGTCACCGTCGCCCATGGACATCTGCAACACCAGAGGAGCTGCTGATGCGTTGCCGACTCTTAAGATACCTGTAAACACGCCTTTTGAAGGACCTCAAGTCATAGCACACAGGGAAAACCTCATATTTATTTTAAGTACTATACTTTTTGAATGGTATACATTTTGGCAGGTATACTGCACAAGTTGTATAACAGGTGATATTTAGTATTCATAAACGTTATAAAAAATGAGTTTATGCTTTTCGTATTGAAAATATTATGAATGTTATAGCTTTTAAGAATATAATCAGTAATGATTATGTCAAGTTAACATTATATCTTTTGAACTTTATTGAAATGAAAATATATAATTTGTTATTATATCAATCAATATGCACCCGATTTATAGATTCTACTTATAAAAAATACATGTGTTTTCTTTGAAGCTTCGTTTTCCATTCACAACGAATTTCCGATTATTTTAAATAGAAATGTATCTAATAATCACATAAAATATTATAATCACAGAATTAGAAGTAGGCAGGTGAAATTAAAACACTGTAGACGTGGGCAGCCCTGCCGCGTGTTTGTGTACCGTGCAGCCGTAGGCATTCAATTCAAGGACAGACACGAGTTTACAATTACAATACTTTTGGATATCATTACCGTGTCGATACTATACCGACTATATCCCGGAGATCAGCCTGTACGAGATTATGTGTTACCAAAGATGACCCATAAGTGACGACGTCCGAAACGTGGGTGTATTTTACCATCCTGAATCGGATCCGACGAGAGGGACGCCGCTATACGTGCGCTACGATTGGAGATTTCTCGTATCGTGTCTAACGTATAGCGGCGTCCCTCCTATAGGATCCGTTATTCAGAATGATTTAACAGGCGCTTTACTATTAATTAGCCTTATAAGAAAGATCAAGGTCATTCAAAGAGCTATGAAGAGGGCTCGGTGTTTCTCTGCGAGATTCTTCGAGATTAAATAAGAAACGACGAGTTTTGTATAACAATAATCACCGACATAGCTCAGGGGATTAGCTCTTTGAACTGGCAGTGGGCAAAGCACACAGAGCGTAAAACCGATGAACGATGGGGAAGAGTGATTCTCGAATGCGACCACGCACTGACATGCGCGGTGTCACACCCACCGACCATCGCCCAAGGATTTGGTCAGTGGGCTCGGCGGATTAGCTCTTTGAAGTGGCAGTGGACGGAACACACCGCGTAAAACCGATGAACAACCTATGTTCTTTTCGTTCGACTGAGATGATGATGATGAGATGAACCAGGAAATTTAATAATTGTCCACGACCGAGTCCAGTACCGAGACGAGAGCTAGACAAATAGGACGTAATGAAAAAAAAACCGCGAGACGGACTTGCGCATGAAGTGTTCCGTACCATTATATATACAACACTAGACGAATATCTTGCAAAAGACGGCAATAAAACACTTTTGTTTTGTTGTATGGGAGCCCCACTTAAATATTTATTTTATTCTATTTTTAGTACCGATTCGTTGTTATCTATAGCGGCAAAAGTAATATACACCATCAGTGAAAATTGCAACTGTATAGCTATCACGGTTCATGAGGTACAGCCTGATGACTGACAGAGACACGGACGGACAGTGGAGCCATATTAATGGGGTCCCGTTTTTACCCTTTGGGTACGGTAAACCTAATAATGACACAATATTATTCCAATTGTCTAATATTTCAACCCAATATACAACGTGTAAATGTACCCTCGACGTTCCCTTAAAAGGCTAACTCAAATCATCAATATGAACAACTTTTCCTATGGGACCAATGATTATAGAACGCCTAGGCGAAAATTAATAGGAACCTGACGAATAAAACAAGAAAAGATAACATTATATTAAAACGAAAATCTGAATATTACGAGTGTGAATTTCTTCTCTAATATAAGTATATAAAAAAAAATAGGTATACTAAAAAAAATCTCAAAAAAAATTGTGATACATACAAAATGCGCGCACATTTTGTATGTATCACAATTTTTTCAAGATTTTTTTTTATTTATTTCTAACTTTGTCCTAATATTTATATACAATAAAATATTGTAAAAGTTATATTTCTACTTTTTAAAAAAAGGTGATACATACAAAATGCGCGCGCATTTTGTATGTATCTCAATTTTTTTATTTATATTATACTTTGCTAATATTTACATACAATAAAATATTGTAAAAGTTATTTTTCTACTTTAAAAAAAATTGTGATACATACAAAATACACGCGCATTTTATATGTATCACAATTTTTTTATTTATATTATACTTTGTCCTAATATTTACATACAATAAAATATTACAAAAATTATCTTTCTACTATTAAAAAAATTGTGATACATACAAAATGCGCGCGCATTTTGTATGTATCACAATTTTTTTAAGTATTTCATACTTTGTCTTAATATTTACATGCAATAAAATATTGTAATAAGTTCTTTTGTTTGTTATAGTTTTTTGTAATCCTATGAAGTTAATGACTTCTTGTAATACTTTCCTTTTGCTTTACTGATGAAATCGATTACCTATTATTAGTTATTCGATAGTCTGTTTGAATGGGGTCCCGTTTTTACCCTTTGGGTACGGTAAACCTAATAATGACACAATATTATTCCAATTGTCTAATATTTCAACCCAATATACAGCGTGTAAATGTACCCTCGACGTTCCCTTAAAAGGCTAACTCAAATCATCAATATGAACAACTTTTCCTATGGGGCCAATGATGGGAACTCAAAAAAAATCGGCATTTCCATAAAAGAGTTTTGCCGCCCGGCCAGTTTGTATGGGAATGTCGATTATTTTTTGAGTTCCCAGCATTGTGCTCATAGTAAAAGATGTTGATACTGATGGGCTGAGTCACCCCATTAAGGGAACGTCCAGGGTCTATTTACATGCTGTAGAATAGTAAAAAAATTAGTACGTTTTCGTTACGCTAGTGGGATCGTGTCGTGACTCAAAATTTAACTGAGCATATGTAATGCAAAAGCACACATCATTTAACAATAAATGGTAGATACTTAATCAATTGTTGTTTGTTATTGTATTGTTTGTGGCGCGAAAATGTATTCTCAATCACGAAAGCTTTAGACAAACTTTTTCTCTATAGTACCTAAGCTCCATAAGCTTCAGTCACCTTTGTCGTATTACCTATAATGTTTTCGACTGTAGAAATGTATATCCTTAAGTATATGATTACATTTTTAAATTCCATGATGGATGATTCATGTTTAATTTAAGATAATACCTACTGTTATTATTTAGTAACATGTTCGAATTTCAACAAGAGAGAAATTCCAAGCGCAGGAAACCTCAACCCATTGCTTTTAAAGAGTTTGTGGTTTTTGGTTCAGAAAGGTCATAGCTAAATTAAACAACATTGTGTTATAAAGTAAAAAAACTGATGCATGTATATATTTGCAGCAATAATACAAATGTGCTCTATATTTTTAACGTCACTGAGATAGAAATGGCTATGCATGTACAGGTACAAATTAGTTGCTTAGGTAATATTGTATACCTTTAATCGTGTTATATAAACATGTAATATAAAGAAAATCTTAATCACAATAAAATGCGTATATCTTTTTCTTTGAAGCTATTGTTTGTCATTAGTAAATTGAGTTATGTATACACGAACACGACACGACCAATGTCTATTCTTGCTCTACTTGACATCCTCTTCTGAGTAAAACTGTTATTCAACCAAACTATAACGAACAGGTTTGATTATTATGAGATCATTTTGAAAAGTAGTTTAATAAGCAGTTAGCCAGACATTTTAATAATGGTTTTATACAAATTTATTAGAAAGTTATGTAATGTAAGGTATTAAAACTGCATGTTAAGTGAGTTTTAAATTTAGTAAGAACTAGTACCTAATATAGTCAATGAGTAAAAAGTAAACTATTAAGACCTTAGTCGGTCGCAAGTTTAAGTCTCATCTTGCTCCAAGTGAGCTTTCGCTACTTCACCGGGCGTTTAAGACGAGGGCAGAGTGCCCTCAGCCTATATAGACAACATCACCAAAGGCCCCCCAGGAGGGAGTCCACCGAGGTACTATTTAAAGATTGAACTAATGAATAGTACACTTTTAAGAATACTTTATGCGGTCATGCGGTAAGCACCTAATGACGGTCATGGTAATATGTCAAAACTACTCCTTCACCAACTTTATGATAATGAAGTACCTAGTTTATAATTTATTGTTGTAAATTTCCCAACATACTCGTAGTACTTAATAAATAGTGGGCGTGTTAGTAATTTTAAGATAGCCACCTATTGCAAAACCTCGAAGTGCGTAGCATCGCGACGCTTTCACCGGTCGTATCGTAAGTCACGGCGACTCTCCGTAATTGTTTGAAGTCTGAATCAATATTGTAATGTCGCATCGCGAAGTCGCCGCGCCCACCTGCCACGTGGGTGACATAATCCTGTGACTCTGTGACCCGCGCCCGCAGCGAGCCGGCTTTTTGGAACTTTACGAAACCCTCGTACATTTGTCAAATTAACAAGCAGAAAATATTGCGAGATCGGTTACACTACACACATGCTTTATAGTTATTTTGCCAACTTATTAGAGTACGTGATTACTTGAATGGCATTATTTTTATAGGTAAGACAGAGAGATATCCAGAGATATCTTAATACATGACATATTGTCAAATCTTTACATAGTATAAAATGAAGTCACTTTCGCTGTCTGTTCGCTTAGATCTTTTAAACTAGGTAGTTATCTACTCTTATTTTAAAGCAGTCTTCAGCAATAGATAAAGTGAGGAAAGTTAATATTATGTGTAATTGACTGCCACATATAGAACCTACATTTCACCCGTGCGAAGCCGGGGCGGGTCGCTAGTTAGCTGTGTGTAAGTGGAAAACACTGGTTTCATATTTTACAAGTTGCCGAAGCAAGGAGGAGCTCGAGATATTTTTATGCCACTTGACCGCAAGTGGCACCCATCCCAGTGGGAATTGCGCCTGGTGTTTCTTAACATGCGTTAACGCTATTAATGCTCACAACCATTGGGCCATCAGCTATACAGTGCTCCTATAGGTATATACATTTCTGAGATAAATTTAAATTGTGACTGTCTGTGGCATGAACAAATAAGAGCAATCTTCTCATGAGTCCCACGAAGTGAAACTTATATAAAATCAGTGTAGGCTAAAACAGTCGGATTAAGTAATATGTTTTATTTGTCATATTATTAAAAAATCTAAATGGCAACTGAGCTTGCGTAAGAGCACCCGCTGTAAAAGTCAAGCTTTACTAATGGTGTGACATTCCAAATAAACAAAGCTACAACATTACCGATACATCAATCTTGATCTCGGTGAACAACAATGGGGAGGCGTAAGGCGTAATTAACTGTCTCAGATATTAATAAATGGGCACTAGGAAATAAAATAAAAATAAATGTTGTTTGTAAGATAAATAGTTTTTCAATTAAGTATAAATATCCCAGAATAAATAAATATACAAGGTTTACCATAAACAAGCGAATTCGTCATTTTTATACCTAGTAATTTTTCCTGATGGTCCTTAGTCGCCAAAAGGTGGTCGCGGTATCTGGTGACCTAAGGACTGGCAATTTTTTTGCACAACGCATTAGCATTGCCATCCAACGTGACAATGCGGCCAACATTTTAAGCACCCTACCGCAAGGCAACGATCTGCGTGACATTTTTTATTTATAGATAACTTATTTAGTTTACATATTATACAGTTATATACTTAGTTCTAGTTGCACTTCTTTGATTCCTATGTCCCCCCGTCGGGGCAAAGGGCAGATACAAGTTGGTGCCATGGTTGGTTCTAGCCAACGCAGCGTTCTTAGTTTCACTCCAGGTGTATCCCAGCATCTTTGCCTCAGCTATGACCGTGCGGCGCCACGTTTGTTTTGGGCGTCCTTGCTTTCGCTTGCCCTGCGGATTCCAGTACACAGCTCTTCGGGTTCGATTATGGTCGTGAGGGCGGCGTAGCGTGTGCCCGATCCAACGCCACTTTCGCCGCCGGATCTGCGAACGTCTATCGGTTCTTCGTGACATAGTCTCCACAGATCTTAGTTGGAAATCACGGTGTTAGGCCAAAAAATCCCATTATAAAGCGAAGGCATCGGTTTACAAATACTTGTAGCTGTCCCGTTAGATTTTTCGTCACTTTTTCGCATCCGTATAGCAGTACCGGTTTGACATTTGAGTTAAATATTTAAGTTTCACTCTCTCGGAGAGGTGTTTAGACCGCCATACGATGCGTAGGCTTGTGAAGGCACACTTTGCCTTATTTATCCGGGATGCGACGTCCAAATCAGTTCCTCCTGAGATAAATACGATACTGCCGAGGTAATTGAATGCGGAGATCCTTTGCACCGCTTCGCCATCGACATGTAGAGGGGCATTGTCTCGGGTAGGTACCCGATCCCGAGACGTTGTTAGTTAGTATTTTATTGCTAAGCTTTCAGTGACTAAAAAGTAAAAGTATTTAATCCAAAATCAACTTTTAAAGTACAATAATTTTAAAAAAAGATGATGAGAGCAAAAGGATACATTCGCGGTTCATTTTCTCCTCAAATTAAGCTACTTCATAATCCAGTTAAATAGGATTTTTATACCTTACTTTAATAGATACTACAAGTAGTTCCTGTTTACTTATTCGTTGCGTACGGTTAATCCATTTAAGCCCATAAATAGATTAAATAACAAAGATATCAGTATAAGTACTTGAAATAAAATTGTTGCTATTACATATATAACAGAAGCAAAAACAACATTAGATAAGTACCTACCTATGCAACCTATGCAATTGCAGTTATGTACGTTGGAGAAAATTCCCGCTTGACCCCAGAGTCGTGAGGCGACCCCTTCCAAACCAGATACCATCTCACTGGTGAACTGTTCATTATTACTAAGTAGAAAACGGAATATCATGTTAGTAGGTACCTACTAGTAATTATTTTTTATATTCGAGTGACGACATACTTCTTTTGTTATTTAATTTATAGTAATGACAGAGATGTCATTGAGGTGAAGGAAATGTATGAATAACAATCTACTCTAAAACTTTTGTGTATTTCTGAAATAAACTAGTTTTTTTTTTTTTTCTTTTTAAATATGCGTATTGATTTGATGGATTGTGGACCCATCCATTGGTTTTATAATTCTTTCTTTATTAAGTATTTGCCTGTACTGTATCAAAATCGAAAAAGAGAAAACACATGAACATTAAAGTAATAAACTTTCCAAACATTTTAAACATAAAATGAAATTGTAAATACCTAATAAACAAGTTTGTAAAAGTATAAATAAAACCTAACTGTTCTTATAAATTGCCGAAAGTAACAGGCAGATAAAAATGCTGTCTCTCCAATATGCACCTTGCTTTGAGGTCAACGACTGCAGTTGTGTAAATAATAGAAGATAGAGCCAGAAAACGTAAACTTAGTCGACAACACGTGGCTCTGTAAATGTCGAAATTCTCAGATAATTTGTTTTAGCCGCTAGGGTGACACCGCCAATAAATGAACAATTAAGCCTTTTATTTTCTAGAAAAAGAATCTAACGTACCTACTCGGTATAAAACTGTTGATTGATGTTTAAAGCCAGTGAGTTGAAGTATTAACATAATTAAACTAATTGTATTACAATATTAAAAATAAATAATTAGAAGAATAAATAAAAAACAAATTAACCCTTAGGTAGCAATTCTGAACAATTTGCATATAATTCTGAATGACATAGGTATGTGCTATTTATGAATTAGTATTATAAAAGGAATGTATTTCTTTGATTTGAGTTTCACTTGCATGATAGTATAAAAAAAACTGTTTCATAATAAATTATCAAACATGTCTTAAATCAAAGCCCGCACAAAAAGAGGGGCGTGGCGGTGTTAGGTTTTATTAATTATTTGAATATGTAACAACAGGTTACTCACGTACGAAGTCAGCTGCTGGCCGACATGTTTCGTCTTCATCGGGAGGAAATAAAATTACCTATATTTAAAAAAAAAGTATACACTCATGGCAAAAATATTATTCTACTTCAAAAGCAGTAAAACAATATTTACTCGTACGAGTAAAGGTGGTGTAAAAGAAATAATATTTTAAGAACTTTCTACTTTTTACTTATAAATAATACTTCCTACCTTATTTTTATTTAGGTTCAAAATTGCAACGTCATGAACTATTTATGGATCAAGTTTTTCTAACACTATCGGTAAGAAATAATGTTAGACATGTTAATTACATTCCATTTCTGTTCATCTTTTGGTTTATAATGTTACCACGTAGACAATAAGAAATAACGTTTTGACATTTATCTCAAACCAACAACCTAATAATGGTGTTTGAACTTTTGAGAAAAGTACTATTTGTGGACGGTTGTTCACAAACGAGTAGGTAGCTTTTTATTATTATTTCTAATTGCAATTTTGAACCTTAATAAAAATAAGGTAGGAAGTATTATTTATAAGTAAAAAGTAGAAAGTTCTTAAAATATTATTTCTTTTACACCACCTTTACTCGTACGAGTAAATATTATTCTACTTCAAAAGCAGTAAAACAATATTTACTCGTAATTTATAAGTAAAAAGTAGAAAGTTCTTAAAATATTATTTCTTTTACACCACCTTTACTCGTACGAGTAAATATTATTCTACTTCAAAAGCAGTAAAACAATATTTACTCGTACGAGTAAAGGTGGTGTAAAAGAAATAATATTTTAAGAACTTTCTACTTTTTACTTATAAATAATACTTCCTACCTTATTTTTATTTAGGTTCAAAATTGCAACGTCATGGACTATTTATGGATCAAGTTTTTCTTCGTTCATCTTAATTTTAAGCAGTCATATCGTATTGAATTTAGTTCAAAATTGACACTCTATGAACTATTTATGCTTAAAAACTTACTTCCTTCTTCAATACAATTTTACCTGTTTATTAAGAACACTATCGGTAAGAAATAATGTTAGACACGTTAATTACATTCCATTTCTGTTCATCTTTTGGTTTATAATGTTACCACGTAGACAATAAGAAATAACGTTTTGACATTTATATCAAACCAACAACCTTATAATGGTGTTTGAACTTTTGAGAAAAGTACTATTTGTGGACGGTTGTTCACAAACGAGTAGGTAGCTTTTTATTATTATTTCAGACCTTGATTATTTTACATAAACAATGAATTACATAAATACTCGCCGTGCGCGGTGTGGTATCCGGCAGTGTATAATAGGACAAGTCTTCCCGTGGATGTCGCAGAAGGCGACTTAGGAAATACAAGCTAAACAAGCTTATAAACATCTGTAAGACCTCTCCAACCCGTCTGGCCAGCGTGGAGAGTGTAGGCTAAGTCCTCTAGCTGCTCTGGCCAAGTATGGCTCTAGTAGTACCACGTGAGTAGTACCACGTGAGTAGTACAGAGAGGGTCGTACTCCTGTAGTGGAGACTAAAAAGGACCTGATGATGATGATGACATAAATACTAGTAATAAATTGAATTATTTATTATTTACCTGTGATCCACAATAAAGATTATTTGTATTTGTATTTCTTGAGTTTACCATCCATTTAACAGTTAACAATATTTACGTGCAACCTGTACTCACACCGAAAGAGTGACAAACGACTAACCGACTGTTTTCGAAGCATCTAATGATGCTGTTTGCTAAAAAGCCTTGACTGTAGAACATTTGTAATGCTTACAATTAAATAAAATGTGCTTTTTTCATCTAATGGGAGGTTGTTCATCTATTGGTGGGGTCCCTACTTTTAACATATTGTGGGAATTGAGAAATCAATCCGGTCGGCGGTGGCCAGTCAGTCGTAGTCGTAGGTGTGCCGTCCTTTATTGCCTACATTGATCAACGGCGCTACTTGAATACAATAGCTCATAATTACATAAGTCATCATTGTCAACAACATTTGTATTTCGCTTTCAAAAGTGAGCACAGATTCGTATGTTACCTACATGAAGGATCTCATTTAATGTTCTTGGATCAATCGGTTATTGACAGAGATATTCTCCGTCGGGTTACAATCAACATTTGAATACAATCCAGGCATTGACTAAAGTTAAATCTACGACACACAAAGCGACACTAATCATTAGTTACTGCACTTTGTTATGAGAGTTTGAGAGTTAAACATCTTGTAATAATTACTAATGATTGTGTTCGACTTAATTATGCTGTCTTGGACACATCTATTATAGTGTGTCATAATGACACTTTGTCACATTTATATTAGACTAGCTGTTGCCCGCGGCTCCGCCCGCGTTAATGTCGATCCCTCGGGAACAGTAGAATTTCCCGGAATCAAACATACACTATGTCCTTCCTCGGGCCTCACACCTCCATGCCAAATTTCATCCAAATCAGTTCAATGGTTGAAGCGTAAAAAAACGACAGACAGAGTTACTTTCGCATTTATAATATTAGTATTAGTATGGAAGTATGGATATTATTTATACCTCTAAGTCCAGAAATGAGAAAATTTCCATAAAACCTTTACCCTCCCACTTTTACTTTTACCCCTTTAGGGGCGAATTTTGTCCATTTCACCCACATATAACTTTTTTAATTGTAATCGAGAACATACCTATTTATTTTCATACTCCATAGTCCAGAAATGAGAAAATTTTCAATTTCCAAACAAACTTTACCCTCCTTCTGGGGGATTTTTTTCCAATTGACCTACACAGATCTTTTTGAATTGTAATATATTATTTACCTATTTTCATACTTCTAAGTCTAGAAATAAGTAAATTCCTATACAATCTTTACCCCGCTATTTTACCCCTTCAGGGGAAAATATCGTCCATTTTATCTACACAGATATTTTTAATAGTAACCTAGAACTTATATACTTAAATTCATACGTCTAAGTCCAGAAATGAGAAAATTTCGATACAAAGGTTATACCACCCACCCACCCCCATTTTACCCCTTAAGGGGGGAATTTTGCAAATTTCATCTACCCGCACACATCTTTTTTAATTTTAATCGAAAACTTATATACCTACTTTCATACTTCTAAGTCCAAAAATGAGAAAATTCCATATATATTTTACCCCTTTAGAAGTTAAATTTCTTAAAAATCCTTTCTTAGCGCTCACTCACATCATTAAAGGAACCCCTGTACCAAATTTCAAGTTTCTAGGCGCAGCAGTTTCGGTTGGTTTGCCGTTTGCCCGCGGCTACGCCGCCGCCGTTAGTGTCCATCCCTCAGGAACAGTTTGGACCCTTAAAGGGGTGACTCAGGTCATCAATATGAACAACTTTTTCTATGGGACCAATGCTGGGAACTCAAAAAAAAATTCGTCATTTCCATAAAAAAGAGTCCCGCCGCCCGGCCAGTTTGTATGGGAATGTCGAATTTTTTTTGAGTTCCCAGCATTGTTCCCGTGGGAAAAGTTGTTTATTTTGATGGTCTGAGTCACCCCTTTAAGGGTCCAAAACGATAAAAAATTCACCGTGTATATTTGCAGGCAAACTAATGCTTTGAGTTCTTTCAAATGACGATAACTTTTTTTTTAATGAACCGATTTTGATGAAACAAACTTTTTGATGTTTTGCTGAGTTAAAACAAAGCAATTGGTGAAAGTTTGAAGTAAATCGGTTCAGTATTTTCGGAGATAATCGTGATCATACATACAGACAGACAGACAGAGAGACAGACAGACAAAAAATTCAAAAAAATTTTTTTTGCTTTCTATTATTCTTTTTAAGTGTTCCTCTATCCATTTCAGTCAAAAATTCTAAATGTACAGACAAAATATTTTTACTGTTTTATTATATGTAAAGATTAGCTTAATCTCAAGTCAATCGGTGGCTCTGTAAAGTTTTATTCCATTCAAATATCTGAACAGTAATAAGTCGGAAGAAGATTATTAGTATATTTTAACCTTTGAACCTATTAGAAATCACCACGGAAAGGATTATTATTAGCACGTAATATCAAACTGTCTATTAACAGTTACACAAATTGTGGTATAGGCGCCGCGGTGCATTGTGCAAGCAGATAACACGGTCAAAGCTCGAATTGGCCGATAATTATAAGAGCAGAGAACGCCGCGAGCTCCCCAAGCCTGCCCTGCTATTATATTTGTAATGCGAATAATTATTCTTCACAGTTATAACGACCTGCGTTCCAGGTTATAGTAACATTTTGCAATCTGTTGTCGTGTATCAAATTGGTCAACCAAATAAATTATATTCTTATTATATAATTAGTTATCATATTAATGTTATATACTATATGTATGATATATCATATCGAAAGGGGTTTCCGGAAATTTGTCACCTTACACTAAATCGACTGCACCATGACTCTACCAAGCTGTTCCCAGGCTCACTGAACCCACTTTTTTAAAACTGAACCTACACATACAGTCATACGCATTATTTTTTGACACGTTACTTCAAGTTGGTGGGTACAAAGTACAGTAGTAAATATACTCGTATATATATTTACTATATTCTGCACATAATAGGTTATGGCTCGTAAATTTAAACGCATAATGGACGAAAACATTGGCTTTCTAACAATTCCACACGTTCGCCTTGCGGGCACGGTGAGTAACTACCCTCCAATATATGGTGCTCGGTGTGCCTCCCATTGTGGCGGACGACCAAGAGCTAATGTCTCTTACGAAACGTTGCGGTATGCGTATGCCACACTATTATCTCATAATACGCACATATAAATCCATTGATCATCATCGTCATCATCTAGAGACGTAATAACAGGTGTTGACTGGCAATTTCCTTGTAAAAGTAATAGTTAACAATAAATATTCAGCGCTGATTGATTATAAGTTAGTATAAAAAATCATCACTTATATAAGTAGGAATTTGAAATAAAGCTTATGACCTTATAGAATCTGATTTCATGGTTCCAGATTCTACAGAGTTTAATTATTACTTATTTTCAAAGAGATCAAACGGGTTCCCGCTATAACTACTCAATCATTCATTGTTAGGTGTTTTATAAATTCCTACTATGACTGTACATATTTTTCTGCTTAAACTTCTACAAGGTATTATTATACTATATTTTACTTCAAACTAGCTGCCCCGGTGAATTTCGTTTCGGTATTTTTATCGTAAATTCTTACCTTTTAAACTTTCCCTGGACTAAGACAAATATTACCAATAATTTATTTATATAACAATTTGGGTTTTATAGAAAAATATAAAGTATAGTAAAAAGCTTCCAATGGACAGCAGCGTCAGAAGCACAAGAAGTCAAAGAAACTGCGCTCGCCAACCCAAGCGCGGTAAGAATGGAAATATCTTCCCATGGAACAAAGAATCCTTGGGGAAGCTTTTGTCCAGCTCTGGACATTTGACGGCTGTAATTTTTTCTATAATAATACCATATATTATTATAGAAAAAACTGTTCTGCTACTGTAATAACTTAGTAAATAGTATAATGTACATTACCTACTATCACCAGACACCCTGTTTCAATAGTATAGTTGTTCAGTTTTAAATAATATCCATTTTAATAATTAATATCTTTAAAAAGAATGTCGAAATCAAACAAGTGACAGCAAACAGTAATAATAGAAAAAAAGTATCTTAGCAACCGTTGGTATGGTAGGAGCTCAGTAGGCGTTATGGTTATGACACATAGAGATAAATATGACATTACATTCTTGACAATAGTTCTTAAATGCTTTATTTTTTATCAATATATATACAATTTAAATATAAAATATTTAAACTAATGCTACAACTAAAAATAAATAAAAATTAATATTTATTTACAAATAAAAAAGGCCGGGTAAATCGTTGCCTCGCGGTAGCGTGCCCAGAAGGCTGGCAGCATTGCCACGTTGGATGGCAATGCTGATCTTTTGGCCAAGGTATAGACCAGCCTTCTGGTCACGGGTCACCTCGATCAATTTATGGGCAATGGTGCCGAACAGCTTATGGGCTGATGGCCCCCACGGTCCCAAAGTTTCGACCCCAAACGGCTCAAATATGTAGTTGTTTCCAAGACTACTGTACTTGCGCCGCTTGAGGTCTTCTGCCGCTGAAGTTATGTAGTTATAACTATAGTTCTTATAGTTTCGGAAAAAAACATCTTTAAAGTAAGCGGTTTTTTCCTCAAAGAACGTCCTTGGAAAAAAGTGGTTGTGAAATACGGACGGACAGACAGACATGACGAATCCATAAGGGTTCCGTTTTTTGCCATTTCGCTACGGAAAGCTAGCGTGTCGATTTCTTAAAATTTACTACAAAAGCCTATGCGAGCCGAGCCAGTTCTTAAATTTATTGCGCTTTATTTTAATGGGTCTATATTTTATTGAAATATATATACAATTTAAATTTAAAATAACTAAACTTATGCTACAACTAAAAATAAATAAAAATTAATATTTACAAATAAAATTTAAATGGACCTTATATATGACTTGATTGTTCTCTGTTTATGTGTTTTTAAATATTTTCGTTTACTGAATGCTTTCCTCGCTAATGTAATTAAATTAAATGTTTTACTTTTCTAAAAATGTCGGCATATTTCTTTGAAGCAGATAGTGATTGTTCCTATCCTGTTAAGTTGACATTGCAAGCATTGCACAGGTATTTTGAGCTTGGTACAAGTTAGTAAACAAAGCTTTTCCTGTTTAGCATTGTAATTCGAATGCTATGCTACTATGTTTATAAACTAAACAGATACCGGAATACAGACTGTTTTTGAAAACAATCTCTTCTTTAAATATTATTTCCATGTGAATGGCATAGATAGAGCCTACATACTACCTTTAACAATTTAACGTAATAGCTCTTACTTTAGCTTAACATAAAGATGGTAATTCCTTAGTTTAACAAATTCAACAAAAGAGGTTTCGCCGTTACTGCTTTACGTGTACCGTACACCCAAACAAGCAGTCGGCATGGGTTTCTCTCTGCCATGCGCCTATTGTCAATTTGCATAAATCATAATAATAATTATGGACAACTTAGGTTACGTGCGTGCTTTACGAAATTCTTGCATAAATCGTTATACAAGAGACTCTTTTAAAAAGCCGTGATGGACAATTCATTGCAATTATCTTAATCCCTACATCTTCTAAATTAAGACTTTTAAATACTTTATCTACCGCATAATGGCTACTGGTTACTGGACTAATAAGAATGGTAATATACCGTAGAATATACCTATACCTCGGTATATTCATAGACAGATGTCTAACTTAGTTTTAATATGTAAGAACATATTAAAAAAATATGTGTATTCAGTCATCATCATCATTTCGAGTAGGTGTCACGGTCAATTGACCATGCACACCCTGGTGTCAGAGTTCTTCGGAACCGCCTCTCGGCCTCAGAGGCCGTGGCTCCTTTAACAACTACCAGATGGCAGCCGGAACCACCGGCTTAACGTGCCTTCCGAAGCACGGAATCATCTTTATTATCAGACAATCAGGTGGATTCAAGCCTGCAATGTCCTAACCAAACTGGAAACAACTAAACAAAGTATGCTTCCGGTGGGAATCTCCACGTATTCAGTTAATTAAATTATTATGTATCTCGGCGTCTGACAACTATGAAATCGAATCGAACAAAAATGTATTAGCATTTATTGTAAAAAAATATACCTACCTTTGTGTCCATGGTGTCCTTAGTCATATTGGTAAGTATGGAATTTAAGAAACCGGCCAAGTGCAAGTCGGACTCGCGCACGAATGGTCCGTACCATTATCTTAAAAACGCCCTAATATTAATTTTATTAAAATATTTATTCTTAAAGTAATTTAAAAATAAATATTTTAATAAAATTAATATTTAAGGGGCTCCCATACAACAGACATGATTTTTTGCCGTTTACATTAAATATTCTGTGAATATTTCAAGCGTCTACCTGTTGCCGTCTATCGAGCAAAAAACTCACGGTTGTTATATAAATATTAATTTTATTCTGATTTCATCCGCGAAAATGTCAACTGTCTAACTATCACGGTACGAGATACAGTCTGATGGACAGACAGACGGACAGCGGAGCCATATGAATGGTCCCGTTTGTTAAAACCAATAAAATCGCCTATCGATGCTTTATTTTAACAACAGTTAATTGTTAATTAAGGATATGATATAATTAATTTCATCAGCATACTACACAACAAGTTAACGTCTAATTAAATATTGCAGTTAAGTACAACAGTACTTAAGTATCTACTGACTTCTAACAACTAAATCGACAGCGGAATTAATATTTTTTAATACCTATTCGACGTTTTGTGTGTGTATCGTTCTAATAAAATTATGAATGAAACGATAAAAAGTTCAATTTCCGGATAAAATATTAAAATGGCTTCAAAAATGCGAATGACGGGAAGCGACCACAATAAAAATTAAGTAAGTACCATTATGTATTCATAGTGGAGCGAATAATGTTTCACAAAACCTGTCATTACCTTCCGGGATTATAATCAATTTGTTACACGCTACCTTAAGCTAAATTTAATGTCCGAATTTGCAATTCAAAGGCTATAAATATCGGCGTGAACTGTATGGTATAAATTTTAATAGGATGAGATACTTTCTTCTAAAATACATAGGGTCTAGAATGTTCGTACTCATATACAGATTATTATTATGTAACAGTTTTATTATGTACAATTTCATTAATACAAAAATTAATAAAGTAATATTAAGAAACGTTATCGAATGTTGCGCATTATAATAATGAAGAGTAAAGATTTACGATGAGAACTACTGTTTAAATTACTAAAACTAATTAAGTACTACTAATATAGCTATAAAAGAAGGATTTTGTTTGTGCTTTTGTTACGGTACGTTGTACGTTTTGTTGAACCCATTTAAACCTATCGCACCACGGTACAATCGCTTTATTTAATTATTTTGCCGTTACAGAGGGTATATCACTATTTTGTTTGATTGTGGCTTGTGGCAATGATTGAGATCATTGCCACAAGCCACACTAGTAAAACTGATACTATGAGTAGTATCAGTTTTACTTAAGTAACATTAAATTGTGTAAGTGATTTTGAGTTTTTGTTGACATTTCCTGGCTGTGGAAAATTTTCCACACCTATAAATACTTTTAAACTTCCGCGCTGCATATTTACTAATTGCATTAACGGAAATTAGCGCAGACATACCGTTTTTCCCATAGGTACCAGGTTTTGGTTTTGGATTTAAAGTTTACGTCCTTGGCTTAGATGTGTTGTTGAATGGAGATAGTCGATTCTGGTTACCATAAATTAAGATGTACAACTATTGTGGTGTAGGTCTGCCTTGACTGCAAAACTAATATCTAGTCAATAGTCAAACATCTTATTCATCGTAAGATATTTTCAATATCATTTGGTGATCGTTTATTAACACATTATTGTTTACATATATTATTATTGTTGACGCCAATAACTTACTTACAATTACAACTAAGTTTAGTGCCGCTTCCACAGCGGAGTGTGGAAGAAGCGGCAATAATCTGCACAACGCATTTCAAATTATGTCAACTTAAATCTACAGCGTAAATATAAATATACACATGTAATAATTTATAAATATAATCTTTCATGTAAAAAACCGACTTGAATTAAACTACTGAACCTATTGTGATGAAATACCGTATAAAACAAAAAAAATCGGTTCATAAATGACGGAGTTCAGAGAACAAACATTAAAAAAAAATTACACCCAATACTACAATAAATTGGTAACGTCCTCCTTTTTTAAGTCGGTTGAAAATTCTTACTAACGGTACTTCCAGTCATTTTTATCACATTCAATCAATCTGTCTTCAAGCTGAAAAATCTGGAACAAAATATTGCGAGCCGAGAAACTGAAAGCGGTTAAAACATTATTTAGTTTTAAATATGTCACTTAACTTTTTCATAAGCTGCTTTAAAATATCTGACATTTATTATTGTAAAAAGTACAATGAACAATTCTTAAAACCAATCCTACGTTGCTGCGGTTTTTATAATGGGTCGCAATTTCCAAATGGTCCTTTTCCGAAACTTTATAAGTACGTGGGTAAAATCAACTTGAAACGTAAAAAAATTATAAAGTAAGATAGCAGGGGTTTTCAAGGTAGCTCCCCTTCTCATATGGGTATAAACATTGCTCGTCTCAAGTGGTAGGTATTGCTTATTCCAGCAATGCCAAAGAATATATATGGCAATGCTAAATCAAACCAAATAGGAATATATAACCGGAGTTATTGCCTTTTCAAAGGCTTTTACGTGGATTGCTTTCATGCTGGTCTGGGAGAAAAGAAAAACCTAGAATGTGCCACCTGCTGCTCTTACCGCGCAGATCATACAAGCCGATCGAGGGAATGGGCAAAATTCTAAGGAATCAAGTCATTAGGCGATGCGGCTAGCAACCCATCACTGTTTTGATTATCTACGCGCCCTCCAACATGCTAAATGTGGTCATAAGGTCTTACAGGCCTAGGCTCAACGCAATGGAAAACGACGTGATGTGTGATGTTTTACGTGGACGCAGTAGTAGACCAAACCTCATATTTCTCTAATACATACAATAAGTACATGTAGGTAGATATACCTACGTCTTTCTTTATACATTCGCTCCGTTCTTTGGCGGCAATAAGATGTCGCATCAGTGAAAGTTTCCATCATGACAACGTGCAGAATTTGTAAGATTGCTTTTCCTAGTTATGCATGTTCCACACATGGCACTTACATACAATGCACTTGAAAACTTAATCACATGTAATAACATGATGAATATATCGATAATTACCTGCCAGAGAAAACATAGCTAGTGTACACTTAAACGAACTTATATAATGAAGTTATTAAGAGCCCGACATATGCCAGGCGGCGTGGCGATACAAACGCGGATGGTCTAAACGCGTTGGCTACTTTGGATATTTTCGTTTTTTAGGAATATTCAAGGGTTATTCGAAAAAGAAAAACATATGATGGCTGCCTTATCTGTAATGCAATAATAATCAAAAAGTTTCAAGGTTAATTTTAATGTATTTGGTGAATAATGCTATATACCGAGTAAATTAGACGTGATTTGGAGGCAACTTTGCAATTTTTTTCTATCAAGAAAATTTAACGCAATCGTGTTTTTGAGTCATATAGTTACCAGAGTTAGTCCTGAACTTTGCTGCATTTTTATTTCAACTTGAGTATTTAATTATTATTGATATAACAGTCAATCATGCAAAGCAGTGTGAGGTAGTACGGGCCCTTAATTCATGTAGGAATTTTACAATTTTAATTTTTAACTCTTAGTACAGTCAGCCAACGAGATACCTGACCCCGCCATCTACCTATATCTTGAATTATCTCTTAAACTAAAAGCTAAAAGTAATATTAACATGAAAATGTATATCCAGAAAGTCTTAATTAAAATCTTTCTGAATATATATTTTCATGTTAATATTATTTTTAGTTTAAGACAAAATTCAAGATATAGGTAGATGGCGGGATCAGGTATCTCGTTGGCTGATTGTACAATACATCATACAATATTATATAATGGAATTCTTATTAAAAAATACAGTGTCTTTATTAAAATATATATATCCAATTTAAATTTAAAATAACTTATAAAATAGTCCAGGTAGATCGTTGCCTCGCGGTAGCGTGCCCAGAAGGCTGACAGCATTGCCACGTTGGATGGCAATGGCTGATCTTTGGATGAAGGTCACGGATCACCTCGATTATTTTATGGGCAATGGTGCCGAAATGATGCAAAGCTTATGGGCTGATGGCCCCCACGGTCCTAAAGTTATGACCCAAAAAAATCCTATAGGTTCTTAACTACATCTTTCAGAAACTTAAATACTAGTAGATACTTTCGTAATATTTATTCTATATTGTAAGATATTTATACCTCTAGTATTACGAAGTTGATTTTCGAAGACGTACATTGATCACACTAATTGTTGAAGAAGACAAGACACCTCCAGTTCTCACGAAAATACTTATTTTGCTATGGCTTTGCAATAAAGAGGACGGAATGAACAATTGTTCACTTTTACATAACGAAATAGTTTCTAGCACTTTTACTCAAATTCCCATTCTTTACCGCGAACATGTAATGCAAGAAATGTAAACAAGCTAAAGATGATTGCGCATTACGATAAACATAAAGAAGAACAAATGTTGCGCTGACATCGTTTATCTGGCTAACATCTAGGCAAGGAAATGCGGCGCCCTTTTAGACCTTTATCAATGATGACTAAGTTTCATAAGGTCTGATAAGTATATTCTCCCACGTGTTTATATAATTTTATGTTGAACCTTATTGCGTATATAACGTTGCATGCACAACTTTACTTAATAAACATTTCACAGCTGCACTGCACGAAGTAAAATAAGTAAAGGTATGAAATTGCTATTTTCTTGTTCCAAAACCTTGTTTGTTCATCTGAATTATAAACCTACTGGTTTGTAAGTAAGTACATCTAATAATTAGACTCAGATTAGATCAGATCAGTTTTTTCAATTACTTTAATGAGCAATTTACTCCCAAACGAAGTTCTTACACGACCCTACTTTAGTACTTGGTAAAAATGATGCATCAGTGCATTTGAAATAAACAATAGCAATAAAATGTATAATGTTATACTTATGTAGTAATTGTGGCATTTGTAGCCAGCCCCTTACTGCAACGAGTTTGGTGAGAAACGCATTTTCTTACGACAACACTTGCGAGTCAGTACGACTGACTAAGCAACAACCCATAGCTTGCGACAGTCTCATTAAATTAGATTAGTCCCACTTGTGAATGAGCATTGTTTGGTGTCCTAGAATATACGAGACGTCTTACGTTAAAGTATATGAATCAAAGATATGCAACGTTTTGTCTGCATGTATACACTCATTGTTATCCGTTACGGCCTAATTAGCACTGATTTAGCGATAAGTACATTGAATACGAGTGATTGTTAATACATACTCCTGCTTTGTCATGATTAAGCCATCACCAGTTAGCATTGGTATACTTTTTATCTTGAATAGTCTTTCCCATGCAGTCTGACAAAAGCTTTTGCTTTCCATACCCATAGTCGTAGCTAGCTTCGACAATGTTGCGGACAATGCATTTATATGATTGATTTTAAGTCTAGACTTAATGTCGTGTGCATTGTCTGTAAATTTATAAGAAACTAGCTATTGCTCGCAGCTTCGCCCGCGTTAATGTCGATCTCTCGCGAGAGATCGACATTAACGCGGGCGAACCTGCGGGAACAGTAGAATGTCCTGGAATGAAAGGTACCTATGTCCTTCCCCGGACCTCAAACCGGGGGTAGTTATAATACGAAATTTTATCCAAATTGGTTCAATAGTTAAAGCGTGAAAAGAAGACAGACAGAGTTACTTTCTCATTTATAATATAGTATGGATAAAAAAAGGAAGGTTAGGTAGCAGTGTGTGCAGTTTTTATTACCCGGGTAGTTAGATAACTGGTTCCGCTCGACAGTCCTGATTTGAACTGTATGCAGTAGTATATTAGTAAGTTTAATGACATCGTAAATTTTATTTACTTTATTTTACTTAGGAAACAAGAGTTAGAAATGAGAACTTAAAAGCGAATTTCTGAAAATATAACTGCAATAGTATATAGAGTAGTTTCTCCAATACAGACATGCTCCCAATGGCCAGTAATCGGGGCAATCGACTATTTACGTACCTATACATATAATAATAAATATGAGCAGTTATATATACTAACTATTTTAAGGGCGTACATAGCGATGTTCAATAAACATCAAATTACAATGTGATCATGCTTGTAATTACAGTGATGATCACATCTTACAATTTAGTGTTAAAATATGACGTTCAAAAACATGGTTGATTTCATAATAAAATAATTGGTCCCATTCGAAATACTAAATAATACGATTTTGTCCATTTGACGTTATTTTTCGGCTATAATACCAAAATGATAAAAACTTTAATGGCACGATCAGCCCCTCATCTAGATTTTTTCGGGGTGCCGCCTCCTCCCGCAAATATAAGATCACAACACACTCTCTGTCCCTCAATCTCCAAGTATTCATTGCCGCTGAATGACATTCAGTTAAGGGTGTTTTTCAACACATTTTATTTTGTTTTTTAGGCGTCCGCTGAAACTGCCGTTGGGGCTCCGGTTTGCTTTAGTCCCACTTAAACTATTATTTTGAACGTTTTGTTTTTGTGGTAAAAACGTCTCTTTCACATGTTATAGAACGAGATACTGTTACATTAATAAAATCGTAAACAGCGAAGAGAACCTCCTACATGTCAAGCTCTCGCTATATCAATCGTGATTAGCCCTTCATTTGGTCTTGTATCATCCAACAATACCTCAAAATGATGTGATAATTATACTCGTTGTTTATACATGTTTATCTGTCATTGCACGGCTCACCTACACGGCTATTAATTTTTGAAGACAGCGTGTCATCGTTAAGATACATGTTACATTAAATACAATTTTCAAGTGCAGGCAGCTTATATAAAAATAAATACGTAGGTATACAAATAAATAAGAATTTGTAAAAAAGCTATATTTAACCACATTTTTGCTTTATTATAATACTTATAACATAAGTCTTTATTTCTCTTGTTATCATGTAGATACATGTAAACATGTAACAATAGGTGGTAAATATTGCGTTAGTACAGTACATGGACCCAGGCAGGGTGCTGCGAAGTCTTATTTTTGAGTAAACATAATATTTTAATTTGTCAAGTCTGAAGTAAGGATAGGTGTGTAATTAAAAATAGTATACAAAAATATACAGAATAGGGATATGGAAGGCTTTGCAGATGAGTATGTGAAACAAATGTGATAACAAGCAGAATTTATTTTAGTAGAAATCAAAGCTAAGTACACTTGGGTATTTGACAATGCATTTATATATCATAGACGGAACCTAATCTATCAATACCTTAACTATCGAAATCTATCCAGTCGTAAGCGAAGATACGAGGGTTTACAAACATACAAGATACGTGCGAAACACATACCTAACCAGACTGCCAGTCAGGTAAAAAAATATAGGTTGTATATATGGGAAGGAGAGGTTAATTCATACGGAAACAAATTATTTAAGTGGATATGGAAACAAACAACAAATGCGAGATAATCGAAGCGATTTATAACAATAAACGTTTGTCACTTATTTTATCTAAGGGTGATTATGTAAAGAAAGAACCCGAACAATGTCTTTCACTTCCTTTAGATGGTAAAAGTGATGTCACGATACACCTTGTAAACTCAGAGACCGCTGCAATTCTTACAATGGCCATTATAATTTAAGTGTTGTACCGACACCGCATTGTAATGCGATACGATCATGAAGCAAAGCATATTTTACCTATTTCTCTTCCTTGGTTCGGACCTCTTTAAATATTTCAATTGTAATTAAATAATGCGGCTATTAAATACCTATACAAATTTTACTACAGCCAAATTTTATGAAAATGCAATTGCAGCAGGAAGTTTCATGTTAATTACCTACTGAATGAATAATGCGATCATGTCTGGTCTAAGTCTCATTATTTAAAACATTTTCGTGACTTCTTCTGTTCATAAATCATCAGAAGTTCAGGATCAAGTCATTTCGCAAAACGAAATTGAATGTTAATCACAGCTTCATGCGTCGCTCAGCCTAATACAGTTAGCTGGCGGCGAGATATATCAAGTTGCATCACCGTGTCACGACCTTTGTAGGTATCCCAAATAAATCAGCCTCATATAAAGCTTTGTGTAAAGAAAGACGTAAGACCTCCGGGGCACGCGCTTTTCAAGCAGTGCTCTACAGAGAGGCAATTTGTATTGTGGAATCACCTATACATTAATAGTTCATTGACAGAAGAGGTCAGTTACAAACATAATCTCTATTAAATCATAACCGATATTGATACAGTGTCTGTTACATAATACATAATTTAAACTGTATTCTTCGTGTGTAAAATGTAAAACTAGAAACTATGTATACAAGGTTGCATTAATCAGTAAGAGATCGTGAGAGAAATATCAAAATTATATGGTTATCTCAAAGCTTTCACTGTCCCACGGCGAGAATGGACTAAAATAGCTTAGATGCCTTTGTTTAGTGACGATTCGGCTTATCAGTGGCATCTATGATGTTAAATTGATATTTGACAGTTCATGAATTACCATGGGAATTACGATGGCCATCTGAAAGCGATTGCGACACGAATAACTAAATGTAAAATTAATAGAAATCGCATAAGGCACGGTTCGATTACCATCTCTTGTATGACAAATGTTAAATGAACGCACGACTGCGACAGGCAGGAAAATTCGTATGTACTTCCACACAATATATTTAGTGACGATCTATCAATCAATGCTTTTGAAGTCACATGTCGATCACGTATGCCTTTGATTAATCCTAGGTATATATAACCTGGGAAAGGGCTCGAAGATGCATGGATGCATGGCGTCGTGATCCGTTATTGAGTACTCGGAAATATTGTTCACGTAATGCTACTACGACCTGACTATACTGGGTGAAGCAGTTCACCTATAATTCAGGTAGGATGTATCTAATCTGGAGGTTGCTGCAGTTCTGGAGGTTACGCTTATTATAAAGAGAGAGCGTTGGCTTATGCCCATTGAACCCGATTAGGTCACTGCAGATAGACTCTCCTTGTTGAGTGCATGTCCAGTAGACTGACCTACGTTAAATTGAATCACTGTAATAAAATTTCTAATGGAAGATTATTCATGTTTCCGAATTAGAGTGTGTCGCAAATATTGTATTAATCCTAACAACAATTAGTCAGTTTATCCATAACAACATATATTCGGTAAACGTTGGGTTATTTGTAGGTCAATAATTAGTTGAATGTGTTAACCCCAGATCTTAAAAAATATTTTTTTTTGTTGGCGAATTCAATAATTATTAAAAAATAATCTGTGGCAAAAAATTTCGAACCTTATTTTTTATAGAAATTTACTGGCCAGTAAGATTTACTAAATAGAAAAACTCAAGAGCTGGGAGGGAGGATATTTTACTATTTTATTATGCACGCTTGTTTTGTTCACGCGGTGCCTTATTATCCGGCTATTTTTTTAAGAAAAAGAAAACTATATTTTTGTTATAATCATCTAATATTACAGGTTCGTTTTATTTTCTCATAAAATTAGAATAATATTTTTACTACAGGCATCATACTTTGAATCGGTCCACTAACCAGACTCCTTAGTAGAGCGATTCAAAAGTAGCCGAGGATCCTAAAGTAAACACTTTAGAATCCTCGGCTTCTCTCAGGATTTTATGCCTTATTTTGGATTCATAATAAAGCCCTAACCTAAAAAGTTGTTTATGTTAGTCCCTTGCGTCACAACCTACGATGACAGTTAAACTATTGTAATTACAAAAGCCACTTTAAATTATCGACAGCTATTATGTATAATTTAGACGCGTAAATATAGGTAATTAAAATATATAATTTTGATATTAAAGAAACATCGAGCTAATATTGATATATTCCTTTAAACTTCGCAAGATAACGAAGTTCTAAGGAATAAATCAACAACAGCCTCCGTGGTCCAGTGGTTAAGGCGTTTGCCTGTTGACCCGGAGGTCGTGGGTTCGATTCCCACCGGAAGTATACTTTGTTTAGTTGTTTCCAGTTTGGTTAGGACATTGCAGGCTTGAATCACCTGATTGTCTGATAATAAAGATGATGCCGTCACGTAGGAAGAACGTTAAGCCGGTGGTCCCGGCTGCCATCTGGTAGTCGTTAAAGGAACCACGTCAGAGGCCGAGAGGCGGTTCCGAAGAACTCTGACACCAGGGTGTGCATGGTCGATTGACCGTGACACCTACTCAAAATAAATGAATGAAAAAGGAATAAATCAAATAAGTATTGAATAAAAAGAAGAAATGATAAGCGTACATATAACCTACATTGATTTATTAAACTTCCATCATCCTAATTAAAATGCTTCACTTTAACCTTTCCCTAATATTATGCAATGTACCGTTCGATTTGTATAAATTAATATGTAGTAAGTTTGTGGATATTATATTTGTATGTTAATTTATTCCTGACATCAGAACCTAAAAACCATACGAAAGCAAAGCAATATGCTTTTGGTGTGTGTAAGTTGCCAACACTGAAGTCAGATTTTTCAAGGTGCCTGAAGGAATCTGACATAGATTGAGGATTGGCATCTAACGATGACGACCGGGATCGACGAATTAACGTGCCTTCCGAAGCACGGAGAAGCTCGAAAAATTTTTGAACTACTCGCGAATGTACCACGCTAACCTTATTAATACATTTTTTTTTAATTATATTTCTAATTTAAAATTTCGCTAAACGCCTTTCATCGACTGTTTTCATCTGCGATTAGATAAAGTACTTATAACATTACTAAATGCAAGTTGCACCTCGTTTTGAATCTCACTGGTACTGGTTGGCGAATTCTTTTTTACAAAAACGTGAATACACTAAGAACCGCTGCGATTATATGATCGCATGACGATTTCTTAGAGAAACATTTGAATGTATCACACACATATCACAGTCTAGACGGGGAGACAAGAAATGAAGTTAAATAATCAATTTCACCAACGTGATGACGCGGTATGTCCAACGCATATGGTCAGTCACACATCGGGAAATGGTATTTCTAAAATGGACCATATTACAAAGAAATATGTTCCACAAACTGTTAAACTTGATCGATAACCCACCGTACTATGTATCAATCTACCAGTGAGCTTGCGCTCGCGCATCCGTCGAATCCTTAATGTTATAGCCTCTACCGAGTTTCGACGATCAAGTAAATGAACAGATCGCATCATCACGCATGCAACTTACGTCACCAGAATAGGGGAAAGTACATTTTATTTTTAAAGATTTATTGCATTACACTCCATTGCAATATTCTCCCATGGTTTTAACGCGGAACTAAACGTAACTGTGTTTTTGTTTTCCCAAATAAACGTAAGTACCTATTAACCATTAACGAAGTAATTAAATGTAATAATATTTCCGTTTGCTCTAAAGCTCACCCTACGAAGTTGAACGAAGTGGATCTGAATATGTGATGGAAATAAGCTTTATGTAGCAATTACATAAGACGTTAATGAGGTGCTAATTATTTATTTTCGAAGCTTGTGATACGACATGTGAAGTGACAGCCTATGAAAGTTCAAATGGTCATCTGCCGAAAATATTGGCGTTAATGATGGAAAATCATTTGTGGTTTCGATATCTAGATAATCGATAAGAGAAGGTAATCAAATTTTGTTTCGTATCAAGGTAAATTATTGATTTTTGTGCATTCCTTCCAAAAATAATTGATTTACACTATACTTTAACTCGTTCACTGACACTGAACCAGACACAAAAGAAATAACAATAGAATTACGTCTACAGGCGGGCAGTGTCAGCGAAAGTGTTAAGTTAATTTTATAACAATAAAAGGACATATCGCATACATTATTTTAATGTTTTGAGATTTGTAGTAAGTGAACTGCATCCAGTGAAATCTTAAATACAATTTAATACAATTATTGTTAAAATCACTTGTGTATATATTTTAACGTACATGAAACTGCAAACAATTCACTTAAACCGAACTTCAAATCACCATGATACAGTCCCATAGTCAAAAAGCACTGTACTCACTGGGCGCATGGTGTTGGCCTGACGGTCACTGGTGTCACTATGTTACTGCTGATAGTATCGATACGTGGTCGCGTGCGCACCGGCACTCACGCTGCTGAGCTCGTAAGTACTGCGGTGGAGCGCTGGCTCAAGCCGCCGTCGGGCGGACGCCCTGCCGGCGCGGTACCCGCCCAAAACAACCGCCGATTGTGTAAACGCTGAGGCTGTCATGCCTGTCCTAAGTGTCAAAAATAGTACTGTTTACAAACGTGCCTACTCATTAGCTTTCATTCATCACTATTATGAGAACACACTTTTGCAGCATTTCCACATTAACACATTCTAGTGTGACAATTTTGAAATTACTCAAAAATATAGTGAAAAAATTTTCATGATTAGTTTAATTTTCATGCAACTTAGGTCTATGTATAACCTAGACCTAGACCTTGGTCGTACATAGACCTAAGCCGCTGGTTTAAACTCCGCCTGCATGAAATTTTCTCACCATATTTTAGAGTAATATATTTTATTTCATTATTTAATACGAGTATATCAAAATAACATTTTGAATACAAAATAAAACACTTGCAAAATGTTTTAAATTATCTGGTATGTATTGAAATGATAACGTAAGATTATTACTTGGTTGTCCTTACAGTAAGAATCTATATCTTAAATTGCCAGACTACTGCAATATACTTTTTATATAGGTAGTAATATAATTATATTTGTAATTTACTTCATTGCTTCTTTATTTATTAATAATAAACGGCTGGATTTTTTACTACTTAATAAATTTATTGTTATACTTCATGACTAGTATAAAACCATTTTATTCCATCCTCCAAATATTGAGATCATAAATATTATGTCAAACTGATAGATATGTGACTGTAATATCATATCCAGATATACTCATTACCGTATTATATATAGTCAAGTAAAGTCTTGTTCCAGTCGTCAGCCCATGTGATGTTTGTGACAATCACGGCGCTTGCCGAAACCGTCGAGAGGAGACGTAACTGTATCTGACTTTTAAAACTAGAAGCAAACAACATACCGGTTAGATTACGAAGATAATTATGACTAGATACATTACCATGTACATGTAACAACGGTAGCATTCCCATGGTACCAATTTGTAAGAATGCAGAACTAAATAGTGTGACAAATGCAAAAAATTGGCAAAACGAATGCAAAACCCGTTGCTTTGAGCACTTGTCCATCTACGTGGAAACAATGGTATCGGCCCAGATCGTTGCGTGCTGAGTGCAAAAGTAGGTTAATATTATTTTAGGTAATGTTTATAAGAGAGTTCATGTCAATTTAATTCGTATTACACGAATGAACATTTTAATGTTTTGCTCCATAGAAAAGATTTCAACGCGCTCAACTGTTATTATTACAAAATTAATTGCATTGAACGTTTGTCAAATAGAGATAAAATATATTGTGGATATTTTTCTTACATCTAATAATGGAGTTAGTGTGAAGTTATGAAGGTAAAGCAGGAAAGTGGAACCTAGGATCGAAATATCGCGAGTGAGGTTGCATCAGATAAATACTTTATTTTATGCTGATTCCGTAGACACCGTACGCGATTTCATAAGTACTTACATTTGTCAACTTAGCTGCTTAGATAAAAATATAAGCTCTATGGGATTTTCTTTTCATACCGCATTATTATTGTCGTGCGAACCCTTATGCTTACTAACCTTACTACAGCTATATAGTTTTCAATAAAAAAAAATGTAGTGGCATATTGTTCGGGGTCAAAGCTCAGGAACCGGTCTGAAGTCACAATCTCGGACTTTCTTTTCCTTGGCCTAGCAACTCAAACTATTGAGAGTACAGAAATATGAAATACTGGACAGATTTTCTTAAAAGACGAATGATGCTATAACTAATTTAGGGAAAACGGGTATACAATTATGTATTTTGTCAACCATATATATATATGTTACTGCATTTTTTATGTATGTATTTATGCTTATACATATATAACTAAAACTAATTATTTACTGTGTAATGTCTTCCTTTACTTTTGCACGTAAGCTGTTTATAAAATTATCTCGGATGCCTGGAAGAGATTGCAGAAGCGATATTATTGTTACAGTATATTTTTGGTGCAATAAAGAGTACTACTACTATATTTTTATTGTATGTATTTTGTCAAGAGGCTGGTCTAACAAAAAAAACGTTTTGGTGGATGTCCCATGGGAAAAGTTGTTCAATATCATGGGCCCTTAAGTATTCCTAACCCCCATTTTGTTACACATTGTATACGTGTGGATTGCAGACAACTCAGTGTAAGTTCTTTTCTCTTCTTAATGTGTGATATCGCCTACTACGCAAACTCGTAGAGGCAGCAACGACGACAACGGAACCTAATAGACGACTGTTGCGTCACACAGGTGATATAACACATGCTTATATTGGCAAATTTTATTTATGTATTATTAATAGAATTAGTGTTCTTCGACGGAAAGTTTATCAACATTCAAACAAGAGACAGACATAGAATTTCTTTTGCATAAAAATAACTATGAACACAAACAAAAATGATTACAATGTACAAATTAAACTTGGCTGTAAATAAAAATGTCCCGCGTGTTACTGCCCTGCGGTAGTGGAACAAGACTGGCAGCATTGCCACGTTAAATGGCAATGCTGCATATATATTGCATATATATTCTTTGGGAAAAAATCAGTCAGCTACTAGCTATGTTATTTTGTGTTGATTTTGCAGCAGTAAATTGTCGGAAGATTCCTCTAAAGGCTTTTGCCATTGTTTCTAAGATTGGCCCTTCAGGCTTTGCATGTACGTATAGGCGACCCATCAGGCAATATGAGAGTTTGCTGGCTCTCTAAGCCTTGTGCACACAGACAACGCCCAAAGCCGAGATCCGTCCCTCCTGGGGGCCTTTTGGTGATGTTGTCTATATAGGCTGAGGGCACTCTGCCCTATCACCTCAAACGCCCGGGGAAGTAGCGAAAGCTCACTTGGAGCTAGCTACATAGTCCTTCAAAAAAAATTGCTTGTTTGCCGCCCTAAGTATGTCATAAAAAAAACCGAATGTGAAATATTTGAATAATCTAAAATGCTTTTTATTGTTAGTTCTAGTATAAATCTGTCAAATGTAGCATGTAACGCCCTCTGTGTAAAGTTGCAGCGTCTCTAGTTTGTATGAAACGTCGTGATAACGTCAATGATAATACCACCATGACCATGCTAAATTGGGATATTGTTTTTAATTTATTTTTATTCGTACATTCATTATGTCGTGCTCGTCTGGGAGAAAAAAAACCGGCTGAGTGCGAGTCGGATTCGCGTACGAAGGTTTCCGTACCATTATCCTAAAAATTAAATTTTATTAAGTCTAATTATTAAGTCGCAAATATATATGCTTTCTCATATGTACGTTACATTAACGATATTCATTCATTTCCTATCTATATCCTTACTAATATTATAAATGCGAAAGTGAGTTTGTTTGTTTGTTTGTTACGCTTTCACGCCGTAACTGCTGAACCGATCATCATGACATTTTGCATACAAGTTCTCTGGAGTACGGAGAAGGACATAGGCTACCTTTTATCCCGGGAAAAAGTACTATTCCCGAGGGATCGACATTGACGCGGGCGGAGCCGCGGGGGAAAGCTAGTCTATTATAATAATTCTTTTTTTTTATTATATGTTACTATAAATTTAAACTTTTCGTAATTATTCCTTTATCTGTGCTATAAGACGTTGCTTCGTACCAAATTTTAAGATTCTGAGATAACAGGAAGTACCCTGTAGGTTTTAATTCCCTTGTGGATGTCGAAAATTTGCGGCATAAACGGCTGTATCTTTTTATTGCGTTAGCTTAGAAGTTTAATTTTTTCTTAACTTCAGGGGACAGACCAGAGTATAGGATATGAATTTCAGCTTGATATCTCCACGCTTTCCTGAGAAAAAGGGTCTTGACAGACAGACATACAGACAAAGTGATTCTATAATGCTTCCGTTTTATCCTTTTGAGGTTCGGAACCCTAAAAACGTAGAATATAGCTGCTACTGCTGCTGCAGCTGATTCTTTTCTTGCAAAGATCGTAAAAGCCAATCGGGGGAATGGGCAAAATCTGAGGTTATGTTAATAGGCGATGCGGCTAGCACCCTGCCCCACCTATCTAAACGTGGCCTTTAGGTCTGATAGACCTAGGCTCTGTCTACTCCGCAAAAGAGACATGATAGTACGTATGTATGAAAAATAATACATGCATTAAAAGGTAGTAGGAAAACATTGTTTTCTTTTATTATTGTACATCTTCGTAGCAGTTGTACATACGTAAAATTTTTGTAGTTACTTTAAGGTGGTAGTGTATATTACTATCGTCCTTTTAAAAGTAGACAGTTTTCCCAGTTTAGTATCATCAGAACATTGATTCTATATATTTCATGAGAGTTTCATGTCAGTATAAACAATCCTAATTTCATTAGAAATTGTCCCAAAAAGTGGTTTCAGTAACAAGTGAAACAGAACACATTCTGCGTTTATTTGGTTCTTTTTTAGGCTTCCGAACAAGGAACCCTTATAGTTTCGCCATGTCTGTCCGTCTGTCCGTCCGCGGTTTTACTCAGGGACTATAAGTAGGTACTATAGAGCTGTAATTTGGTATAGATATGTATATTAATCATGCCGAAAAACAGTAAAATAAAATCTTGAAAAATAAAAAAAATATGCTAACTCCCATACAAGTAAAAATGGAAGTAAATTTTTTTTTGCGGCTACCCCAACCTGTGGTGTGTTGTTGAATAGGTTGTTGTGGTTGAATAGGCTTTTATTTAAAAATATTGTGAGCGTGAACATCATTTTTCGATTAACTTATACTAAATTTTTGTTAGAGTCTAGTGCCCCCTCTGTCTACTAAATGGTTGTATATACCATTTAGTAGACAAACATGAAAAAAATCACGGTAGTAGTATATATAACGAAGTTTTAAGGTAAACTATCAGAGCTAAGTAGAGTTAAAGAGTTATAATCGACCAACTTATAAATGTACTCAGTAATGTAAAATTTCATACAAATTGAATTAAACATTAATTAAGACAGATGTTAATTACGTAAAACAACTACTGAATATAAATTTTGAATCACGTAAAGTTAAATAAATATGATATCATAGCAGTTTTAATCATCATCATCATCATCATCATCAGGTCCTTTTTAGTCTCCACTACAGGAGCACGACCCTCTCTGTACTACTAGGGCCATACTTGCCCAGAGCAGCCAGAGGACTTGGCCTACACTCTCCACGCTGGCCAGACGGGTTGGAGAGATGTCTTAGATGTTTATAAGCTTTGTTTAGCTTGTATTTCCTAAGTCGCCTTCTACGACATCCACGGGAAGACTTGGAGTGGTCCTATTCTACTCTGCCGGATACCACACGGCTTTGTTTTAATAATAGTACCTAAAATAATAGCAATGCGTTTACGTCCGACAGCGTGCAGCGCTTGGTGGAACAATAGGAGGCCGCTTGGTCCCTATTGCGCTCGGGAATTAAAGTAGATAATATACCTACGCAATCTTCTTACCAGCAATTGTCTCTACTCGTGGCGGTACTCAAATGGATAATATATTTTATATTTTTCCTTGTAAAGTAGAGTAGAACCCATCATATTTAAATTCCATTTTCAACCTTAAGGGATAAAGACGTGTGATAATTTGTATGTACTTACATCTGCTTTCAGCAGCCATTTCGAGCATCCGCGCCTGGCCGCCAGCCATGCTGTGCAAGCCCCGTACCGTGCCACGCAGTGCTTTTCAATACTATTTTTCAAGACATGACCCACGAGCATGTGACGAAGCGGAATAGTATAGGTATATACTCGTATATACCATTCCGCTTTTTATGCTTTATTTGCTATAATCATAAAACATACCTATTAATTTATTATACGACGTGTAACAAAATGGGCGTAACAATACTTAGATGGCATTATCATTTCGTAATATTGAACAACTTTCCCCAGGAAAGATCGGAAAACGGAAAAGACATTCGACCTCCCATACAAAATGAGCAATCAGCCAATCGCCTTTCATGAACTGATTATGTTAAGTATTGTTACCTTCGTTTTGTTACACGATAAATAGAATAAATTATAACATTTTCTTTCCTTTTTGTGTGGTCTTTCTATTAGCATATATTGTTGTAAATACAGCCTTCTTATTTCCTAAGATACAATGATATCTCTAATAAAGTATATTCATCAACCACGTATAAATTAAATCATGTTCCGATTTTTGTGTGAATGATCATATGGCTAATAACTTAATTTTTCACAGACAACAGGTGAGCTTGATAAAACGTCTACGTTATAAATGTTTTAATTTAAAATGAAGCGCGAACTAGACTAAGCTTAGAGCAATGGGGGTCGCGCTAGGTAGTTGCCAAACAGCAAAACCAATTAATTTTCACGCTCCGAACGCGCTCTTATTTTGATTTTATATCGTTAGTGTGGCAACATTGGCAACGTTATTGTTTTATACATAACATGATGAAGGTCTGTTCTCAATGGCTCTCAAACTATGATATGAGGTTTCAAAGATATGTTGAGTGCGGTGGCTTCCTGTTAGTAAGAGTGCTATATTTTATTTAAGGCAATACCAACCACCTACGGGTTGAAATAAACACTGCTCAATACTATATCATGTTATCTTAAAAGCTAAATAATTATAATAAAATATGAATAAAATTAATGCAGTAACAGTTTCTATTACTACATATATAATAAGGAGTTACTTTTTCTTTGTGCCATTGTTTCAAAACTGCATATCCATTAAACAGTATAATAATTATTTCGCAGTTGATTAAAAACTAAGAATCTCATTTTTCAAAAGTGAAGATCACAAGTAGTGAGAGCGCTGTCAACAATAAGTAATGTTACTTCATGTTTACGAACAAAGGTTACAATCAACACACGGAGAAAAGTAATAAATATATTCTTTTGTAATAGAAATGTCGATAGTAATAACAAAACGTACGGTCACTCAATCTGATGGGCTGCGGTAATTGTCTGTCATTCTTTATTCACTCCCCATAAATCTGTTTACGCATCGTATGGCAACTGTTATGTATGTATGATACGCAATGTTTAGATATTCGCTGTTGTCTTTCGATAGCCAATATGTTGCATTATTTATTATCATCGTATTTTCAGCTTTTGTCAAATCTGCAATTGATCGATACACTGATGAAGTTTGACTTTTAAATTAAATGAAATTATGTAATCTTAAATAATCAGCCTCGCTTATAAAAAAAAACCTTTATCTACATTATAAAGGTTTTTTTTATAAGCGAGGCTGATTATATACATGTCCTATGCAGAGACAAAAAGTTATAAGTAACGTTTTTGTTTCCGAAATATGAAATATTAGGTCATTAAAAAAACTGACACCAGTGCTGGCCACTTGCAGAAATGAAAAACAAACATCATTTATGTAGGTATGTACTTTGTCTCTATATTTATATTAAAAAATAAATTATCGATAATCTACATACAGTACGATAATTTTATTTCATCTCAAGGAAGAAGGCTCAAAAATTAGATTATTAAATTAAGCACAACTAAAATTTGAATAACTAATTTAGATCAGATGCAATTAAAATTTGCATAAATTCTTAATAAATAAGCTCTTGCAATCTTAAAGCGGATGACGAGACAGACAGCCACGCCTGAGAAAATGACAGATTTTGTGACTTTATTCCGTATTTCATCATAGCAGGCTGGAGGCTTTCTCCCCATAGCTCATTTACATACACGCACTTTTCTGTTGACTCTATGAATTTCTCTATCCCACGCGTCGCGCGGTCTCGAGAACTCACTTAGGTAATTAGACATCCGGCAATCAATTGTTTACTAATACTTAAATAACAGGTGACTATTTACTGACTAATTAATTACCTAATTATTGTAAAAACAGCTGGTTTATGCAATAAACTGAACAACAAATTGAGAATATTTTAAACTGTTAATATAAATTGTTGTCTCTCTTATCTTTTCTGGAATATTTAAAACAAGTTAAAAACATTATGTAATAAAAACGGGTCACTCACGTGCTATTTCGTCGGGATTGCCGACTATAGTTTCGAACTCGTCAGGAGCCCATTTTCAAGGCGAGTGCGAGACGCGCGGCGGAGGGTCCCGAACTCAACACCGAAAATCAAAAACTCGCCTTGAAAATGGGCTCCTGACGAGTCCGAAACTATAGTCGGCAATCCCGACGAAACAGCACGTGAGTGACCCGTTTTTATTACATAATAGTAAAAAACACATTTTGTAACAGTTTGGCCCTTAAAAAGACAATTATTTTAAATATAAAATTGGATTAATCTAGTAGTTAAAATAATTCTGGACTGATTATATTTTATACTCGGCTATAATTTATGCCAGTGATTTTAGCAGTAGTTAATAATATTTAAAGGTTAAGAAAACACGATTTTACGTAGACAAATATTTAATTTGAAAATACAGATAGTTTAACCACTTGCAACTTTAAACGCTTACTAGTTATTAAAGATGCTTCATTATGTAGATGCTTCAGTAGGTAGTAAAACAAGTTATACACATGCGTGAGGCCACGAATTTTTGGTCCACCCTCGTATTATACATACATACTATCACATCTTTTTTTCCTTGCGGGGTAGACAACGTAGGTCTATATAACCTAAAGCCACGTTTAGCATGTAGGTGGAAAACGGAGTCAATATGGGTTGATTAGGCGCATCGCCTAGTCGCATTACTCAGATTTTTATCTATATCTATACATATAATAAAACAGTAAAAATATTTTGTCTGTACATTTAGAATTGTTGACTGAAATGGATAGAGGGATACTTAAAAAGAATAATAGAAAGCAAAAATATTTTTATCGAATTTCTTGTCTGTCTGTCTGTCTGTCTGTATGTATGATCACGATTATCTCCGAAAATACTGAACCGATTTACTTCAAACTTTCACCAATTGCTTTGTTTTAACTCAGCAAAACATTTAAATTAAATTTCATCAAAATCGGTTCATAAAAAAAAGTTATCGTCATTTGAATGAACTCAAGTTTGCCTGCAAATATATTAGCACTTAAATTAAATAATATAAGTGACATAGAAAAATTAAATCTAAAGTCAATTCATCATCATTATAAATGCGAAAGTAACTCTGTCTGTCTTCTTTTCATACTTCAACCATTGAACCAATTTGGATGAAATTTGGTATGGAGGTAGTTTGAGGCCCGAGGAAGGACATAGGGTATGTTTAATTCCGGGAAATTCTACTGTTCCCAAAGAATCGACACTACCGCGGGCGGAGCCGCGGGCAACAGCTAGTTAAAAATAAGTTAACTCACAATCAATCTTTCGTTTTAATCGAGAAAGTGTTAATGGATACATATCGAAGGAAGTACACCTTTTAGCAGGATATTAAAAATATCTAAAGGTAAAACTATACAAGAGAGGTTTACAAAATCATACCTCTACTACTACAGCTACTAAAGCTACTTTTTACTTCATGCTTGGGAAGTACCACACAATTTACTCGTATATAAGTGTATGTAAGAAAAAAAACACCAAACGATTGTATTTTACTAATGAAAAATTTTATATTCGTAAATATGCCTACTTACTCTAAAAAATAAAGATGAGTGCCAATGCATTACCGTTTTACCGTTCATAAACCGCTTTTTGAGTCAGCTTTCGACTGCAATCAAGTTCGATGCATCTCAAATTCCCGCCGCAAGATTGCGTAATGCGATGTAGACTGTGTGTCACTGGAATGCCTCGTGTAATTCATTAACAAAAGAATCAAACTACATGATTAATTATGGTTGACTTTTAAACATTGCATATTAGTTGAGGTGAGGGTGAGGTATGATAAAGGTATTGTGACGTTAGGGGGTTTATAAAAGAAACGCCCTAGTCAGCAACAATAAATATTTATTAAAATTTAAAATCAGGGTTGGTTCTATGCCCTATGCCGTGTCCTATAAGAGGTACCGCCCTTAGTCTCGAAGACAGACGCCGCGAAGGTGGAGGGTGGGGTCGTCCGATGTTGACGGGTCAGCACTCCGTAGCCGTCGTAGAAGAACTTCTCTTCTCTTTGACGCAGGTGGTTAATTTTCTTTAGAAGAAAACCAAGCCCAAGCTTTGGACCCGATCTACGGGTATAGATAACACTTTTACTTTTAACAGTTTGTTTTACTAATTGTAAAAAATAAAGGCAATGATTGCAGTTATTAGACTTTATGTATCTCAGATTAATAAAATGCGAAATTAGACACTGCGCTTAGAGGAGCGTACGTGTCTGCTGCGCGAGAGAAGTCGACGCTGTGCGCCCGCTCGGAATGCGGCCGCGCTAAGTAGCTACTTAGAACAAAGGGATCGGTGCATGAATGTCGCGGTAAGAATGAACAGCCAGTAATTTTGTATTGACCGGTTCTTGTTTGTCCGTTTGGTAACTTTAAGTGTATTAAGTAAGTTTATTATTTTAATAGGTTAATTTAGTGTTATTGAGTGATTGTTTGTAATGTTTTATTAAATAATTATTTAGGTTAAGGTTAATTTAATTAAGTTATTATTAATTTTAATAAAATATGTTTGGCAAATTTATAAGTTTTTCAAGTAAATATAACATACGTTACAATACCCCCTCGGGTCCGTAAGGATTTTATTATTTTTATAGAATAAAATCCGCATGAGCTAGTCTTAACGCAGCGTATATATATTTTATAACATTTTTTTTTTTTTTATATTCATACTTTACCTCATTTTCATTCACATTCATTCTTTTCACATTCAAACGGCCGTAATAAACATTAAAATTGAGTACTATGGCGGTTACATTAATAAGTTAAGACAGTGATTTATCTGACTAACTTTAAAAAAAAAATATTTAAAGTATATCGCCGTTGTCTCATGCAACGATGTATGTTAAAATAAGATGGGTATTGTAATGTTTATATTTTCTTTCTTTTTTTTGTATCACTATTTATTATCACAAGGTAATTAATTTTAAATCCTTGATATGCCAGGTACCGATGTCATTTCCAGACATATCCGCTAAGTTATAAACAAGAGGTGATTTTTTACCTACTATGCGACATTTTATATATTTTGGTGCTAATTTCTTACTAAAAAATTTGTCTTTGTCACTTTGAAAATACGCTCTTTTCATGACAATGTCACCAACATTAAATTCGGCAGGTTTGCGTCTTAAATTATAGTGACTTGTGTTTTTTGTGTGTGCTTGCCAAAGTTTAAATTGAACATTGTCGAATATTTTAGACATACAACCGAGGTTTTCAGCGTAAATGTCGCGTGGTAAAAATATTAATTCATTACCTACATCATTGTCAACATAATGTGATCCACAAGTGACTAACTCCCTACCGAAAACGAGGAACGAGGGTGTGTAACCGGTAGATTCGTTCACCGAGTTGTTGATGGCGAATTGTACAGAGGGTATTTTAGTATCCCAGGATCTATGATCATCATCAACAAAAGTTGACAAGCAAGTGATGATTGTCCTGTTATATCGCTCGACGGTATTAATTTGGGGAGTATATTTAGGCGTAAAAAAGATATTAGGGATTTTATACTTTTTGAAAAGACTATCAGTAAGATTACTGGTAAATTGTGTACCGTTATCAAGAAATACGGTTTGGGGTATACCGTGGACAAGGAAAACAGATTCTTCTAAAATTTTATTTATTATTTGCGAAGTGGCGTTTCTAATGGGGTAAATCAAACAAAATTTGGAAAAACAGCAGGTTATTACGAATATATATGAATTTTGCCTACGAGTTACTGGCAAGGGGCCCATCAGGTCGATAGAGATAACTTGGAATGGGCGTGAACATTGTTTTGGGCGTCCCATTTCACCCAACGTTGCATGATTTTGCATTTTGTAAGCTAGGCATTTATCACAAGAAGAGATAAATTTGACAACGTGTTCATGCATGCCTGGCCAAAAGTAACGCAATGCAAGACGTCTGTATGTTTTGAAGATACCTAGATGTCCAGCCGTAGGCTCGGAATGGTTCTCAAAAATAACCTGTTCACGCAATTCACTAGGAATAACCTCCTTCCAGGAAAATTCAGAATTTAGACAACATTTTTCTTTAGATAGGCGATATAAGGTATTGTTTTTAACGATAAAATTTTGAAAATTTTGGGGATTGTTAATGCAACCGTTATAAATATTTCTATACCATGAGTCAGAAGTAGTAACATAAGAGTTACTAGAGCTAATGGCACTTACTGGAATTGCTCTTGACAACGCGTCTGGAATAACATTATCGGAGCCACGACGATGTTTTATTTCAAAATCAAAAGAGGACAGGCGCACTCCCCAACGTGCCAGTCTACCTGTCGGATTAGTTATAGACAAAAACCATTTGAGCGCACTGTGGTCGGTGTATACTATGAAGCGCTTACCATTTTCCAAATAGCATCTCCAATGCTCAAGAGCAGTAATCACAGCCAAAGTCTCACGCTCAGTGATGCTGTAATTACGTTCTGAGTCGGACAATGATCTGCTCATGTAAGCTATTGGATGCTCTTTAGAATTAATAGTTTGCGTGAGCATAGCACCAACACCATAATTGCTAGCGTCCGTATGGACTTCGAAAGGAAGGTTGTAGTCCGGACAGGAGAGAACTGGTGCTGAAACAAGGCACTCTTTAAGTTTAAGAAAAGCAGCATCCGCCTCATCCGTCCATTTAAAAGGTGGAGCGTTCTTTTTATTTGACGTAAGCTTGTTAAGTGGCGCGGCTATGGTGCTGAAATTTGGCACAAAACGACGGTACCAAGTGGCTGTTCCGAGAAACCGTTTGACGTCCTTTTTAGTTGAAGGCGTAGGATATTGGAGGATAGCCTGTACCTTTTCAGGATCAGTTCTCAAACCGTCTTTGTCCACCACATAGCCTAAATACTTAAGACGCGCTCTGAAAAAATTGCATTTCTCATGATTCACAGTGAGGTTAGCCTGTCTCAGTTTCTCCAAAACGCGAAGTAGTGTCGAAACGTGGCTTTCAAAATCACTACTTACGACAATGATGTCATCTAAGTATGCGAAGACTTTTTGATCAAATTCTGCGAAGAGAATATCGACCAGGCGCTGCTGTGTAGCTGGAGCATTTGTCAAGCCAAAGGCGGTACGTTTGAATCTAAAAGTTCCTCGCCCTGAGACATAGAAAGCCGTCTTGTCGCGATCGTCTGGATGGATATTAATCTGCCAAAATGCTTTGGATAAATCGATACTGGATAGATAACGAGCATCGTGAAGATTATCCAATATTTCCGACACATAAGGCAAATTATATGCATCTTTTTTCGTGACCGAGTTCAGCTTTCGACTATCTAGGCAGAAACGAGGTTCGCCATTTTTCTTCATCACGATTAATACAGGAGAGGACCAAGCGCTCTCACACGGTTCAACAACGTCCAAAGCCAACATTTCGTCAACTTGTTCGACGAGGATTCGTTGCTTCTCCGGTGACAAGCGGTAATAACGCTGTCGTACGGGTTGCGTATCCCCAGTATCAATACGGTGCGTAATCAGATGAGTATTCCCTAAGCCTTTGACCTTCGAAGAGATTTGCTCGAATTGACTAATTACGTTATCAGCTACAAATTTTTGAGAGGCATCTAAGGTTTCATAATTTTGTAAATGCGTTGTAGGGTCGTGAACAGAAGCTATATTATTATTAAAATTACACAAGCTAATAGAATTTAAATATTTAGGACAAATGTGAAATTTACGCCAAAAATCAATACCTAAAATTAGATTATTATTTATTTCAGGAACAACAAGAGCTTCGATAATGTGAAATTCATCCTCAAAGTGAATTGGAAGATTCATGGAACCAATACTCTTCAATTGTTGTCCTCCTGCTGCAATAATAAATGAAGGGCTAGAGTTCTTACAATTAAACTGAAGACCTTTATCCATAAGAATTTTATGGGCATTGTTACCTATGATTGTGATAGCTGCGCCAGAATCTAGTAAACCGGCAATAACTAAATCATTCAATTTAATAGAAGCGTAAGGCCTAGAATCATCAATTGGTTTATTACACAGAACTGTAGCGACTTTATAAATTTTAAAAAAGTTTGAAATTGTTTGTAACCAATTTTGCCAATCAGTTTTATCAAAATTGTTACTGCTGCAGTTCTGCATATTCAGTTTTTTGAATATGATTTGTTGCTATATTTATTTTTATTGCAATCGGGACATTCTGGAGTTTTAACGTCCTTCTTGCCGCAAACAAAGCAAAGTATATTAGTTTTATCAGCCGTACATTGACGTAAACCATGAGAATCTGTACGACATCTTGGGCAATAACGACGCTTAGAAGTCTGTAAAGCATGTACATATTTTTGATTGTTTCTATTTTGGTTCTGTAAATCATTATGTTCATTACGTTGATTATTATATGTGTTAGATTTATTATTATTATAGTTGTAATTTTGATTAAATTTAGGTTTAGATTTAGTGTAAGCAAACTCGGGTGCTAATGTATCTGAAGAAGGAGTCGGAGGTTCCCGGAATTGTGAAAGGCGTGCTTGTACTCTTTCAAAGTTAGTACAAAGACCTCGCAATTCGTCAATAGAGCGGATTTCAGGTGAAGAAGCTAGTATATTTGAGTAGCATGGGCGAATATTGTGCAAAATTATTTCTAATTTGCTATCTTCTGGGAGTGTTTTCGATAAGCGCGAAAACAGACCAGACATGATGGATAAATAAATGACAATGTTTTCTGTTTCACCCTGCGTTCTAGAACGAATCTCAGACAAAAGTCTGTAATCATAGTCAGACCTATCGAAATCGTTTTTTAATTGAACTAAGAGGCTGTCCCAATCCGAAATAAGTTCTCTATTACTGCGAAACCAGTGAAGGGCATCACCTGTGAAAATTTCGGTAGCATATGTAAGAAGTTTTTCACCAGAAATATTCCGTGCCTTTTTAAATTCGTTAGCTCTTTGGACAAAAGAACGGACGCAAGTTTTGCCATCATATTTTAATTTATTGATGTCCTGAGAAGAGCGATCACAAGTGACAGATATGTTCATAGGAGATGCAGAGACAGATGTATCGCTGGTACTCTGGCATAACAAAGGATCAATCAAATCTTTATCTTTAAGTAGGCTAATTTTGTGCGAATACAATTTGAATTGGTCAACACAAGAATCGTATATGGCTGAGTCAGTCTCACTACGAGATATCCTGTTCAGGCGATGATAAAGGTGATTTAATATGTTTTTAATCCTTAAAATGTTGTTACGACCAAGATCACCACTCTCAAGCGCTATTTTAATTTTAGTCAAAACATTTGACGCTCCTGTAAGGTCTTCGGTCGAGCTAAGAGGTGAATCTAAAATATCCTCCGATGGAAAAATTGGAGCTAGTTTTGCAATTTGTCTACGGAGCTCTTGGACGGTAGTTTCGGGTTTTGAACCTCTAATAGTGACTTCGTACTCTAATTCGCTCTTTTGAAGAGACAAAAATTTTATCGGAAAAGCCATGATTAGAAAAAAAATAAGTGTAATCGTAAACCAATAAATAAGTAAATGGTGAACTCAATTTGTGTAAATAAAACTTATCTCTGTTCTTTACAAAGAAAATTACTAAAAGAATAAACGTTTAGGGTTGCTATCATTGATGAAAGTTAAAAAAATAATAATCAACCGAAAATAAGAAAATAAAATAAAAAAACAACACAAACCAAAAATAAAATAAAAGGAAAATAAAGCACATAAAAATGCAACTAGTGTGTAACACAAACGAATAAAAAAAAACGGAACTAGTCACTTAACAAAATGTCTGCTGACATGAGTGACTGCAACTTAGTTTTAACAATTTTAAGTTATGATGGTGGTAACAACTTTGACTGTGGATAAATTAATAATAACAAATAATGAAGCAAAATAGTATCAAATTTTAAAAGAAAAAGGTACAACTAAAGATAATGTGCTTTGTGGTACACCTTAGTTGCTTGCAACCAAAAAGAAAAAATAAACGTTTCACAAAAACAGAAAAAGAAAAGAAAAGCTCACAAACATGCAACTACTGAAAGAAAATAGAACAAACGGCATAAGAGTAGAAGAAAGAAAGAAAGAAATAATCACGTTGAGCGCCAGTGTGACGTTAGGGGGTTTATAAAAGAAACGCCCTAGTCAGCAACAATAAATATTTATTAAAATTTAAAATCAGGGTTGGTTCTATGCCCTATGCCGTGTCCTATAAGAGGTACCGCCCTTAGTCTCGAAGACAGACGCCGCGAAGGTGGAGGGTGGGGTCGTCCGATGTTGACGGGTCAGCACTCCGTAGCCGTCGTAGAAGAACTTCTCTTCTCTTTGACGCAGGTGGTTAATTTTCTTTAGAAGAAAACCAAGCCCAAGCTTTGGACCCGATCTACGGGTATAGATAACACTTTTACTTTTAACAGTTTGTTTTACTAATTGTAAAAAATAAAGGCAATGATTGCAGTTATTAGACTTTATGTATCTCAGATTAATAAAATGCGAAATTAGACACTGCGCTTAGAGGAGCGTACGTGTCTGCTGCGCGAGAGAAGTCGACGCTGTGCGCCCGCTCGGAATGCGGCCGCGCTAAGTAGCTACTTAGAACAAAGGGATCGGTGCATGAATGTCGCGGTAAGAATGAACAGCCAGTAATTTTGTATTGACCGGTTCTTGTTTGTCCGTTTGGTAACTTTAAGTGTATTAAGTAAGTTTATTATTTTAATAGGTTAATTTAGTGTTATTGAGTGATTGTTTGTAATGTTTTATTAAATAATTATTTAGGTTAAGGTTAATTTAATTAAGTTATTATTAATTTTAATAAAATATGTTTGGCAAATTTATAAGTTTTTCAAGTAAATATAACATACGTTACAGTATGTTCAGGCGCAATATGCGATAGTGACAACACTGTATAAATAAGGGAAGGGAGACAACACGCAACACAAGAAAATTCATGTTTCACAGTACACATTAATTTATTTTCAGGATAAAGTACGTAGACAGAAGAAGCATCTGCAAACTCGCGAACCGACCATAGTCGAAGAAGAGAACCACGAAGTATTAAAGGATAAAACCTCAACACTATCAATCATATTCGCCCCGTGGTGTGTGGAGTTGGTTTTTCAATTTTCCAATTGACGAGCGCTGGTGGCCTTGTGGTTATCCTGCCAAGTTGCCACACCGATCGAACCCGGTTCAATCCCCGGTCTGGTCAAGATTGGAAACTGATCTTTTTCAGGTTGGACTGATGTTTATGTATATATGTATTTGTTATAAAATATAGGTTCCTTGAGTTAGTATCCCATAGCACAAGACTCAAACTTACTTTAGGGCTAGCTTCATCTGTGTGATATTCACATTTATAATGTAACAAAAAGAACACAATGCCGTAGGTATTCTCTGTAACTCTAGTGACATGAAGGAGCTGACTGAATCTACTGCAATCCTATACAGGATGATTTTTAATTACCTGGCAGTGTTTTGGTGTTGAAATTGGTACCCCCAATAGAATATGCTGCCGGAAAAAAGGTAAAAATGATGAAAAAAAAGTTTTTTTTTCATAATTTACTTTTTTTACGGATAATTCTATTAGGGATTCTGATTTCAAGATTGAAATGTTGCCAGTTAATTAAAAATTTACGTATGAACTTATATGCTGGTTTGATAACAAAGAAAATGTAGTAGGTGGGATTCTCCTATAATAAATATTAAATAAGCTTATCTAATGTTAGTAATGACTGGTATATAATATATACTGCAGTAGCTGTGACTGCAATATTGACCATACTCAAAATTAAAAGAATGAACGTTCCAAGGAAGTCTTAAAATAAAAGCAAGTTAATTTTAAAACCATATTTATTCATAATTTGTCAAAACAATTAACTTGCCTCATAAGCAATTATTGTAATTAATTTCGTAAACTTAATGAAAGTCGTGATAATTAAAATTATAACAACATTGCTATATTTGACTCCAGATTTATTTAAATTCGGAACCCCATTTAATTTTGATATTTTAATTTTATTGCTGTGGATATTTCATGAAATTAAAATTAAAGAAAATATGATTCTAAAAGTAGTCATGGGCCTATGTTGTGTATTTTTATTTTTGTATTCTTAGTTTTATAAGTTTCAAATTAATTATGTATAACAATTGTAGTAGACATATTTTTAGGGTTCTTCTATTTTTAGAATAACATTTTATTTTTACACCTAACATTTTGCGACTATGTTAACTGCACCATGAGTTTCCGAAACGTAAGGTGTAATGAAGTCTGTTAAAAATAATGTAATAAACGCGATAAAATCGTATTAAGTGATTAAATCACATCATACGATTTTATTTTAAAAGTTAATAAACTATTAATTCAAAACGTATACCTACAACGTAAACGTATACAAGTACAATTTAAATTAATAAGAACAAGTTAACAATCCTTTATTGAATTGTTTGGCACTAATGTTTTTATTGAGTGACTAATTCTGAGAACTAGGTTCTAACCACGGAGCAACAGTGGTTCTTACAATCTCTATTTTGCTAATTTCGTGCTTACAGAATGATGGACATAGTAATTACAGTTTATTAAATATTTAATTAAATATTAAATTTACAATATTTATTACATTAGGTATATAGATTTACTCATACATTGCTGCAGGTAATGGGTTAATTAGATCCCTTAAGACGAGGACTCAAATGTTTGGTACCTTTGCTCGGCAAAGGACTGATCAAGTGCGCGCAAGGGATAGCGCTTGGCGGTTTAGCCCGTGAATGATGAGATAGGAGATAGTCTCGAGTCGCTCAAAGAAAAAAACGTAAGCGCCAAATTTGTTATTTCTATTTTATATAAAATCAGACCGGTTAATTGTATTTTCATATTTACATTTTGATGAATTACTAATAACCTATCTTTTAGTCTAAAAATCATTATTTCATTCGTCGCATTTGAGCTACAATAACAAAAACTCTGCGAACGAAGACCATTTTTCAAAAAATATTTCTTTCGAGAAAATTTTATCAAAACGTGTTTTCATCTTCAATTTTTGGAGATGAAATAGTCAAAAATCATATTACTTAGATTTGAAACTCCTAATTTAAGTATTTTGCGAGATAAATAAGGTTCAGAACGACCTTATTTACAGTGGTATCGCCTTAAGGTAATCTTAATTATTTTTAATTTTGATGATTTCTAGTAGCATTCAATTCATATTTATTTATATTACAAAAGTAGTTTTGATGTATTGCCTATAAACTATGGTTTTTATAGTAATGATTTATTTAACCAATTAAGGCGGATAACGACAGCAACTTTACTGCTAAACATGTTCATTGTCTGCCTTATATATGGAAATATTTCTAATGTCACAAGGATCCCTAATGGAATTCAGAATTACAAGGAAAAAAGGTAAAATACAAAAAAAGACTTCCCACCGAAATTCGGCTACCTGATCAGCGACTTTGTGTCGGAGCTCAAATATTTTTTATTCGTTCTTTACCTTTCTTTTTTACAATTCTGTATTCTATCAGAGACTCTGATTCCGATTTCAATATAGCTCATGTTCCAAATCATGCTGTATAATAATCGACAGGCCCTCTGCCTCATTACCCGGAGATTCTACTAGTGCTTGCCAGCTACTGACCCAGCGGTGCGACGTACAGCAGACGCGCGAGGTTGCTCCGAGCATACTTGCCCCGGCACTGCGGAGCCCCGTGCCCTGGCCTGCCCCATAAAGACGCCCACGTCTCGTGATGACGCCGGACGCTTTCTGCCGAGTCAAGTCTTCTTTCCTGAAGACCAATACTTATTAAATTTAACAACAAACGCAAATATACCGTAAATATAGTGTGTAAGGGGCCAACTGGTGTCAGATTTTTCAAGCTACATAAAAGCATCTGACATATTTATTTTTTAAAAATAATGCTTAGAATGAGTTGAGAATAGAAATAGGATGAGTGAAATGCATGGGGTGAGAATTCGTGGGATGAGTACGGAATAACCCAGTCGGGACCAACGCATTTACGTGCCTTTCGAAGCTAGGAGAAATATAACTATTATATCTCCCATTTACACATCTGTGTTCTGTTAGATTTATGTATAGTTTTAGAATTAGGTATTTAACATAACTTTAAAAGTATGTATGTCTTGGCACAATATAAAGCTTGGTAACTAAGTTCTCAAAAGACAAAAAAGATTATTAGGTATATGTTTCTACCTTAATATATATGAAAACCGCGCAAGTTTAGATCCTAGATAGCTACAAATTTGCATTGCATACTGAATATAAAAGTACATTTAACTTGCCTAGTCCCAAAAAACATTCCACGTATTATCAGGTATCATTTTTGATGAATACGTGCACGTATTCGGTACACCCATAAATTCCCGAAATTATCTACTGACCTGTGATAACCTGGCCACAGGCAATCGTATATCGTAATACGACTAGCGTTTACCAATCATAACAGCGAGGTTTGTTACTAAATCAATTTCATATCGAACTCACGTCTCACCTCTTTTTGCTCACATTTTACACGCATTTGATGTTTGAGTTCCCTCAAATAATCCATGTTCAACATTTCACGCCATCTGTAACATTATCATATCTTTAGTCTCACAGTTTTGTTGCTGCAATAATTTTAATGAGCACCTAATGAAAAAGAAACAATATAACTGCAAAAGACACAAAATAACAATAGATTGCAACATACTGAAATCCAACCGAGCATAGAGATGGGAAATGATAACTAAAAAGAATATACGAAGGTCAAGTGGTTAAAACCTAGTTATTTAAAATGATATAAAATGAGAAGGCTGATATGAAATTAAGTAGGCGTTTATCTGGCAGCTCCGGAGATTATTACCAATGAATGTCAGGTTTGATCATGTTTTAAGGGGCTAATGTTGCGCGTTAATCTTCACACATGCCATATAGCACCGATAGAAAGCGGTGACGTAATGTCGATGGTGCTCGAAAGAGGCTCGTATAGTAACGGTGTAGCCACAAGCGCAACGATTCAGCTTGACATTTATCGATGCCAACTCGCCAATAGCAAGATCTTCAATAAAACAATAATGAAGAAAGTCAATAAGGACGGTAGGTAATCGGTGTAAGTCACCTGATCAAGTAATTAGGCCATTATGATTTGTAACAGGTAGTTAGTATATTGACAACATTAATATAAGCAAAAGAACGAACCCCGAGCTTACGGAAAGATACTTATTTCTTTCCTGCAACCTGTAACTGAATTCAAAAAATATAATATAAATTAAAACCAAATCAAGGTAAATTTGTAATATTTCTTGTTATTTTTACTCGCATAAGTGCTAACACGTTGTTTTAATAATTACACTCTTATTTTATTCACGTCGCTTAAATAAAACTATTCGTGTTTTTATGATCAAATTACTACGCACACTATACTAGTATATGTTTTATACAATACTCTAGACCACGCCGTATTACTTTCGACCCAGAGCTGTGGAAATTTTTATTTAAAGTGCATGTAATTCATTATACTTTATAATTGGTTGATTTAATTACTTTAGTTCATTGGATAATAAATTATTTCAGGAGGATACTTATACGAAACTAATATCTAGCAACATTTATTTCATTATATATATCTACAATAAGTAGCCAGAAATCGGGGGAAAGTAGAAAGTGTTAATTTTGTCCCCAATGACCCCTAAATTTATCGCATATAATACGGAAAGGAAATAATAAAATCAGTAAGAAAAAATATTTTTATACGATGAAATATATTCATCGTCAATAAATAGGAGTCAAAGAAGTTTAAAAACCCGATACCAAGTTCCTACATTTATGATTAACTAGCTTTCGCCCGCGGCTCCGCCCGCGTCAATGTCGATCCCTCGGGAACAGTAATTTTTCCCGGGATAAATGGTAGCCTATGTCCTTCTCCGTACACCAGAGAACTTGTATGCAAAATTTCATGATGATCGGTTCAGTAGTTACGGCGTGAAAGCGTAACAAACAAACAAACAAACAAACAAACTCACTTTCGCATTTATAATATTAGTAAGGATAAGGATACTGACCATATTAAACAAAGTTTCTCAATTCATATCGAAATGTTTCAAAGACATTGACCAATGTAGATGCGTAGATAGATACAATCATGTGATTTTTCAATTAAAGTTACAGTCACATTTGTGTTGTCTAAAGGTCTAAGCCAATGTGGCGTCCTCTATTATATACAGCATATTCATGAACATTGTTACTTGTATAGAGTAACAATTTTCATAATCCGAGTACACCGCACCTATCTAACATGAAATTATCATTGACGCAAAAATTTCTAACACTCTGAAAGTTATCACTGCTATCAGGACTTAATATAAGTATTTAATATTTGCACCTGACTTATCAAAATTTGCTAATTTCGGAAAAGCCTTGGAATATCTTGATGGCTACAGCCTGAGGCAGATGAATAATTTTTGATAGTTTATATAGTCACTGCGTAAGTATTTAATTTAAAAATTCCCTACGAAAGGGTCATGAGCCGTGACCTCTCGAAATTGAAGTCTTTGACTTACCTTGGTCACAATCTCACAGTCTGTAACTATTTGCAATAAAGAATATTCAAGTATTTTCTTACGTAAGACATGGAAAAGTTTATTGTGAAACCAGCGGGGTTCACATAGTGACATCGTGTTAAGAATGGGGAATGACAAAGGATAATCATCTTTTGTAATTTAGTTAACCTTTGGTAGTTTGGTCATCGATGTGCGATTTGTACGTACTGACAGAATTGTTCAGGCGGCCTAGTGACATCGCTTGAATGCAAAGTGCGAGCGCCGACACGCCTTCGTCTCGCGAGAAGCGGCACCAACTCCACGCCGCCAGTCAGACCTAAAATCGTAGTTTCGGGCGTTGGTTTCACTTCGCAGACACAATTTGTTTGATCCCCTTTTTTTGGTGCTCTTATATCGTAAGCTTCATCAGGCACTACTTTTCTCACCCTGTCGCCGTTGGACAACCTCTTAACAAATTTAATTTTTGTGGGACTCCGGCTGCCTTTCCGATTTCCGTTGTTATTTTTGCATTTAACATGTGTACCATTGCCAGTGGAAACTTTAATTTCGTGACCATTGTTTCCACTATTATTTTCACGACATTTTTCATTTGCACTGCTGCGTTGATTGATGTCTGGCAATTTTTCGACATTGCTTGTACTCTTTGAGTCATTTTCTTCAGGTGCATAGTTTTCTTTTAAATCATCATCTCTCTTTACTTTAGGTAAAGTAAGCGAAGATCTTTTAACGCGCTTATGCTCCCCTGTCATTTTATTGAAAATTTCATTGTCTGTCCAACCCTGCAAAGTGACAAATAGGTGGTCATGAAGTAAATTATAATGAGTGATCATAAGTTTTTAAAGTAAATATATACCATAGACTTCGAGAAATTTAATCCAATATCCCGGGGGTTTCTCCAGGTGGTCCCGCCGGGGCCCGGCCTGCCCCAAGGTCCCTCCATAGCGTGCTGAAATAACAAATATACAATTTTAAATTTTATATTAGCTACAAATTAGAATGAGGTTTCTTTACCATTTGGCGCTCGTATTCCAAATTCTGTTTAATTTCTTCGTTAATGGCTTTCCTTCTTTTATCAACCATGTCATCTGTAATGATAGAAAAATATTTATTAGTAAACAAAATGAAATATTAGAAATATTAATCGTAAAATGAAATGCCCTATAAGGAAGGCCGTGGCGTTATAAGTACCTATGTCCGGCTACACAGTAGGATGCATATACTTACCTAAAACTTGTTTGTAGTGCTGTTGCTGGACCGGCGTCTGTCTGTATCTGATATCGTTGTCAACACTCTGCCTCAAATTCTCCGCATAGCAGAGTTGCGGATCTTCACGCAGACGAATCGGGGTTTGGCGGATAATGCGCCGGTGACGGGGGGTCGGCCAGCGGTTGCACGGCTCAATCTGGGAAACTCCCTATAACACCAAATAATAATAAAATTTTGCTTTAATAGTCTTGTTAAATTTGGCTACATAAAGTATAAATTAAAAACCGATTATACTAATGTACATCAATAAATCCTCTGTCTGCTCTGGCCAAGTATGGCTCCGGTAGTACAGAGAGGGTCATGGTCCTGCAGTGGAGACCAAAAAGACCTGATGATGATGACATCAGTAAATCCAAAGATATATTATGTATGAATCTACCAATTTCAATATAAATGCCAAACATTAAATATGTTTTCCAGATATTGATAAAGTGGATCATCCCCGCATAATTATTTATTGTAGTAATTTCGATACAGATATACTTACTTAACTAGTAATTATAGTTCAAAATTTAGAAAATGTATAGATAAATTTTAAGATACCAAATCGTAAATCGCATACGGTTACTAATGTGAAAAGTCATCAATAGTAGATTCAATATTAGGCATGTTTACATTTGAAAACCATTTCACTACTGCTTAACAATATCGCAAAGCTTGCAATAAAAACCAATGTCAATATTTTATAACTCACTTTCATTTTCTTTGAAGAAAAACATCGTAAAAGACGTAATGTGTGTCAACAATTTCATATCCTCGATGAAGCAAAGTAAAGGCCGGTCATTCGCATTTCTTTTAGGTTACGTCACGTGTTGTCGGCGGGCCCTCTTCATGGTAGGTAATGAATGAGTGACCCCTTGCCTTATATACTCTTCATGGTAGGTAATGAATGAGTGACCCCTTGCCTTATATAGATTTATTAAAGGCTTCTTGATATTTAAATTGCTATATGCTAATGGTATTAAAGTAAGAAGTGAGTTTAGGATTGGTTAAATCAGATTTATTTCATTGACCTATAATTGTGCTAATCCAATTTGTACCTCTCGGTAAATGTCAAATATAATGGACCTATGAAATTGGCGTTGTTTTCCGCTTGCCATTTTGTTCCTAATGACTATGATTTTAAATTAAACACATGTTTTGTATTTAAACTTGAAAGTGGGCTATATTATTGATATTCTACATGCATTATTATTTTTATAAATGTAACTATTGTAAAATGCATTTGAAAAGAACTCGTTTCAGATGTTGTCCGTTTTTGTAAATTTCATAATGCTTATTGTTGTCCGTAAATACATATAAAATTTCACTATATTTTTTTTTTGCGCTTATTTTACTTTGATTTCACAATACGACACTAGTATTGACGACCAACTTAATGCCGAGGCGTCGGGAATATTTGAATTTATAAAACCCGAAATGATACTAAAAACGGGAGTAAGACATTAAGTACTCGAAATTCTCTATAGATAACGCAAATTACATAGGTAAGGCCCAATATACCAAGACTTCGAAGTAAAATAATGACTACCGTAATGTATCCTATGACCATGGACATACAATTATCCTGATACTAAGTGTGACTGAACCTGTGACTAAGTGGTTCCGAAATAAAGGAGGACCACTCCCTATTCACTACATAGGTTGTATAAAACCAATATAAACTCGCTTCCAGCTGTCTGTCTGTCCTTACGTATGCTTAGATCTTTAAAACTACGCAACGGATTTTGATGCGGTTTTACTTATAAGATACCTAGAGTGATTCAAGAGGTAGGTTTATATGAATTTACCGCACCCGTGCGAAGTCGGGGCGGGTCGCTAGTTTTCTATAAATTACGTACTTAGGCTTAAAGGCAACTTTTAAAAAACGGGCCTAGTGTGAGTCTGACTTGCGCACAAAAGGTTATTTACCATTATCTATAGAATGGCAAAAAATCACGTTTGTTGTATGGATGGAGCTCCCCTAAATTAATGTTTTATTTCAATTCAATTATTTATTTTTACAATGAATATATAACTAAAATTCTCTGAATATTTCAAGCGTCTACCTGTTGCCGTTATCAATATCGAGTAAACACGAGCAAAAAATCAGGTTTGTGTATTTAGCATTTGAAAATAGTATAGCGGCAACAATACATCATTTGTGAAAACTTCAACTGTCTAACTATCACGGATCATGAGGTAAAGCCTGGTGACAGGCGGACAGACAGACGGTCGGACAGCGGAGCCATATTAATAGGGCCTCGTTTTTACCGATTGGGTAAGAAACCCTAAAAAATAAACGGACTTTCTGCCTAAAACTACTGAACCGATTTTAATGTAACTTGCACCGCATAAAAGAAATTTGTTTTTGTGATGTTATTTTCCATTTCTGTAAAAGTCGCTACCCATTCTCATTTATCTATTACTGAGACGTAAAATCGCAGATAATTAAAAAATGAAAACTTATGCAAGAATGAGTTTGGTTGCATTTTTATAATCAGAGTCCACATACAAAAAGCATGGTTATTGTATTTAAATATTATACGGAACCCTTAGTAATATATGCTTTATCCTAGTTACTGTAGATTTATACGAGTTATTGTTTACAAAAATATTATGCGTATATAATATTATGCGAACAGATAATATTATATTTATACAAATAATATTCTATACAAAAATATAATATTATATGTACGGATAATATGGTAAGTACTTTTATAAACAATAAAAAAATTCAACCATGCTGGTCTATGAGAAAAGAAATAACCTAGAATATACCAGTTGCTTCACTTCCCGCGCAGAAAGTAATAGCCGGCCGAGGGAATGGCCGAGGAAAATCTACGGAATCATGTTAATAGGATGCAGCTAGCAATACATCACTATTTTGATTCCGTTTTCAATGTAGACGCCCACCAACACGCTAAACGTGGTCTTTGGTTCTTATGGCCTTAGGCTCTGTCTACCCCAAAAGGGATACAGACGTTATAATACGTATGTATGTTGTAAAAATAACTAATATAAATCTACAGATGTTTATGACGCTATAACTCAGCCAATTTAGATAAGAATACAACTAACATATAAATAGATTAGTAATAATCTAAAATTAATACTAAATGTCGAATATGAAAAGGGTAAAACGCTTACGACTCATTACACTCTTCGTGCTTCTGTCAGTCAAGTGAAAGGTCAAACAGTACCTATGGTACAACGTACTTTTAGGTACTATATCAAACACGCATAGTACTCCGTAATAAGCAAAACGTCCTCAAATAACAATATTGTTATTTAAGGTGAATTAACAATAAATTTAACTTATACTGTTAGCACAGTAAGTACAATTTTATTATGTTATGCATCAGTTATTCAGTATATTATCATTTTCAGAAAAATAAATTTATCCATCGCTAAGATAGTCAAAAAATAATGGACAAGTATTTTTTCTTTTTTCAATTAAAGATATTATAGGTAAATTAAAGATTAAAGATATATCATAGATAAAGATATAACATATAAGACAGTCGCAGTTTGCTACATTTTTAGCCAACTGTGACGTCAAGCAAGACTAATCTCGCGTTATCTTCATCATTTACAAAAAAATACGCGTCCAATATTTTTTGTTTATCTAACTGATGGACTAATATAATTGTTTTGACCTAGGAAACTAGCGTTTTGGTTAAGTATTATTAGTCAACTAATTCACTGCCGATCAGCAAAGACTAACCTGCAACATTCATGATTTCATGATTAAAGATGTACTTAGTTGTTCAAAGTAGAAACGCGCGAGTAGGTAAATACAAGATTTAAGCATTTTGTAAAATTGTGATTGATAATTGCACAGAATGATCAAGACTTGATATTCTATTGATTCTATACATTAATCAAAATAAGTAGATATATTAAAGTGATGATGGACTTGTAATGACGGCTTTTCTCTACAAAAACTATAATTACCCATTCGCTTTCGTCACGCTCATTCCACTTGGTGTGAATATTAAAATAAAAACAGTTGATGGACTTACCCTAAGTTCGTCCTCTGGGTATATACCTCTGGCGCGGATTTTGGTAAACCTGACCCCGTGCGGGTTGGGGGCACCGCCTCCACCTCGGCCCCACGGCTCATAAGATGCCAGTTCTTCGCGAGCCTGCCGACATAAGTAAGAATGTTTTAGCAGCTAGCTGATTCGAATTATGTTTCGTACTTAATATGAGTGAACCTTGCAGAAAATGTTAGAAAAGAGAATGACAGTTTTATGTTTAGAGTGGATGATATTTCCACTGTAAACATCATCTACTTTATCATCTCAGCCGCAAGAAGTCCACTGCTGGAGATAGGCCTCTCATATTGAGTTCCGATATGACCGGTGGGAAGCGGCCTGTATCTAGTGCCTTCCTGCGACCTTTTTTTAATTATAATACTTTACTGTCTTAAAAAAGTTAATCTAACAAATACCTAACAATATTTATTTTAAAATTTGATTGACACAGTAGGATCTCCTAAATAATTTTGACCTGCCCCAATCATGTTCTCCAAACAGCCTGTCTAAGCTTTTGTTATGCAAGATTAATGACAGTTCTAGCTCTACCTGCCGCCTACTCTATCATAACACAAGGCGCCACATAGATGTCATGTCATGTTGGACGCAAGTGAAATGAATTACCTGCTGACATCTAAAGGTCAACTTTGGATGTAGTCAATTTGGTAGAATGCTAAAAGAAATTGAAGAAATTATTTCAAGATTCATGCGCGAGTGTACACAAAAAGAACACGTAATAGTGTGAACATAAAATTATTTTATTGCTATGTACAAAGCTCCGTTTGCGTCTTTTCCTTTAACCACTTTCCTAACGACGACGCTTTCGCATGATGAGTATTTAGCTTAGACTACATAAAATATATTGGGGACCAATGCATCCGTATTTAGAATAGATTGTTGAGGTAAATAGTTCGATCTGTCTGGGTGATCCAAAAATTGCACAACACTACCCATCATCATCAGCTTCCTCAGACCCACTGCTGGGTATAAGCCTCTATATGTCTGCGCCATTTCTCTCTATCTCCAGCCATCGCAATCCACTATCGCAATCAATAACTACCCATTACGCATAAAAAAATCTCGCTTCTTGTATTCCTTAATTAAATTAGACTCTGTTCGGTAAGATATTTCTACCTAGGCTTGGTAAAGCGCACTAAATTTGATTTATACATAACTAGTAATAAAATTCGAAAGTTTATCCGATTAAATACTCAAGTAAATAATCTTGAAGTATCGTGTTGTCTATCCTAACTAATATTATAAATGCGCAAGTGAGTTTGTTTGCTTGCTTGCTGAAACCATCATCATTAAACTTTGCGTTGTCTGAGTTGCGAAAAAGAATATCGAATTATCGAATACCTTTTATCCCGAAAAATATATTGGTCCTTAGGAATCGACACCGAAGCGAACGAAGTCGAGAGCGAAAGTTCGTACCGCTATATAAACATAATCTCTCGGAAACTGCTTCAACGATTACGATGAAATGTTGTATTAGGTTGGGTTTTGGGGGGCGAAAAATTAGGTTTCATCCCTTGGAAACTCCCCTGAGTTGACCTCCCAGGTAAGTTCCCTTAACAACGGCTGCTAGATGGAGACGTTTTATGACCTCAACTACTTTCGACATAGAAGCGACTCACGTCATGATTTGCAATCCCTCGCGAGCGCCTACCAGGAGGTAGTTTTTCAGTCTCACCTGCCGTTGGTGTTCTAGTTTCTCCTTATGTCGCTGTTCTTTGCGCTCGCGAGCCAACCTCTCGCCCTCCTGCCTTGTCTGCTCAGCCCTGCGGCGCTCGCGGGCCCTCCGTCTAGCTGACCCGGAAGTTGGCGCACTCAGCCTCCTAGAAGATAACAATAAATATTAAAAAAAATATATAAGCGTCATTTTTATAATTCAATAATACCTAGGACCTAAAACCTGAAATCTTGTAAGGAACTAGAGGACGAAGTTGCGATACTGTATCTATCTTTGTAAGGCTGCCACCTCACCGTGAAGGCTAAGCCGTAAACAGGGTGTGTTGTAAAATTTGGAGGAGCATAGAAATTACAAGAACGGCATCACAAAACCGGCATCATATCATTAGCTTAAAGAAAATTTCTCCTTGCAAGGACAAGAGAGACGGAAAAACACAACAGATTTAACTTGACTTTTTCGAATACATAATTTTAAATGATAAGGGGTGCATCTCCGGACTGTCTCAGGTTTTCGCTTACCTAATTTAACAACGAAACAAAAAACAATAATGTAACTGGAGCACTGTCCATTTTCTGCCGTAACCTTCGTGGCGAAATTTAAATATGCGATAATGTTTTTGAAAATAAGAAGAGATTGTAAAAATAAATAATATTCTTAGAACCTCAATATATTCACATATATATAACAGAATAACTTTTTATTATTTAATTATATGAATTTTTACGGACTGCACGGTTTTTGTTTTGGATTATTTTGCAAGTTGTTTCTAGTGGAGTTTATAATGTGAAATTGGTGTAATTTGGTGTTATAAATGTGTGGAATAACTAAAATAAAGTGTCATTGTGCGGCTGTAATGAGATTTACTTAGCGGGCTGGTGTTTGCTCGCCTTACTGCATCGTATATGCAGTGGATTCGTGTGAATTAAATAAAACCTAGGTATATGCAACGGATTCGTGTGTAAAAAAAAATATTAATTTAGGCCGTGTGACCGCCTCCGCATTTGGAAAATCAGCAAACTGCTTTTATGTACTTAATCATAAAGGATTCTAAAACATATTCTCAATATTCAAATTATGTCCAGGTATGATAAGATCTATATAGATACTTGCAGACTTTTGTTTTCCACTTACGAAGCAGTCACAGAATCACGACAAGTTTGACTACACTGCTGCCTTACCTACGTAATCGCTGCGAATGCAAAGTAAACATTTAAACTAAAATTTCACTTATCCCAATATATAATTTTATATCACAGAACAGGAGATTATGTAACATATTCGTATAATTATAGCAGGGAACAGAGCGTAAACACCCAAAGCAAACATTGTAAAGGCTTGGCTGCTCTTCAACTATTGCTCTGCGACTGAATTCCTGAAAGGTTTCAGCACCGCTATAGCCGCGGCAAACACGCGCCTGTGTATGTTTTCACAAATACGGCCGATACGATAACTTCCTAAGAGTTTCTGGTTATACCTACTCCCAAAGAAGATTTAAAACTTTCGATTCTTTATAACATTCGAATTTGTAACATCTTTATACATGCATTACGAACAATACAGAATATTTGACTTTTTGACTTATAAAATCTCAAAAAGTAATGTGATTTGTAGATACATCAATAACAATTCCTCTTTTTAGTAATATGTTATTGTTTTACATGGCTTTAAAATTCCGTACCTAAAAGATAGAAACGGGACCATATAATTAAGCCTCCGCTGGCCATCCGTCTGTTACGTCACGTATCTATTGAATCGTAGAAATAGATACTTGAAACATTCACAGAGTGTATATCTATTGCCGCTATAATAACAGATAATTAAAAAATAATAAAATAAAGGAAACTCATCTTTTTAGAGTTTTTGGGGTACGTGCTCATATGTACCGATAATTTTGTACATTTCGTCGTCTATAATAGTAGTACCATCTTAACTATTCTAAGTGGTACTATAGTGAGACTGTTGTTTCCAATCAATCCTTATAGTGCACTTGCCGTAGACATCATGTTTGGCATGAAGTACCTAAGTTCTTATAGCAGTTATAAACGAAAAATATAAAAACCATAAAGTTTATAATATTACTATTAACGTAATTGGTAATTTAATAGTTTTTTTTTTTTTTTGCAAATGGCGTTTTTCAAAGAGAGTATAATTTAAAGAAGCATTTATCATACAACCGACACGTGTTTTTTATTGATTATTGCCTGAATGTATATTCGATCAAATAGAAAAAAAACTGAACTAATAAAATCAAAACTTTTTGCGTCGTTTGTAAATGAAAAAAAACATATACTTAGATATTTTATTACGAAATATCTACGAGAGAAATAGGATATTTTTCATAATAGGCAATATTTGTAAAGAATTAGGAAATAAGAATTTTTATTATTGTAGTGTGTTAAATTTGTACTTAAATGTACGTTTTTCTTCATGTACTCCCCGACGTTGGAAAGCAGGTAGATATTAAAAAATATACATGGGACCCAGGCTTTATGCAATCTGTTAAGGAAGTGACTCTACGATAAAACAAACTAACGTAGGTACCTACGTAGCATACCTGCGTATTTAGGTGACTAGCTACTAGGTAGGTACGCATGTTAGGCAAAAAGGTGCAGTTTGGTGCGAACTCAGATCGTAGACTATAAAAACTGGACTACTAGGTGTTCGGGCCACGTGCAGGGTATCGAAATTGTTTGTACGAAATTTTTCTTCTCCAAGTAGGTACATTTTTGAAGTTGGTCGACTAAAACTTTTTAACTTGTGAACCCCTACTTAGATGTGACAGATTTCCTTTAAACGTCGTTAACACTACTGCGCTCTTTTTTCACGTACCATTTAGCTGACCGGTTGAGACGCTTGACTCCGCAACAAAGATTACCACTTTAAGGTTTAGTTATCACAAACAGATCCCTGAATCAAAATATAATGTTTAGAAACTAGCAATATTTACGAATACACCATATTTATTATTTAGCACAAAGTTAATCTATCTAATATTCGGCAATAAGTATTTTGAGGAATTACTTGCTTGGACCTAACCCGAAGGCGCGGCAGCAACGTCTGGTTATTGCGAACTGAATTTTTAACAGCAGAAACTCGTTGAATCATCATCTATTGTAGTTCATATTGACGCAGACACGTGTTAGGCCCTCAGTAACCAGATAATTAACCTCGATGTAGGTCAAACGTTTGTTCGACTGTAATTAATTTTCAGGCTTATACAAATGTAAAGCTGAATCATTTTGATGAAAGCGCGAAGGTTGAAGTTAATACCTATTTATTGCTAAGTTTTTTCCACGGCTACTTGCTATTGTATTTTAAGTTTAAAATAAACACACACGCTATTCCACTTATATGTATAGTAAATGCGCATAGTTACCGGCTCATGTTTGCTTAAAGTATTTATCCGCCGACGATTCATAGAGGATTGAAATGAGAACATATGGAGAAAAAAATTACAAGATCAGCATAAATATTTCCACGACGTTTCAGTGTTATATATTTATAGTATACTTATGATAATGACAATAATTATTAAATATTTCTTATTAAAATGTCATCACCCTCCTACATGAAAACCTCACAAAACCGAACCATCAATGAACATGTCAAGCCGAATACTGAAATGAATTTGGTAGTTTCATGATCTACTCAAGTTCCGTGAGTGCCTTTGGCAAACGGGTCAATATTGTATAACAAAAAAAAGTTTGCGAAAAGGTCGCCAGTACTGAATGATTAATCGATACATCACAGAAAGTTCAGCCTACATAATTGGGAATTTGCATACGGTGATGTCACGTTTCGTCCCAAGAAGGAATCTACATATGATTGTACCTACATATAAAAGGACCAATTTTGTAATCCTTGCAGTTTATTTTTGTAAAGACACTTAGTTAGCAAACGCAATGATGATATACCTAACCTAGTAGATTGTGACGCAAGGACCTAACATTACTTTCTGGTGTGGGCAATATTTTGAACCCAGAGCGGAAGGAAGGAGTCTAGTATATAATCCCGTATGTATAGCGAGGGATTCTAAAGTAGACTCTTGAGTGAAGCGAGGGATTCAGAGTATGTTTGCCGAAGTAAAAGTATTATGTTAGTTCGGAGAAGACACATTCTGCTTATCTGTATTATAATTATACATATGAGAAAAACAATATTTGTGTTTTCATTCCCGCGGGACTAAACATTTTGAAATGTGAATAAAAAAATAATTTTAGTTCCTCGGGAATAAAAACGTGTTTTAAATTCTGTATACGAGATTACGGGCAACCGTTATTTGTTTTTTTTTAATAGATAAGATGAAAAAAAACTGATTTACTTAGGCGGGGAATTGTTTACCTGAAACAATTTGCTTTACGATTTATTGTAAACTTTGCCATCAGTTTGCCATACCATGCAACTTGACGTAGTCTTTTTGATAATGTCTATAAATTCAAGTATTTTGACATAAATAACAACCTTTTGCATGATTACTGAAAAAAAAACTATTATTACTACATACCTAGGCACTATATTAATGATTAAATCATATTTCCTCTCTTATACCTATGTTGTGATTTCTTCCATGCGTGTCGGGGAGAAAAGAAAATAACGTAGAATGTACCAGCTGCTTCTCTTCCCGCGCAGATTGTAAAAGCCGATCTGCGAAAATCTGCGGAATCATGTCAATAGGCGATGCGGCTAGCAACCCATCACTACTTTGATTCCGTTTGCCGTCTACACGCCCACCAAAATGCTAAATGTGACCAAAAGGTCTTATAGATCGTGGCTCTATCTACCCCGCAAGTAAAAAAGACGTGATACTATGTATGTATATGTTGTGATTGCTTTCCTACCCTAAGTACCTACCTACTGTATAAATCCTGCTACAGTAATCATATAAAGCAAAAACGCAGCTTATCATCAGCAGTTTTCGTCATTACTAGGCGCCTTGTGAATGATACGCGGAAGAATAATTTGCGTGCCCATCTGTACAACTAGAATTCTACAATTTGGCTCACTTCTGACTATAACAATCTTTCAGCAGCTAGGTAAACATGCCCGTACTCTTTAAATCTTCTTTTACTTGAGCCTTTTCGAGAAAAGCTCATGCCGCACTTTAAGACTTTTAGGTCTCAATATCCGCGATTTGATATTACGAAACTACAGCAATAAAAAACTAGATGGGTACAGTAGTAAAATAACGACCTTCCCGGCGGTTGCTTTTACTGGGCAGCCCTAATTAGTATTGATGATAGAAGGTCAAGGGTGTAGCCGTGGGTGTCATCTTCAAGTGCCTGTCCGATGGTTGGAAGGTCTAGCATCTCGGCCTCCCGAGCTGCTGCTTTTCTCCCATTCACCCGAGTAGTATACCAATATCTTCATTCACTTTCCAAATCCAACAAATTTTTGCCCCAGCTTTAAAATGCTTCCGATGGGCAGCAGCGTCGGTAGCACAAGAAGCCAAAGAAACTGCGCTCGCCAACCCGCCTGCCAACCGTGGTGAGTATGTATGTACTTAACTGGTACCTAATATCTCCCATATCCTCCCATAGAAGGAAGTATCTTTGGTAAAGGCCTTAATTTATCCAGAAGTGGACTTATTACGGCTGTAGTGGTGTTGTCTTACAAGGTCTATTGGCAATATGTAAAATATTTTAAATTTATTTTCAGTGTTATAGCTTATATTCAACATTTCGTGATGATCGGTTCAGCAGTTACAACGTATTTATTTAGGATTAGTTAGGATTAGGATGAGAAAAAGTATTTTAGCACGTTCAGAAGATTTTTAATATAGGGAGTTAAGTGTGTATCATGTATGCGTTACTTCAGTCGAAAAGTATGTAGGTATATTTTAAAATTGACTCTGAAAAAGAATTTAAAGCCTACAAAAGAGAAAAGTGCCTGAACGTCTTTTTTTTTCGCCAACCGTTTAAGAGATATTCGTGAAAACAGTTTCTGGCTGGCATAAAGTTATTCCAGCCGATAAATTTTGATCCGGACTACCTTCAAAAAAGCTCCAAATAAAGTACACACACGGATAGCTTCAATTTGTGCCACGGAGTAAGAGATTTGTGCTCAAGAGTGCCTTATATTTTGTGCCTTGAGATTTGGAATGCTATTTTTTTGGATCTACGGTTTCAGAGGTAATTCATTTTCGGCTGGAGTTCAGTTGCTGTATCTCTGAAACGGCATGGAAACGGCAGACCAGTAAACCGTCGTTTTTTGTATAGATATCGAACGCTATTTATGCCGATTAATGCCGTAGGGTTCATAAGTATCACTATTATGGTTTACGAGTTCTGATTATTTCTCTAAAAATTGAATATAATAATAATAATAATAAAGCCGTTTATTTCCAATTCATAGATATAACTAAATTTATAAAAAATTTTTATCTCCACAACATTGTTTACTAATTTGATATAAAATTTACGATTTTTCACCATAGTCTGATTGTATACTATTTACATATGTCCTACTAAATTATGCAATTTTACTCGCTCATTTAAAGTAAAATTAATTAATAATGAATTAAATACTGTGAAATGTTAACATAAAAATAAAATTACAATAAAATAAAATGTCAAAGGTAAAAATTAAATTATATCACAATTAAATAAGATTATAGAACTTACAGCTATTAAGTTTCAGACTTATCTATCGTCATGTCGTTAGTCGAATTGGATACCCAATATCGGGTGAAGGCCTCCTCCATCAGTCTCCAGCGGGATCTGTCGCTCGCAAGTCTCGTCCAGGTGTGGCCGGCGAATTAAAAAAAGGCGAAGAAAAAAATTTTATATAGGCTCTTGAAAAGGAAATCCTAACTAGTGGCAACATGCCAGAGTAAAGGTGTTGGTTTATTTTTTATTAATTTTCTCATACTTGTTTATTAATCCTATTGAAATTAAGGGCATTAGGTACTTAGGAAATAAATGAATGATGATAAAGTACAGAAATTTTGCGAATCATACCTTATAATAGCTACATGTCATTTTTTATTAGTCTGCTGTTGGCTGGTCCTGGCGGTGCCGGGCGCGGGTGGATCGATAGTCGCAAACACGCAGGATAAGATTGCAACCGCACACAACATAAGGAATAATCTATTTTTGCGAAAATAGGTCATGTTTTGATCGAAGCTAATAAAATTGAAGATTTGTTCCGCATTGAAGATTTGCAAGCTTTTATTAAGTTTGCGTGTTTGGCAACTTCGAACCGGATCTTCTGCCTTTTTACAATAAATTTGAGTGGTATAAGTTATGTAAGTGGTATATGTACTTACATTTTTATTATGTTAATACCATTTATACCTACTTCTCATAGGGCATAGGTTATAAGGTATTGCGGGAAACTTTGACTAGCTCCGTGGCGCAGCGGTCAACACGCCTGCCTGCGACACGGAGTGACCGGGTTCGATCCCCAGCCAGGTCAAGATGGAAAATGATCTTTTTCAGATTGGCCTGGGTCTTGGATGTGTATCTATATATGTATTTGTTATAAAATATAGTATCGTTGAGTTAGTATCCCATAACACAAGTCTCGAACTTACTTTGGGGCTAGCTCAATCTGTGTGATTTGTCCGTAAAAAAAAAAAAAAAAAAAAAACAATTTTAACGATTTTTTTTCTTTATGTCCATAGGACATAAAGAAAAAAAATCGTTAAAATTGAGACCTCTTCATTCAACATACGGATTATCACGTCTTTTTCTCTTACGGGGTAGACAGCTTAGTTTATGAGATCCAAAAGCCACGTTTAGCATGTCGACGGGCGTGAAGGCGGCAAACGGAATTAAAATAGTGATGGGTTGTTAACCGCATCGCCTACTAACATGATTCCTCAGATTGTCGCCCATTCCGTCAATCGGCTTTTACGAACTGCGCGGGAAGGGAAGCAACTGGTACATTCTAAGTTTTTTTTGTTTTTACTCAGACCAGCATGCTGGAGATAATATACTCATATTATTTCACATACAAAAAAAGTTGACGTCATACAAACTACAGAACCGAATATGTTGAAATTAAAATGGGACCAACATTAGAGCTTGTCCTTTTTAATATTTTTTCAGATCGTTTCATAAATGACGAAGTAATGAGGTAAGAAACATTTAAAAATACAACCATTAAAAATCCTCTTTTTTGAAGTCGGTTAAAAGGGGGTTTGTCTCATTATCGAATACAATGAGAACGGCGATGCACTGGCAAGTGTGAGAGTATTTGTTTACGTCGATGTGTGACTCAGTACGGCTACGTCAGCCAAGCACTACAGAAAGCCACTTTTGTCTGTTGCTTTTAGTATGGAATCGGCAGGTAACACGCTCGTAAATTGGTAAATTGATTGACGCATTGTTAAAGCAATATTGTATCAAATATGGCTAATAAAATGAATAATTGAATAATGAATAAAATAAATGAAGAATATTACGTCAAAAAAAAACAGATTTTCTGGCAACTTTGGAACATATCCCCCTATTTTCATATTACACAAAATAGTAGATACTGTAATCGTTTCCCATCATTCTCAAAATTTGAAAGACTTGAATTTTATTAAAACTCTTAACATATTAGTCTCAAAGTTAAGACTGTATTTTATTATTTTTTTATCATACTATCCATGTGGCGTCCTTTCGGTAAATGAAGTAGCGAACAGCATTTTTTTAGTCACGCGTTTGAACAGCGCCGTCCAGACGCTTTTAATTAGATACACTAGATAGTAGTCTCCTTTCATAGTTGCGCAGTTGAAACGCATCCCTCGGCACTTTTATACAGAGTTGCATCTATCGTAGGTTTAAATCTAAGTAGGTTTTAACTTAATGATTGCAGATAAACCTTTATGAAATGACGCAATTTTTTTTTAAATCTATGATGAAATGTATATTTTAATCAGGAGGTTACCCCTCCTGATTAAAATATACATTGCATGTCTAAATAAGAAATAACATTTTAGTACGGAACCTTTCTGGAAATTTGTCATTAACAAATTTTGCTATATACACATTTTATGAAAATTTCCGGACTAAGTATTGCGGTGCAATAGATTAGCCCTGTGACAGATAGTCGGACGGCAGTGACGTGCAGTCCATATAGACTGTTAGACACTGTCTACCCTGCAGTCGCTAAATAAATACAATTTATTTTTCTTACAAAAAAATAATTATATTAGGTGCGCCTGCAAAATTCTGCTAGCAAATACTTTATAGTCGATTTTGTTCAAGTACGGCGCTGCGGCCGCGGCCCGGGCGTGCCCACGCTAAGCAGTATCTATACGCGTAAGCCGCGTAAGACAAAATTTCAAAGGTCTGACTTTTCACGCACACATAGAAAATTATTATACACCTATAGGAAATCGCTTTTGTAGTAGTACAAGTAAACATCTTTCAAACATCGACTCACACATGCAAATCAAATTTGCGCTGTGTGTGTGAATTGAAGACACTGTCTCCGAGGTTTCTATTGGCTGCCGCGCGCGATGTAAATGACATCGTCACTTGTCAATGTCATTATAGATATTAATCATACTTATGTCAATGTTATTGATTTGCGTGTTTACAAACAATCCAAGAGGAAAGTTTTATTTTAAAATTAATTGCTTTATCAGTTAAATTTCATTTGTGACAAAAATATTTTCATGTGCAAGTTGTGTCGCTTAGTGTTTACATGCCGAAACCGAAATATAAAGTGTTTTGTGAACTTGCTTGCTTTTGAACAAATCAAGTAACCGGTTAGTTATGGTTAGTTATTCTAAAGTTTAATCTTAAACTGTATGATACGTGGTACGTGGCTCGCAGGTTGTAATCATATCTCTTATCTTTCGCTTGTTTTGAATAGGTACTTTTGCGGTCGAAGATCGAAAGACTATCATAATATTAAACGAGTTGTAGATAACTAGCCGTATAGTGAGGTAAGGTATATAGGTGGTATGTTTGTAAGTAAATTTTATAATTATGTCTACCCTATGACAAATGTCTGTGCACGTCACTGTCGGACGGATAGCGTAGACTTATTAATAATGTCATGTTACCCTGGGTACGAACCCCTAAAAATAACCGTTAAATAGTCAACAAACATCTCAACCAAATTGAAATAAAACAATATTTTGTAACTAATATTTATATTAAAAATGATTCATGATTTAGCATTTTACAGAGTAATAATATTTACAAACAATACCGGCTACGTACATGTCTACATACATATAAATAAAATTCATTGACTCCCATTTTATAACATTTAATGTACAAAACATACAACTCCATTTCCGTCGAGGGGAAGCTGGCACTATGGCCGGGGGATATTATGCTATCTTGTGTTAGTACCTTCTTCATATTTGGTCGTAACGTAAAATTAAATATTGTTTCATAAAACTATGAGCGACTGTTATTTAATTTATAAGCCAATTAGAGGTTGACCAATGCGCGAGCGAAACACGAGCTCTCATAGTTTTACGTAACTGACGTCTCAGTGTCGGCCATTGTGTCAGCTTCATAATAAATGTAACCTTATTATTGACTAATGTTTTGTTAAATAGAGAACTTCAAGAAAAGTTTTAAAATACTGCGCTCTTGGTGCAATTATTTGGGGTATATTACTTACCACAACAATTTTATCAGTAGCACTGAAATATTCCATTCATTATTTACAATCATTATTAATAATTTTATTCTTCTAATAGAATTTCTTTAATGAATTCCAAAAGGCTAACAGATTTTGCCTAAATATTGTGCGGCCTCATAAAACTTATAATTTAATACTACATCAGAACATATACACCTCCAGTATGTAACGTGTACTCTAAAGAAATTGAGGTAATTGGTTTTGAAGATAAAACACGGGTAACTTATCCAATGACTCCAGTATTTACACAACTCCACGTTTCGACCGCCAAGCACGAGCTTCTGCACTGTCACCAATTTTGTGATGAATTTAGTAGAACATATTGTGCGTCAAACACAGGTACCTTCTAATACTTACAAAATTGCACAATAACAAAAGAGAGGAACGAAGAACGAAAGCGTTAAACAATCCTTTATGTACATTATATACGTTATCAATTAAACAGCTTATCCAGCTTAACATAAAGTCGTACTAAGATATTCATAAACAACATTTGAGCATATTGTTGTACACTTATGTACAGCGGTATTTGGTAACGAGTAGTCACATACACGCTCACTCAGTGGCAATAGCTACATTATATGAGTAGTAGATGTAGATAGTTCACGATGTTCAATACTCTCACAGAAAACTATCTTATATTAAATCAGGTCACAAAAGTGAGGATACACAAAGATAATTACAAATATAATAATAAAATATAAATAGGTTTATATACATAATATATAGGTATATAAACTTTTGATTAATCGCACGAGCGACGTCAACAAATTCAGTCTGACTGACTATAATAAAACTACATATTTGTATATGTATAGTATATCGAATATAATGCATAAATTATCTGGGCACATATAACTTGACGTAAAATATCTATAATAATATCTCGCCATGTTTCGACTTAACGCAAACATAAAGATTCACTCGCACGCTGTATTGTCACATCACAAGTCTGTGGCACTCGGCCACTCGCGAAAAACACTCGAAAGTAATCGAAAATCACGCACACAACCGTTCACAAAAAAGGTATCCAAATTTCTCGCCGCGCACCAACTGCACGCGACGAATATTTTCAAAGTACTCTTAGGAGTGTTCGCAGTCCAAAAACTACTTTGAAAACGTGGATTCCCACGGAATTCCCTGAGGAACCGTGGATGCCTTTCATAGAATTCTTAAGGATATTTGTATCGGGTGCTATTTGATCCTATTGAGCACGAGGTCGGTGGTAACGACCAGCCCCTTTTGGTAGGGCGAGTCGGACAGCTCGGCGGCGAGGCGCGCCGCCTCGGCGCCGTGCTTGCGCGCCAAGAAACGCGTCTGCTCCAGCCCGCGCGACTTGTGCACCAGCTCGAACGCCTTCTCCACGTCGCCCGCTTCTTGGAACCGCCTCATGATCATCGGGTTCAGTTCCGGGTACTGCAGACAAACGAAACAGTGTTATGTCGGACTGCCCGTAACGATCTCCGGTATGCTCGATCGTCAAACAAGTTTAGACGTATGCCATGTTATTTACAGAATCGTCATCAAAACCTGATTCGCGCACATGAATAAAAATATATTAAAATCGTAATGTACGATAACATCTACAGACGAACTTAGCCGATTGTTTAATTGACGCCAATGACCCCAATGAATGGCTCACACAGTTTTACTGGTTATTTCAATTAACTATCATGAAAATGTTAATACGATTATCCTCGACTAAGTTGTGATTTATTCCAGACTTACTAGTCTTTAAATGAATCTTAAACGAATCATGATCAACAAAGACGTGAGTGACCTTCTTGATAATGAAAGTGTTAGGAATTAAAAGAAACTAGATTTTGTTATAGTAACATCGTCCGCAATAAAAAGTTAAGTATGCTATGTTTTTTTTTTTGCACACCCACTGCTGGGCAAAGGTCTCCCCCATTTCCTTCCACTTGTTTCTGTCCAATGCAATTTCAGACCATCCACATTGAAAATCGTCGAGGTCGTCGCGCCATCGGCATCGTTTTCTAGGCCTTCCCCTTCGAAGTATGCTATGTACGCCTTTAAATTTAGTTTTTGCAAATGCAGTTGAGATATTGAAATTTCGTAATTAGAATACCTAATGTTATACAGAATTGCGAGAAAAAATCCCAAAAAACCGGCCCCCCGCGCATCGGGCCACGCGCAGTGTAAGGTTCCGTAGTTGCGAATGCCAGCTTTGAGTTCACGCCTCACGGTTTAACGACTAAAAACTGCTAAAAACGAGAGCAGTAGGCATTAACCGGCTTCGTATCGTTCCGCCAAGCGCTGCGCGCCATCGAACGTAAACACATTGCTATTAATTTAGGCATTATATGATTATTATTAAAGCTGCTATGATTTTATATTTTCTTAACGTGGCTCGTAAATTTATATTCAATCATTGTTTCACGTAACTTACTAACTGTCTTAACTATTTTCAATTCAATTTGTATGAAATTATTCTATACCGATTACAATTATAAGTTGGTCGACTATAACTCTTTAAGTTGTAAACTCTACTAAGCTCTGATACAGTAGAGTATTTTTCAAGATTTTATTTTGCTACCTTTTTTGGAATAAATAATATTACATATCCATACAAAATTACAGCTTTCGACGACAGACGGACGGACGGACAATTATGACGAAACTATAAGGGTTTACTACGGAACCCTAAAAACGAAAATAATAATTAGATCTCCCATACGCAGTCACCGATCATTAGCGTTCCATTAGAGATTCTGATTCCAAGATTTCAATATATCTCAGAGGTTCAGAATGACCGCATTTCTGAACTAGCTTGAGACTGGTATCTTAAAGTACTGGGTCGTAACCTTTTTTTTTGATATAGCTTGAAAAAACTTAAACTCCTTGGACCGACATCAAAATCTATCCACAACCATTCATTGTATAGGTACAACTGTAGCCATTTGAACCGCGGAAGGGTGAGCCTCGGACCACTTTACTTATTTTTATTTTCAGAAAGTCTTATTTAATTCGACTAAACTCGACATATACATTTGTGAATGTTTCACAAAAACGAATATTTCTTTACGTTCACTGAGCATATTCTGTTTCCATCATTAGACCACAACTTGTTAAAAACCGGCGTTTTATTCCTCGCATTAATTTTACGTCCTATTTTGTTAATTGTACTTTATTACTTAACTAGAAAACAAAAATTGGTTTATTGATCGTAGATTTTTTAACTATATTCAGATCCCAGTTAAAAATACTTGTCGACCTGGTATAGTACGTACCTTTTCGCAAGCGAATAACACGGGCGCGGTGGCCAGGCCGAGCTTGAGGTCTGCGGCGGTGGGCTTGCCCATGGCCTGCGCCGACGACACGAAGTCCAGTAGGTCGTCCACTAACTGGAACGACAGCCCCAGGTTGCGGCCGTACTGGAACGCCAGCTCGCAGGTGCTCTCGTCCGCGCCGCTCAGAAGGGCCACCTATCGACAATGATGAAATCATGTTTTTCCTTTCAAAACTAGGGGAAAATGCAATTTTGATTCCGATTTAACAATTTAAAGTAAAAAACTTTTTAAGCAGGTTTCTGTAGGTTTCTGTAGGTCCATCACTTTATATTATACCCATATTGTCGAGTGCACCAAAAATAGCTAGTCCGCCATTTTGGATTTAGAATGACGTCACACAGCTAAACATGCATTGTCATCCAAACTAAACAAGTACACAACATTTCAGCTCAATCGGTTGAAGATATCTGCTTCAAAATTGAGTTGCAAATTTCCACCCGAACAAACATAGTTACATATATACATTGCAAGTTAAATAAAAGCTTGTAAAAAGTAGCTAGTCTGATTATTTTATCGTGATTATGTATATAAACGGGACTTAGCACGAACCTTTTTATTATTTATTTCCGTTGACGTTTCAATGGAGTTACATCCATCGTGGTCGCAACGAGACGTTTATATACATAATTATGTGCTTAAAGCGCGAAAGTTTAAAAAATAATATTTTATCGTTGACTAAATTTACTTTTGAAACAGTAGTAACAAATGTTTATGTTTAAACACTTGTTATTTGTTTTTATGGCAATTAGGAAGTGAAGATTTGCTTGACATAAATCAATTAAGTATTTTAATTATTGGGACATTTTAAAAACATCTCGACATCTCGAGTTTCAAAATAATAGTAAATAGACGAACGAAATTGTTTTCTTATGTGTGTATGAACTTGTTTGTGTATGAACCAGCGACCGTAGGTCTACGTACGACCTAAACTAAGTCCGCTGCTTCAAACACAAAATAGGAACAAAAAAAAAATAGGAAATGTAGGAAAGGATATGTTTATGTTTCAGATTCCAACAAGGGGGAGATCTTGTGCAAGAATCGACCTAAATTATACAAATACTTTTGATGTATTTAATTAATTCAGCGCATAGTACTAGTGATTCGAAAACACGTCAATTTCCACAATTTCGTGCAGTACCGTCTTAATTTTATAAAAGTATATCAAAATAGCATTGTGAATGCAAAATAAACACCCTTAAAAATATGGTATTTTCCAACAAATATGAATAAGTATATAAGGTCACTCAATGATCTATGAATTACAAAGTATTTTAATTCAATATTTTAAGCTTAAATGCCTATCTAAGCTAAAAAATTTGGGATTCTTTTTCTTTTCACTAGCTAATTGGTGCCTACAGAGTAGCTAACGAAGCTGGTATAATAATCAAAGATAGTCAGTTACCGCTTTGACGGAGTTAGCAATGAGTGAGGCTGTTTTTCTGTACGTCTTTGTGAGGTAGTGCGCGAATCTCTCGTTCTCGGTCTCTTTGCTGCCGAGCTGCATGAACTCTCCCTGGACCAAGTCAGTCACCACCTGAAAACAACGAAATTCACATATTCATAATTTATTTGAATCCTACTAATAATAAAATGCAAGAAAGTTTGTATGTTTAGAACTTTAGATGTTTGTTACTCAATCACGCCAAAATGGCTAAATAGATTTTGACGAAATTTTGCATACAGGTATTTTATTACCTAGATTAACACATTACTACCTTTCATCCCGGAAAAGTTTCTGTTCCCGCGGAATCGACATTACCGCGTGCGGAGCCGCGGGCGACAGTTAGTAAGGTAAAAAGCACAGGTGTTTATAGTTCGCACTATTTATCAGTTACATCTTCAGCATGGAGACTTGACATTAAAATTATATTTATATCATAGTTTCATTATATATTACTATATACTACATTAGGCGAACAAAATAAAGTACAAGGGTAACCGCCCAAACCCATATATGGCCAACTTTATTGCATGCTTCCTGCTATTTTTACCTTCCAACCAAAAAGAAGGGTTATAATCATAAGCTCCTGTTAGTATTTCTGTATGTGAAATGGAAAAATCTATTGAGGCTGTCAGATAGGTAATAAAAATCTCATATACATAATAGTGGACTAAAGGAGTGGGGGCTCGCTACGTCACGGTTTTGTAGAAAATTTATATAACCGTGACGTCATGTTACATTGTCGTGAGTTTTTGAATAATAAAAAAATAGTGTCAAATATTTTGAACGGACTTTAAAAAAGGAGGATGATAATGTTTAGCAATTGTTACACATTTAAATAAAATCTACGGATTTATCGCTGTTATTTCATTATATAGTTTTCATAGTCGCAGGGAGACTATCTGCGACCATGAATCCTGTAATTTTTTCAATACATTCGCTGTAATAAAAATGGAATAAACGCGATTAACCGTATTAAGCGATTTCATTTAAAAGGAGGAGCTTCTCAATTCAACTCGTATGTTTTTGACGCGAAAACTTCTTTAGCGGCGTTAAGCACTTTTTGGGATGGGTAAAAAATGTTAAAACACGCGTCAGGACAAGTTACCTGATCGAAAATTCGTAAGACGGACACGTGACTTGAGACTGCCGGCGCGGCGTTTGAAAGGAAGTAATATCCCCCTCTCTTTCTACCGAGCCACGAAAATGTATGTGTTCAGTATTAAAGACACTGTTCAGTTTCGAATAATATTCAGTCTTGAAAAGCTTTTTTTTTTACAAAGAATGCCGTGACAGCAAAATTCAAATGTATCTTAGCAACCGTTGAGTAGGAATTACAAAATAAAGTATGGCCTTAGAACAAGGACTTTGTTCTGAGAGTATGGCTCTCAGAACAGAGGTATGCCTGCTCCTGTTGTTTCGTTTAAGCGGCGCAGGGCGCTTGCGCGAGTGTGCGTGTGTGTTTGTACTACAGCTTGCTACGCTTGTAATTTTGTACTGATAAATAAAGCAATTCGTGCGAAATTATTCCCTAACCATTCTAATTCTAAAATATTCAAAAATGCACAACGTTAATGTTCAAGTTTTTACTTCTGCCGGCACTCCCGGAGTGCAAACCCTTGTTTTTTTTTTGTATGCGTGTTATACGGTTATTTAGCCAATTATGACATGATTTTAATGATTCTTGAGGTGTTGTCATACATTTTTTATCGAAATTTATCAAGCACTTTTTCAAAACAAGTACTATTATTAAAAAATATAGGGCCTTTTTAAACACCTCTGGACAATTAGGTTTGTGAGACTAACCTAACAATACTTTGACTCCCGAAATCCATTCAGATGTTTGTAAGATATAAAATAAATGTTACAACGCGCCAAACACATAACTCTTCTTGGCAGTCGGGTAAAAATCAACAAAAACCAAAGAAATATCTACACAGATGAGGTTCGGTTCAATCATATATTAAAACTGCCTTGATTCCCAGGTGGCTGGGCAATATGAAATTTGATGTAAAAATCAGAATGTCGTGGACCGCGGATACCTGATCATGGAGGGCTACTGCTCGCGACTCCATTAAAAGAACTATCTTTGTACTTGAACATACTAATGTTCTGCTAATAGATCATTTCAGTAGCGCGTTTTACTACACCCACAAAAAAAAAAATTTTTAATCCTAAAACAAAAACCGACTACAACCTTATACATACAAACTGAAGCTAAAAAGCAGAAAATAATATTTTAATAGTTGAAAGCAAATAGCATTAAAAGACAATCGAGGAAATTATTGTTACTAACATTGGTACCTATTTACAATTAGTATTTCTTTGGCTGGCACCGAGAACAAAAATGACTGATTATATCGATCGCGCTATAAAACTGGGACTACTGGCCAAACTTAATCCGATTTTTTTAGATATATCCGATCTGGTTTCAATACACCTAAAGTGAGCATGTTATATAATTCTTTGTTGACTTTTCCTCTAAGTGGAAACTGTAGGGATCGTGCTTTAAAAAAATTGGATTTATCTTTCAATGGAATAAAGTTTTTTATAAGTAATTGACCTTACTTTCAAAACCCTTTCATAATTAATTTAAAAACTTACAATCACATGTGAAGAACCACGAAATCACAATTTATCATTCCTTTGCAAGGGCACAGACAGGATACGCTGTCGTGAACATGCCAACGGAAAGCGCAAGTACTAATTATGATTTACAGACATATGTAACTAAAAGGGTCTACGCACGATGCAACATACAATGACAGAGCACGATGAATCTTTATACCAAAGCGTGCTTATACCATTTCTTTTTGCATATAGATTTATTCTGCTGCCATTCTTTTCATTTGCATATACTCACATACCAGTAACTACACCAAGGATAATGTTGTGTATTTTCTTTTGTACTAAATTCTTAGATTTTTGTCGCTCTATATTTAAATGTGCTTGGAAAAAAATATCTTTAGACAAACTGTTTGTGGTAAGCTCGATTTATTCATTCGTCAATGGATAATAGTCGTAGGTGCTATTTCTTTATACATATTGATACCATTAGTCTTTATAAGTATTCATAAAGTGTCATTGTACAAAGTAAATTTTCATACAATATATACTCTCGGTTGCAATAAAAATATTTTAAATAGAAAAAAAACGACAGTCAAAACTTTTGAGACTTACAAGTCCCTCCCAAACGAAGTTAGTGTTGTCAAACAACGAGGGCCGGCAGAGTCAATATGTGAGCATTGTAAGGAGTGGTTATTTCGCAAATCACCCTTGACCCGATTACCTGCCGTTGAATCCTAATGAGATTAAGTCTTATATCATGCCATAATCGCGGATCTACGTAGATGTAAGATAAAGGATATTTTTATGCTAAACATTTATATTTTGCCAAGTTTGGTAATGGCGTGTAGAGATTAATTATTATTTAAACTCAAATGTTATTATATGTGTGTGTACACTGTACTGTACATATTATCCAAGAACCTGGACCTTAGAAGGCCAAGGATATTTGAGGTTAGTTAAGAGATACAATAACAACTTGATGTTATCCTTTGGTAACGATGATCAAAACTTTAATCTACATAGTTTCTATAATAGTATTTTTTTTTCGGAAGATGAAAGCATTGCTGGCGAAATCATAACTCATTAGCTAAAGTAAAAGCCAAATACCGGTTAATATTAGGCCCGTGTCTCCATAGCGCTCAATGATTTCTCAGATTGGCCCTTCAGGCTTGCATGCACGCATACGCGGCCCATCAGGCAATATGAGAATTTGCTGTCTCTCCAAGCCTTGCGCACACAGGCAACGCCCAAAGCCGAGGTCCGTCCCTCCTGGGGGCCCTTTGGTGATGTTGCCTATAAAGGTTGAGGGCACTCTGCCCTCGCCTCAAACGCCCGGTGAAGTAGCGAAAGCTCACTTGGAGCCAGCTACATAGTCATTAAAAAAAAAAAAAAAATCGCTCAATGAAGCGTTTAAATGAAACATATTGACTCGATATAAAAAATATTAAAATTAACATGAATTTATCTGTTTCTTATCCGGACGTTATCAATAAATATCGTAGGCGGTAGTTTTGCATTGTTCTCATAACACAGAAGACAAATGTCAACTTGGTCTATCTGCGACCATAAAAACTGCAGTTTTAGAAACGTTAGGTATAAAAATGATGTAATAATATCGATAAAGCTGTATTAAGTGATTTTATTTAAATATGTAACAATCGCGAAAACATTAGAAACCGTTGAATAATTTGACTAGCTCCGTGGCGCAGCGGTCAACACGCCAGCCTGCGATACGGAGTGACCGGGTTCGATCCCCGGCCAGGTCAAGATGGAAAATGATCTTTTTCAGATTGGCCTGGGTCTTGGATGTGTATCTATATATGTAATTGTTATAAAATATAGTATCGTTGAGTTAGTATCCCATAACACAAGTCTCGAACTTACTTTGGGGCTAGCTCAATCTGTGTGATTTGTCCGTATATATTTATTTATTTAATAATAAAATACCTGACTGAGTACGAGTGTGACGTCATCGCTGCGCAAGCGAGCTATCATCATCGACGCCACAGCGAGGATGAAGTCGCCGGCCATCGCCACCTGGAAACAATGCAGTCATTCATTAGTCTAGTTGTTCTAAGAAATTGTAGAATTAGTGGGTTATTTGCTTGTCTTATAATATAACACAAAAGATATTTTAGAACAAAACGAATATTGTTTTTAAGTAATAGGCATATGAATATTTTGTAAAATACAGCAGTACAGACAACCAACCAAACATAATACAGTATTTACCTAATTTAGAGAATTGTTGATTAAGCAGGGATTCATTAAATTAAATTAATATGAAGAAGTTATCAAAAATTCTCTATATTATCAATTGTAATTTAAAAAAAAAACAAAAAATGATGAATGCCGCTAGTTTCGCTCATCTAAGCCCCTTAGGCCCCTTGTTTTAAATGATTTGTTTAAAATTCAATTAATATTTTGCACTACTCTGACGTAGATTGTAAAATTTTAACTATACAAGTACATTGGTCAGAAAATTACCAATCGTATATTGATCCCCAAAGTCACGCCTATTCGCTAAATAAACTAGTGATTCAATCCACGCAATCCTTTTAGCCAATTCAATATGGAGAAGTTATATAAATATATATAATTAAAAACTTTAAGCAGCCTCCAATACAATAATCCAATATATAGGTAATCTGCTGGACTTGATAAAATATGTCTACTAGTAACCTGCTTTTATGAAAAAGAACACCATCTCCGTTCACCCCTTTAAGAGCCACAGACAAACAAACACAAACATATAGCATTAAAATTATAACAACCTTTTTTTTTACCTTAAAAATATAACGATAATCATTTCACGTCACAAGTAAAATAGACGTAAAACGATATAATTGATTGATAATGAAACGTGAACACAATAAAATAATTGTTTAATGTATCGACAGTGCTCATTTCTCCTGGTGGCGGTAAGAATGTCGAGAAAGTTGTGATGCGGTGGCCGGCCGCATACTAATGCCGGACGGACGTTTCGCCCGTACGCGCCGCTCCGGCCGTTTCCAAGGCGTGGGCGCGCGCGACACCCGCTCATTAAAGCTGAGGCTACACACATTGTGTTTTTGTTTGTACTCTAATACAAATTTTGCCAAACCTTATTATATTAGCGTTTTTAAAGGACTTTAATGGTTAACTTAAAAAGGAAAACCTTGACTGAATATATATTATCATTATGTAAATCCAGTTCGTTAAAGCAATTACCGAAATATGTACCTATATAGGAATTGTTCGCTTTTCGTTTATTTTTGCTAAGTTCCGCCTGCGGCTTCACTTTCGTGCGTATTCAATTACACTTACAAATTTGGGAAAAATCGTGGCCAGGATCATAATTTTTTTTTTTTTATTTGTGAATGTTGTGTGTGTAATAAATTACTCTATTGATTGGGTAGACCCGTAATAACAGAGTAAGATATTGTATAAATAAAAAATATACAGACAACTAGCCTTTGCCGGCAGCTCCGCTCGCGTCAACGCCGATCCCTTACTTATGGTACAGCCATTTTTTCTGGGACAAAATATACTTCCCTGTATTGTCCTTCTCCGTACCCCAGACAACGGGTATGCAAAATTTCACGATGATCGGTTCAGTAATTACGGCGTGAAATTGTAACAAACACTCACTTTCGCATTTAATAATATTTGTATGAAGGTCTTACTCGGATGTCTCGAATACCTTCGCATACTAACAATTACGCCTTTGCTTTGTTTTAATGGGATTTTTAATCATCATCATCTGCCTTACCATATCCCGTTATCTGGGGTCGGCGCAATATGTCTTATTTCTCCACATTTCTCTATTTCCCACCATTCCTATATCCACTCCCCTGTTTTATATCCCTTTTGACACAATCCATCCACCTCTTTTTAGCCTGCCTTTTCCTTTATACCCATCAACCCTCATATTTAATGTTTTTTTGGTTAAGTGTTCCTCGTCTCTCCTTATAATATGACCAAACCATGTCAGTCTCTTGCTTCGCACCTTACTTGTGATGGGCGCCACCTTCCTGTTACATCCTGTTGTACTTCTTGTTACATATTTATTTCTAATTTCTATCTAATCGTGTCACGCCACACATTCACCATGACATCCGCATTTCGGCAGAGTGGAGTCTCTTTTCGTCTTGCACTTTAGTTGCCCAACATTTTAAGCTGTACAGAGTTACAGGTCTTATAACAGTTTTATAAATTTTCCCTTTTATTTTAAGCGGCATTTTAGGGTCACTGGTAGTAGTACTGGTCACCTCTCTCCAATTCTGCCAACCTAAGTTGCATTTAATGGGATTTTTAATAAAGGCCTTTTACATCCATTTTAAGTTATCCTACGGGAGGCTTCCATTTTCCCAGGACAATTTGCATATAAACACATAATAAACATTTATATCGTATTTTAAGACGAACCTACAAAAAGATTGTTGTTTGATCATCCTACTAGGAATATTTTATTTTCCTAGGATAAACTATACATAAGATTAAAAACTGGTATTAAAGGAAATACGAAATTTCTTCACGACTATACACCCTGGTGTCAGAGTTACGCGTACAGACAGATAAACATTTCCAAAATACGTATTTAGTCATCTGTATCGATAGTTGTGTCCAGCCCAGAAAGAATTTCCAAAAAAATTGGTCCCGCTTCTGTTTTATAAAATGTGTATAGTTATAGAAAGATGTATTGATGATAGATTAAATATGGATTATAGAAACGTTTGCATTCAGCTCAATAAAAAATGTAACCCCGTCAGTAAGTTTAACTACTAATTAAAAACATGATAGGCCGTCGTCTTTGTTTCTTATTTGTGCGATAATGTAGACTCAGACTAACAATCAGTGGACACTTGTTAGCCTAGATCCAGTGGCCGGCTTCGGGGCACCTACTTATTCCCGTTAAAGGGACGAACGGAAACGGGCGCCGATTTAAAAGTGAATCTACCCAAACATAATTGATTTAATTAATGCTTGACATTACTCACTAACTGATTTGCGATATTTATTTTTCATAATATTTTTATTTGACAGCAAACGAGCAGACGAGCCGCTTGATGGAAAGTGGTCACCGTCGCCCATGGACATCTGCAACACCAGAGGAGGTGCTGACGCGTTGCCGACTCTTAAGATAATATTGTGTTTATGAGAAAGAACTTTGATTTTGTTATGCAGAATTAAAGTATGAGTGTTAAGGATATTTTCTCAACGGAACATTGAAGTAAGCTATGTTATGGAGGACACCAATGTAGGGGTAACCCAACCCAAACCATAGCTTAGGCTTGCTTCGCTCTAAACCGGGTTTTAATATGCGAAGAACAAAATCCTACAAAAGGCATTAAAAACTTTGAAAATAACGCCAAGGTTACAATTAAGTACTCATACGAAAGAGGGGATAATTACTAGGCAACTTTAACTTTTAATTATAACTGAACTTGCTTTGGATACCCTTTTGTAGGGCTCGGTACATGAGATTTGACCTATAGGGGTACCGGTCACCGCAAATTAAAATGTGAAGGTGAATAAATGATGATGCAGAGAAAATGAGAAATATTTATATTGAAATTGTAAAAAAACAAAGTGTCCTAATTAAAAGAGCTAGGGGTTGATTCAGCGATTATATATACGACATTGCTATGCGTATTTTAATTATCCGATTGAAATGCGTTAATATAATACCCTAGCACCGTCTCATCATTAGGTCACCAAGGCAAAGGTCGGCACAGCAGCAGCCGCGTCAGAAAGTCTCAAACGGTGCCAGATGTTAGTATCGGAGATAACTACATATTTAACCCTCTTGGGGTAGAAATTGTGGGGTCTATCAAACCATAAAATCTTTGACTTCCTTCCCAAGAGACGGATAGAGTTAGACTGTGACCAAAGGGCTGGCAATTATCTGACTTAAAGGATACGTATTGCCATCCAACGTGTTAATGCTGCCAACCTTTTGAGCACGTTGTCACAAGTTGACGGTTTGCAGAGGCTATATAATTTTTAAATATTTATACGTCATGATTTTTAATTTATTATAATTAATTGATAAGCTCAAAGCAGGTTTATGGACGACATATGCATTTGTAAACGGTTTCTAGCGTTAACAAAAACACCTGCTATATGGACAAATTCCAACTTCATAGCGCTTAAAGACCCGCAACAGATTTTTGAGGTAGCCCAAAATAGGTCCCAAAGCTAGGCTCAAACTTTGGAAAAGAAAGTATCCACCCAGACCATCTGATATTCCACCTGTTAAGAAGCTTCCACCCGGGACAGATCTTTCCTGGGCAGTCTGGAAGTCCCTTAACCGACTCCGGGCCGGTGTTGGGAGATGTCGAGAAAATAGAGTTAGGTGGGGCTTCTCCACCAACAATTTGTGTGACTGCGGTGCCAATCACTCCATGTCTCACGTCTGTCGTGCCCTAACTGCTCCACCACTTATATGGTACAGGAACTCAATAAGGCTAATGATAAGGCGATCGGCGTAGCCAAATACTGGTCAAAAGAAATTAATGTAATAGAACCATTTCGTCTTGAAAAGACGAAGAAGAAGCTGTCCCCAAAGTTCTTAAAATGATCCTGACTATTCAATCTAAGTGACTTGTAATCAGTGGTAATAGTTGGTGGTGGATGAAGTTGAGAACAACGGGATCGCGCACGGGAGCGGGTGGTGGCGCGTATCGTGCGCGCTTGGTTGCGCAAATTGCGCACGCATTAACATACTTTCTGTCGTAGTCGGCTAACCAAACTAAAAACACATCCGTTACGCGCATGCGTTGCTGCGAAACGGCCGATGTAGCAAGTCCTCCAACGAATTCCGACATGAAATCATACGAAATGTTTAGATATATCAGTTATACGTACACTGTAAAAAAATACTTGAAATCCCAATAAATTCAATACTAGCTTTTTATGCGACTTTGCCCGCCCAATATGCTTTTGTGCTATTCTGTTGTACTCGTATAAAAGCTATAACAACAAGCGCGAAGGACTCAAAAACATCTTCGCAAACGCTTACATTTATATTAGTAGTAGCATTATTTAAAGGCACAAGTTTTTTATTTAAGGCACTATATTTTGTTCTAACTTGTGTGGTATTTGCAAGCAATACAATACATAAAGTCCCATGATAAGAGTGAAAGGCTTTCACAAGAACGCGTCGAAAGTCTGCCCAACGTGAGCCACATGAATAATTTACCAGAAAAATCTCTACGATTTCACGCAGACTTAATTCTGAATGCGTTGTAGTTTCTATTCTGTAACCATCTGTAACATTGTAATGCAGGTTCGAACTTCAATTGAATCGCTTAACCAATTGTTGGTATTTTACTACCAGGTAACTACCTTTAATAACTGAATCATCATTTACCTTCAAACATTTAATTAACTATAAATACGAAATTGCCCAAACCAAGGTAAAAGAGTCAATCCACCCGGATAGCTCAAGTGTTCCGCGTTGGGGTTAAAAAACTGAAAACATATAATAATGACTAACCGACGGAAAATAAATATATGCATGCACGCTGATAATGTATCCCTCCATATTCGGCAGGGAATAACCGGGGCTTTATAATCGATGCGGAAGCTCGATAAAGTAAATACGCGGAAACATTTTCGTAGGTACTTTTACTTTTTAAAATTAAGGATAGTTGTCTGGCGAAGGCCATTACCAGTAGACAGTTGCGACATTATTTTCACAAGCGAGTATCTCGAAACTAGATGGAGTTGTGTGTCGGTGTGCGTGGTTCTGTAGTGTTCTGTAGTAGTGTTTCGCAAGGTAGCCTTGACAGTGGTGGTGGGCAGGTGGCGCAGCGGCGGCGGCTGCGGCGGACGGAAGGTGAATGTGGTGGGATGTGTGTCACGCTGGCGGCCTTGACTTCCCCCCTCATCCTTTTGGGGCCACGGGTCCGTTATCACCCGTCCACTGCCCCGATGTAGAATATCATATAAAGTTGATAAAAGTGACCAACGTGGGTACCAGATATTTTATTTGCCTTAAGGCATCTTCATAGCTTGATCTCTTGTAAAATTATGGACCACACCATGTTAAATGACAGTTCATGTTCATCTAATTAAATAATAAGCGTATAATTACCAAAGATTCAGTGACTTAGATGTAATACGCGCAGGTCAAACCGAAATTATTAAAAGCAGCCGATTGCATACCTTACAAAAGGTTTAAAAGGTGTTGCAGATTCTTATTTACATTACATTGAAAGTCAATAAATTATAATAGAAAATTATTCTGAGTCACACCCTAGTAAAGTGAAGGACTTGTTCGCTTGGGCACTGTTAAAATTCTCGTTTTACACTGTCCTACTTTTGGTAGTGACTTTTGATGACATTTCTGCGCAACAGCGATTTCGAAATAACACATTATATTAACAAAACTGTGACCAAATTGTTTTTAATTATGTGAGACTAGAATGAGTTAAAAGTTACACCTAAACTTTGAATCTCTAATGCATCATCAGACTTATAATGACACATTTGAAAATGATAAAGTTGTAGTAGTGGTTTAAAGTAAGTATGGCTTAAACCACAATATCTCATGATCGGTCGTACTTAAGAGTTTAAGTGAAGAATTCGAAATTTAATGTGATCGATACATGTTAGAATTACAGTCAAACGTACGTTTCGTACCAAGTGAGTGGAAGGTCCGGTGTGTTGCGAAACCAACAGGGTATCTAGTGGCGATTAGTGGTCGAGTGGGCCATCGTTTCAACACACGAGCACGGAGGCACGTGTGCCGATAACTCCGGTTTTAGATGTAACGCCCGTACGCGCACTCTTTGCTACCATAAATTAATCAATTACAAGGGTGCGGCCGCACGCTATATTTGCGATATCACCCGTTTCCCAACTAGCTGCGACTAAAAAACGTCGCTAGAATGTCCCATTAATTTAAAGGTGAATAAGTTTAAAATCATCTGTTTGATCGTTGTGTTCAACATCCTCTAATAATTAAAATTAAGTTTAGATGGGTATTGTGAATCTACAAATAGTCAAAAACCAGTGCATTCTATGCCGAAAATATAAGCTAGAATCCCCTGCCGTAAGATTAATTATCTTTTGCGCAATATCGGGGAAATTATGCATGTTGCATGTATATTAATTAATAGACAGGTGACTGTCCAATTTTGCCAGTGTTGGCTCGTGTCGCAAGCTGTGGTCCGTTACCACCACGCCTTAAAGCAACTAGGCATGAAGACGAGCGCACTGACCTTGACATACAGAGTAGAGGCTCTTAACTCTAATGCCTAAACACAATAGGTACCCATAATCAAAATAACAAATGTCCCAATTACATATCATTTAAAACAATTCTATTTAATAGCATTAAAAACTTGTTACGCAAACTTTCCTTACTAGTATTGGATAAACAGGTTTTAGATTGTAAAGTTTGAATGCCAGTAAAGTGCTGTGCACATAATACAATAAAACATTTTTAAGAATAATATTTCATATAAAAAAAAAACAGATTTCAACCAAACTACTTATCCGACCGGAGCTAATCGTCAAATAGAAACAGTTTCAAATAAAATAAATTTTTCAAATCGTTAATAAATGACGGATATGAGGTAACAAACATGCAACCGAATTCTCCTCCTCCTTTTTGATGTCGGTTAAAAACGGTTCACGCTTTTTGTTGTATCAAAGTCTGTCTGCAAGGTTGGGCAGCGTGGAGCTTCCGACCTACATTCCCCGCCTTTGCCCCCACAATACAGTTATAAAGACCAGTTTTTACTTAACACTCGTCATCAAATACTCTCGGTGGGTCACCCGAAGAAAGTGTTGGACGGATTTTGATTTCAACGGAATACGCGGTCATACAATGACGAATCATCAATAGAAAGTAATAGTTTACTGCCTTTCATTAATTTATTATAATAAATAAAGCAAATAGGCTAGTTTCCTAAAAAAATATAATTAGTCCGTCAGTTAGATATTCAAAAAATATTGGGCACGTATTTATTCTTTTGTTGATTAAACAAAAAATGATAAAGATATAGCCTTTTGAAGTTCCGTGTGACGTCATAGTTTGCTACAATTTTTAGCAAACTTTGACGTCACGAGCCCACTCCTGAACTTCGACGCGCTATAACTTTATTATTTATTGTTTATTTGACAAAAGAAAAAATACGTGTCCAATATTTTTTGATTATCTAACTGACGGACTAATTGTTATGTTATTATTACGACCCAGGAAACTAGCCTACTTCAAGGCACCTAACAAGTGGAATATTATGAGCTAGATATAGGGCGTTGTGGAGCCTAGTTCTAAAGGTATGCGTACTCGTATACATTTTAATCTATTAGATATGTGTATTGTCACTGTATCGGTATTATGCAATTTATCAATTTGTTTGTGTAGTCGTATAAAATCGCGATACCAACCTATTAGGCAGAATGCAACTAAAAAGATCTAAATATATAAAAATTAAGAATATTATAAGAATATTAAACAGGTTATAATAAAATGTTTTATTAACGTTACACCCTGTAGTGCTTAGTTGCGTGGCAACGACTATTTCCTCATACATGCAAATCGGTCGGCTGTGGCATCACTACCGCCGGTACAAATGACATCAACGCACATACTGCGCACGCGTTATTTGGTTCTATATAAGCTTTATATATATAAATAAATATAATCTCATAAATTTTTGTGTGATTGTTTTTCGTTCCATATTTTAAAGCTTATCTTTATTTATCTACATTTATGTAATAGAGTTAAAACTTAATAGTACTTCTCACTCGATAGCATACTTTACGATTGGAGGTAATTCAAGGTTTCTTGAAATTATACTAATTATAATTTAAAAATTATACTAAAAATAATTTTTAGTTATTCCTAAACGTCTAAGAATTTAAAATATTCAACAAATAATAAAGAATCACGTGGGCCTACGTTTGCTTAGTTAAGTGATAAGATGGTGATTTACATTAATTTATAGATATTATAAATCCGGTTAATGAAACGTGACAATCTTACAAAGAATCCGTAAACAATACTAAAACTTGACTTTAGAATATGGTAAGGGGGGTGGTGTATAACATCTGTAATATTTTTACACTAAAATTAGGAGGAATTCTGACTATGCTCAGTTACGAATACTGACTCATAGTCTAATAACTAATTTTTACAGTGTCATTCATCGGGCAAATCTACGTTTTCTAATTACATATCATCAACATTGTAGAGAATAATCGTTATAAAATTTCTACAAAAACAACTGGACTTAATGGGAATCATTGGTCATCAAAGCTGCATTGTTCATTCAAACTGCAGAATTTACAATCATATTCAACGTGGGCTTGATTTTATCAACTGCAATTAAATGATGATACTAAAACGTGGATTGTACACTAATAACGTTAATATTAACTAATATATATTCTAGTAGACTTTGAGAATTAAATGGCAATCAATTAATTTGCGGAATTTCAAGACAAACAGGTGTCCGACCCGACATTTTTATGACTTGACTCTATGGATTTATAACAAAGGACACCATAAACACAGTAGAGCCGGAGAACATAAATTAGGAAGACTGGCAGAACCTGTTTTGTCCTCCACCCATTTTATGGAGGTGGATGGCTTATTAAAGACATTTCCTTAATTCCTGAATATTTTTAATATTAAAGATGACAGATATTAAGGCTTGAACAATCTGGACAGCGATGCCTTTACATATTTTCCTGTAGTTGATCGTCAATGAACTTCAAGTATTATTTCAATTCGTTTTTTACATTTAAAACAGTTTTCTTCCGCGATTTGCCAATATTTTTTACCTGTACTGTGTATCCATATTGCTCATAAAACCATATATTGGAAAAATTCATAAGTTGTAGTTAAAAAATTATAAGAGCGAAGCAAATAACTTCTTGGTCAGTCTTTGTGTCTGTGAAAAGCGTTAATCATTATCTATAAATACAAATATTAACATCACAATGTTAGCTTCCACCTAAATGAACTTAGGTTTTTAACAATATGTTAATATAATATTTTAACAACACGTACCTACACAAAACGCACGTTAGGTATACGAATACAAATAAAAAATTATAAGGCTTTCCACAGAGTATTAGGTTTTTAGGTTGCAATGACAACTCAAACTTACAGCAAGAAATATACGTTACATAATGAATTAAGAGATAGAAAACAAAGATCAAGATTATTTCAGGATACTTATGACGTTCATTGACCCGACGTCATCAGTAAAGCTGACGTCTGCTGTATTGATAGATGATCCCCCCGCACAACCTGTCTGCCCCCGCGCGCCCCGCCACGCTGATGGTGAAAGCTACCACTCCGCTGCCTCTCACGTGTCCTTTCAATGTCGACGTCTGAATCTGAGACTACCACGACGGCAAAACTCCATTTTGTATGCCACAACAAAATTTTAACATAAATCTATATTTAGACTACTAGTCTATCTACTTTTTACTCTTTGTATTATTTTTTAAAATATTTCGTTTACGATTATTCTGTATGTCATTTCAATCAGATCATCAAACACTTTTACGAAATGAAATAAGCCCTGTTGTTATAAGAAAACTTCTTTATCGCATAATTATACTAGCCTAAGCGACTAATTACGTTAGTTTCTGCAATGGTGTGTGTTGGCCCAATTTTTCTTATGTAACCACCAATTTCGAAAGCAAACGGATATCCGCCGAAGTTCAAAAAGGTGATGACGAACTGTTGATTCATACAGTGCTACAAATAAGTAACATCAACTGTGTTAATTACAAAAACTGAGAAAATACAAAAGAGCAAAATCAAAGAGGTAAATAAATAGGATGTCACTTAACTTGCACGATGGTAACTGTGATAAATGTAATTAAATGTAAACACCCACTTAAAGCAGATGCCCATGTAGGATTGCTTCTCCTTGAAGTTCACTGAATATTGACAGCCTTCATTAAGAGGCTTCTGTGTCTATTTACAAAGGCAGTTTACAAATGAAAATTTTATTCTAACCGCGTACGCTCTTCATTTAAAATCGCTATTTCAACGCGTAGTGCAGACACTTGAACAATAAGGAACGCGACTTATTCCGAACAATGGTCGCAGATACGATAAGAATCCGCAATTCGCTACTGACGTTCTTTGCGTCTTCGTCAAGAGCGCCTATTATCGCGGTCGCGATCAAGCGCAGGCGCAGCTTTGTAGAGCACGCATATTCACGTGACATAAGTAGGTCGATGACCGCGGCGTGATTGTTTTCATTGCGTACACCATAAATATTTGTATTTACCTGCATCAATTATCCGGTAAATGTTCTCAGTAGTTCACACACTACAACGTAAAGCACATCGTCGTAGTATATTTATTATTCAAATCGTATGTAAAGCATTATATCCGAAAGCAAATAATTGCGCAACTTCAACCGCAAATAAGTCTATATTCGCACACGGTAACACTGCCATAAATGTGCCAAAAATCAAACACGCGTATCCTGTTACCGACTGTTGTGTCTGTGCACACAACGAGTATGGTAGATATGAAAACTAGCAATTCCGACAACGGACAGTTCATTATTTAGACGGCTCTTCAAATATGGGCAATTACATCTCCACATTAGGGCAAACGTTGACACGAACTCGGATAACATCCGCTAAATATTTTCCTATTTTGGAAGTATAACAAAAGATAAGTATTACAAAGATTAATTTTGACCATTTTCAGCATCAAAAGTACCCTTAAAAATAATACATTGTATTACACTTATCAATGCACCGAAGTTAAATAATGGGCATAGTATGTCAAATCAAATATAGAGATTTCATACCAAATATCATTCATTTAAGAGCGCACCAATGCGACCCGGCTGAAGCCATTTCGCACCCCGCGCCCCGCGCGAAAGCAGGATAGATCTAATGACCGTAACGCGTAAAAAATGAGAAGAAGATAGTGGGTAGGTACAAGCGGGTGTCCTAGAATTAACGGGCGTAAGCGCCAAATCACTTAATTGTTATTTAAAATAAAAGTACGAGGTTAATGAGTAAAAAAACTTTGCTAGATTTTAGAACTAGTTATTGCTAAGCTAGGAAACTAAAAATCATTTCTAAAGACCTTAGGGTTTCGCCGTTCTGACCACAAACATCAAATAAAGGGGCTATGTTTGCAAAATAAAAGTATCGAGGCTTTTGTTATTAATCGTGTTTTCAGGTTGGACAGTTTTAAGAAAATATGTTGAAGTTTTATATATAATAAATAACAGGCATGTAGTCGTTATAGATATAGACATCTAGAAGAATGTTCATTGACAAGTTTCGCATTCGTGCCCTCTTAACACAAAGGTCATCTGAACCCAGATTGGCTAACACTCAACCTTACGTTCGATCGAAGAGGCCGCCCCGTGCAGCTGTGTGCGGCGGTTCTCTAAAAATTTACGAGTATATGCTCACATCCCAGGTGTCGATTGCTAAAATATTGTTAAATATTTTAGATTTTTTTATATAAGTACGAGTATGTATGTAATTTCTAGTAAGAATTCTAGTTACTGTTGCTGACACTAGCCAACAGAAAAATATTTATTTTGATAAATAAATAAAATTAATTAAAAAATAAATATAATTTTAATATTATACTAATATTGTTTACTTTTCTTATCAATCACTATAACATCTCTTATTGTAGACAAGTGTTTTATTTTATTGCAGTAAAATGCAATATTACTAAACAAATACGATTATAAAAGAACGGGGTCTTTGAACACTGTCTATTCGCTTGAAAGGACGCACAACCTTATTAATATGGTATTGTACAGATTATAGTAGTATAGTAGTACTAGTATTGTATTGATATCATGATATCATGCTCCTAAAATGGAGTAAAAATTTCATAATCATACAAATAGTATAAGAAATTATGACTCCACTTTTAAAGCATGACCGTACCTAAAAATACTGTTAAGAACACTTTTTAATATAGATTTGCTAAGTTATCATAATGATCCTTTAGTGACTATTTTGAAAAGTATGAATATCATAAAATGCAATGGCAACATGTAAAATAAATATGCAAATTTGCTATATTCCTATTAAGAGTACATTCCGCGTCTAATGATGAAAACTTTTGTATATGTATTATATTTTCGAGTATATGACCAAATTCAGGACACATGTAGCCTGTAGCAATTAATTCGCAGTGCTTATCACTCGTAACAGTCTCCGTCTCACCTCTGCACTTAACAATAATTTAATTTAGACATTTACCTAGAGCAAAACTGAATATCTCACGTTCCACGCGTCGATAACATTATTGACCAACGACAGCGTCTCTTCCTCGTCAGAGTTTCGTCAAAGCATCGGGATCGAAATATTAAAATTAGATAGATGGTCGCGGTGTCGTGATAATACTTACGAAAATTGCCTTGACCAAACTAGTGTCTATAATGGCTACAACAAATATATTCGTCGAAAGATTACTCAATAATCGTGTTTCAAGTATTACTAAGGCTGCTGTTTACGTAGCATATGGAAGTTGTAAACTGTATCTTCCAAGTAAGTAGGTAGATGTCAATTGTGTCACAAACTCTCGCGTAACAATGGACATTTTACTTTCATTTTCATAAAGCAAAGAAGAATATGTGAAACTTCTACAAATAAATAAAAGGAAAATTAAACAGAAGCTGTATTGATGTCGTATTTTGTCGAAACTATATTTTGTTTTATAGTGAGACTAGTAGTCCATGGAAAACGTACAAAGAAAGGATGATATCTTACATTAAATGAGGTAGAATAGATTATGATGATAGCGACTTTATGGTTGTATTAAATCCAAGTTTTCGACCTTGAAGTACAAGCGGAACAATATATTTATTAATATTTTTTAAAATATAATATTTTTGAATTTTTCACCGTTAAGTCGGTTATATCGCGGCAAAATTCGTCAAACTAACTGTTAAAGTATACTAAATTTGCAATAAAATGACACCAATTTTGTAATGGTAGAACATAATAGTTTCTACGATACAGCTGATCTGCAAAATTTAATAGATATTTGAGTTTTGTGAAAAATACAAAAAACAATAAGAGAGTGCAGTTATCTTGTCTCCCTCCAACATCTGCTAATCAACACTTGTTTCGTGTGTTCTACCAAGTGCAAGTGTGGCTGGGCAATGGTCTAAATCCTGAAGATTGGGGCTGGAAATTGATGTAATTTTCACAAAACTCAAATATCTATACTTGTCTATCGATTCCATTTTTTTTGGAGCTCCATACATAGCAAGGAGAACACGAATTCCATTGGTGAGGATAACATCTGCTGACGAGTTAATATTTGTAAATACTTTTGCGTTATCAATCAAGTCTTCACGTTTTTCAAAAAATTTGAATACTGTATTTTTGCCTCTTTTGAAAATTGCTGATGTCGTATCGCAGCCAGTTATCGCATGAAGGAATAATATATGAGGCTGACATTTTGGATATGCAGTTAAACTTTGTGAAGAATATAGTTTTGTTTGAACTTAAGCTCTCCCAGGTTTTAAAAAGTAAATGATCTTATCACCCTCGATCAAAATATATTGTGGAGTATTCCTACTGGGGAAACCACGTTAAAAAAAAAGCGCCGTGTACACTACCTCAGAGGTGGTGCGGAAATGTGTGCATATAGTCGAAAGTACGACTTTCCTGCGCTCTAAAGTCACGATATCTCGAAAGCGATGCTTTGTAGGAGAAAAGTGTTGAGATATTTTTTGTAGACAATTTTACGACCTACAAACTTTGTCTGAACCATTTTTCGATAGCTCTCGTTGTTTCAGAGATATACGCAAAAAACGCAAATTTGTGACCTTTGACCTCGAATAAAAAACAACGCACAAGCGGGATCGATGGGGACTTTTGACATATCATTTGTAATGACGTATTCAAGGCCTGCACAAAAATCCAGCTTGTTGGGAATTAATGCAATCTGGAATGTCTATTTTGACTGGACTACTGGACATATCTGATATTTGATTCATTGTATATCTCATATTTACTCACTCTACCTCAACAACTTTAAACAACTGTATTTCAGGAATTGTTAGGGTTATAAAGACCAATTACTTAACGTTGTATATTAACTTTGTCACCAAAAAAATCATCTTAGGGGTTACAATTAATAAAAATTGAAAAGACGGTTGTGAAACATTAATGCACTGTCGAACTGTGTCGTAAAAAACTATGTATACGGTCTACCAAAACAAAATTGGTATTTTAATTTAAATTACTCGTAAGTATACTTTAAACGTATAATACAATGATCAAAATTACAATGTTTCGGTTTTGTACAGTGGTCACCGGCGCCCATGGACATCTACAACACCAGAGGTACTGATAGGTTGCTGACTCTTAAGATACCTCAAGGTTGAAAACTTTGATTTAATATAACCATTATGTCACTATTAACATTCAAAAAAATAAGAACTACCTCATTTATTGCAAGGCAAAATATAAAATTACATGGGCCACAGGGGAAAGTTTGCTAACGGCCATATTTAAAACAGTTACCAAGTCCATCAACGAACTACAGCCGCTAATTAAAGTAACCGTGAGCTTCATGAACGAACGACCGGCTGTAGTTTACCTCCCACACAATAAAATAGTAAGTGGATCATGGTGGCAGGTGTATAATATACGAAATTTATACAAGCACGTTGTAACAGGTAAACACAGAAATAAAAACGAGACTGCATCAAAGTGTGAGACCGCGAGGCACTTTCACCGGGGTCGTCCAGCTTTCGGCCTCTCGGAGGTATGTGAGGCGCGTCTGAGACTTGCCGGCACTCTCCGTGGCTACTATGTGTATCGTAAACACAGAATCTTATGCCGACACTAATGCCGTCTCATTTCTTTACGCGTCAAGTGAAAGGAACAAACTTACTTGATAAATCGGCATCTATAATACTTGATAACTACACCAACGAAACCGTGACGATGCGGACTACTTCCCACAGATAGTTTGTTCATTCTGTTGTTAGGCCAATAACCGCGAACGGTGTAATAACCCACATATATATTAATTGATTCAGAATATTTACCAAAAGTTAGTTCTACTAAACCAGGTAGAGTTTAGCAAATAAATTAGCCTAGTACGCGAGAAGTCGAACGTCATAAGTAAAAGTGTTAATACGTCGGTCATCTCTCCACAAAACAAGCTTTCTATGAAAGATGAAAACGGAATTGAATACGGTGAACAGAGCTCTACGAAAATCAATATTTGTGTGGCAAATGGGTAAATAACAAAGGTTAACGCTTGAATCAACATTTCTTAAGTTAATAATAAAGATACCTAAGTGCGTATTTTTTTCTTTCCAAATTTGGAACAGTCTAAAAAATCTCGATAATTAGTCAGAAAATTATACGTCGCTTAGGTATCTCTAATATAAAAACTTAATGCTGTGTTGGCTAGATACCAGAAGCGTTGAAAGTCTTTCCGATATAGGAATGATTCATTTATTAAGTGGGTAACTTGACTCTGCAACTTCTCTATCTACTGTTCTCAAAAGTGGTAAAGTGAATTCAAAAGGGGAGAGGAGAGCATGTAAGACGACCCTCCATCAATGAAAACTTGAACTGGATACCCAATGCCGCAGAGATGACTAATGATAATACAAAATAAAACTCTCTAAAGTCAGTGCACGGTACCCATGTACCGCGAATGCTCTCGGCGCCTCAGAAACTAGTGCGAATCGATGCTGTAGAATTTTTGCAGGTCGGTGGTTAAAATCCATTGAGTATTTTCGAGCATATTGTTACCGAAGATGAAACATGGGTAAGAGTGCAGATCCGCTTAAGATCATCCTTATGCCGGTAAGTTGATGGCAACATTTTTCTGGGTATCTAAAGAAGTTTGTTGATCAAGTACACAAAAAAAAACAATATCCGCAGCATCATAATCAACCCCGTTACGAAATTTGTAGGAAGCCGTCAAATAAAAAAGGAGGGGAAACTGACCGCTAGTGAGTTGCTTCTTCACGACAACGCTGCGATTCACACGGCGCGTGTTTTGAAGGCTGCTGTACGAAATTGTGGTTTTGTAGAGATCCACCACCCACCGTATAATCTAGCTCTGGCACCTAGTATTATTATTATCGAAATTGGAAATAAGATCTATGAAGAGATCGATTTTTAAACGTTGTAGTTCAACTAGGCGAAGCAGCAGAAATAAATGGTTATTTTTCCGACAAGGAACAAGGAAAACCATTTTTACACCACTATAATGAGGTATTTTTGTAGTCAGTGCCGCTACCTAATGAAAAAATAGATTCTAAAATCCCTCAATGAAAAGTTATTATATCATAAATATGTTTATTGAGCTTTTCGGGAATAAGGCGGTGTAACGATCCAAAGCAAAATTCGGCAACAAAAAAAAAAAATATATTTATTTATTATTTATTTTATAGGTGTATATTTAATTATTTTTGAGTCAGAAGAATAAAAAATATTTTAAGTCGATCCGATTTATTTTCATATGAATACCAAGATCTTTGACCGCCCCTAGTACAGTGGAATGCAATGAGGTAAAGGCAAAGAATACATCAATAAGGTGTACATTGCGAATGTTCACTTTAAAATTAAAAGAAAGTTTGTTGTCTGATGATATCGGCGAGAACATAGCGGTCGCATGCGCGAGAGCGCGGGCTGAATGGCTTCAATGAACCACGGCTTGAATGGCGTGATCTTAACCTAGATATTTCACGCTGCCGCAAATACCATTACGATTTCTTGACAAACTCTCAGGCCATCTTCAATTAGGGTTACAAGTGTCCCAAGTATACATTTGACAAGTAAAGTTTAAGATGTCTAATTAATTGAAAATAAAATATGGTTACTGCATTAGAATGCTGATCTTTATTTTGTTTAAGTACGCAAATGGGCTTTTCTAACCGATAGCAAAGGATAATAAGAAACACATTTTGCCGTAATTTTAAACATACTATACTATCACGTCTTTTTTCCTTGCGGGGTCAGGGTCTAGGTCTATAAGACCTTATGGCCACATTTAGCATGACAGAGGGCGTGTAGATCGAAAACGGAATCAAATAGTGATGGGTTGCTAGTCGCATCGCCTATTGACATGATTCCGCAGATTTTAACCCAATCTCTAGATCGGCTTTTACAATCTGCGCGGGAAGAGAAGCAGCTGGCGTATTCTACGTTTTTGCTTTTCTCCCAGACCAGCATGGAAGAATTTTAAATACCACCCAATAAGTCACCTTGTTTAAATATTCCGTCAGAAATGTACTAAATAAGAAATGAAGAAGTTTAAATTTCCAATAATTTCACTGCTACATATTATCACGTTTTTTTTCCCTCGCAGGGTAGACAGAGCCCAGGTCTAAAAAACCTAAAAGCCACATTAGCATGTTGAATTTCACTACTGTTGTGCACATACATATACATATGTACGTACATACGAGCAATTATCTCTTATTCACTGAACTTTCGACTGTTCAAACCAGCTCTGTGTGTAACTGCTAGTAGTTTTTCGGTTTTGCAAACATAATAAAAGAAAAATAAATAACAGAAAAAAATTACGTTCAAAGCGATACATCCTGTCTTAAAATAAAACATCTTAATTGTATTTATTGCCATAATATCCGATCTTGGTGTTCGATGCACCACAGCTGAGGATGCAACCAGGAACACTTTCAAATGCGGAGGATTTTCCAATATCTCATCAAATATGGATATATTGCTAATGAATATATTGATATGATAAATATGGATATGCAGGATATATTGGCTAGCATCTTATTACTTATTCGTAGGCTAGTACAAACAGACACACACACACACATAGCGGTCAAACGTATAACACCCCTCTTTACGTCGGGGTTTAAAAATTAGTACCCACTAGTTTCCCCGGGCATACAGGTCCTGGCAACAGCCAAAAGTAATTATTACTAATCTAGCGAAATAAACTAAAAATAAAGCTTTAAAAACTGGTTTAAATATTACAAAATATTCTAATTTATAAGTAAGAAAGCAATAAACCCAACACATAAGTTGATGGCAACATTTTTCTGGGTATCTAAAGAAGTTTGTTGATCAAGTACACAAAAAAAAACAATATCCGCAGCATCATAATCAACCCCGTTACGAAATTTGTAGGAAGCCGTCAAATAAAAAAGGAGGGGAAACTGACCGCTAGTGAGTTGCTTCTTCACGACAACGCTGCGATTCACACGGCGCGTGTTTTGAAGGCTGCTGTACGAAATTGTGGTTTTGTAGAGATCCACCACCCACCGTATAATCTAGCTCTGGCACCTAGTATTATTATTATCGAAATTGGAAATAAGATCTATGAAGAGATCGATTTTTAAACGTTGTAGTTCAACTAGGCGAAGCAGCAGAAATAAATGGTTATTTTTCCGACAAGGAACAAGGAAAACCATTTTTACACCACTATAATGAGGTATTTTTGTAGTCAGTGCCGCTACCTAATGAAAAAATAGATTCTAAAATCCCTCAATGAAAAGTTATTATATCATAAATATGTTTATTGAGCTTTTCGGGAATAAGGCGGTGTAACGATCCAAAGCAAAATTCGGCAACAAAAAAAAAAAATATATTTATTTATTATTTATTTTATAGGTGTATATTTAATTATTTTTGAGTCAGAAGAATAAAAAATATTTTAAGTCGATCCGATTTATTTTCATATGAATACCAAGATCTTTGACCGCCCCTAGTACAGTGGAATGCAATGAGGTAAAGGCAAAGAATACATCAATAAGGTGTACATTGCGAATGTTCACTTTAAAATTAAAAGAAAGTTTGTTGTCTGATGATATCGGCGAGAACATAGCGGTCGCATGCGCGAGAGCGCGGGCTGAATGGCTTCAATGAACCACGGCTTGAATGGCGTGATCTTAACCTAGATATTTCACGCTGCCGCAAATACCATTACGATTTCTTGACAAACTCTCAGGCCATCTTCAATTAGGGTTACAAGTGTCCCAAGTATACATTTGACAAGTAAAGTTTAAGATGTCTAATTAATTGAAAATAAAATATGGTTACTGCATTAGAATGCTGATCTTTATTTTGTTTAAGTACGCAAATGGGCTTTTCTAACCGATAGCAAAGGATAATAAGAAACACATTTTGCCGTAATTTTAAACATACTATACTATCACGTCTTTTTTCCTTGCGGGGTCAGGGTCTAGGTCTATAAGACCTTATGGCCACATTTAGCATGACAGAGGGCGTGTAGATCGAAAACGGAATCAAATAGTGATGGGTTGCTAGTCGCATCGCCTATTGACATGATTCCGCAGATTTTAACCCAATCTCTAGATCGGCTTTTACAATCTGCGCGGGAAGAGAAGCAGCTGGCGTATTCTACGTTTTTGCTTTTCTCCCAGACCAGCATGGAAGAATTTTAAATACCACCCAATAAGTCACCTTGTTTAAATATTCCGTCAGAAATGTACTAAATAAGAAATGAAGAAGTTTAAATTTCCAATAATTTCACTGCTACATATTATCACGTTTTTTTTCCCTCGCAGGGTAGACAGAGCCCAGGTCTAAAAAACCTAAAAGCCACATTAGCATGTTGAATTTCACTACTGTTGTGCACATACATATACATATGTACGTACATACGAGCAATTATCTCTTATTCACTGAACTTTCGACTGTTCAAACCAGCTCACAGCTCATCGAATATCATATTTGATTACTAATATATATTATTAACATATTTACGACGCGTATCGAATTTAACAGCGCATAGCAACAAATGATAAACCGCCGCTCCTTGTTCAAATAACCTATTGGCACTTTCAATCAGCCGTCTCTTCGCACCTACTACATTCGCATATAAAGTGCCAAATTGTGATGTTCTAATGCGACATAGTTCTTTAATTCAATGCGCTGTTAAGCGTTGGAACTTTGTCAAATTGTATTGCCGACATATTTTAAAGCTTGTCTGTTGACCGTAACGAAATGTAAAAAGGTTGTATGTGCTTCGAAATCGGACCAACATTAAGACTGTGTTGAGCTAAAAATGTGTTATATGATTATTCACATCACATTCGGAATTTCCTAATGAAGAAGATTGTTATCCGTTTATTATTAATGGATGGCCTTGAAATTATCGAATGGACATGTTTAACAGGTATTTGGACATCACTGACAAAGTACATACTTATTCTAATTAGCAGTTAGCCAGGTGTCATGTTCTAGAGGAAGGGACCACACATACGTGTAATAACTCATACATAACGGATCTGGTATGATAATACTCGTTGTAACTATCTACATACATAATAATAAAACAGTAGCGGAACCGAATTTGTACAATAAATATTTTTTTATTTTTACCTTTTTCCAAAATGTTTGTTGTCTGTTAGAGTATCACGCAAGAACTACTGGTCTGATTTACTTAAAATCTGGCATGGATAAGATCAACAACTGTTATTAAAGAAACCCTTCTTTAATAACAGTTGTTGTACTATATACATAGTTTATCCCGGAAAAAGGTAAAGTTCCTGTAGAAAAAGCACGCGAGGGAAGCCAAAGGCAAAAACTAATTTAAAATAAAGACTGATAATTTCAACCAATTATCTACTTGATTTATTTTAATAGTACATGTTGGTTTCATTTCTGCTTTCAGAAATTAAAAAAAAAATATATTCAAATAAGTAGGTATCTCTTTTAATACCGAACGATGGAAGGCCGGCGATCAGGGTGTAAAAATTCTGTCAAGTTGAGCATGAATAGTATAACTTAACATGCTGCTAACTGCTAGTAGTTTTTCGGTTTTGCAAACATAATAAAAGAAAAATAAATAACAGAAAAAAATTACGTTCAAAGCGATACATCCTGTCTTAAAATAAAACATCTTAATTGTATTTATTGCCATAATATCCGATCTTGGTGTTCGATGCACCACAGCTGAGGATGCAACCAGGAACACTTTCAAATGCGGAGGATTTTCCAATATCTCATCAAATATGGATATATTGCTAATGAATATATTGATATGATAAATATGGATATGCAGGATATATTGGCTAGCATCTTATTACTTATTCGTAGGCTAGTACAAACAGACACACACACACACATAGCGGTCAAACGTATAACACCCCTCTTTACGTCGGGGTTTAAAAATTAGTACCCACTAGTTTCCCCGGGCATACAGGTCCTGGCAACAGCCAAAAGTAATTATTACTAATCTAGCGAAATAAACTAAAAATAAAGCTTTAAAAACTGGTTTAAATATTACAAAATATTCTAATTTATAAGTAAGAAAGCAATAAACCCAACACGGTAACACCGCACCGCGACATTAAACAATCCGGTATGGAAGGATGAGCTCACGTTCTGGGTAAAATTACAGAAATACTCGAATTTGAAAATGAATTATGTTTTATTGCTAGCCCTGAATTTTATGTCATTATTAGAACACAAAAGAAATCTCTCAAATATTTATTTATTTATTTACTTCTTACAGCTATCATTACAGGATTTGGTACCTAATGCGATAGTGTAGCTATTTCAATCTATAGCAAATTACCATTAATGACATCCTTGTAAATTCACTCAAAGTGCAACAAAATAGGTCGATCTCCTCAGCTACCTGATTTAGATAGCGCAGTGCCCGCGTCAGTGGGGCCTCCTGGAGCAGATTGGTTTGCGCGTGAGGCACTGCCATTATTATAATTTAAGGAATAAACTGTTATATAGGAAGGAAAGAGATTGATTGTTATAGTAGCGTTTTTCAAGAACCAAATAAATCGAATTCTACTATATATTAATCAATAGTCAAGCCTGACTACTTCGATTTTACAATCGTTTTGCAGTAAAATTACCAAACAAATTATAAAACATTTCTTTTTCGGTGGAAACTAAATAAATACTGGAGTCATAGTCAAACGAAGGATTTCCAAATGACGCCATCCCACACACAAGGACAGCAAAAGAAAATGAAGGTCGCTGTGTGTCGCTCATCTCATATTATGTGACTGGATTGCACAATGTCATGATCTAACAAAGTCGTTACCTTCTTGTGATTCCAGAGCACGTTGACGGAGGGCTTTCCGCGGCGGAAATCACTCTGGTCGATGACGTCATCGTGGATCAGTGACGCCGAGTGGATCATCTCGCTGATCATCGCCACCTGTCGCTGTGACGGCAGCAGCGCACTGTCAAACACCACATACATTATAAATGTGATAACGACAACGTCCGGTTCAGGTCTTGACATTCCCTTCCCGCGTCGCTGTTTCCCGACTCGTACAATTTAGGGATTTTCAAGGCAAGAGTGAAGGCGTTATTTGAGTTTGCCTTTACCACCCTAGACCTTATCGTTGCTTCCCATCAGGCAAGATGGAGGTCAAACGGACTCAAATTTACGATAAAAAAATCAAGGAATGCACGTTTTAATCAAAGTTTTAATTCTCAATGAGATGGCAGCACTGACTGAGTTGTAGAGTGCGATGAGCGGCTGTCATTGGATAATATTTGACAAGCAGCAACAACTGACACATTGTTGGCTAATAACAGATTACCAGAACCGAAGTCTCAGTGCTGCCGCCACTTATTTCAGAACTTAAAGAACAAAAGTTAAAGAAAAAAAATATTTATGCCAAATACCGGTTACGTGCGAGTATGATCCGCACACACTAAGGGTTCCACCGTAGAATATGTAACTACAAAAAACGCCTCAAAAAACACGTTTCTGGTATCTGTAACTCTGATGATCGCCCCTCCCAGTCCAGCCCAGGACCCAGTCCCTAATCCCCTTCTTTGCGAGCTCTCTTGCAGGAAAAACTAATTTTTTTTGCATGGACTGTTCTTGATTACTGTAGTTTAACGTGTCAATAAAAAAATTGCAGAATCCTTGACAGCGCATCGAAAAGAATCACCTAAAATACCGTTTCTTGTATGGGACCTTCTTTTAATTCAAATCTGTTTTTATATTTGTTGTTATTAATTTATTTATTTATATTAGGGAAACATACAGTTATAGCGGCAATAAATAAACAATCTATACAATACAACAATAGTTCATTATCATCAGGTCTATTTAGTCTCCACTGCAGGAGCATGACCCTCTCTGTACTACTGGAGCCATACTTGGACAGAGTAGTCAGAGGATTCGGCCTACAACAATAATAAAAACATTGTAATTGAACAAATGAAAAACCTGTGAAAATATCTTGTCTCGCTATCACTTTTCAAAAGGTACAGGCCTGTGATAGACGGACGGACGGACGGGCGGCAAAGTGGAGGTTTAGTAATAGGGACCCTATTACTAAACCTCCACTTTGCCGCCCGTTGGCACTTTGATACGGAACCCTAAAAGCCAATATATATTTAACGTTGGTACTGTATAATGATTTGTGACTTAACGATGATCACGAGGAACTTATTCTGTTTATTTTTCTACCTACATCATGTAAATAACTTCTGAATTGCTAAATATGTAAACATCCGAGAGTACATATGTATGTATTGTTCTTTTACACATATTTAACATGTATTGCAGTAATAGGTTACAATTCAATAACCTTGGTGGCAAGTGTGCACTTTAAAATTAACACCTGCTTGTAAGGAATGCTTTAGTATGACAACCACAGCTACTTAAACCACAAGTATCGAATGTTTACATAATTACGTTAAATTAGTGACTTGCCAATTTTAATAAACAAAATGTATTTACACTTTGTATAAGAAAAAGTTACATACATAATCGTAATCCTATCCTTACTAATATTATAAATGAAAAAGGGAGTTCGTTTGTTTATCAATTTGTTCACTTATTCATTTGTTTGTTTGTGACGCCCTCACGCCGTAGCTATTAAACCGATCATAATAAAATTTTTCATACACGTTCTTTGGAGTACGGTGAAGGACGTGGTAGGTTTAAGCCGAAAAAAGGAATGTTGCCGAGGTGGCGATATCTATTCCTCAATAAACAAGGTAAACCTCCGAGCAATCAGTAACGATATATCACTAATACACACTTAGGTGATTTATAAAGAATTCTGTGTGCAATATTTATCTAAAGCATTTATCGGATTTTATTAAAATATTCTTCGCGTGTAGGTAAAGGGCTGTCTGTGGCATATCTTAGGAGAAACGTGAGCCTACTCCTTAATAGAGATTTACTATTCATTTATTAAAATTTAGTCGATATACTTTTAGCACGTGTGGGTTTTTCGCATGCATTCCTAAAAGATGTGTCAAATTAAAATAAAATAAACTTATCACAATCATAGATAAATATAATATAATAATATCCTGTGGTTTAAATAAACGCCATTTAAAATTCAAAACAATTTTTCAAACACATAACTTACTGGGTATAAAGTGTACCCACGATATCTGAAGGGGAACGGAAGGTTAGACTTATAACTTACTGGGTGTAAGTGTACCCACGATATCTGAAGGGTTACCCGACTTCAAAAAAGAAGGTGGTTCTAAATTCGTCATAATCTTTTATTTATTTTTTAGTATGTTACCTCTTATTTCTGTTATTTATGAACTGGTTGAAAAGCTTCTATTATTCAAAAGGGCGTCTACTTCCCAAATTGTCTCATTTAAAGTTGATTAAAATAGATTCAGTACCTAGTTCGGTTGGAGTCTGTTTTTACCTAAAAGAAAATCAGTTATCATATAGATAGTTATTTGTTTTTTTTTTTAAGAGTTTTACATAATCATACTACTAACCCAGCCGGAACTTGGTAAGATTTTCATAAAGCCGGGTCAATCGTTCAAGGATATTTGGAGGAAAAATTTACCGTGTCTGTTTTTTACCTAAAAGAAAATCAGTTATCATATGGATAGTTATTTGTTTTTTAGAGTTTTACATATCCATACTACTAACCCAGCCGGAACTTGGTAAGATTTTCATAAAGCCGGGTCATCCGTTCAAGGATATGTGGAGTAAAAATTTACCGTGATATATTTCTGTTTATGACATGCGCGTGTTCGTCCTTAGTTCGTAAGTTTATTGTAGCAGGGAAATATTGTACTACTCGTAGGTTTAAGGACGCACACAATAGTGCGCATACTCCTTTAACCTTTTGCCGTGATAATTCGGAATAGGCAATAGCGAAACGTGACAACATTAGAGGTTCATTTAAAAAAAGAAACACACCTCCAAGGTTCTCACAAGACATTGAACTATCGAGCGTGTGGTCTGATGACCGACACCGCCAGCAATCTCAAACTATTGCCAAACATCAACACCTGCGCAATAATCTTCATTCAGCAACTATGGATTAAGATATGACTTAGCACACACACTCATACACATATGAAAATAATTTCGACTATACGATATTTGGAAGGGAAATATCAAGGCGAAAGAAGCCAAATACTCAAGTTGCTCGAATGTTAATTAATTGACCGCCTCTAAGAGCTTGATATGTGCATTTGTGCGTCTCTCTGCGAACGAAGCGAGTCACATATGCGCATCGTTTGCCTGTAGACCCGGGGGTCCTGGGTTCGATTCCCACCGGAAGCATACTTTGTTTAGTTGTTTCCAGTTTGGTTAGGACATTGCAGGCTTGAATCACCTGATTGTCTGATAATAAAGACGATTCCGTGCTTCGGAAGGCACGTTAAGCCGGTGGTCCTGGCTGCCATCTGGTAGTCGTTAAAGGAACCACGTCAGAGGCCGAGAGGCGGTTCCGAAGAACTCTGACACCAGGGTGTGCATGGTCGGTTGACCGTGACACCTACTCGAAATGATGATGACATATGCACAAATTAGCTCAAGCATATATTCTATTCTTTCTCTATCTACCCCTTTTTCTACGAGGCCACTCACTAATCAGTAAGGGCTGGTTTAAAATCAGGGTGTCAAAGCATCATCAAAAGCTACGATAGTATTTAATCTTTAATCATATCTAATAAAAAATCGTGTATTTTAATGTCCGCAAAATACCAAAAAATTCTTGTCCGGTCACCTGCAAAAGTCCATACATAGCCTAAAGAAAACCAATTGCACTGATTAGTAATACATAAGCATACACTTTTAGCAATATCATGAACCTTATGCCCGTATCTTTATCTAAACACGGATTTTTAACCAAATTCTATATGAACTTTTGCAAGTGACCGTATATAAGGTTAAAACCGAATTTACGAAATAGCCTTGTGCCAATTGAACTTTATGTAAACCGCACATCGACCGTGACAAATAATGAACATTTGGGAGGTTAGGTAACTAGTGCCCCATTAGGATTTGATGATAATAATGAGTTCAAGAGATTTTCAGATTTAAATCCTTTTCATTTTTGAGTGTTTAAATAATTAACATTATAATGCCATGAAACGATCAGTTTGTAACAATAATTAAAGACAAAGAAAATAATTTTCAGTACATAAATAATATAAATATTTCACTCACCTATTTTCCCCATATACGTGATAATTGACTGCCCTCGCCATCAGAATGGCGACCATGGGCCTGAGAGCTTTGCCTTGCCCGTCGAAGTAGTATGTAGCTATGGTGTTTAGTTCAGCCTGGTTCGTGTTTTTCTCCAGCTCCTGTTGGGCAAAAGAACTACAGTCGAGTTTAATCTAAATCTTTATGTTCATTGCCCTACGAATATCATTAACATTATAAAATTCATAGTACCTATACTTTCAATTCATTAAGTAATTTAATGAAAAAGTATGAAAAACCGGTCAAGTGCGAGTCGGACTCGCACATGAAGGTTTCCGTACCGTTATCTATATTAAGTTAAAAATTATTAAAAATATTTTTATTATATGATGTTAAACAAAACATTTATACTATTCGCATTTTTTCTTTTATCTATACGACGTTGCTTCGCACCAAATTTCAAGATTCTGAGTTCACGGGAAGTACCCTGTAGGTTTTGATTCCCTTGCGAATGTCGAAAAAACACGAAAATTGCAACATAAACGGCTGTATCTTTTGATTGCGTTGGCTTAGAAGTTTGATTTTTTCACAGATCCAAGGGACAGTAGACCTGAGTATTTGATATGAATTTTGGCTTGATACCTCAACGCGTTCCTGAGAAAAAGGGTCTTGACAGACCGGCAGACAGACAGACAGACGGACAACCGTGTGATCCTATAAGGGTTCCTTTTTACCTTTTGAGGTAAGGAACAAGTATCACGTAATTTTCCTTTGCGGGATAGAAAGAGGCCAGATGTTTAAGACCTAAAGCCGCGTTATGCATGTTGGCGGGCGTTAGGCTGAAAGCGGTAATCAACTATCATGATTCCTCCGATTTTCGTCTCTTGTTAACGGGTAAACCGATTTTGATAAAACATGTTCTTCGCCAGAAAACCCGCTTTATAAATCGGTTCAAAACACACGCACACGCACACACAGAAGTCAAACTTATAACATACCATCTTTTGCTTCGGGGTTTAAAACCCAAAAGCATTGATGACATTGCGCCGCAGAAAGATTATATTTTATTTAAAGATATTGTAAATAATCTGTTGAAATTGTAAGCAATCTGTGTTTATTTAATCGACATCAGGCACATCACACATTTAAATGCCTATTTCCAGTAGGCCTCGCCTAACAGGTTCTACAATTTGTAAATAGTACCTATAAGGATTTCCAGTAGACCTCGCCTAAAAGGTTTAACAATTTGAAAATAGCATTTTGCGAACCAAACTTGAATTTCTACTGCATATCACATAATTTTGAATTATAGTAATTTTTTAACTGTTTAAATTTTCATTTATCGTATCCTATAGCCAATAATATTTCGCCCCTGATATTATAACCTAGTGCTACGAGATCGATTTCGTAGAAGTTCTACGAAATAAAGCTACGTTGACGCTACGACTCCGCCTACATTTCATCGTTTTAACGTGAAGAGAAGACAATAATAAATGACTAGCAACTCTGACAGAAACAAGAAATAACAGCAAAAGGGAAACATCATCAACTTTAATCTTGCATCATACATATATTAGAAAAATAAACAAACAAACTCACTTTCACATTTATAATATTAGTAAGGATTAACTGGAGAACAAAACGTTGTCCGTTGTGCCATTTCACTTTATATCTTCGGTAAGTTCCTATATAATTGCAATAGTTATCCAACATTAACATTGTAAAAAATAAACCAGACAGGCAAATGATTAGATAATCTTTCGAAGATGCATTTTTAAATTCCAATTTCCTTTGGATAACAAGATTTTTATGTTTGTTTATATTCACTTAGCTCCGAGCGTTTCCTGGCTTGAAGGAATAATATTATATGACTTTATGAGGAAGGTCACGAAAGTGAACTGTACTTTAGTGCAACAAGTATCTTTATAAACAATATTTGTTGATATGTAACTTACTGAAGAATCATCAAATATTTTGATAACATTATTTTGGAACCTTGTATTTAATTCTTCTTTACGCAAATGTCCTCTAACTCGTTTACAAAACAATGCATCTCCAAAGTCAGATTGTGAAAATTATGTCTAAACCATTATTATTGTTACAGAACAATCGCATTGTGTAGAGGCAGGATGCATAATTCACATAATTGCCCTTACTTATGTATCTTACCGAAATGATCTACGAGTATAATTGTACAAAGGATATGGTAAACTATTTTGTTAATTATTGTATTGCGGAAGTGTCGTAACAATCATTAATGCAAACTTTATTATCAGAACAGGAAAATTCAAATAACACTAACAAGATTATGATTCAACACATAAATTATTATATCAATATAACGTTTTATTAGCAACAACTTCATTGTCCGCCTCCATAGACCACAAGTACGATTATTTTTTAAGGTTATTGGATTATAAAAATAGCCTGAGAACACGTTAAATAACAAAAGGATAAATTGTTTGTATTGTTTGTAGGTTGATGAACATTATAAATAATATAAAGAAATAAGAAATATAAAAAAAAACATTATAGCAATAATGTTAATCAACCTACAAATAAAAAAAATTATCCTATTTCACAGATGCACTGATTGCTAAATGTTATTTGTATGGATTAGCTGAAGCCCTCGGGTTTCATGTGCTAAACTTGGCACCCAAATCAATATTATTATTGAATAATGGTCTCCGAGGATAAAGCATCCTGGCGCCGCATTACGAGGAGGCCCGTTCCCAGATGAACTAGGAAGAGGGCAGGAGAAGGAAGCTAGTGTTTAATTCTATTGAACTCTATAACATGCAAAAGTTTATTTTCTACCGCGTAACTAGGCCATTCAATAGGAGAATTGTAACGATTTAAATTACTGAATGAAATGACACCTCTCTACCCTTCAGCCACTCAACTAATGTTGCCCTTTTGCTGCACATTTTTCCGTCGTGCAGCCATTATGGAGCCCATTGACTGAGTTGGCGAGTCACCACCAGTCTATTTTATCCGTGTGTATTAACATTGGTGCCATATTTATTTTCATACTCCAGAAATGAATGGCTAATGGTTTGTACCATTAGCCATTCATTTCAATAGCCCTAAGAGTAGTGATCCTTTATGTCAATAGGTTTGCTTTTGGGGATTGCCTGTGAGCACATTTCTTTGGTTTGTTTACAGTCATGACCTGGATAGTGCTCAACCCTTTTTTATAGCAAACGTCTCACAAGGCCGCTACATGCTGAACATATGTACCCATGCAAGTCTCTAAAAGACCGGGGTACGACGGAAGAGACAATAAAGTAATATTTTATTCAAAAATTGGTGCTGACAGACAATCTGTAGTTGATTGGAGCCTGCCTGTGCTAAGAGACGCCGTCATCCATTACCATAACAGTTGTTGTATTCAATATATTATAATGGTATGAACATGCTAACATTTGTTTCTTAAAACTTGAATAACAAAGTACAAAACAACAGAAATAACCTAGTGCAAAAAAATCCCTGTGTAAATAATTGCCTGTCTGTCATGTATGTCCATCGGTCTGTGTGGGATCCTGGTGGGACTTAAATAAAAGAGTGGACTGTTCAAGGGTGGCTGGTTTATTAAATAAATACATTTAAGGAAAAAATCTTAATGCAATGCGCCTATAGCCGCGGTGGTTAAGCGAAGAAGAGGTATTGGCCCGTATCGACGGTGGGGTCTGCGGCCGGTGCTTCATTGGCCCCCCGATCCCCGCAGCTGATCCTCGGCAGATGGGGCGAAACGTCGCGACAGTCTGTTTGATTTTATTTTTAAGAATTCGCAATCAAATAGTTTTATGTTTTTTATAATATATATATATATAGTCTCATGTTTATTTTTTTTTAAATATTATGTGTAGCAAACTGCATATATAATTTCCTAACAGTTAGTAGACCAGTTACTACTTTTATAAATACACGCATTCGGCAAATTCCACAGTCAGGAACTTATTTTATAAAGCACCTCCTCAGACGGAAATACAATACAATGAATTAGTACCGATTGTACTAACGCGATATATTTTTTCGTAAGAAGACTCTTTCATATAGTATTGTTAATTTTATTTCAGTTTTAGGGATCACACGTCTACCTGGCAACCGATATATCTCACAAATCGCAACACTAATTGTTTTACGTTTTATCAGATGTCACTGTCAATTTATTTAAGGCGGCTTAATTATTTAAACAAACTACTTACTTTAGTCCGCGGTTCACAATAAAACGACTATCTACACTACCATTAATGGTAAAATAAAAAATGGCGTAGATAAAACCGGGTTAGTTTTAATTGAATATGTCATACATATCAGTATAATTTCCCTTTATTATTACCTTACAATGATCTACAGACTGCAAACAATAATGTTATTTGTTGATCAAGGCCGTTCCAAAAAAACATTGTCACAAATATCGAGCATCTATGAAAAAAAACGCGCTAATTTCTATTAGTGTCATGTCAATGTCATATTTCGTCACTTCGCGTAATGTGTTTTAAGAGACGATTACCATTTTCCTGTGAATTGGCCCAGAGAATAAATAACCTATTTAACTGATAAGGAAATTTGTGTCATCGATACGAGTAAACATAGTGTTAAGTAACGAATGAAAAATTTGTACTAACTTTACTGGCGATTAACTGCACTATTGTTAAGTGTATGCTTCACTAGATACTTGGTTTCAATCTGTTTCCTTTTAGTTTGCGAAAATGACGTCACTTTCGTCTGTCGCGGAACGAAGCATAGTTTCTGCATAGCGTGGAAGCCGGAAAGAAGGTCAATGTTCAAGTTTCGCGCAGTTTCACGCAACGCACTTTCCATTGCTGGGCCTATCTCAATACCCACTCATTATTACGGAATTGAATAGATAAAAAAAATGATTTTGTATTAAGTTGAAGAAACGTCTCAATTCGGATTAATAACACCATTCAAGAAATCGGTCTTACTATATTCATATATTCTATTGTATAAGCTGCGTTATACCTAATGAAGAAACAGCTTTGTAAAAAATGCTGCTACTAATATACTCTAGACTAGAGCTATGCCAACACTTACCGAACAAAAAAGGAACCAGTTCCATTTGATACAAAAATACCCAGATGCCAGCTGATATGGTAATACAAGGCGTAGGAAACGGGTGTTTAGAAATGTGCAACTGGCAACGTCCACGTAGGGGGCCTAGTTTTAGACGAGTTTTCCAACAGAAAGTAGGTAGGCGAGAAGCAGCCATTGCAAATATCGTAGAAAACAGCTAGCGACGTATTTAATTGAAACTCAAGACAATCGCGTTTAAACGTTAAAATAATTGTGAATGATTTTGATTCCAAATAAATTTCAATACTTATTTTCATTTGTGTCATTCGGTCACAAAGAAACAGTTTCACTTTCATACATACATAACAGACTATTATAATGTATGTACATAAATATTAATGATGGATTTCAATAATTATATACCCGTCACGTTCTTTAACTTTAAGAAGTGTTCTGAATATAAATATTGCAATAGGTATAAAAACTAAATTTTAATGCTTCCTCATACAAAAAAATAATTAAACAGTTTAATGTGTAAATAATGTGTAATTTATACATAAATTAAGCAATTTACATACAATTAACGCAAATCGTCAATCTTTAACAATGTGGTCGAAAGACTGATAAATGTTTGTTTTGTTTTTCGTATGTGTGTGTACGGACGGCCAACACAGGTACTGGTGTACCTTTTTTGAAAAAGATTTTTAATCAGATATCAAGACTAATCTTATACCTTTAAACGAGCAATCCTTGTATATATGTTACGGTTAGAGTGATTAATTAAAAATTATTAATAATTGTCTATCATTATTAATAATTACCGAAAGTACAGGTAAAAGTGAGAAATTAATCACATTTGTCGGTGATTATTAATAATGTAACCTTAGTACCGATAAATGTAATAACTATCGATAAAAATAAATGTACACTGGCGATTTTTTTCTCGATCGGGCAACAGAGGTGCGGGCAGGGATGGCGAGGCGGCGTGCGGGATGTGCGAAAGGCCACGCGAAGATTTGCCTTCTTGGATACTAAAACTGATGTAATTTTCCAAAACTACACCGAATAAAACCTAGAAATTGACACTCACGTCGATTTATAATGAAAAGTCACGTCCGACATCTTAGATTATATAGGTAACTGACGTCATTTTCGAGATATGCACCTCTACACCCCAAGAACCTAGAAAACGACACTCATGTTGGTTTATCATGAAAAGTCGCGCCCGCCATCTTGGATTACATAACTAAGATAAAAACCCAAAAAACGACCCCTTTGCAGGTTTTTCATGAAAAGTCGCGTCCGCCATCTTGGATTCCAAAAATTACATCATTTTCAAGATCTCCACCCTAAAATAGACACTTACATATTTTCATGCCTGTTCCCATGGTTGTAATCTCGAGGCCTTTTTACTACTTTGATCACAAGAGGCCTTCTTGATGGTGATGACGAGTCTATAATTTTGCCATTTTATATTAATAGCAGGTGTCCGATCCTTGGCAATAACCTAGCACAAGTCCAGCCACATTTCAATCTCATAAATTTGTCTTTCATAATGCAATAGTTTCTGCTCCAGCCTAGACCTGTTCAAGGACATATCATACATTGGTATTTCCAGAAACAAGTTCTGGCTGGAGACCAACTTTACATCAATTTCTCCAAAGTGCCTCTTCATGTTGGATATATATCTATCTATGGATATATATCTAATACTAATAACGTTTTATTTTAGAAATACATTTCTATAACATAGGTTAGTACCAAAAATAAGCTTATAAACTAGGGTTAGTAAAGTGAGCCAAATAAAAATATTAAAAACTAAAGTTATTTTACATTGACACGAGCAAGTCTCGAGTCAACGTGGACTCTGTTCCAGTAGCTCAAGATAGGGCAGCAATAGCGACTCCCTTTCGCTGCCGAGAGGCTGTTCTCTTACTCTTTTAACTTTGTTTATTAAGAGTACAGATTAAGAGGTGATTATTGTTGTCAGTTTCTTTAAAACAAGTACCTACCCTTATTTGTGTGATCTGAGACAAGCACTGTTATATGTGTCATATCTTACGAATAAGTAGTATCGTCGTCATATCATATTCTTAATAAATACCTGCTGGACTAATAACTTTGGGTTTTTTTATAACTTTTACCAATGTGTGTAGTGAATTATTAATAATAACTACCAAAAGTAATAAATTTCAGTTTTTTATTCACATTTACCAAAACACGAGGTTATTATTAATAATGTAATAAAATTATTAATAATTTTCGATTAATCAAATTTACCGTAACATATATATTTATATGTATATAAATTTATTTCTATGATCTCGGAAACGACTCTAACGATTTCGCTGAAATTTGGTATATAGGGGTTGTCGGGGGTAAACAATCGATCTAGATTAGTCATATGTTTGGAAAAACGAGTGTTTTCGAGTTTTCATGCAGAATATGGTCGCTAATTTCGTCTTGCCGGCCACTGTCCGTCTGGTCCAGCGCCGCGGACGGCAAGAAACGAGTTACGGGTTCGAATCCCGCTCGGTGAATTACTTTTTATTTCTATATGTATAATTTTATATATATTATTTTAATTTTTATTGTTTTAAGACAAGTTTTAAAAAATGTAGTTAATGTTTGAGATAACTATATATATTTCTCATAAATATAGATTATCACCTAAACACCACCATATTACAACAAATAGTAATAACCGACCGAAGCTCGGTCGCCCAGGTACTATTATATAATGGAAAGATTTTATTGTTTGTGTGTTTATTTGTAATAGATAATGTTAACAAGTCAAAGAAAGAATAAACACGACTGCCATGCCAAAAAAATAAAGCCAGTGTTAGTCAGGGTGAGGGGTCATGGACGGATTCCAACGACACCCCAACATCCAAATCTGTTAATGTGACATCCAAAGCCTTTTATGAGTTATGGTGAAATGGAAACTCACAAACATACATGAACTCTATTAAATACATTACACTAACTTTGTGGGCAGTTGTGTAAAAGCTATAAATTAAAATCAATGTTTCCTTCTTTAATCAAATATTCGTAGTCAAAATACCAATAAAAACCAATTAAAAAAATATATTTCACCTTTAGAAAGCTCTCTTATCAGCGAGTAAAATAGGCTAAAATGTACGCGAAGTGGCAGTAAAACAACTATATACAAAAAAATCTATAGAAATATGAATATTAAGCAAGAGTGATCAGTACTGTGTAGTACAATTAATGCAATTATGATCGATGTGCAAATTACGAAACAGCAAGTCATGGCGTGCAAACACGTCATGACTTTGACACACTTGACGATCAATGGACACAGCCCGGCAATCAATGTTTCCTTCTTTAATCAAATATTCGTAGTCAAAATACCAATAAAAACATTAGCAGTATATAGTCTAGTACGCAAACACTTCGAAATAGTTTTAAGACCTGTCACTATAGTCCGAAAGCCGATGAAAAATACACGAGTAGGTCCTTGAGGCACTGTGAAAACTTGTGTAATTATTATACTTGACGGACACCTAAATGTTGCAGTTATGGAACCACCAAATTTTTTACATAGGTAAATTTGTACCACACAAAAAAATTGTCAGGTATTTGGAAATATTTAAAGACTTTAAAATTAACATGGAATAGAAAAATTAAAATTTGAAGTAATTTGGTCGGTAATAAAAGGTAGTAGTACAGTCAATGAAGGCAAAAATCAGCCACAACCTCCGATTTCGTTGAACCTCCATAGATTTGGATAAAAATTTGGGATTGAGTATGTTTTACCCTCTACTTCAAAAGTGACATATGCTCGTCTTGCGCTTTTTGCATTTTAGGGGTGAAATTCACCCCTATGGTTAAAAATGGGAAAAATGAAGATTTAACCATTCCGACTTAAGTAATTGTGTTTAATTAGATAAAATACATGTGTTTTAATATTTATATGCATGATTTTAACTAATTTTTCAACCCTTTTAGCAACCACCCCTTAAATCTAAAATATTTTTTTGTATTTCTGAGTTCTAAAATCGCATATTAACATTACACAAACAATTTGTTTATATGATATAATTTTTGGTTGATCGTGAAATTTCATCCCTTAAAAACTACCCCCATACTGCAGAATCAGTGTAAAAATTGGTTTCAAAAACTTCAACCTATTAAATAGTATTACTGAAGTGAAATCTTATTTACTGAGATTTAAAATATTTATTTATTTATTGCATTATTTTTCACCCTTGAAAACTACCCCTTATCATAATAACAAAGGAATATTTTTTTATCAGCTTTAATTAGAATCGTTTTTAATAGATAAGATAAATCTATACTATAATATTATATAGCTCAAGAGTTTGTTTAAACGCGCTAATCTCAGGAACTACTGGTTCAAATTGGTAAATTCTTTTTGTGTTGGATAGTCCATTTATTAAGGAAGGCTTTAAGCTATAAAACATCACGCTGCGAGTAATAGGAGCAAAGCATCAATAAATAATGTTTTGAAAACGGGGGAAAATTATTCATCTATACTAATTGATCACAATAACAGAAGTTGCCTCGGACGAAGTTGCGGGCAACAGCTAGCTTTTATTAATTTATTTTAAACTTTTCTTTTACTTTCTCTTCCTTCAAAATACATATACAAATACCCATAAATGTAGTTTCCCTATATTAAATGCATACCAAATCTCTGCTCCAATTTTTTTTCCAAATAATTATAATTTGTTTTTTTACCATAACTCCGTTAATTTTTAAGATATCAAGTTCATCTAAAAACCATTTGAAAGGTAATTTTAAGAGCTAGTAGATCATCTTAAATTGAAAAAAATAAAGCCCTTATTTTTAAAAAGATAAAGGGTTAAAGGGTAGCGGTTACATGGTTCTCGTAGTAAAAGTTTAGCTTTGAGCACCTCTATCTCGGTTATTTTTCATCCTATAAAAATAAAAAAGAAACCAAAGTCTTTCTTTAAAAACAACTCAAATTTCGTTCCTTATCATTTTTTACGGATATCCAATATTTTTGAAGTTATTTTCAAAAGAAAATGACATTTACGAAAATTTTAAAAGTTTGGATTTTAATAAATCATACTTTTTTTTCGAAAATAAGCACTCTAAATCAGGAAAAATTTTTGAGGTCATCACTTAAGCTAAAAAAAAAGAAAGTCCTTTAGGGATATTCATAAATTTGAATTTTTGTTGAAATGGTGAAAGTTATATTTTCGTTTTTTCCAAAAAAAATTGAAAGTGTCATCTTATTTTTATCATAACTTGCTCAATTTTGATGCTCTCTGTACAAACTTAATAAGTTTGTACAGAGAGATTATATATATTATTAGAAAGGTATTTTAAGATACTTTAAAAAGTGTTCGGAAGTATATGGCATAAAATTTCCCGGTTTCCCGTTATTTAAGTTTGAATACTAAGATTGAAGTACTCGCCGAAAAAAAATATACATAAAATTACCTATAGCTCAATTTGAATTAATATTAAAAGGTATTTCAAAATATGGATTTGTTTGTTTTTTTATTAGCTTCAATTTTATTAATTACACATTTTTTGTAAAAACTCATAGTTCTTGAGTTATTTATGAAAAACCGCTTTAAAACATGTATTTTTATGACGAAAAATTACAATCTTTGATCTTTAATAACTCAGAAAGTATTGATTTATTCCAAAACCTTTATATAACAAATTTTACTTAGAATTTATCTCTTTATCGATTCCTGGGGTAATTTTTATTAAAAGAATTTTCACCCCTAAGAAGGGGTGGCATCCATCCCCAGGGCAATAGCGCAAGTTGGCACTATGTCACTTTTGTTTCTTAAGGTATCCCCCACCTCCTCACCAATTTTCATGAAAATCGATGGAGATTCAACGAAAACAGAGGTGAAAACCTTCATTGACTGCACTATAGAGAAAAATAAGGTTTCAGGCATTGAGGTTTTGAGGAAAGTAATATATTGAGATATAAAATTTCATGTATATCCAAAAAGGCCCCCAAAATTAATAAATACTTGAGAGATTTATAGTGCAGTGCCAAAAAATGTAAGTAGTGGGGGCCTTATGACATACGTGCGTAACTTAAAATATTTTTCAACTTATCTCTTAGTCTCATCTTTTCAAAAACCAAAGAACAATTTGTAAAAGATCCCTTTCCATCTTGACCCGACTAACTATTTATTATTTAATTCGATCCCCGAATTAAAAAAAAGAATACTTATAGTATAGGATCCGAGTATAGATCGACCTTCAGTGAACTGGTGAATGGATGAAAAGTATTTTATATTAAACTAGCTGTCGCCCGTGGCTTCGTCTGCGGCAATTTCTGTTATTATGATTAATTAGTTTTTTTATTAGTATAGATGAATAATTTTACCCCTTTTCAAAACATTTTTTATTGATGCTTCGCTCCTATTGGTCGCAGCGTGATGTTTTTTGCCTAAAGCCTTCCTCAATAAATGAACTATCCAACGCAAAAATTATTTTTCAATTTGAACCAGTAGTTCCTGAGATTAGCGCGTTCAAACAAACAAAGAAACTCTTCAGCTTTATAATATTAATTAATTATATTAGTATGGATTAAATTTTAAATATGTTAATTAAATATATTGCAAGTGGGTTGACAAAAAAAATTATAACCTATTATTTAATTCAAAATACTTTTCACCATTAACCAGTTCGGTGAAGGTCGTTCTATACTTGGATCTTAGACTATTATGTTCTGACAGATTAACAAATGTGAAGTCTTTCCTAAAAAGATATATTTATTGTTACCTACCACACGCTGTCACCGTACACAATATAATGGTTATTGCAGCATACTTTTGTTTTTAATTAACTATAAAAATGTAACAAAATCCTTACCGATCTTATGTCTTCATAAATCCCATTGAGGTCATCTTCGAGTAAGCGATAAGGATCGACGATCTGTGTGCCGTAGTCTGGGAGAGAGCCGGTGCTTGTGCTCTGAAGACTGGACGCCAAGCGGCGCGCCACGCCGGTCACCGCCGCCGACGCTCCGGCAGACCCGCAAGCCGGTCCGCATGTGGCTACTCTCTGAAACAATTATGACATTGGTTACAACTACATACCATACAAACTTATCACGTCTTCATCTCTTACGGGATGAACAGTTCCTTGTGCCAAGAAACTATAGGTTTAGATTTGTGCCCATTTCACGACCGGTTTTTATCCGGTTACCCTACTACGGCTCCGGATTATGTGCTTCGCGCGTATCTGTATTTTTGTATTGTACATTTCTTTATTACATCATGTCTTCCAAACAACTGGATGGATTTTGACAGTTAAGGTATCGTAAGGTTCGTTTTAAAACCCAAATAGTTTTTGTTAAAGGGAAGACAACCTTTTTTTAATTTTTGATATAATACTACTTCTTACACCTATTTAATAATAAATAAAATAATGATAAATTATATGTTTTCGTTTACTCACAAACCAGCATGGAAGCAATCACAGTTTAATAATATCAAATACTTTTATTTTCAGGTCTGTGGCTAACACTCGTGTCAAGCTGCCAAGTGCATCATCACATATAGGTTAAAAATCCAGCTGGATTTTGATTAAAATACTCTGTGAACTAGTTATGTTTTCACACATGTATTCAGTTATTACATTACTGTATACAGCACTAAACAATAAAACTGGCTGGCAGGCTGAATAAAACATACATATTATGACGTCTTTATCCCTGACGGAGTAGATATAGCCTGAGGCATAAGACCAAAAGGTTCAGCGTAATTGCAAACTTGCAGGTCGAAAACAGGGAATCAAAATAGTGATGGTGGCCCATTGCCTCGGCTCTAATAATTATACTTAAAAACCCTAATAAACCTAGCTCATCTTCAAGAGTATGATAATTGAGATTAATCACTTCCACTCATAACTTATTCAATACATAGCACAGGCTTAATGCTAAATTAGTATAGTATAGTGTATAGTAGTGGACGTGACATAAGAACTACCTCTAAAAGCGGATGTGCCCAACCTCTTAAACCCAAAGCGATTGCGTGTTGATTGAGGTGCTGGCATTTAGCATGAATGTGCATTTAGTTGCATGTAAGGTAAGATGCATCGTAGGTATGTATGTATGCCTATGATGCACACAACAAACACTCGCTTTTTATGATATGTAATGTAAGTACTTAGGTCATAATAACCTTCCGAGGTATCTACAGATTATTATAGTAATATATGATTATTCCAGCCGTTGAAATCAACTGCTGCCAAGGATTTTTCGTTCCATGTAATATCCTCCATATTGCCATACTCACTTACTACTTGGCGCAGGCGAGTTGGCGAGTACAGTTTCTTTGGCTTCTTGTTGTGCTTCTGACGCTGCTGCCCATCGAAAGTATTTTAAGCAGGGGAAGGATAAGAATTTGTTGGATTTTGAAAGGGATCAGGTATTGGGATACTACTCGCTCAGATGAATTGGAATGCCCGATGCCATACCACCAATCACCGGACAGGCAGATGAAGATGACACCCCTGATCATTAATATATCATCATAATCATCATCAGGTCCTTTTTAGTCTCCACTACAGGAAAACGACCCTCTCTGTACTACTAGGGCCATACTTGGCTAGAGCAGCCAGAGGACTTGGCCTACACTCTCCACGCTGGCCAGACGGGTTGGAGAGGTGTCTTAGATGATTATAAGCTTTGTTTAGCTTGTATTTCCTAATATATATTAAACTTCAAATGTCAACTTATCAGCATATTAAAATAGCAACAATGACGGATATACTTTAAATGATTATAAAATATTTTTCATATAAAAATTGCTAATTTAAACAAGTTTAACGTTATTTTTTATCACTTAGTTACGACAGTGAGTCACGCACAAAACATTAACGAGTGCTTCAGAAAACAATCGAGTATTAGGTCACAAACTGGAATCAAAATACCGCTTTTACTGCTATGTATTCATAAGGGTTATTTACAATTCACGCATGATTGCAGATATCGGTACTGAGGCCCAACGTTCTTTAATGTGAAGAAGAGGGATGCACTTAGAAGTTGAGCAGCTGTCGAATGGCAGTAGTTGCCACTGCGTCGTTCTAAAATCATCCTAACTAGTATTATAAATGCGAAAGTGTGTTTGTTCGTTTGTGACGCCTTCACGCCCTATCTACTGAACCGATCATCGTGAAAATTTTGCATACCTGTTGTCTGAGGTACGGAAAAGGACATAGTGTACATTTTATCCCGGAAAAAGTACTGTTCCGGAAAAGATAGTTTCACTGAAACATACTACTACTCAACAAATGTCATTCTTTGAAAGACCCTTATAGTGTATAACCGCCTACCATCACGTCTTGCTTCGGAACAGCACGATAAGCCGTTGGTCCCGGTCCCTGGTCTAACATCATAGATGACAGTCGTTAAGCCATGTCAGATGCCTTTAGACAGGTTGGATTTGATTCCAGAGTTGGTTACTTACACACATGAAAAACAAAAATCACGTATAATGCAGTTATTGTTGTCGCTTGTCACTTAATTCCAAAATCTACCTATTGGTACGCATACGATCGTAAATCAATTAAGTCCTCATTCATGTCATGAGGTAACATCTTGTATTTCATGACATTTAAGTAGCATTTAGGCGCATTTGAGACAAGAAGACAGAATTTCGATTTGCACGCGTCTACTAGTAATCTTTTGTTCTGAACCATTTCATAGAAACTTACAATATCATGGAATGCATTTTTTTTCTACGATATCCGATCGAAATTACTAAGATTAACAAATTTCGACAGAGATCCTTAAATCACACATCTTTATATTAATTTGTATTGACAGACCATTAAAAGAAATATCCGTAATAGCTTTATAATTTTTGAAGTCAGAACTTCTTTAGCGACGTTGTGCACTTTTTGGGATGGGTAATAAATGTTAAACTCGCATCAGGACACGCGGCCTGATCGAAAATTCGGAAGACAAACAAGTGATATTTCAAAATATTCAAAAATGCACAATGTTAACGTTTTCACTTCTGCCGTCACTCCCGAAGTGCAACCCGTTGTTTTATTTTATAGATAATTTTAATCTATACATATAATAAAACAGTAAAAATATTTTGTCTGTACATTAAGAATTTTTGACTGAAATGGATAGAGGGACACTTAAAAAGAATAACAGAAAGAAAAAAAAATTTCGAATTTTTTATCTGTCTGTCTGTCTATATGTATGATCACGATTATCTCCAAAAATACTGAACCGTTTTACTTCAAACTTTCACCAATTGCTTTGTTTTAACCCAGCAAAACATTTAAAGATTGTTTTTATCAAAATCGGTTTGTTTAAAAAAAAAGGTAAGTATCGTCATTTGAATGAACTCAAGGCATAAGTTTGCCTGCAAAATATATAGCATTAAAAAAATAATAATGAAATTCGGTGTGGAGGTAGTTTGAGACCCGAGTATATAGGACAAGGACATAGGGTACCTTTTATTCCGGGAAATTCTACTGTTCCTGAGGGATGGACACTATCGGCGGCGGCGTAGCCGCGGGCAAACGGGAAACCTGACTTATATATCAACGCAACCGAAACTGCTGCGCCTAACAACTTGAAATTCTGTGCAGGGGTTCTCTTGATGATGTGAGTGAGCGCTAAGAAAGGATTTTTAAAAATTTTACTTCTGAAGAGGTAAAATTTATATGGAATTTTCTCATTTCTGGACTTTGAAGTATGAAAGTAGGTATATAAGTTATCGATTAAAATTAAAAAAGAAGGGTTTAGATGAAATTTGGGTGGGTAGTATAAACTATGTTTGGAAATTTTCTCATTTCTGGACCAAGATGTATGAAAATAAGTATATACGTTCTAGGTTACAATTAAACATATCTGTATAGGTAAAATGAACGATATTTTCCCTGAAGGGGTAAATTAGCGGGGTAAATTTCGTATAGGAATTTACTAATTTCTAAACTTAGAAGTATGAAAAAAGGTAAATAAATGTACGATTACAATTGAAAAAGATCTGTGTAGGTCAACTGGAAAAAAATCCCCCAGAAAGGGGTTAAAATATGTATGTAAATTTTCTCATTTCTAGACCTAGCTGTATAAAAATAGGTATATAAGTTCTTGATTACAATTAAAAAAGACCTGTGAAATGGACTAAATTCCCCTTAAATGGCAGTTTTTCTGGAAATTGTCTCATTTCTGGACTTAGAAGTATAAATAATATCCATACTTCCATACTAATACTAATATTATAAATGCGAAAGTAAGTCTGTCGTTTTTTAAGCTTTAACTTTTGAACTGATTTGGATGAAATTTGGTATGGAGGTAGTTTGAGGCCCGGGGAAGGACATAGGGTATGTTTGATTCCGAGAAATTCTACTGTTCCCGAGGGATCGACACTAACGCGGGCGGAGCCGCGGGCTAGTTATTATAATAAAAATAATACAAATCGGAGTTAAAAGTAAAACCGGTATAACTCTGATTCTTTTATGTTTTATCTAGGTCGCATCCGGCGCGTGTTCCGACCTTCTATCTCGGAGAAGTCCATCCAACGTTTTAGCAAGTGTCTCCTGCGCAGCGCGGCGCGGCACACATTTGTTAGCGGATCGAGTTGCGAAGGGTGCGGCGTGTGCCCTTAACTATCTGGCGGCGGCAGTGACCGCGATTCGGATGTCGCAATGCGTTTATGCAACTGCAGCGAGTGCAGCGCCTGATGGGCTCCGACCAGCCGTTGCAAAACCAAGAGGCACGCGTACATATGAGTGCACGTACTAAGCCATCTAGGGATGACTTGAAGAAAGAAGACTAATGAAACAAGATAAATCAAAAAGCTTTTTTGATAATTATTACAAAGACAAATTTATTTGTTAAAGATAACAGGTTTAAAATAAGTATTTCAATAAATACATAAAAAACAAAAAATTAAATAGAAATATTTTTAGGGTTCCGCACCTCAAAAGGAAAAAACGGAATCCTACAGGGTACTTCCCATGAATCTTGAAATTTGGTACGAAGCAATTTCTTATATCACAGATAAAGGAAAAATTGCGAAAGCATAAATTTTCAGTTACATAATATAATAAAAAAAAATATTATTAATAATTTTTCGACACTCGCAAGGGAATCAAAACCTACAGGATACTTCACGTGAACTCAGAATCTTGAAATTTACAAGGTATTTATAAGGTACGAAGCAACGTCTTATAGCACAAATAAAGGAAAAATTGCGAAAAGCATTAATTTTGAATTACATCATATAATCAATATATGATATTTTTAATAATTTCAAACTTATATATAGTGTACAGAACACTTGGTGCGCGAGTCCAACTCGCACTTGGCCGGTTCTTTTTACCTAGAGTGCCCTAGATACATATATAAAATTAAGCATAACATCAATTTATCTGATCATAATCTACTTACGTGCAATATACCTATGCTTTGGTAATCAATGATGGTTTGAAAATAATAAGCCTCTAATCTACTTTCGAACATGAAGATTCCTATCTTTTTCACTTGCGTACATAGTTTCGATTACTCATTAATTTAAATCATTTATAAAAAAAACCGGTCAAGTGCGAGTCTGACTCGCGCACGAAGGGTTCCGTACCGTTATCATTAATAAGTTATTTTTTCATTTCATTTCAAGCCGTTAACTGTCCCACTGCTGGGCAAAGGCCTCCCTCCATTTCTTCCATTCTGTTCGGTCTACGGCTAAATTATTCCAGTTCTTTTGGAATTTGTCGAGTTCGTCTCGCCATCGCATTCTCGGCTTACCAGGTCTTCTTCTCTTAGTTGGGACCCAGCAAGTGGTGGTCTTTGCCCAGGAGTCGTTTGGCCGACGTTGTACGTGTCCAGCCCAGTCCCATTTCAGCTGGGCAGCCTTCAGAGCTACATCCGCGATTCCCGTTCGAGAGCGCAGTTCGGTGTTGCGGATTTTGTCCATTAACTTGACACCCAGTATGCTGCGCTCCATCGCACGCTGGCAAACCTTGAGCTTGGACTTTTGGATCTTAGTCAGAGACCAAGTTTGTGCGCCATAGGTTAATATAGGGAGGACGCAGGTGTCCATTAATTTCCTTTTTAGAGAGAGTGGAAGTTGCCCCTTAAATATTGAACCCATAGACCAGTATCCTTTCCAAGCATTGTCAGTTCTTCTTGTGACTTCTTCTTTTTGTCGATTTTGAAAGGATACCAGTTGGCCTAGGTAGATGTAACTTTGGACATGCTGCACCTCCTCGTTATTAACTTTAATAAAGCGCTCCGATCTATTCGTCAGCAAAACTTTGGTCTTCGTCATGTTCATCCTTAGTCCAATCTCAAGGCTTGCATTGCTTAGGTCTTGTAGCGTAATTTGTAACTCTGCGGCTGAATGTGAGAACAAGATAATATCATCAGCAAATCTTAGATTTGTCAACCTTGCTCCCCCTATGCTGATTCCTTTTTTGTTATAAATTATTTAAAAAAAAAATTCGTATATGATGTAACTAAAAATTTAAGTTTTGATTCTCTTGCGATTATCGATAAAACACGAAAATTTGCGGCATAAATGACTGTATCTTTTGATTGCGTTGGCTTAGAAGTTTGATTTTTTTACAGCTCCAAGGGACAGTAGACCTGAGTATTTGGTATGAATTTTAGCTTTATACCTCAACGCGTTTCTGAGAAAAAGGGTCTTGACGGACCGACAGACAGACAGGCGGACAACCGAGTGATCCTATAAGGGTTCCTTTTTACCTTTTGAGGTACGGAATCCTAAAAAAATCAGTCACTAACTTCTATTGTAAGTTAACGGAATAATTATCTCAGAAACCTATTTCCCAAAGGATGTAAGGCGCATTCATCTCGCTCACTCACGTAGCGCCCCCTTTTCATGCAGGTGAAACCGCAATAGGAGTATGTGTCCATCGCCAAGTTCGCGCGCCTGTAAAGGTAACTCTAAAATGTCCTCTAGAGTACCTAATTTACTTTAGACTGAAAAATTAAATTATATGTATTATCTAATATAAAGTTTATATGTAATATCGTTTATTTTAGAGTGAGTCAGTAATGAGTATTTGTAAATAGCTGTAAACCAGTTCAAAGACTTCATTCAATTTGATTTATGTAATATGATTTGTTAGTTAAATATTTATTTATTTGATTATGAATAAACTTATTATGGACTTATAACTATCAATCGAGTTATTAACTATTCAAACAGTAATAGCCAGTATCAATGGCGACAAAGATAATTAAAATTTGTAGTTATTCTAAGATCTTATCTCAGATAGGCACGTACATGCAGAAAAAAGATCAAACTAACTTTGAAGTGAAGCGATGGCGATAACTATACACCTATCGCTGTCCCCGATCGCTGGACTTTAAAGACATTGAATATAAACCCATTGTATTTCTTTTTTTTATGTCGTGGGATACTAACTCAACGATCCTATATGTTATAATAAACATAAACAATATATATAAACATCCAAGACTCTGGCCAATCTAAAACAGGTCGTTATCCATCTTGACCTAACGGGGATCAAATCCCTGCGATTCAAAGGCATTTTTAGTGTTCAAACATCGAAGTTAAATTAAAATTAGTCAGAGAGTGTTGTCCGAATAGAAGAGGAAAAATCGGGGATATATCGTATCATGACCTGGAGACACTCAACTGCAAAGAAACAATCTTCAGCAAGTCACATACCTCGTCACGGTTAACGTACATTTAGGTTTTTGAAGACTGCAAAAAAACTGTAAGACATTAGGCAACGTTCTCGAGAAAAGGAATTATCCCAGCTACCTATCACTAGTATAAGTGAAACATTATAGGTAATGTGTTATAAATAATACCACAGGAAGGAAGATATTTTCACATTTCTTAACACCATAGCACGTGTTTTCTATCTTTAGAATGGCGGTGCCATAAGCAGCATCGTTTTGGCAGTTTTCCTAATCCCCCGCGACGTACCGTTCTGAATAATAATCACTTCCATCCACTCGATTTCACACGCGTCAAGCACGCAGACTGCGCTTCGGAACACTTAAGATAAAATTAGAACCATATTCTTTAAATAATCTCGGGTGAAGATGTTAGGTACGAAGATTTTTCCTGCAAATATAACACAAAAAGAACTATCCTATTCTACCATGCTTCTTATTATGTAACATTAACGAGAAAACCATTATGATTGTTTACGTTGTGTGATTAATACATATTGTTTCTTCGATAGAAAATAATGCTACTAACAAAATTTAAACCAGGTTAAACTAACTTTGACGAGCGATTTACTCTTGCACCACTGTAACCAGTACCAAACAGTCAGTCAATTTATAATATTCTAGATCAATTTTATTTTCATTAATTGCATTGCAGTTGATAAGTTTCTTGAGAAGTTTAAATACAGACATTAAAATTAACAACACGTTTATGCCATAAACCACTAATAAGTCAATATCTGCTCGCATCAAAGAGAACGTAGTCTACAGTAAACGAAACAGTAATGAATCGACTCACGATTTAACAAATATTAGCCTTTTATTATAGCCACTGTTTCCTGTTGTTATTTCTGGGAAAACCTTGGTCCTGTTATTGACCGAGCGAGCGAAGCGTCTTAGTTTCCACTTGCCCAAAATTCTTTTGTCCGTCTGTCTGTCTGTCTGTCTGTTCTCGCCTACAGGTCACATTTCCCAACCGATTCTCATGAAATTTTGTAAGCAGGTTCGGTAATTATATAGAATTTTTTTGTCGTACCAGTTTTTCGAAATTTTAAAAAATTGCGAATATATGGGCGTCCGAAACTTACAAAAACTCATAGCACAGCTATTTGGAAAAAAAATCAAAAATGTCATTAGACTTTTTTGTTATTCTCATTAAGACGCAACTTTTTTGTCTGAACAACTTTTTTATACGATAAACTTGAACGTGTTTACAGTCGGCAATTTGCCCAAAAGTTGTCTGAGATCGATTTTCTGTATATTTATGAAAGAAGTTGAAGTACGTGAAGTGGGGGAGGGAGTGAAATTGAGCAACTTTCCTTAAGGAACAAAAATCAAAATATGAAAAATATTTTTTGGCTTAAAGCATAATACTGCGTATTACTTTTATAATTGAAAACACTGAATAAACTTAGAATCCTGAAATAAAAATTAAAAATTAATAAAAAAGATTCACATGCTATCCTGTCACTTGAACCCGGGGCTTATTGCGTAAACTTCAACTTGCCACTTCTTAACGTAAAGTTCGCATATTTGTCCGCTATAATAGTTGAAAATTAGCGTCCTATTAAAATTTTGACCAATTGGTAACATAACAACTATAAAAACGGGTACTGAAACTTTGCCTCCCATTCACCCATGCCAAGTTCGCTATTCCGATATTTCCGATCTTGAAGAGGATCACTCCAACTTAGTTAATGTGTACAAAAGCATACTAAACATGGTGCTCAAGGGCCGTGTTTCCATACAAGAGTAGTCCCCTGATTCCTCGCCGGATAGTACCAATAGAGTAATGATTTTTAACTAAAAAAAATCCGTATGTTAAAATTTTTTCATAATTGAATTATTTAAAGAGATATGTATCTTCAAAAACATGGAAAACTGGTACGAATGTGGATGTTGGTAGAAAGGGCTCGCGAGGTCTACTGTTCTCGCAGAACCACTAGTTTAAAATGCATTCATTATACCGTTGTGTCCTAATTAAATTGCCTTTCTTCAGTAAATAACTGAACCAAAGCAAAAAAATGTAAACAAATATTAATTCGAACAACCTTCCGTATTCCCGATGGCGCATCCTTAACCAGTGCCGGCTCGTTCGTGATTCGTAGACCGGTGCACATGATACAACAAACATAAACAATGTCCATGATACCTAACTGCAAAAATGATTCACTTAATTGAATAGGTATTTTTTTTAATATCTATCATGCACATTAATTTATAATATCATACGTAATCAAATTATTTATCATAATAAATTGAGACAAAACATGAATACATCGACTAAAAGCACAATGCAAATATACTCGTAAACACAAGACAATAATTGCAAATTATTCATACGGAAACTCCCAGATTCGAATATTACCGAACGTCGACGTTGTACTGTACCGCGTTGCGCGCGCCCTTGCGGGTCACGAGATTTTGCTAGACCTCCATACTCCAGCAGGCCGTACATTATTTTTTTCTGGGTCCAGTGCTGCCCCCATTTGAAGTAAATGTTTTAAAGAAAACCGAAGATATCCTTTAAAATTTTGTATTGCGAGGCCCTACATAACACTTCAAACTATTTTATGAACTAATTAGCAGTGTAGAGAACGTTTCTTAGCATTTTTGCCCAAAGGCCTTTTCTTTTACTGCTTAGCTATAAGTTGATACTCTTTAGTCCGCCTTCCTTGAAAAGGTCATAAACTAGTTGAACGAGATGCCACTTTAAGTTAAAGCACAACCCGAACATTAGGTATTACTTTGTTATTTAATACGTTTTTTCATAATCCTTTTTTCTGCGTTCAACTACTTTACACAACTTGAGACAACGCATTTGTAATGTCTAAGCCTCTAAAGAAATTCATTTTCGTCATTTGTTCAATATGCGTGTTTACTAAAATATTCATTTAGAATACCTTCATTAACGATTTTTCTAGTCTGTCAGCGCTCATAGATTAAGTATAACAAAGAATTATCCCGTGCTTAAAATTTCAAAGTATCCGGTTAGAATTAATGTTTGTTTATGAAGTATGGCACAGGATCAATCTTAGAAATATGAACTATATCTAAGAACGTTGTCAGATGAGGAGAATCATGGTTTGCTAAATAAATAGAGTCCAGTTTAAATATTTTCATCATTATCTTATTTCAATGTGTATCACTATCTCTACTTTCTTAAATAAATCATTGCCACCTTGTTAGAAAACTAACGACGCTGCATGTCTCATTCATGCTGCATTTCGCTATCCATCTCATTTCTCCATCATCTTATCCATCCTTTTTAAAAACTACATTTTAAATTTAATTTTTAAGTTACATTTTTAGACTCTTCGCACATAACTTTTATCATGATTCTGATTCTGGCTCATTACATTTCCATTCTTCCTCCCGGACAGACAATCAGCAGAACTACTAATTTAATATTTCAAAATCGGAACTTTTATAACGCACGGCCAGGAACCAAACAAAAGTGTAATCAGTAAATAAAATATTACAATGACAATTATGTGGTGTTCTGATTCTTGCCTCCTCTACTGAGCTAAGTAATACGCATCTACTAATCGTGAGGCCCATCCTTTTAAAACTGGGCTTGATGGGACCTGATAGAACTATTGCTTCCATTTCGTATGTGTAACACCCCAACACTGGTGTCAGATTTTTCAAGCTGTCCAAGGTCATCTGACATAGCTAAACGACCGCCATCTAATGATGACAGCCGGGTTCAACAGCTTAACGTGTCTTCTGAAGCACGGAGAAGCTCGAGAAATGTTTGTGCCACTTGTGGTCACCCATCCAAGTAGGGACCACGCCCAGGGTTGCTTTACATGCGGAAGCGCTTATAATGCGCACGTTAACTGGGCCATGGAGATCCTATATCAATATATAATAACTATATAGAACTATTTAAGCCAACGCTTGTTAAGATGACGCGATTGGTCTTACGCTTTTCTATTCGCCCGATTGCAAGATATCACTGGTTCATAGATTCCATTGACATGCAATCGCGTTTACATGTGAGAAGAATAAATCTCTCTCTCTAATATTTTACAATAGTGCAATTCAGTATGCTTACTTTTTGAAGGTCTTTTTTTTATATAAAAGAATACATTTTAAGATTCGTAATTCATTACGTCCGCGATTTATAAAAAGTTTCATTCATAAACTTATTTGTAAAATTTTTGATAGTGACGTTTTCAATTAGACTTAAACATTTTTTATATTATAAGAACGAGGCAGAAAGTCGATATTCTAGGTACTTAATGTCATGTATGATGTCTTTAATTAAGAAACGTATTTTTTTTTTTCAAACTAAATAAATACATTAATACCTAAATAGTGCTGAATCCGGATTAGGACAAATGCGAATAACGTCACGAAACGCGAAATTTATTTATTGAATAACTCGATAACTCTTGTTTATGTTTAATCGTAATATTAAAAAATATTGTTATTTGAACGTATATCTCGAAAGGGTTTTGGATTTAACCAAGCAAAGCAAAAGTTAGCGAATTAGAAATACATCTAGTACCTACCATAAATAAGTTTAAAAAAAAATCGAATGCCTTGCTATTTTTTTTGTTATATATGTAAGGATTCTAACGATATGCGTCCAAATTCGTTGTGCCATTAAGTAGGTGTGATGGAATAAAGAAACTCGCATACATACTTACATATGCAAACTCTATAAAAATACACTCCTTTTTTAGGCAGTCGTGTAAAAAAAATAAATATTATAATTTATAATCCTCATGAAACTTGTACTATAATATAGTTTTTGTATAAAATACAAGATTTATAGCCTTTTAGTTACTGTAAGGTGAATACAGAAAAAAAACCAGATATCTGAATTAAGATATAACCTAAGTTATATACTGGCGTACATAGCATATAATTGTTGTTCATTTAGTTCTTCCATGCTGGTCTGGGAGAGCTGCTTCTCTTCCCGCGCAGATCGTAAAAGCCGAACGAGGGAACGGGCAAAAAGTCCGAGGAATCTTGTTAATAGGCGATGCGGCTGGCAGGCAACCTATCACTATATCCGTATAACCTATCACTATATGACCTTAGGGTCTACCCGGTAAGGTATAAAGACATAATAATATGTATGTATGTTTCATTTAAGACGCTCAAACATCTATATAATTACAAAAAAAAATTATAAGTGAGCGTAAGGATGCAACAACAGTTGTCAATAAGCTACCCCGGCATCAGGAACTATTGAAACAAAAACAAATCCGTGATCGATGTAAATGATGAACAGCATAGCGGCACGTAAAATTGCATGTGTCTGCCTGCACCGGCCGCACATAACAATTAAACAGCTATAGAAAGTGAGCGTTTCGAACGCTCACGCGGCGGTTCTTAAAATAGAAGTGAACACCAATTGACACGTCTATTTAATTGACCAGATTGCTGTAAGTAGCTCTGACAGCTGGCCTATGGGCAGAATTATTAACATTACGTTACGTTACACACAGGGTTTCGACACTCAAGCGGTATCAGTGACTTCAATAAGTAATAACTATACTTAGGTATATCAAAAATTTAGTTTTTTATATCTCATAAATATATTTTTCAAAAACACATCAATTAACACTGGCAATAAAAATAGAAAACGAGAAATACTAGTAACTAAGATCTAAGTAAAGAATTGGAGTTCTTGGCCGGAGTTCTGGCGGAATGCACGGTGTTTGTTGTAGATTGTTTTGGAAATTGCTTTTAGTGGACTCTATAATGAGACATCGGTGTAATTTGATGTTTAAATTCCCATGTTTATAAACAATGTGTGTAATACCTATCATGGTGCGACTGTCGAGATATATTCAGCGAGCTGGCTGTCTGCCTTCCTGCGTCGTCCATGGATTCGTGGCAATTGTCGCCATTAACTCCGTAGAATCAACGAAATGAACTATACCATCATTTCCTTGATAAACAAGACTAAGAAACAGCACCGGAAAATTGATCTGTACTTAATACTGGCTAAATACGTCACAAACTGTATTCGATACTGACTAAACCATAAAAAAGTAAAATGTAAGATATCAAATTAGTCGTTCCTGAGTATTGTCTGTACGGTTTCAGGTTACACTTTGTTAATAAATCACAAAAAACATGCCAAACACATTGGAGTTCATTAAATGAAATATTTATTCAAATTTAGATAATACTATACATAAATTCGATCTACTACTAGCGTTTCGGAACGACCACTACTATACAGTGTTTAACTAGATAAGTCAAAACTGTCATTCGTTTTTACTATTGACCCGTTTCAACATCATCAAGTCAACACCAGCTTAACAACTTCATAATATTGTTTTTTCCAACTTACACAAGTATGCAAATTTTATTAATGCTTGTGGTGCAATGTTTGTAAAAATACAAAACGCATAATTTGTACATTTTAATAAAACAAAATATACACACAATTGAATAGGTACTTGCAATTATGTTTCTGCAAACAAATGAACATACATCAATATTGATAATATGCCTTAGTTCATGCTTGGAATTACCTGTGACATAATACTTGACTTCCAGTTTGGTCATTGGTTACTCATTGGAACTTTTGCGCAAAATACAATAGGAATATTTAAAAAAATAGTCTGCACTAGTACAAAATATAATTAATGTTTTGTGTTAGTGCTTTTTTAGGTTCCGTAGTCCACACAGAAGGGTTCCCCTTATAGTTTCGTCATGTCCGTCCGTCTGTCTGTCCGTCCAGGCTCGTACTCCGCCGCTACTGCACCGATTTTCACGAAAATTGGTAGAGAGATAGATACTGAAGTTCCAAAAGTTGGTTTTTAACATAATAAAAAAATGTTTTTTTTAGTCCCATACAACGAAAAGTGAATTTAAAAAATTAAATTGTCCTAACCCCAACGGGTTACGTTGAAAAGGTCTTTTAAAATGCAGTCTTAAGATAATCTAATATAAAATTAAAAATTGCGCCCACCGTAACTTTTGAAATATTACTAAAATATCCTACCATACAACATACATGATCTTTTTTTCCGTTTTAATAGATAATGGTACGGAACCCTTCGTGCGCGAGTTCGACTCGCACTTGGCCAGTATTTTATAATTATTTTGTTTTGATAATAAGTAGTTGATTTCCTGTATGCATTATTAATAAATAGCCCTATGTCCATGCTTTATTTTTCTATGGTCTATATTTTTCTAGCCTGTAGGAGTACCTACAGGCTAGAAAAGTATAGACCTCAAATTTTTACGTATTTGTTTGACCGGACGACAATCGACACATCACAACGCTTCTAACAAAAGACATCAACGCGCCACGGCCGGTTGCTCACGCGCATACCTATTATAATTCAGAGATTTCGATCTCAACATAATTTAAACATATCATTGAACTCGTTCGCTTACAATTTAAACTGTTATTAGACAGAGCATTCAACAAAGTGTGTCTCGGCCAAAAAGGGTCAATATTATCAGAGTTGATTGTATGTTTCGAGTAAAATTGTTATGGACATGCGACACGTAACACGTCGCGTGACTGCTACATATTAAACATTTAAGCTATTAGTTATGATCATACCTAATAACTTTTATCAGGTAATTACCACCATCTCATAAATATAATACTTAATACGATTTGAACCCAAACTTATCAACCATCACACAGCAACAGCTCGTACTCGTAGCGAATTTGAGTAAGATTATGAGTTTCCATAATGTTCCGCATAGTATTTTTATTGTTCCCGTCAGAACGGTTTAACTTTAATCAAAAATATAAAACGAGACCTTTTATTTAGAAGATTAAGCTCAGTATTGCAGAAAGCGTGGATGTTGCAAACCGCATCCGTGTCGATACACTTGCAGCCTTGTGCGGTGTGCGGTTACCTCACTCAACATTGTACAAAGACAACGAAGTATTTTAAAATCGGCGTTCTTTTAACAACGGATGAAAACATATATGCGTACTTATTACTGTACTTACAGTTCAACTATGCCTTATATGATGTGACTATGCGACTAATTTTGAATAAAATATTGAATTTAGCCAGTGTCTCAAAATATTTGCATGAAAAATAAATAACAACACAAGACTGATAAAAGACTGACGAAACATCGTGCTTACTAAAAAAACAATCCAGAATCATAACATCTGAACAAATATATATATGCGCAGCAATTCCAATCAAAATTAACATAATCATTTTAACAGCAGTTAGTCATAAAAATTTCAGTCATAAAGTTTTAGTACATTAAATATAATTTTAAAGGCGCGACCTCACCGCGTTGGTTCGTTTAAATCTAATGGCATTGCCAGCAGCATGTGGTCCAACTCCTTTATGATACGATTTGTTTCAACAATGGTACATAGATGGCGCTAAGGCATTATCTCAACTATGTATCCAGCATGTTATGAGAAAATATGAACAGAATTAACGAAATACACCATATATAAAGAAAACCCTGTCCGATCCTGAAAGGGTGATTAAATCTCATCTTTTCCTATGGGATAGTTCTCTGGTTTGAGAACTAAAAAAATTTACATTTCCAAACAAAAAAGTTCGGCCGTCTGGTCAATTTGTATGGGAACGTCAAAAAAATTGAGTTCCCAGCACTGATCCCATAGAAAAGTTGTTATATCAACGGGCTGAATCACCCCTTCAAGGATCGGACAGGGTTTTCTTTACAAATTATATATTTCATTATTAAGGCGCTGTATCCCTTAACCGTTTGTAGCGGACATCGCGCGATATATTTTTTACTCGTGTCATACTTGTCGTCAGTCTCAGTTCAAACCCGTGTCTGGCATTATCGTGTTAATTTTCACTTTTAATTTAATAATTAAATAATTATAACCAAATACTGTATTTTTTTTAGGTATCCATCTGGCTCATCCAGTTATACTTGTTATATATATAAAAAAAGTTGGTAGTTGTCGCTGAAAATATCAAGTAATTCGCGACGAAACTTTTTCTGGATATAGCTTTTTTGCTATTTTATTTAGCTAAGTTTAAAATATATTTTTGAAAATATTTTAGTGTAACCATTTATTTTGATCTTTGAACTGTACGTCATATTTTTTTCATGCTAGTATTCCAAGAAAAATAAGGCTAACTGCGCGACGAAAAAATACACGTTTTACGGTATTCTCCTGATGCACAGCGCCTTAACTATTGCATTTTTTTTTATTATACATTAATTAAAAATAACTATAGCAGGCTAACGCCATGTTGTGACGGGTGGAAAATACTGTCACTAATGCACTGCAGCGTCGTCGGCACCCGCCATAGTGGCAGCCGTGGCAGTTAATGGAACTTACTGCCACAGCCTACCGGCATGCTTGCCCGGCACCTTGTACGTGTTTGTAGCAGGCCTTAAGTTGGGCAAATATTTTTGTATGAGACTAGCAATCGATAATTTAGTATATATTATTTTTGCCAGCAGCAAGTTGCCGATTGCAATCTGGTTGCATTTCAATGTGTGCAGTGCGCAGTGCCAGGTCCGTTCACTTTATCTACGGATAACGCAGCAGGCAGCAATTACTAGAGTCTTGAATGTAGGTCGAAGACGGGCGCCCGAACGGAGGTTATGAATCAAGGACGTGTGTAACAACTTGAGTGTTTGTTTATGTCGCTGGATACATTTTGTGACTAAGCAATGTAAGAAGTAAACTGCGTAACAATACGCATCTTCGGATTTAGCTGGTTTATTTTTGACTGACACTTGGAAAAAATCGTAGACAAAAAATAGCCAAACTCAGAGGTAGGGGTTATAACTATATCTACATATGTGTAAGGCGGTGTAAGGTCGCAAATATATATGCTATCTCATGTGGACGTTACATTAACGATATTCATTGATTTCCTATCTATATCCTTACTAATATTAAAAAGGCGAAAGGGAGTTTGTTTGTTTATTTGTTTGTTTGTTACGCTTTCACGCCGTAACTACTGAACCGATCATCATGAAATTTTGCATACAAGTTCTCTGGAGTGCGGAGAAGGACATAGGCTACCTTTTATCCCGGGAAAAAGTACTATTCCCGAGGGATCGACATTGACGCGGGCGGAGCCGCGGGCGAAAGCTAGTTGGATATATTTCGAGCGAGGCAAGCTCCGTGGCGCAGTGGTTAACACGCCTGCCTACGACACGAGGGTGCACGGGTTCGATCCCCGGTCAGGTCAAGATAGAAAATGATATTTCAGATTGGCCTGGGTCTTGGATGTTTATCTATTATGTATTTGTTATAAAATATAGTATCGTTGAGTTAGTATCCCATAACACAAGTCTCGAACTTACTTTGGGGCTAGCTCAGTCTGTGTTATTTGTCCGTATATATTTATATTCATTTCATTTTCATACGGTTATTAGACTAGTGTTCAAGTAAATACGACATTTTATGTAATCATAAAAAATAAGCACGCTAACCGAAACTTTTGTTACGTTACGAAATGCCAAAAATCTAAACTTCTATGCGGGAATCAACTTAGTGTTGCCAGATATTTATGCAATAAATATAGGAAACGCTGCATATATTATTTCACCCTTCAATCCCCTTAAGTATTAACAAATCTGCATGATATACCTATAACCTTATTACTTATATTCGTAGCCTATAACACCATACTTTTTATACTGCTGTTCAAAAAGGAGTATAATGTTTTCAGGTTTCATGAACATAAGAAAGTAAGTTTCTTGATTCCGCCATCATATTTTCTTATTGTATATTTTATAAGAGAATGTCAGTTTGCATGTTGAATGCTTTAAAAAGCCCTTAAAAACATTCAACTTAACATTTTAATGCCTGAACAAATATGAATTGGATCTAGGTTGTATCGTTATAATCCTTACATCAACCAGAGTTACAGATTTTGACCGAGTCTTTGCCAAACAAATTCCTTCATTTTAATTAGCAAAACTAACTGTTTCATTGATACATTGCACTTTAAATACATTGTGCACTTGTGCATAAGTTTAAACTAGAACACGACATACAAAACTGACATTGTCACAAGGTCATTCGTTTTGGTCAATGTGTATGTGTGTATATAAAACAAGTAAACAATTCTCACGATTGACGTGGCAAAAGACAGATCTCCTTAAGGTCTGAGGAGTAAGAGTTATACCCTTCACAAACTGTTGTAAACTTAGGCACTTCATACTTCAGTGTCAATTCGGCAAAATACTATACTGAAGAATGAATACTTTTACGCATAAACAACAAACACCTACATTTTTACTTCATTTTGGTGATACTTCGTCCCGAGGGAAAAGAGAAGTAATTTGAAGTAATTAAAACAATTAAGATTTAGCAATGGAAATCATATCATCATCATCTCAGCCCGTCTTCCGCCTAATAAACAAATAAAAAGAATAAAAGCTTATCTTCAATTATGTAAACTATAGCGGAGAGACTTAAGTATTATTACGGAATAAAAACAGTGCAAAATAAGACGAATATTGAAAGGGTAACCTTCAGAACCAGTTAGAGGGTAATTTTAAGCTTCGTTAAATAAACCGTAAAAGTAACAGTCGATACGGAAACCACCTTTCAGTGTAACTTTTAACATTTCCCGTACAATATTTTAATCTCCTGAACCCAGGTGAGCTAATTAATATACATCTAGTGTGTGCACAAATTATTTATATTACCGAAGGTAATTCTGAAGTGGAAGTCGTAAACGATTACGTCTATCAGTCTAGACGTTAAAGATCCAGATTCGAGTTCGGTGGGGTCTTAAATCCCCAAATTCAAAATGTCAGTTAAATCTGACACGGCTGCAAAATAAAAAATATCGTAGCCATCTTGGATGAATCCAAAAATGGGTTCCAGTTTCGAGTTCAGCGGCTCCAGAAACCACCGATTTTGAGCCAAATCGGGTGAAGTTGAGAATCGGCGGCGATCTTGGTGCGGCGGGTGCATACCTCAGGGGAGTAGATTACTTCAGGAGCAATTACCCATTGGCTCGGCCTGAGGCGTCGCCACTTAGCATACCCTCAGGGCTCGCGGCCCCAAGTGTCCGGTAGTTCAGCCTTCTTGATTTACCGATTGGCTCGGCCTGCGGCCTCAGACTTTTTTTTTTTCTTTAAATGACTATGTAGCTAGCTCTACTTCACCGGGCGTTTGAGGCGAGGACAGAGTGCCCTCGACCTTTATAGACATCACCAAAGGGCCCCCAGGAGGGACGGACCTCGGCTTTGGACGTTGCCTGTGTGCGCAAGGCTTGGAGAGACAGCAATCTCTCATATTGCCTGATAGGCCGCGTATACGTGCATGCATAGCCTGAAGGGCCAATCTGAGAAACAATGGCAAAAGCCTTTGGAGAGCAGCAACTCTCATCTTTTGCCTTATGGGCCGAAGCTAAGTTGCCAGAAGGGCCTTTCCTGGGTGCAACTCACCCGGGACCGCCGGGCGGTCACCCACCAGTAATCGGAGCTAATCCTACTCTACGTACTCTATTCCGGTGGCGAGTGACGAGGTCGGATAGTGGGATTCTTCTGGTTATTCTAAGCCGTAGAGAGGGCGGGGCGGGCCTGTGCGATGTCAATAGGTTCATCGGGATCGACAAGTACGTTCCTACGACTACGAAGTAAGGTAAGTTGGGGGAGTAGTTAGCAGCTTGCACTAGTAACGGGTTGGGGGCGTGCGGCTTTCTCAAAGTAACGCTTGGAGGCGTATGATATAGCCGCAAATGTATGGGAGATCTAGGTCACGGTGTAAGTCTGTCATGCGCAAGTACCGATGGTGACTCGTATTAGTGGCACGGGTGACGAAGTGCAAGCGTTGCAGACGATCGATATGGGAGAGCGCGATATGGGAGAAGACTACGCCGGTCATGATATAGGACGCAAATCTTATAGAGTGTCATCTTATTTCTAACTGACATCTTAGCATTGCCTATCATGGGGTGGAGACGGCCTAATACGAAGGCGGCATGGTTGCGGACTTTGATGATGTGGGGCCGAAGGTCATCATGCTATCGAGTACATTTAACCGCAGACATTCGGGGGCCCTATTTGTATGGCCAATGGCAGTACACCGCTCCAATCTGATTTCTTCTATCCTCGACTTTTCGGATATTCCTAGTTGAGAAAAAAAAACCACATGCGTCATTACACCCTCAGTCTATATGAAAAAAACTATCACAGCAGTTGATAAAAAATTATTTAACTTTACATTTAAAGTTTATTAATCTCTATCCTGAAAAACAAGCAAGCAACTTTGTAAAGGCAATTTAAAAAATTTTTTTAGAAAGAAGTTTAAAAAATTCTTTGACAGAATCTCTTCTACACGACCGTTCTGAAGGGTTAAAAAACAATGTTTCGTAACGCGTAGTTCTAAGCCCTGCCCCTGTAACGCATCGTAACGTTTTACAAGACCCCGCCTCGCGCCCGAATTCGTTACGCAATAGGCGAACCTCCTTGAACGCTCCCTGACTTTCGACATACTTAAAGTGGTATTTCCTTCTCTGTAACAACTTCGACATACTTAAACTGTTCTCTCCGTGTGGGGACGGAGTAGAATACAATTCCCCACTGCCCGTCAGGTTGGCATCTCGTAAGAGGCGAGTAAAATACCCGACATGCTCGGTGGTAGGACCTCGTGGGGTCCGACTGGCTGGCGACCACCCTCATGCCGAAATCTATCGTAAAGCACCGTTGGGTGTGTTTCGACGGTTGCGCGTGAGAGCCAATCCCCATTCCCGATTCCCGTAGTTTCGACAGTTTATGGTCCCTTAGGGGCTGGAGTCTTGCACTGTCTGATTGGGGGTGCGACGTTGGCGCGGGGGCCAGGGAGACCCGATGAAACGGTTGTCCGCTGGCCGCCCGCTGGTACGTAGAGGACCCGAACCCTGGCTGTCCCGGCTAGGGAGGCTGTCCTGCCGCCAGTGTCAAAAGCTCGTGATTGGTCGTCGTGCCGGCCTGGGAGACCGGAGTGGAACACGGCGGCTGATCATTGTGTTGGATCGGGGGCCCTTCCGTCCCCCGTGCCAGCAGCGCACCTCACTGGTCATTCATTGCGGGCCATCATTCCTTAACTTTGCCTATGTAACTGTCATAACTACGGCAATCCTCAATTTTTTCCCTGTTAACCACCTTTTTTATGGCAAGATCGAAAAATAGAAAACATGTTTCTACAGCGGCACCCCCTTCCACATTCAATGTGGACTTCTTCAACGTCAGAGGAATGCATTCCAACCTCAATGTCGTCCATCATCACTTGGAGACGACTAAGCCGGCTCTATTTTTCCTGACTGAGACACAAATATCCTCTCCTACCGACGTCACATATCTCTTGTATCCCGGTTTCAGCTTGGAGCGCAAGTTTATGCCCAATGCTGGGGTGTGTATGTACGTACGGGAGGATGTATGTTGTCGACGTCTCAGCAGCCTTGAAGACAGAAACCTGTCATTGTTATGGGCGCGCGTAGATCACGGTGACCGCATCCGGTTCTATGCGTGCCTTTACAGGTCCCATAGCGGTGATGCCGAAACAGACCGACTTCTCGGGCATGTACAGAAGGGCATAGACGAAATTCTCCAGCAGCACCCATCGGCGGAGGTAGTGATCCTAGGGGACTTCAACGCTCACCACTTTGAGTGGCTAGGATCACTGAAGACCGACTACGCTGGGAAGGCTGCATACAACTTTGCTGTAACAAATGACCTCAACCAGTTAGTTGATGGTCCTACCAGAATACCTGATATTGAAGGACACAATCCTGCTTTGTTGGATCTTCTGCTGACCTCACATCCAAACGATTACCAGGTATTCCGTGATGCCCCTCTAGGAACCTCGGATCATTGCCTGGTACGTGCTGTGGTTCCATCCGGTCAGACCACGCAATCCAGACCACCTGGTATGCGTCGTGTGTGGCATTATAGGTCAGCAGATTGGGATGGATTGCGAGAGTTTTATGCATCCTACCATTGGAGACGGTTGTGCTTCTCATCAGAAAATCCTGACATTTGTGCGAAAGCTGTCGCCGAAGCGATACTGCTGGGCATGGAGTGCTACATTCCCAGCTCGGCGGTTCGTAACGGAGGGCGGTCTCAACCTTGGTTTCGTTGCTCGTCTTTGCATGCCGCCCACCTCAAGCGCGAAGCCTACGAAGCCTGGGTTGCTGCGCGAAATGTCAAGGATCGTAATACTTCTGATTTGAAGAAGCGGTTCAACGCAGCTTCAAGAGCCTACAAGAAGCAGATCACTGCAGCAAAGTTTGTGCACACTGCGCGCATTGGTAGGAGACTGGTTGGCTATCCCTCCGGGAGTAGAGCATTCTGGTCTCTTGCTAAGGCAGCGCTGGGGAAATTCTGTCGCCCTTCACTTCCATCTCTGCACAATCGTCAGGACTCGCTGGCTCACTCCGCAAAAGAGAAGGCCGATCTCTTGGCTACTCTCTTCGCGTCAAATTCTACCCTTGACGACGGAGGAGCATCGCCGCCCTTTTTACCGCGATGCGAGCACTCAATGCGGGAAATTCGGTTCACTCAAAGTGCAGTGCGACGTGCTCTGTTTTCCCTCGAGGTCAGGAAGTCCAGCGGGCCTGATGGCATTCCAGCAATTGTGCTCAAAACATGCGCCCCTGAGTTGGCTCCGGTGTTAGCACGCCTATTCTCGCTGTCTTACACCTCAAGAAAAGTCCCGTCTTCGTGGAAAGTAGCCTACGTTCACCCTATTCCTAAAAAGGGTGACCGCACAGACCCGTCTAACTATCGGCCTATTGCGATAACCTCCCTGCTCTCTAAGGTGATGGAGCGTGTGATAAACATCCAGCTCCTTGGTTACCTTGAAGATCATCAGCTAATTAGTGACCGTCAATACGGGTTCCGCCACGGGCGTAGTGCTGGTGATCTTCTTGTGTACTTAACGCACCGATGGGCAGCCGCCATCGAGAGCAAGGGAGAAGCACTGGCATTTAGTCTAGATGTCACAAAGGCTTTTGACCGGGTCTGGCATAAGGCTCTTCTCGCGAAGTTACCATCTTTCGGGCTTCCTGAGGGACTATGCTTGTGGGTCGCTAGTTTCTTATCTGAGCGAAGCATTCAGGTCGTTGTAGACGGATTATGCTCCGATATCATGCCCATCAATGCTGGCGTCCCCCAAGGATCTGTTTTATCACCTACGCTGTTTCTTCTGCACATCAACGACATGCTTAACACTAGTAGCATCCATTGCTGTGCGGACGACAGTACGAGTGATGCATATTATGCAGGTCGTGCAAATATCCCTCAAACACAGGTGGAGGAGAACAGAAAGAGACTTGTGTTTGACATTGAGACCTCTCTGGAGCAGGTCTCTGAATGGGGTAAACTAAACCTAGTTCAATTCAACCCTACTAAGACACAAGTCTGCGTGTTTTCCGCTAAGAAGACCCCATTTAACATAGCACCGAAGTTTCGGGACACCTCTCTTACCATTTCTAAGAGTATTGGGATCCTTGGCGTCGATATTACGAAGGAGGTCCAATTCCGGAGTCATCTGGAAGGTAAAGCCAAAATGGCTTCTAAAAAACTTGGGGTGCTCAATAGAGCGAGGCAGTACTTCACTCCGGGTCATAGACTTTTATTATATAAAGCTCAAGTCCGACCCCACATTAGTACTGCTCTCATATCTGGTCTGGTGCACCTCAATACCAACTCCTTCCTCTTGATTCCATCCAACGCCGGGCAATTCGTATTATCGACGATCCCACACTCACAGACGATTTAGACACCCTCGGTCTACGGAGAGACGTTGGCTCTCTGTGTGTATTTTACCGTCTATACTATGGGGAGTGTTCTGAAGAACTTTTTGAATTGGTGCCACCGTCACCTTTCTACCACCGCACCGCTCGCCACAGTAGTAATGTCCATCCCCACATCCTTGACACTTGGGTCTCCAAAAATGTCAGAGCGTCACGTGGTTTTTTTCCTCGTACAGCAAGATTGTGGAATGGACTCCCTCCCGAGGTTTTCCCTGTGTGCTATGACTTGAGGTCCTTCAAAAGGCGTGTTTACAGGTATCTTAAGAGTCGGCAACGCATCAGCAGCAGCTCCTCTGGTGTTGCAGATGTCCATGGGCGACGGTGACCACTTTCCATCAGGTGGCTCGTCTGCTCGTTTGCCGTCGGATATACATAAAAAAAAAAAAAAAAAAAAAACAATTATTTAAACTCCAAATCAATGTTTAAGTTCGAATATTTAGATGCCTTCGATCCTGGCTGCTCAGGGTGGTCTTTTATTTTCACCAAATATTGCTAAGAACCTAGTCCGATAAATAAGGTTTTAAATCAAGAACCACCTACACGCAAAAACCCCCCTCCACATAAACACACAAACAAACACGCACTTGACACGCAAGAAAATTATAACATAAATAATATAGACTACTGTAACTTATTCGCAGGCGCTGCTCCTCTAATGTTCCGAAAGGAAATTGAAAATGGTCGTAGATTGGCATAGATAAACTAAAATATAAAATTGGCTATATCAGATTTATATACATTTAATATACATTTTTATGGTGCAGGGGTGGGCCCGCTGGTGAGTATGCTCTCCAGCGGGACCACTATGATATAATTTTTACAACGAATTATATATACCTATACATTTTTTGTTTAACACTTCAATTATATACATATTTTATACATTTGTAAATCATAATAAATTTACCAACGTTAAGGTGGTCTGGTCCCGCCCCGGAGCATAACGTAGATAGTTCATATTTCGAGGCACGCATCGTTTATACTTCGAGGCAGAATGACAGAAGAGGGAGATCGAGAGACGTGTTCACCCGGGATGGACTGCTTTTGTAAAACTTGAGATGTCTTTAAATCTAGACTACCTCAATACCTGAAGACCAAGGTATACAACCAATGTGTCGTGCCCATACTCACTTACGGTGCAGAAACATGGACGCTCACAAAGCATCACATGCACATACTCGTAATTAAGTAGTAGTAGTACAAAGGGCTATGGAGCGCGCCATGCTGGGCATCACACTGTCGGATCGTATACCGTAGAAATTCGCCGTAGAAAGGTTCAAGACGTAGTTAGACGAATCACACAGTTGTTGAAGTGGGAATGGGCCGGACATTTGGCCAGAAGAAGGGACAGTCATTGGACCAAAACAGTGACGGAGTGGTGGCCGAGAGCGGGGAGAAGACCAGTCGGTAAACCACCAGCCCGCTGGTCAAATGACATTGTTCAGCTGAGTGGAAAACAGTGAATTAGACTAGCACAGGACCGTAGAGAATGGCGTAAAGAAAGGGAGGCATATGCCCAGCAGTGGGCTGATGTGGGCTGAAAATGATGATGATGATGATGATGATGATGATGATGATGATGATGATGTATGCACATACCATACACATTGTCTACTGGCGTCCGTTCTAAAGCTGTTAAGCTTGTCCATAATTCCCTAGGAAGTAGGCACACAAAGTATAGATCATCAATCAATATGCTAATAATAAATCTGTAAGGGTTGGTCATGGAGAAAGTTACTTTGTTTTTAGAGATATCGTGTTTATTAGCTCTATACATGATACTGAAGTGAGTAAATTGAGAACATTTACATTTTTTTCTGTATGTATGTATGTTATGGAAAACTCTTGAAAGAATTAACTGAATTTTATGAAACTTGGTAGATAAACATTTAGACGTACAGGCAGGACATAGGATAGGCTACTTAAATTTTTTCTCCAGGTATGATAAGACGTGGCCCACATACAAATGTACGCGAACGAAGTCGCAGGCACAGCTAGTATTCCATAAAGGCCCGGAACACAGCTCCGTGGCGCAGCGGTCAACACGCCAGCCTGCGACACGAGAGTGCCCGGGTTCGATCCCCGGCCAGGTCGAGATGGAAAATGATCTTTTTCAAATTGGCCTGGGTCTTGGATGTGTATCTATATATGTATTTGTTATAAAATATAGTATTGGTGAGTTAGTATCCCATAACACAAGTCTCGAACTTACTTTGGGGCTAGCTCAATCTGTGTGATTTGTCCTTATATATTTATTTATTTAAAGGAAGTAGGTAGGTAACTATGTAAAAGCAAACAAATTTTAATACAAGTAAAACATAACAAAAGCGTAATCGCGTCAGTTCCTCCTGCGAGGGCGTCCATTGGCATTGAAGAACGATTTCGCGGATATGTCGCAATATCGTCGATTCATAGTATCTCTGGATAATACTTACACGAACGTATTTTACAATTTTAACTCGACGCAATCAAAAGTCCAGTGTGTAATTGCACCTTGCTAAGTAGCGTTACAAAATACGAAGCGTGTCACGCTCTCAAAAACCCGAAATTATCGGCTATAACAATTTGTTTAACGAGCACCACACACAGTTAGGGATTATTTATACTTAATTATAATAATGAATGAATTTTTAGGGTTCCGTACACATAGGGTAAAAACGGGACCCTATTAATCTTGCTCCGCTGTCCGTCTGTCTGTCTGTCCGTCTGTCACTGTATCTCATGAACCGTGATAGTTAGACAGTTGAAATTTTCACAAATGATGTATTTCTGTTGCCGCTATAACAACAAATACTAAAAAATATAATAAAATAAATATTTAAGGGGGCTCCCATACAACAAACGTGATTTTTTTGCTTGTTTTTGCTCGATTTTGATAACGGCAACAGTTGACGTTATAAAAATCGATTGAAATATTCACAGAATATTTAGTTATAAATACACACTTTCGGAGCCATAAAACATAAATTAATCCTGTAAAATCCCGCAGTGCATTCAGTTTGTCGTCGTTGTCAGGAGGTTCGCACGGACGAGCGCCGCACTCACACGCCTCCACCCAAGTGGAAGGCAAATTCAATATTCTCCTCGTATTATACCCATTTTGAGGCTCCGGATGGACAGAAGGGAAGTGCGACTGCGGTACTGTGTGCGGCACTGCCCAATTCTAGAAAAAATATCACAATCTCATCGGCGTGCGTCTGCCGAGATTTCGCCCCGTGTCAAATAGCACTCTCTGGTAGCAGCTAGGAGAGCAGCCGCACTTCAAGCCATATGCATTGTTAATTATTTTTTATTAATGATAATTGTTTTTATTATTATAGTTACTATGCATTTTATTTATACGTATTATTTATTTAAGCTTATTTTTTTACCCTATATTCATCTATGTCGCTAAGCAGCCTTAAAGGCTATTTTCAACCTACCCAGTTAGGTTTTGGTTCTAAGGGTGGTTGCGAGGCCGCCGTTCACTCCTTGCGCACTTTTCTTGTATTTACGTAAGGATGAGTTTCTGTTGAAGGTAGATATCAAAAATGCCTTCAATTCGGTTGATAGGGGCGCCATCGCCATGCTGACACAATTAAAAGAAAGAATACCTTTAGTATATAAGTTTCTTTGGCAATGTTATAGTCAAAATTCAAAATCGATCAGAAATAAATCTAATTTTTTCAGCAGTTGGATGTCAGCAAGGTGATCCTTTAGGTCCAGTTATTTTCAGCCTTGCCATTTACCACATCATCAAAAAGATAAATTCCAAATTAAACACATGGTACCTAGATGACGCGAATTTTGGAAATACTGCTGATACCGTCTTATGGATTTGGAATACATTATAAAAGCATTTGATTGTATCGACTTAAGTTTAAATTTTTTAAAGTGCGAATTGTTTGTAAACAACGAATTAGCCTTTGCTTTCTAAAAGCTCTGTAGAACGCGCTCATCTACTAGCCGCGGCAGAATGGGAGTCTGGTTTATGGCTGCGCGTTGCCGTCGTTCAGCTTAGGAACATTTTTGGACTATAGCACTTTTCGCTTGGCGACATGCCTACGTTTAGGTGCCAAATCAAATGTCCCGCATCGTTGTCCCTGTGGCGACCAGTCGACCAGTTTGGTCACCACGGACTATCAGCTTCAAGGAGTGCAGGGCGTATAGCACGTCATGCTAGCCTTAATAACATTATCCTCCGCGCTCTTGTCTCCATCCAGATGGATGGAGCCGGAGCCAGCCGTTTTGGAACCAATTGGTTTGGCCCGGGATGATGGCAAGAGACCGGATGGTATGACACTGGTGCCTTGGAGATTGGGAAGGCCGCTGGTGTGGGACGCAACATACGTTGGGAAGATGGGAATGCGCGAGTGTCGACTCTCGTGCATATTCCCATCTCCATGGCACAAGTTGTAAGGCTGGCATGGCCGCAGCTACCGCTGAGTCTCTCAAACGGCGCAAATATAGCCTTGGCGACGCTTATATTTTTGAGCCATTTGGGGTCGAGACACTTGGTCCGTGGGGTTCATCAGCTCACAAACTTTTCAAGTTTATGAGCAAAAGACTGGTAACTATCTTTCCCAACGAATAAGCATTGCCATTAAACGTGGCAATGCTTCCAGTCTTCTGGGCTCATTACCGCAGGGCAATGACCTGCGTGACATTTTTTATTTATAGGTAGGTTTTATTTTAGATAGAATTCATTAATTTCTGTATATTTTATTGAATTATGTAATTATATGAATAGAAATCTTTTTAGTTATATATTCACTTCAAAAATAAATAATCTAGTAAAAATTAAATTAATATTAAAAAGGGCTCCCATCAACAGACATTATTTTTTTGCTGTTATTATGGATAACGGTACGGAACCCCTTGTGCGCGAGTCCGATTCGTACTTGGCCGGTTTTTTTAAAGATCATTATGTTCCAGACGCTAACAGTTTATTCATTTAAAAACGTTCTTCTATTATTAATAATATTAATCGAAAAAAAATGCAATTATATTAAACCTAGTACGTAAGGCATACTTAACTAAGAGTAGTAGTTTTCTTACAGTTAACCTTTGGGTTATGAATGAATATTAAGAAAAGTAGTAGTAAGTAATATAAATGCGAAAACATCACCGTCTGTCTATCTATTGTTATTTTAGGCCTTAACCACTGAATTCGTATATCCTGTGTCGAAGACATATAATAAAATGTCACAGTGGCGAATTGAACCACTTCCAGGATAGATATCACAAAACAAAAGAAGATAACACCTTTTTATTAAAAAAAAAACTTCCTTGGCAAAAATATTATAGGCTTTGTAATCCGGACGATAAATAATACCCCTAAATCCAAATCCGTTCAAGTATTTAGAAGTTATGTTGGCATACAGAAACCCGTGAAAGAAAGTCACATGCACAACTTTACATACTAAATACTTACATACATGAACTCGAAAAACAAAATTTATTGGCAGTCGTGTAAAAATTAGGAAAGGTATAGGGTAGATAGATTATGTATTACGCAGTATAAAAGACTATACAAACGATTAAAAACAGGAAGAAAAAATATTTTCCATCATACCATCGCCTCAATACTATTAGTAATTTTGATATTATGTAGATTCATTCTCTTATAAAACATCATCTCTGCGCAAACATCTTGACCTCAGACTTAGATGCTGCCGCCTCCTCCTCACACCATTAGCTGGGTTCTTAACATTTCTACTCCAAAATGGCAATTTACTTAAATGCGTACGACGTATCTTCGATATAAACCTCGTCAAATATTTAACTCGCCTCGCATGAATCTCGCAAATGACAAACAACAATTATGTACACGATGACGGATTGCTCAATGAGAAACCGTGGCCCTTATCAAATATCGTCACGTCCAAGCGACGGCAATTAATATTGCTTCCAGACACCGCTGATGAGTTCACTGTTTGCAAGTGCTGACCGAAACGCGGTTGCTCAACTATACCGGGCTAAGCATGCAGCCGTCGCAAGGACGTCGAGTAACTGGTGACCCCTTCCTCTGCAGCGAAATAACTAAGATATTTTGACAAGAGCGTTTCTTGTAAAACATCGCGAATCTTGGTAGCACACGAAAATTCACATATCACACGAAATTTTTCTCAGAGGTTTAATGCCTGTGTCATAATTTCGACGTTTCACATTATAGGTATGCATGTATAATTTTTCGAAGATATTGAATGAATCTTACATGACGATGACTAACAGTTTTCGCCTCCCGATAAAATGGACTGAACCGTCGACACAGTCAGAAATTTTGAAGCCGTGCTATTGTATTTTACCCATCATGTCGCTTCTCTTTTAACATTAATCATAGAACTGTAAATTACATCCATGTAAATGGACTGAACCGTCGACACAACATTCAGATATTTCGAAGCCGTCCTATTGTATTTTACGCATCATGTCGCTTCTCTTTTAACATTAATCATAGAACTGTGAATTGCATCCATGTACCCAATGACAATGAGTGGACTTAATGGATCTTTCGAAAAATTATGTAGTTTCATATCGTAATATATGTGTTGCTAAAAGTGAACTGCAGCGTTCTTCAGGGTCAAACATATATATATCACGATTGAAATAAGTATAAAATTAATTGAAATATTAAACTAAATGTCTTCGCTAAAAATCTTTTTTTAAAGGATAGATGGATGTGTGATATGATGTTGTGATATACTTTTAAACTAGCGGCCCACCCCCACCCCGGCTTCGCATGGGTAGATACAAGCATTTAATCTATAGCCTATGTTCATCAGGGATAATGTAGGATTCTAATGATGAAACAAATTTCTAGTAGTTTCGGAGCCTATTCCATGTCAACAAACAAACCATCAAATATTTCGTCTTTATAAGATTAGTGTAGAAGTGTAGATAGTGTAAATTACACTGACTGACTAGTTGGGTAAGCGATGTTTATCCATCATTAACAATTTAAGCCACGCACTGTACTCTGTATATTTGTGATTTGGGCTATTTATTATTCTTCTTCGGAGTTCTGCAAACATGGCCTTGCGGCGTTGGACGTAAATTCAAGTTTACTTTAACATTAATATTTATAACGGCATTCGCGTTATAGTTGATTTGATGTGTGATCAGAGCGGTTTTTTTACATTTTTAGGTCATAAAAAATACCCAGCCATACATCAAACAACCAGCTTTAACTTTTGCTTTAATTTTTGATTGATTTTAATATAATTTTATTAACATCTTTCTTATCTGACTAATTCATGTGAAATGAAGACTTTTCAAAAAAAGAATAAGCGAAGGTTTTAGGGGCCTGCTTTTTCTCTCGTAGGGCTGCTTTAGATTTTTATCCTTTTTTGGAAGATTTTTTACAAAATGGCTGGTGAACAGTACTTAAGTAACAAGCATTTCATGAAAATCAATGAAATCGGGTTGCAATGTAAAAATTATAGAATGATACCCTTTTACGCCACGCCTGTTCTCGTTCTGAACAGAGTCTAGGTTATTTAAAAATCGAATTTTATTAAATCGCCCAAAGGCCTTTTTTATACCTGGTTTAAAGCATGGTCACGGATGGAGGCTAGTAATGACCAATTTTAACTGCATAGAGCATTATTTCTGTGTTAATAATAACGTATATATCAATTGACTTATGAATCTCAGCATCATCAATCAGAGCAACATTTCCAGATTTCCATATGCCCTTTAGTATTTTCATCACGTAATTTAGGATTCAAGAAAATGTTGCAAGGCGAAAATAACATATGCTGCGACGTATGTGTTACTGCAAACTCTTATACAATGATGTCGACTGAACAAATAGTTGTGTGTTCCGCATTTCTACCGAGCTTCATTTACGCACGGAGTTACGTGCGGTACGCCTCACTCGACCAATTCACAAACTAAATGTTACTTGAAAAGTATTTACTAACACAACTGAAAATACCTTACCGTGGATTGCTTTCATTTGTCGTATTCAAGATATTTTAAAGTTGCAATTAAATTAAGGCTTACGACTTGTTTAAGAGTTAAGAAATTCTGACCCAGCATAATAAAAAAATAAGTCTAGCCATTTATTTTTGTGATGGTGGTTTGTTCACCTGAATTTGATGGAAGTCGGTGCACCAGAATGAACGAGAATTAAGGGGCATTTTTAAAATAATACTACTTTAAAATACTCAATGTTGTCTTGTAAGCTAGATAGGTTGGAATTGCCTCAATAAATAGCTTATTTTTATTTTACGATAGAATATGGACAATGAACGGCATGCATCTATCTTTACTATAAAAACCTACTGCTACTAAATTTCTCTCAACAAGTACGTAGGTACCTAGTACATTTTTTAGACCTTGACGTTTTACAGGCCAAATATTTTTTGTCTGTTTAAGCCACAAATTGACGGACTTGAGACACTCTCTCGTAAGATTATAGGGTACCTAGTACCTAGCGTTCCTACTTGACACTTGGGCAAAATATGGGATTAAACTGCAATGTTTTAGATGGATCGCCTTCATGGCTTTTGGAACTCTTTCCATAGCTACCTAGTGATATTATACTTACCTTAACTTAATTAGGTACTTACTAATTTTATGGCGATTTGCGTTTACCTACTGTATCGATTTTATTTCAGTTTCATTACCTACCTACTTTAACCATTTAGATACGTTTACCTCATGGACCATTTTATTTCTGAGTAAGTGCCTATCTACCTACTTTAACCAAAATAGGTAGGTAACTCCTTTATTCATGTGTAGTGTAAATAAATAATTAAGTATTTTAGCGCATAGATGATTGTTCAAATGCTTATAAATTAAATACCAGTAGGTAAAGACGCGAATTAGTTACGATAGACACCTACCCGTACTAAACCTGCAAATAAATAACCTACGTTTCTTCTTTTGAATGAAGGTCAATGATCGCCAAATTGGCTAGAATATAATGTATAAGAAAGGCTACACTACAATATTCCTTGGACAGGCCACATGCCCACTTTTCGAGCTATTAAAAATTCAACGAATCATCACCCAACTTTCACTAACAGGTGGGCAATTCACGATATATTTTCGTGATAGGTAGGTAGGTATTTATACGCGACTTATGCGCCGCCGTACTATATACCCAGGTACTTTTAAATAATGGTGCAGATGTACTTAAGTAACTAATTCATAATAAATTTGCAAGTTTACTCTTACATCCGCATGACGTATTTATTTAGGTAAGTAAGCATAATTTTATGAACTTTATCCTTGTCACGACTCATAGTACGGGTAATAACGGGGCAAAAAAAAGCTAGTTAAATTCAAAGAAATTAACCAGTAATCAGTTGCGATTGAAGAAGTAAATGAAATATTAATGCGAAAAATAATTGTTGCTTAGAAAGTTTCGTGGTCGTCGAGATTGGACATTGCATGCCCGCACGCTGCGCGAGAAAGCACGACGCGGCCCCGGCGCGGCGCGGCGCACGCGCCTGTCGGCCGGCCGCCGCAACGGCCGCAGCCGCACCTCATTGCCTGACTGTCGCTAACATGTATTTTCCAAAGCTAACATTTCAATGTAAATCTTGACAGGCACATAAATACTTACCTGATATTTTATGTACAAAGTACCTCTAAATAATTCTTACTTACATAATATTTACAATTACAAATATTTCGCAATTATGCCGATGGTTTCCTAATGAGGTGCTGGGTTCTAAAAAGTAACTGAATAGACTGACTATAATTACGGTATTTCATGAGCATGCCTTGTAGATGAAAGTAAAAGTTCTATAGTACCTACATACAGTGAAATCCATTGAACAAACCCAACAAACCAGTGCCCCGCGCGAACCGACCTACTGTCCGACACTCGCGAAGATTTCACTTTTATCATTTGCGATAAGGCCTACTTTGAATCATTTTTTCAATGATATACATACTTTTTTGTTATTATGATGTGTCTGTCCATTTAATAAAAAAGATCAATAAGTACACCTATTAACAGCTGACTTATAGAGGTTACTGTCACATTTGGTGTTATGTAAAAAGTCCTTCTGAAGAATGTATGGAATGACATAATATCTACTATATACGCTTTGCTATAATAAGTTGTGTATGCGGATATAGTAAATTATTTATTAAGATATTTCTAATTTAAAGTTTTCTGCATAAAATAACTAACCTGGCATGTCTTTCCAAATATCCGCAGCGGAGATGGTCCAGGAGGTTTGAGTTTCACAAATACAGTTTGTCTTCGAACTTTATGTCCGAATTGACACAATAACTTATCTTGCACACGAGCACAGAGCCTACTAGGACTTAAACACGCCATAGTTACAACTGCAACGAAACGCTTGAGGACATGAACTACATTACGAACATAAAACACAGTCGTTCGCCTTTTCCTCCCCACTTTCGGACAGCTGATTGTCAAACGCCATTTTCAAAAAATGTTGCCAGGTTATAAATTTTTTTTTATCTTTGTGTATGTTGGCTGCACTTCTCACTGGCTGGCTAGTGGTTCCTACTACTAGCGATCTGCCGTTTTCAGAAAAGAGAGAAATTATTCTCGCGGAAACATTGGAAATATTAAAAAAATATTTAAATTGTGTATTATATTTTGGTCTTGTTAGTAAACTAAAAATTATTAAGGCAACCAGAATATATAACCTTATTTTTATAGTTTCACAAATAAATTATCTTGAATCTCAGCTAAACTCATCAACCGCGAGAAACGCTGACAATGGATTTTCAATTGTTATGCGTTCGGGGCTCAGAACAATTAAGTTCGGGGGCACTAATGAATGTATGACACTCGTCTTCGAGCGGTTTTTGTGAGGAAAAATCGCTTGAAGACGAGTGTCACACTTTGAACGATAGAACCCCAGGCCGCTTGATGGTTGTTAACTTGTCACCTAGGTACTGACTGCTAATTTTTGTAATGACGTTATTTGTAAACGAACGTTTTTTTCATACAAAAATCGCTCGAAGACGAGTGTCACAGTTTCAAAAATAGTACCCCAGTTCTCGCGTGGCGTTACTAGCTTGTACCAACATAAAATAAAAAGTACTTGTCACTCATTTATTTATTGTCATTTTTTTGACGTAATTGACAGTGTTGCCATATATACAGATTTATCTGTATCTATACAGATTTTTCATCACCAGTACAGATTACAGATTTAGCATAACTTTTATACAGATTTTCGTAATTTTCGTAATTTTTTTTTAGTGTAATAATAATTTAGTGTTTATTTATTGCCTTCAACATTTTTTTCCCTGTGTTCTGTGTAAATCGTTGTCCCTGGCAACATTCATAGCGTACTGAAGGGATTCCCCGAAACTTATATTTCATTTCAAACATAAATTTCGGGGAATCCCTGCAGTACAAATGAATGAACGGAATGAGCAGAATGAAACGATTTGTTTGGTTGGAGTTTTAAACTTTTAACTTCTAGTTCTCGTCGAGTATCGCGAGTCGTATTTACGCTAAGATTTCTTAACTTTCTTGTCGATTTTGTGTTGTGACTTGTGTGTGCAGTGCTGCATTCTAAAAAAGATAAAATTGATCACTCTTAGTGTGAAGTAATTAACTTGTTAATATGCTCGCGAAAAAGTCACGGAATACGCAGCGTTTTAATCAGACTTGGCTGGAAGAAAGCAGTTTTAAATCGTGGTTAACAAAAAGTAAAAAGGGAGAAGATTACGCATACTGTAAATTTTAGAGGTAGGTCGTCGTCGGTTTTTTCGACGAGTCGCAACCGTTTTTTCAAGAACGGAAACCAGTCCTCGAAACGGTTCTCGTTCGGAACGGTTTTGGGCGGCGGACGACGACGCCGACGGCGCGGCGACGGTCTAACGAACGCAACGAATCTATAACAGTCTCCTAAATCGAACGAAATCTCGTTGCGCCAAAGTTCGTTCGTTTCGGCAATGATTGCGTTGCGGACTTAAGTTTACTAGTATTAGGTACCTATAGTTTTATTGCTTAGCGACTTTGTACTCTATTTCAATCTCTATAGGATACGCAGCAATGACCACCGCGTTGCGAACGAGACGAGACGAAACATGAAATCGCAATAGTCTCATTGTATTCTAGCTTGTATTTACATTGCAGGTAAGTTCAAATTCGCGTGAAACATTACGAGGACTGGTTTTGCGACGAGGACTGCTTTGAAACGAAACGTAAAACGGTTCTATCGTCGCGGACCACAAAACTGTTATTAAAAACGGTTCGTCTTTGTAACGACCACCTCTAGTAAATTTTGTTTATCAGACCTTGCAATCGGTGGTGGGGGGAAAAATGATCTTGCGCGACATATGAAAACGACTAAACACCTAAACTCAATTCCTGGATCTTCTGCCATTCAAAAACCAGTAACAGCTTTTTTTCAAAAAGGTACGATTGCTGATGATGTAAAAACAGGTGAAGTTCTATTGGCGTCTTTTGTAGCTGAGCATAACCTTTCAATTAATGTCATGGAACACCTCCCTCAACTCATAAAAACAATATGTAAGGATAATCCCACTGCACAAGAACTTGCGTGTAGTCACACCAAAACCACAGCGATTATTAAATCTGTTACAGGAGACACTGAAAAAGAAAACCTAATTGCCGATTTAAAAATTCGAAAATTCTCACTGCTCATTGATGAAAGTACGGACAGAGGATGTGTCAAGCTTTTATGCATTGTTGTTAGATATTATAGAAACAAAAAAATTAAAGATGCGTTCTTTGCACTTATACCCGTTCAAGATGCGACAGGCGAAAAACTTTACGAACATCTAATAAAATTATTTACAGATAATGATATTCCATATAAAGACAATTTGGTTGGATTTGCCGCCGACGGAGCTAATGCTATGATGGGTCAGCATAATTCTGTAGCAAGCAGATTATTACAAGATATTCCCCATTTGTATGTTGTAAAATGCATTTGCCACTCATTCGCATTATGCGCGTCCTATGCATGCACAAAATACCGCGTGAACCTGAAGGCCTTGTAAGGGATGTATACAATTATATCAGTACGAGTCCGAAACGAACAGGTCTACTAAAGGAATTTCAAGAGTTTCTTGCACTTAAGCCCCATAAAATCCTGCATCCATGCCAAACACGTTGGCTCTCACTTCGTAGTGCGGTAGTGCGGATTCTAGAGCAATATGAAGCACTCAAGTTGTTTTTTATTGATGCTGTAACGACAGATCGTTTAAACTCAGCAGATTCTATTTTACATATGCTGAACAACCCGTACAACAAAATGTACTTGCAGTTTCTTGAATTTTCTTTGGATTTTTTTACTAAATTTAATCAAGCTATGCAGTCCGAAAAGCCACAAATTCAATCGATTCATGAGCATTTGTGCCGCATATTTAAATCATTCCTGGATTGCTATATGAATAGCTCATATTTATTTGAGACTGAGCTCCACAATGTCCAGCATGATAACTCACGACACTACAAACCAATTGATGATCTTTATCTTGGCGCGAATGTTGCTGTATCGTTGTCTACTGCTCCTAATTTGAATCCAAAGGATGTACATGTATTTAAACTACGATGTCTAGATTTTTATGTAGAAGGAGCTAAACAAATAAAATCCCGCTACAATTTTGGAAATAACACCACAAAACGTTTAAACTTTCTCAATCCCATTATTGTTAAACGGCGCAGTATACCATCATTGACTCTCATTGCACACGCTTTTCCTGATATAATCGGACAAGAACATTTACAAACATTGGACAATGAGTGGCGACAATTGAGAATGAATGACGAACTTCTAGAATCAAGCTCAGAAGATACAGAATTGTTTTGGCATCAAGTCAGTTGTGCACAAGACATAGATGGACAATCTTTATATCCAACTCTTCTGCAATTTGTTACTGCTTTACTAAGTCTCCCTCATTCTAGTGCCGCAGTGGAAATAATATTTTCGGCAGTAAATTTAATTAAAACAAAAACAAGAAACCATTTAGGCACTGAAACGATTGAGGGACTTCTTTTAACGAAACAACTTCTTAGTGATGAACCCTGTTATAAACTCCAAGTTGATAAAAAAATAATTGTTAAAATGAATAAAAATATGTACAAAAAATAATAAATATTGTTTTCTTAAACAGATTTTGTACAGATTTTATTACAGTTTTACAGATTTTATACAGATTTTAGCGTTTTGTGTTCATACAGATTTTGTACAGATTTTTCGACCGTTCTATCCAGATTACTTGATCTGGCGTGTGGCAACACTGGTAATTGACTTGACAATGAACTGAAACCTAAGAGTAAGGAAGTCTATGGAGCAGCCCTTGTCAACATATATGAATTTTTACTTATACAAATATCAGGCATTTATGGTACAAAGTGTGAAATGTAACTTTGTCTCTTTCTTTCTTCAGTACAATTGCCTTTGACAAAAGAGACATACATATTTTAGTTTTTGCTAATTTATGGTAAAAGCTGTCAAAAGTTTAGGTACGTGCCAAAATCCGCCATGTTATGTAACGAGTTTCGTGGTAGTTGTGCTGTCAACGGGTGTTGTTTACTATTTGGAAAAGTTGAGATTTGGGACAAAAATACGCGAAAATAAGGTAATAAATACGTGGAAGTGTGAGAAAACTGTTTATCAAGTTGACTAAATGTTGTATTGTGATGTGTGGTGCAAGAAAAAACATAAATCAACCATAATTGACTCTTCATAGGTTAGTAACCCGTTTTCTAGCAAGAAAGCTCTTTATTGATTCTGATTGAGAAGCAAAATAAAACACGATCTTAAATTTATGTATAAACTGTTGTTAACTAGTCATATTTTTGTAATACAGTCAGTATTTTCATTTATTTTATTCCTCATTTGTTTACATACTTGAATAGGGTTGTGCATTATCTAAATAAAAAATAATATTTTTTTTTATAGGTTTCCGATGAATGTAGCTTTGAGGAATAAATGCTTAGAGGCTATCCGGTTCGGAAAAATATTAATCCTCGGCAACAGGATTGGTACATCTGCTCTTTGCATTTTGAGGAAAGCTGTTTCAATAGAACGCTTGAAGTAATGATATGAGACTTCGTGACAACTCATCGCCAACAATATTTTCATTTCCAGTAAGTTTAATGTATACAGTTAGTTAATGTCAATGAATAAATGTTTTAGGGTTCGGTACTCAAAGGATAAAAACGGGATCCTAATGATATGGCTCTGGTGTCCGTCTGTCATCAGGCTCTATCTCATGAACCGTGATAGTTAGACAGTTGAAACTTTAACAGATGGATATATTTCTGTTGCCGCTATAACGACAAAAACTAAACAATAGAATAAAATAATTAATTAAGGGGGCTTCCATACAGCAAGCATGATTTTTTTGCAGTTTTTATAGATAATAGTACAGAACCCTTCTTCGTGCCTGAGTCCGACTCGCACTTGGCCGGTTTATTCGTTTTTTCTGTCAGACAATACTAAAAACCGTTGGGTGATTTGGCAGGAGTAGCCGGCTCATGCATGCAAATGTACGCAAAGTTATGTGTGACAACGTATTGTCGAATTATGGATGCGATCATATGATGTCATGCATACAACAATGCACTTAATAGATTATTTGTACATAATCCTTACTAATATTATAAATGCGAAAGTGAGTTTGCTTGTTTATTTGTTTGTTTGTTACGCTTTCACGCCGTAACTACTGAACCGATCATCATAAAATTTTGCATACAAGTTCTCCGGAGTACGGAGAAGGACATAGGCTACCTTTTATCCCGGGAAAAATTACTACTATTCCCGAGGGATCGACATTGACGCGGGCGGAGCCGCGGGCAAAAGCTAGTTTATTATAATTGTGTTAATTATTTGCACGTTTACTTTTCAGCACCGGCTACACAAGAGAAATTTGTACTGCGTGAAAAAAGCAATATCAATACTGATTTTGCTAGTACGACGTTTTATTCCTATTGATGAAGTTCAGAAAGAGGTATGTAAATAAAACATATTTTTTAAATATTTCGATAAAACAATACCTTGTGGCATTATGATCCAACAATAAAAATTATATGCATAATATAATATTTTTTAAATCTGAAATTATAATATTCATTTAAGTGTTAAGATACAGGGCGTATGCATGAACTTGTCAGTAATGCGTCTTACTTATTATCTCAGCTGTGCAGTACAAGTTTCAAATCTTTTCATTGGCTGGAGCTAACTAAATACCTCCCCACCCTGCCCTGAGACAGAGACAGACTTATTCTAAATTTAATAATAAAATATTATGATTTAACTAAGTATATTGAAATTTCAGGTTGTGGAATATGAAAAAAATAAAGGCTGTAAAAGATAAACGTTTCAACCAGCAGAAGAAATTACAATTTGAAAGATATTATGTTACATATAAATATCACAGTGAAATTAAATGTAAATATCTTTCAGATAGATGGTTTTTAAACAAATTAATACTTTTTAGGAATGATTAAGTAAACAAAGTTATAAAATAAATTGTCATTTTATTATCCTTTCCCAAAATGTTTTTATAAGCTCTGTCGGCTCTGTGTACAAAGTAAGAGTACTGTTTAAAGTAGATCATTACATAGTATGGAAGTGACAACCCTAGGCACTGGCAGCCATTTTATGTAACGATTCTGTGATGTAGGTATACACGATTTTTTTGTAGGTATTTCCAGTCCTCTTTTTTCTTTGGTCTGAGACTGAAACTCACGGCCGACAATCTGCTAAAATCGGAACGCAACGCGTAGCGGCCATCTTGCCCACTATCCTACATCTTTTCTGTGATTGGTTGATGCCTTGCTGACGTCATGGTCTGACGTTCGTCGCTGGCCCAAACGTAGTAGTTTGTGCATTACTGTCATTGTGTGAAGACCTGTGCTTATCCTCTCCACTTTACCAGTCATAGAGCCCTTTGTATTTCCCTAGTGCTCCTTGCGTTTTGGAAAATGCCGTATTACAAGTGTTGTGTGTGTAAGTGTTTGCGAAAGGACTCTAGTTATTTACACCGTTAACCTAAAAGTTCTGAGAAAAGACTCAAGAGGTTAGAGTGCCTAAATCGTTACGATTTTATACCATTAGAGAAAGAGATAAACTTAGCGGTTTGTCAAAAACATTTTGAGAAGAGTTTCTTCAGTGAGACTAAACATCGGCCAAACATAAACTAAATAATTGTTTTGTAAATATTGCGAGTTAATAAAAATTACAATAATAATGATAAATGGTATTATTCATTTTCCTTTACCCCCCATGTAATAAATGTATGCATGATATACAGTATGCATTAAAAAGCACAATAAGTATATATATATATGAGTATATTAGTTGTATATCTATATGTGTAGTTATCTATAGATAACATATTAGCAATGGTAAATGCACGTGCACGTTTATTCTTTTGCTCCAAACCTTAAATTATAAAAAAAAAACAAATGTCAGATAAGATATTGGGAAATTAAAAAAAAAACGCTATGGTTTAAATTTTTTGTTCACAGTTGGCAGTCTGGTAACCTAAAACATCCTAGAAAAGCATTGTAAAAAGTGCATTAATTATTACTTGCTGTGTATAAAACATTGTAACAATGATTCCACGTGTTACTCAGTTATTTAATGTTATAAAGAATTTTGAACGTAACTTATTTTATAGAATATTTGGAGGACCCCCCAGAGGTACATACTAGTATGTAGGATTAGCCTTTTTTCTGTTCCCGATTATTTTATTCCTATTGCCTATATTACGCTTATGTACTTTTACCTACATTTTCTAATCATGATTTACTTTCAGAATTTGCACTAGCATATGTTGGAGAAAACAAACAACCTGTTCGTAACAAGTTTTCAATAAAAGACATAATCGGCGATGGTATTTTATTAGCCGTACCTAAGTTTAGGAGAACTGTTGAAAAGAGACTGAAAAGGAAATTTGGTTCACCAGAATATGTGTGGAAAATGCTAGTACCCAAAACAAATATCATAGTGTGTCGCGATTGCGGACATCATCATGAAAGTGGGCGTCTGTGTGGTAATGTTTATTTTTCATATGTATACATATAAGTTAAAGTTTTAAATAAAATGTACATTTTGTACTTAAACTTAATTATTTACTAGTACAATCTGTAAAATATTAATACTTACATAATATTAGGTATAATAAGTATAAAGAAGTTTGGTCCAGCACACCAGTGTCTATACTAGGCTCAGCCTGTATCATTGACACCGAGAATCTACAAGAATACATATCTTATGCAGTGGCACAAGCTTTGTGTGGATTAATTTATAATAAGAGCTTGTAACAAAAGTTTTATTTTCTCTAAAAAGTTTGTTCTGGGAAGGTTTTTAAGTATAATATATGCCCTAGTGCAGCCAGGAAGGGCTATGTGCTTTCTTATCTTTTAATGGTTTTTGCAGTAAATTTTCTTGCTTTATGTTTTACATATATTATACATATGTGTATTTGTCTACCTGATCATCTACCCATAATTTGTGAGGTAAACAAGTATTTCATACTAAATGCCATAGCCAGCGACTGCTTGGGCTTTGATAGGTTAATTATAAAATAATACAGGCTTAATATAGTGGTAAATGCATGTACACTCCCAAAATTTTAATAGGTTCTGGAGGCATACATTATTATGTTTTGAAAATCATATTTTAAAAAATTGACATTATAGTAATTATTAACTCTAAAGGCTCATACACCGGGAACGGGACATAGTACACAAAAACATTCAGATAATGATGATTATGCTTCATAGAAATAAATTTTACATGAATTGTGCCATCTTGTAACAAAATGCAGTCATTATTTTCAGCGCATGAGCAAAATGCCCACACGCCATAGCTCTCGCTGACAAAACTACTTTTTCTTACCAGCTCCACATCTTTAACTATATAGCAGCCTGAATATGTGGCAGTTAAAGTTTATAATCACCTACAGAGTTCATTAAGAGCCTACCAAGGCAATAAATTTAAGGCTTATTATAATATGAAAGAATTCCTAGAGGATAAGTTTTTAGATGATAAGTAGTAAAAAGGTGTTTTTATTTAATTAATTTTGAAAATTGTTAGTGTTTTTGTTCTTTTAATTTTGTTTCTATAGTTTGTATATTGTTAATTTAGTTTATATTTGTTCACAAATACAGAAACATTAATTATAATGGCGTATGTACATTTAATGTAAATAAAAATATGAGTATGTGCATCTAATAAATTTTATTTTACAGAAAACTGTTACTCAAGAGTCAAGGCAGAAACTAAGGAAATAAAACAGAAAATCCAGGAGAAATTAGGCACTGGACCTATTGAAAAAGATGTTATTGTACTGTATGAAGGAGATAATAAGCCAGAAGAGGTAGTTTTATTGATTTATTTTCTTTATTTTAGGGAAAAAACTAAATATATAATAAAAAACAGTACATATTCAATATTATTAAACAAACCAAAACAAAATAATGAAAAAAGAATGCAAAAATTAAACTTAAAACAAGACTTTGTTTAAATACTCTTTCCGGCCGAAAGCTATGGATGTCGAAAAAATATCTAGATTATTATGAGAGATGTTGCATTTATGGCAAACACGATATAAAAATGTGTTTGTAGTATAACTAGTTCTGGCTAATGGAACATAAAATAGAGTTCTTATTCTAGAATTAGGACGATGGCATCTCAATCCTAATTGCAACCACGCCATTGATGAACAAGTTTAAAGTAATGGTCCTAAGTGAAATACCTGGAGTACACCAGAAAAAGAGAGCAACAACCCAAATTCGTTCTTTGAGATAAGATTGCAGCAGTATGTTGGCTTCTTGTATTTTTGCAAATTGTTTTTCATCGATGTTATCGATCTGATGACTCGATGTTAGTTAGTTTTTGTTTGTTTTAAAACTAATGGGGCGCATGATCATTACCCATCACATTCGGCACCCAAGTGCGAGCAAATAAGCCTGCACCCCTGCCGACCTACATACTGCGTCGCACGACTATCAATCGCAATTCGAAACACTGACCCTTGGAGCTCCCGTGAGAGCCGGCCCAGATGGGCCAGATGGCCAGATGAACCAAGCTTAATTGGCTTCCCATTCGATTACGTAGACAACAGAGATAACAATGCTCACTATTTTCAATTCTTAAAAATCCTTATTATCCTGTGTACTTGAAATGTAAATTTCAGTATCTCACGAGCACTCACGAACGCCAACTTCGCTCTTCAAATACTCTTAAAATTTACACTTCACTATTTTGTTCTGGTTTCATGTCCAATTCTTTCGCTATGCAAGCTATACGACTCTGGAACGCCTTACCCGAAGACATCAAACAAGTCTCAATCCGGTTTCCCTTCAAGAAAAAAATTCATTCTTTTCTATTAGAATAATTTACAAGCAGATTCGTCATTTTTATTAACTGTATGTGTTACATATTATATTTATTTATTTATGTATATATTATTCATATGTGTAGTATAGTTATTTTATATAAGTATTTATAAACTTTGCTTAGTATCATCCTTTATATCTTTTTTTTGATTTTGCACCTATTTATTTTATCTGTTTGTCATTTCCCAAGGGTAGACTGGGAGAGAATGCTTTTAGCATTAAGTCTACCTATTGTAGCTTTTAAGGCTCAATAAAGTTTTTAAATAAATAAAATGGGCACCTCTTGCACCCCCAGTCTAACGGTTTTAAGACTAATGATAGTAAATAAAACCAGAATGCATGCTTGGTTTTCGGAACCGATAGAGTGCGTAGAGTAGGATTAGCTCCGGTTACTGGTGATCGCCCGGCAGTCCCGGGTGATTTGCATCCAGGATAGGCCCTTCTGGCAACGTAGATTTCGGCCCATAAGGCAAAAGATGAGAGTTGCTGCTCTCCAAAGGCTTTTGCCATTGTTTCTCAGATTGGCCCTTCAGGCTATGCATGCACGTAATACGCGGCCCATCAGGCAATATGAGAGTTTGTTCTCTCCTAGCCTTGCGCACACACACAGGCAACGCCCAAAGCCGAGGTCCGTCCCTCCTGGGGGCCCTTTGGTGATGTTGTCTATAAAGGTTGAGGGTACTCTGCCCTCGCCTCAAGTCCCCGGTGAAATAGCGAAAGCTCACTTGGAGCTAGATACATAGCAATTTATAAAAAAAACTAGTTTCGGATCTCCTAACGAGCCAAATAGACTTAACAAAAAAAATTTAAAGTACTTCCAAACTTAACGGTTTCAGGTTGCTTTTAGTGTTTAACCCCTTTTTAAAGTATTAGTATTATATAGGCTCACTTTGTTGTATGTCGGTCGATCAAGACCCTGTTTTTCAAAAACGCTTTGAGATATCAAGTTGAAATTGATATTTCAAAGTCTTTGGTCTCTTGCATTTGTGATAATGTTAAACTTCTAGGTCAACGCAACTGGCCAGCAAGGAGAGTGTAGGCCAAGTATGGCTCCAGTAGTACAGAGAGGGTCATGCTCCTGCAGTGGAGACTTAAAAGACCTGATGATGATTAACTCCACTGCTGTATAAACGCCTCTCCCGAGGAGTCTCTGTTTATGTCGCATATTTTGCAAACTACCTCCAACTCGACACCTACCGATAATTGTGATCAAGAATCTTGAAATTTGGCAAAAAATAAGGTATATAAGAACCTTTGGCGAGCGAGTCTGATTCGGTTTTGGTTTGATCTAGTTTTTTTAAAATGAGCCTCGCTCCCAATGCTCTGAGAACCAAATCTTAATCAATAGGTATCAGAGTAATTCTTACTAAGTGCAAATAGTACAATTCACATATTTTGTAAATTAAAAGCTGAACCTAATATTTAGAATATGGTGAATTAACATCACTTTTACTTTTTTATTGCAGGTGCAGGAGTTTTGGAAAGGCAAGAGGATAGTAGAGATGCAAAAAGAGAGACCGCAGTGGTTCAGTAAGAACCTTCTTCAGAAATCTACACAGCAGCCCTCTGACTCTACAGCTGTCAAACCAACAGATTTAGCATAGATTGTAATATATTTCATAGTTGTAAAAATGTTTGTTAAGTAGTGATTGTGAAAACTTAGCTTATAATGGTCATTGTTAAAAGATACAGTATGTTTGTAGGGTTAGACATATCCACTTAAAGTCCAGGGGAAATTGATGGCGACTTTGGATGTGGATAATACGCCATCCTGCTGCAGTCAAATACCGATTCTTTATTGTCTGCGATTCTGACGCTAATCAGAAATATTTCTATGCTATCAAGGCTTCAGACAGGGTGTTGGCTGAAAAACTTAACAGAAATATTATAGCATGAATGCTGTCATAATAGCAGAGCCCAAGCTCTATTGCACCACAGATAAGGATAATTGTAAAAACACCAAGGTGATGATGATGATGAAAGTCCAGGGAATGTTTTCTAGATTCATTTGCTTATTTAGCAACAGTCAATGGCCACATTTGTTAACAGTGCTCTAAACCAATAAAAATAAAACATTATATTAACCCATCACTCTTTTATTTATTTTCTAAATAGGCTCAAATTATATTGTCAAAAGAGGTTGGTACATTCTCAAAATTATCAATAACAGAATCTGGTTCACTTTCACCAATAAAATGATTTTCTACATGTGATTGGAATTCATTGAAAGCTACATCTTTTGGGAATGTTCGACCACACATTGGACATATCTTGTCAACAGAGTCCTCTTTTGAGCTATTATTATGATTATCCTGGTTCTTCTTAAATGGTGATGAATTCAATTCATTGTAGTTATTATAGTTAGTTGATTCCACTGGAGTCGCCCAATTTGCCAAACTATCACTGGTTTCTATTTCCTTGTGCTCAGATGTTATAATCTTTGCATTATTTGTAACACATGTAGAACATCTGAAGCCATCTGCAAGAAATAATTATGCTTTATTTATATTATTCTAGTCCAAAATTTGGTTATTGGTCTGGAATGATGTAACAATTTATATCGCAATTTTGCATTGTAAGCCCAATGGCTGAACAAGTTATAATACTGAAGCCGCGATTACATTACCCAATTTATCGGGCCCGATCTCAGTTAGGGACCCTAAATCGGGAAGTCTAATGGCAGTTAGTGAGTTAGTGTCCCGATTTAGGGCAATCGTGGCTACCCGATCGCACTAACTTCCTAGTTAGGGCGTGTGATCGCTGTCAGTGAGTAAGGGAGCTCAGTTGCCGCGCGGCGCTTGATGCGAGCGGGCGTTCTGTTTACATATTATTATATATTTTTGGAATGTGCCTACACTACAAGGCGTCACATTAAATTTTTCATGACTTTACAGAGCCTATGACCAGCTCTAACGATAACTCAATCGTCAAATTCTGATATTTATTTGTGAGAGACGTTATGAGCAACAGATGAACATACATACATACCGGTCAAAATCATAACCCTCCTTTATGCTTCGTATATAGGTAAAAAGACAATTTGTCTTTTACTTACATTAAGTACATATTTTACTTATATTACATATATATAGTATTTTAGACATCTATAGATAGCCCAGCATGTTGTATTTAAGGTCATGATATGAATTTTCCGTTGCTAAAAATCTGACCGTTACAGCTAATCGTTGTTTAGCATTGACACAGTCTCTAAATAATGTGTCTTATTCTGATATGATGTCACTAAATTTATAAGATAGTCGAATTTTCCAATTTTTGGTACTTGGAAGTCACAGGCAGGAGCCATCCTTACAGCTACACGTACGGCTGCCAACTGAGTTAAGGAGGCGATCTAGTGCAAGTGTAAACGCAATGCCCTAAATATCGGCAGTTAGTGTCCCGACGGATCGTAATCGCCGCTTGAAACCCAACTACTAGATTTCCAGGCAGCTAGATAACCAGCAGACAGTCAAGACTAGGGCTTCCAATACCAGGATCCTGGTATTGTTCAATACCGGTATTAGGCGGTTTTTTTACCTGTTTTCAATACCGGTTTTAATACCGAAATTTTTTCATTTGTTATGAAGAGCCGGTAATTTTTTATTTTAGAATTTATTTATAATATCTTGTATGTATAAATTAACATGTGTTAATTCTTAAAAATAAGATTTGATATCAATAAATCTTACATACAGTGGATGTACTTGTAACGATTAACGGCTGATTTGATATCAATAAATAGTAAGATTATAGAATGCCTATTAACGGTAATATTAAAGACGGCTTTGATGCCAGTTAGAACTGTAAAACTGTATGATGTTGAAAGTTGTTGATTAATTTCTAAAAATCATAAATATTGAAAGCTATAAATAAGTAAAGCTGTGATGATTTAGATTGTATATGAATAAAAGTTGATTTTTAATGACCTATGTTTTAAATTAAGCTTAATAATTTTAAAAAAAGCTTTTTGTAAAAGAAATTCGAATTTCCACCTCAATACCGTAATTTCGGTATTGATACTGGTTTAGATTTTTTTTCCAGTATCGATACCGGTATTAAAAATATCTGGTATTTGGAAGCCCTAGTCAAGACACGTATAACAATATGACATTCAAGTTTTGTTGGGTAATTCAGGAGATAGAAGGGAACAAACCTTTATTTGAATTTCATGTAATCAGCAAAAACTTCACTATGCCAAGAGGCCAAATTTTGTGCTCTAACTATACTTATACAAGGTTGGCACCATACCAACCTGCAGTGACAGTCTGTAATATTGTAATGATCATTACAATTGGGTTAAAATACATTAAAAATGTTTTGTTCCCGGTGGCCACATACTGAGTAAAGGTCATGGTGTTAATAATGGTACTTAGTTCCTGTAGATGTGAATATGTAGCCCTCTCACAGCTGAGACAGATCAACTTAGCTTATGTTAGAGACTCTCACTGGTGCTGGTATGTGTCAATACCCATTAATTGATAACTTTAGCTCTAAATATGTGCATATATTTATTGTTGTTGTCTATTCTATTACATATATGTACATACCTTTCAAAAAGGTTTCAATTTTCGAAATTACTAATTTGAGAGTAGATTTCTGTTGTGCAAGTTCTTTCTTTAAATTTTGTAACTTTTCTGTTTGAATATGAATTTCTTTAAGAGAATCCATTGCTGGATCTTCAATAAAATTAAATCCAATAGAGTCAACATTCAAAAAATGATCATTTTCATCTTGCAGCTGAGCCATTTGTTCGTACTGCTCCACTAATTGCGACTTTTCCTCGATGTAGCTATTGATAAGCTTAAGCGATATTTCTTCTAAGCTAGACTCTGAATATTTTTCTTGATAGTTTGCACTACTTTTTGGAGTACTATGAAGATATGTTTCAGTGCGTAATAAAGGTTGTTTGTTGTATTCTTTTCCCTGCAATTTGTCTGATGTGCCTTTGATTGTTGAAATTTTACTCCACAAATTTTTATTTTCGCATGATACCATAAAAACATGATGCATTAGTTGTGATTTTTGTCTGTTGAGTTCAGCAATTTTCTGTAGCAGTGTAGACTTTTCATCTTCTTGTAATGGGATATAGGGTGTAGTCTCAGTAGCTTTTGTATAATCCAATTTCAGTCGCATGTTATCGCTCTCTAATGCATTGATTCTTTTTTGAAGCAGCAAACAACGATCTCTCATCGCGTGAAGGGCTAATTCGTGGACACTGACATTATTAAAATCTCCTTTCAGTGTGGTTTGAATTGTAGCTTCATTTGTAAAGCTAACAATAGAAGAAGAATCCATATTCGTCGTGGGAACTAAAAAAATATCTTACACGTATTCCTAAAATTCGTTTTAGAACTTTGGTTGGTTTACAACATAGGTATTCCTGTCATTCTATATTTTTTTTCTTTTATTTATGGCTTTCACGCGTTACGTATTTAGCCAGTATCAAGTAAATTAGTTTTCCCGCGCTTTTTCTAAGGCTTGTTATCAATGAAACGATGGTGTAGTTCATTTCATTTATTCTACGGAGCCCCTGGCAACAATTCCCACGAATGCACTGGCTTGATCTTAGACGACGCAACGAGACGAGACAAGGCGGTCCACCAGCTCGCTAAGTAAATCTCACTACAGCCGCACTGTGACAGTTTATTTCAGTTATTCCACACATTTTTCATAAACATGGGCATTTATAACACTAAATTACACCGATTCAAATTATAATGTCCACTAGAAACATTTTACAAAACAATCCGAAACACAAGCCGAGCTCTCCGCCAAAATTCCCGCCAAGAACTCCCGTCAACAGTGTTGCCACACGCCAGATCAAGTAATCTGGATAGAACGGTCGAAAAATCTGTACAAAATCTGTATGAACACAAAACGCTAAAATCTGTATAAAATCTGTAAAACTGTAATAAAATCTGTACAAAATCTGTTTAAGAAAACAATATTTATTATTTTTTGTACATATTTTTATTCATTTTAACAATTATTTTTTTATCAACTTGGAGTTTATAACAGGGTTCATCACTAAGAAGTTGTTTCGTTAAAAGAAGTCCCTCAATCGTTTCAGTGCCTAAATGGTTTCTTGTTTTTGTTTTAATTAAATTTACTGCCGAAAATATTATTTCCACTGCGGCACTAGAATGAGGGAGACTTAGTAAAGCAGTAACAAATTGCAGAAGAGTTGGATATAAAGATTGTCCATCTATGTCTTGTGCACAACTGACTTGATGCCAAAACAATTCTGTATCTTCTGAGCTTGATTCTAGAAGTTCGTCATTCATTCTCAATTGTCGCCACTCATTGTCCAATGTTTGTAAATGTTCTTGTCCGATTATATTAGGAAAAGCGTGTGCAATGTGAGTCAATGATGGTATACTGCGCCGTTTAACAATAATGGGATTGAGAAAGTTTAAACGTTTTGTGGTGTTATTTCCAAAATTGTAGCGGGATTTTATTTGTTTAACTCCTTCTACATAAAAATCTAGACATCGTAGTTTAAATACATGTACATCCTTTGGATTCAAATTAGGAGCAGTAGACAACGATACAGCAACATTCGCGCCAAGATAAAGATCATCAATTGGTTTGTAGTGTCGTGAGTTATCATGCTGGACATTGTGGAGCTCAGTCTCAAATAAATATGAGCTATTCATATAGCAATCCAGGAATGATTTAAATATGCGGCACAAATGCTCATGAATCGATTTAATTTGTGGCTTTTCGGACTGCATAGCTTGATTAAATTTAGTAAAAAAATCCAAAGAAAATTCAAGAAACTGCAAGTACATTTTGTTGTACGGGTTGTTCAGCATATGTAAAATAGAATCTGCTGAGTTTAAACGATCTGTCGTTACAGCATCAATAAAAAACAACTTGAGTGCATTTTACAACATACAAATGGGGAATATCTTGTAATAATCTGCTTGCTACAGAATTATGCTGACCCATCATAGCATTAGCTCCGTCGGCGGCAAATCCAACCAAATTGTCTTTATATGGAATATCATTATCTGTAAATAATTTTATTAGATGTTCGTAAAGTTTTTCGCCTGTCGCATCTTGAACGGGTATAAGTGCAAAGAACGCATCATTAATTTTTTTGTTTCTATAATATCTAACAACAATGCATAAAAGCTTGACACATCCTCTGTCCGTACTTTCATCAATGAGCAGTGAGAATTTTCGAATTTTTAAATCGGCAATTAGGTTTTCTTTTTCAGTGTCTCCTGTAACAGATTTAATAATAGCTGTGGTTTTGGTGTGACTACACGCAAGTTCTTGTGCAGTGGGACTATCCTTACATATTGTTTTTATGAGTTGAGGGAGGTGTTCCATGACATTAATTGAAAGGTTATGCTCAGCTACAAAAGACGCCAATAGAACTTCACCTGTTTTTACATCATCAGCAATCGTACCTTTTTGAAAAAAAGCTGTTACTGGTTTTTGAATGGCAGAAGATCCAGGAATTGAGTTTAGGTGTTTAGTCGTTTTCATATGTCGCACAAGATCATTTTTCCCCCCACCACCGATTGCAAGGTCTGATAAACAAAATTTACTAGAGGTGGTCGTTCCAAAGACGAACCGTTTTTAAGAACAGTTTTGTGGTCCGCGACGATAGAACCGTTTTACGTTTCGTTTCAAAGCAGTCCTCGTCGCAAAACCAGTCCTCGTAATGTTTCACGCGAATTTGAACTTACCTGCAATGTAAATACAAGCTAGAATACAATGAGACTATTGCGATTTCATTTCTCGTCTCGTCTCGTTCGCAACGCGGTGGTCATTGCTGCGTATCCTATAGAGATTGAAATAGAGTACAAAGTCGCTAAGCAATAAAACTATAGGTACCTAATACTAGTAAACTTAAGTCCGCAACGCAATCATTGCCGAAACGAACGAACTTTGGCGCAACGAGATTTCGTTCGATTTAGGAGACTGTTATAGATTCGTTGCGTTCGTTAGACCGTCGCCGCGCCGTCGGCGTCGTCGTCCGCCGCCCAAAACCGTTCCGAACGAGAACCGTTTCGAGGACTGGTTTCCGTTCTTGAAAAAACGGTTGCGACTCGTTGTCGAAAAAACCGACGACGACCTACCTCTAAAATTTACAGTATGCGTAATCTTCTCCCTTTTTACTTTTTGTTAACCACGATTTAAAACTGCTTTCTTCCAGCCAAGTCTGATTAAAACGCTGCCTATTCCGTGACTTTTTCGCGAGCATATTAACAAGTAAAGTACTTCACACTAAGAGTGATCAATTTTATCTTTTTTAGAATGCAGCACTGCACACACAAGTCACAACACAAAATCGACAAGAAAGTTAAGAAATCTTAGCGTAAATACGACTCGCGATACTCGACGAGAACTAGAAGTTAAAAGTTTAAAACTCCAACCAAACAAATCGTTTCATTCTGCTCATTCCGTTCATTCATTTGTACTGCAGGGATTCCCCGAAATTTATGTTTGAAATGAAACATAAGTTTCGGGGAATCCCTTCAGTACGCTATGAATGTTGCCAGGGACAACGATTTACACAGAACACAGGGAAAAAAATGTTGAAGGCAATAAATAAACACTAAATTATTATTACACTAAAAAAAAATTACGAAAATTGCGAAAATTACGAAAATCTGTATAAAAGTTATGCTAAATCTGTAATCTGTACTGGTGATGAAAAATCTGTATATATGGCAACACTGCCCGTCAACCCTCAGGTCAACCCTAAGAGTAAGGAAGTCTATGGAGAAGCCCTTGTCAACATATATGAATTTTTACTTATACAAATATCAGGCATTTATGGTATAAAGTGTGAAATATAACATTGTCTCTGTCTTTCTTCAGTACAATTGCCTTTGACAAAAGAGACATACATATTTTAGTTTTTGCTAATTTATGGTAAAAGCTGTCCAAAGTTTAGGTGCGTGCCAAGGACGTTATAGTAGAAGGACTGAGCTCTCATAGTAATAATTGGAGCAGAAAGCGAAGGCAAACTTCGGAATTCTATCTCGCTCTAAAGTAGGGTGACCAACTATAGAATAGATTTCTCGGACATGAAGTACTTAGGTAGGTACCACAAAAATATATCAGGATAGAACGGCTAAGTGGGTGGTATACGCGTTTCTCAATCTTGTACGATCGTACGAGATTCGTTAAACGTTCATTCAGTCAGCGCGCACGTCCCAACTTGAACATATGCTTTATTAAGCGGTATTTAATTATAAAAACAAAAGTATGAAAGTAAATAGGTCGAAACAAGGTATTTTTTTCATGGATCAATACTTTTTTTTAACTAAAATCGTGATTAACAACAAAAAAAGATAAAATAAAAGACCTATCACGATTTTCAATATAAAACGACAATACAATTAATTCACATCCAATACGCGTTCTAAAAACATTTTATAAAGCTCGTTCCAAGGAGAACGCGCAATGTAAATTCAATTGTGTGATAGCAACACGAAAGCTGCATTAGCATTGCGTTGTTGCACTCGAACTGATATTATCGATAATATTTAATAGTTAACATTATTATCTCAGATTTTTTAGGTTAGACTAGCTCCGTGGCGCAGCGGTCAACACGCCTGCCTGCGACACGGAATGACCGGGTTCGATCCCCGGCCAGGTCAAGATGGAAAATGATCTTTTTCAGATTGGCCTGGGTCTTGGATGTTTTATATATGGTTTTGTTATAAAATATAGTATCGTAGAGTTAGTATTCCATAACACAAGTCTCGAACTTACTTTGGGGCTAGCTCAATAATAAATAAATAAATATATACGGACAGATAACAATCTGTGTGATTTGTCCGTATATATTTATTTATTTATTTAATAGTTAACATTATTATCTCCGATTTTTTAGGTTGCTCCCATGTGTTGATTAAAATATTTATCAGTAACTATTATGGAATACATGTTACGAAAAGAATGCGAACTTTGGCATACAAAAAGTTAAAATACATCAAAAGTCGCGTTTTGATGTACATGAATGAAAGGAAAGCCAATCGACAAATACAAATTACTGTTTATCGAAATGACGCGATTTATTTCTGTGGATGTCACATTACTATTTCGCTCATCATCATCATAATTTCAAGTAGGTGTCACGGTCAACCGACCATGCCCACCCTGGTGTCAGAGTTCTTTGAAACCGCCTCTCAGCCTCTGACGTGGTTCCTTTAAGGACTACCAGATGGCAGCCGGAACCAACGACTTAACGTGCCTTCCGAAGCACGGAATCATCTTTATTATCAGACAATCCGGTGATTCAAGCCTGCAATGTCCTAACCAAACTAGAAATAACTAAACAAAGTATGCTTCCCGTAGGAATCGAACCCATGACCTCCGGGTCTACAGGCAAACGCCTTAACCACTGGACCACGAAGGCAGTTACTACACACTTCGCTAGTAATGACGTAATGGTGGTGGCGTAGTTTATGCAAAAACTGACAAAAGCGTTCCCTTTGCAAAGTCCACGCGTAGCCATTACATACCCTGATATATTTCTGTGGTAGGTACCTATGTCGGTGTCATTGATAAGACCCTATGCTATGATTATTTATTGACAAATAGCAACTGTAGAAGGGAAAAGCAACAGTAGAGATGTTCGTAGTACGCCTTTGAAACTTTATTCTATAACTAGCTGTTACCCGCGGCTCCACCAACATTAATGTCGATCCCTCGGGAACAGTCGAATTTCCCGGAATGAAAGGTAATCTGTGTTCTTCCTCGGGCCCCAAACTACTTCCATATCAAATTTCATCCAAATCGGTTCTATGGTTGAAGCATGAAAATGCGAAAGACAGACAGACAGAGTTCACCTACACAGATCTTTTTTTAATGTAATCGTGAACTTATGTATCTATTTTTATACTTTTAAGTCCAGAAATTAGAAAAATTCCATACAAACTTTACCCCTCTTATTTTACCCTTTCAAGGGGAGTTTAGTCACGATCCCTCGGGAACAGTAGAATCTCTTCCCCTGGCCTGCAACTACTTCCATACCAAAATTCTTCCAAATAGGTTTAATGGTTGAAGCGTGAAAAGACAGACAGAGTTACTCTCGCATTTATAATATTAGTATGGAAATATAGATTTTATGTACGAAGTACCTATAAGTACACATTACTGATAAATCAGATTCAACGAACTCGGCAGATAAGATGGACACCCTAGCCAAGGCACAACATTTACTAACTGAAAACGGTTATGTTATTTACCTGAGAAAGGATAATGCACAATGCACTGCACTGTCGCTTAGAGATCTCTTGAAACAACAAGTTATATTATTTTATTCTTCCAGTCTGCTTAAAAAATTCGAAGGCTGCGGGAATTTTTAATAATAATATGGCGGCAATGTTGAGATCGTACTAGGGTTGCCAGAGTAAATTTAAATTTAATACTATATTAAGATTGCTCTTTTATTTTCGATAAGAAAAAAATCAAAATTAACTGTAAACATACAGTTTAGTTAATAAATTAATTATTCCATGTAAAATAAAGCAGGAATTATTTCATTATTAATTAAATATTGCTGTTTTGCTTTACTACCATTTTCTTCCATTATTTACATTTTTATGCAATGGCAAGGGTGCGAGAGGGAAAAAATGCCGAGGTATTTCCGTCTCACTTTACCCTAGAATTTTTTGCACAGTATTATGCTCTCTATTCTTGAAGCGTTAAGGGTTAATATCGTATATCAAAATCTGAATCAGTTCTATCAGGGTACTAAGGAACCGCTTACTAAATAGATGGTGCGTGCCAAGATCCGCCATATTTTGTAACGAGTTTCGTGGTAGTTGTGCTGTCAACGGGTGTTGTTTACTATTTGGAAAAGTTGAAATTTGGGACAAAAATACGCGAAAATAAGGTAATAAATACGTGGAAGTGTGAGATAACTGTTTATACAGTTGACTAAATGTTGTATTGTGATGTGTGGTGCAAGAGAAAACATAAATCAACCATAATTGACTCTTCATAGGTTAGTAACCCGTTTTCTAGCAAGAAAGCTCTTTATTGATTCTGATTGAGAAGCAAAATAAAACATGATGTTAAATTTATGTATAAACTGTTGTTAACTGGTCATATTTTTGTAATACAGTCAGTATTTTCATTTATTTTATTCCTCATTTGTTTACATACCTAAATAGGGTTGTGCATTATCTAAATAAAAAATAATATTTTTTTTATAGGTTTCCGATGAATGAAGTTTTGAGGAATAAATGCTTAGAGGCTATCCGGTTCGGAAAAATATTAATCCTCGGCAACAGGATTGGTACATCTGCTCTTTGCATTTTGAGGAAAGCTGTTTCAATAGAACGCTTGAAGTTATGATATGAGACTTCGGGACAACTCATCACCAGCAATATTTTCATTTCCGGTAAGTTTAATGTATATAGTTAATGTTAATTAATAAATGTTTTAGGGTTCGGTACCCAAAGGGTAAAAACGGGATCCTAATGATATGGCTCTGGTGTCCGTCTGTCACCAGGCTGTATCTCATGAACCGTGATAGTTAGACAATTTAAACTTTAACGGATGGATATATTTCTATTGCCGCTATAACGACAAAAACTAAACAATAGAATAAAATAATTAATTAAGGGGGCTTCCATACAGCAAGCATGATTTTTTTGCAGTTTTTATAGATAATAGTACAGAACCCTTCTTCGTGCCTGAGTCCGACTTGCACTTGGCCGGTTTATTCGTTTTGTCTGTCAGACAATACTAAAAACCGTTGGGTTATTTGGCAGGAGTAGCCGGTTCATGCATGCAAATGTACGCAAAGTTATGTGTGACAACGTATTATCGAATTATGGATGCGATCATATGATGTCATGCATACAACAATGCACATAATAGATTATACTTGTACATAATCCTTACTAATAATATTATAAATGCGAAAGTGAGTTTGTTTGTTTGTTTGTCACGCTTTCACGCCGTAAATACTGAACCGATCATCATGAAATTTGGCATTCAAGTTCTCTGGAGTACGGAGAAGGACATAGGCTACCTTTTATCCCGGAAAAAGAACTATTCCCGAGGGATCGACATTGACGCGGGCGGAGCCGCGGGCGAAAGCTAGTTTAATAATAAAATATTATGATTTAATTTCAGGTCGTGGAAATGAAAAAAAAAAGCCGTAAAAGATAAACGTTTGAACCAGCAAAAGAAATTACAATTTGAAAGATATTGTGTTACATATAAATATCACGGGGAAATTAAATGTAAATATCTTTCAGATAGATGGTTTTTAAACAAATTAATACTTTTTAGGAATGATTAAGTAAACAAAGTTATAAAATAAATTGCCATTTTATTATCCTTTCCCAAAATGTTTTTATAAGCTCTGTCGGCTCTGTGTACAAAGTAAGAGTACTGTTTAAAGTAGATCATTACATAGTATGGAAGTGACAACCCTAGGCACTGGCAGCCATTTTATGTAACGATTCTGTGATGTAGGTATACACGATTTTTTTTTTTTGTAGGTATTTCCAGTCCTCTTTTTTCTTTGGTCTGAGCTCAGACCAAAGAAAAAAGAGGCGCCGGTAAGTCTCCATCGTCCAGTGTAGCCTTATCTGCGTATATGGTGCCAACTCAAGTTTTATTATGCACTGCCGAAGTTGACTTAGTAGACGTCACAAATAACAGAGTCTATCCTGCAAAGGCCGTACTGGGGGTTCTTGGCGGGAATTTCGACGGAGAGCACGGCTTGTGTTTTGGATTTTTTTGTAAATTGTTTCTAGTGGACTTTATAATGTGAAATCGGTGTAATTTGGTGTTATAAATGCCCATGTTTATGAACAATGTGTAGAATAACCGAAATAAACTGTCACAGTGCGGCTGTAGTGAGATTTACTTAGCGGGCTGGTGGACCGCCTCACCTCGTTGCGTCTGTGATCAAGCCAGTGGATTCGTGGGAATTGTCGCCAGGGGCTCCGTAGAGTCAATGAAATGAACTACACCATCGTTTCATTGATAACAAGACTTAGAAAAAAGCGCGGGAAAACTCATTTATACTTGATACTGGCTAAATACGTAACGCGTGAAAGCCATAAATAAATAAAAAAAAAAAAAAAAAAAAAGGCCGTACTTGACAGTGGCAGCCAGTCTTCTCTTCTGTCTGAAAAAATGCAAAAGATTATGAATATTTCATGTTATAAAACTGAACCTATATCTGTAAGTGGTATCAATAATACTGTAACAAGCGTAGTAAAGACATGTGATCTAAAAGTTAGATCTCGAATTAACGATTTTTCTGTTAATGTTAGCTGTTTAATAACACCACAAATAACTAGTAATTTACCAAATGTCCCAGTCGATGTGTCAAAATTACACTTCCCGCCTAAAATTCAGTTGGCTGACACAACTTTCTTCCAACCTTCTGAAATTCATATATTGTTAGGTGCCGACGTGTTCTGGGATATTGTTATGGATAATCAAATAAAGTTGAGTCCAAGTCAAACTATATTGCATGAATCTAGATTCGGCTGGCTTGTAGCTGGTCCTATAGGTTTTGAGTCTAGTCAAACTAAAAAAAGTTCATTGCAACTTCTCTCAAGAGAAAAATGACGCTCTTGCTAGATTTTGGGAGGTTAAAAAGCTTCTGCATTCATCTAAACTATTGTCCAAAGAAGAAAAGGAAGCTCCATTTGATAATAATTATAAACGATTTGCAGATGGTAGATTTTGTGCCAATCTTCCATCACGTAAGAACCCAGAGAAATCTTTTGATGGTTCATTTCCTTTAATTAGGAAACTTTTCTATAACTTAGAGAAACACTTAGCTAAATCTAATACTAAGCAAAGCACCTAATTCTAATTCTACGTGATTACAAATAGTTAAGAAAAATATTTATAATTTAGTTAATAACTAAGATTTATATAAGCTTATCTGCTATGTTTCTTAAACATTTGTATAAATAAACTTAATAGAGAAAACTTTATACTTACCATAATACAACTGGAACAATCTTCATTCGTAAAGCAATCGCAAAATGATTCTATTCCAGCGGTTATTCCTTCACTGTCGACAACAAATTCAGTCAACTCAAAGTCTAATATTGTAACTTTAAATCCATTTTCTTGATCAAAACATTGTCACTAGACTTCATTTGACAGTGAACATTAGCGACTTTTTCATGGTGGTCTTTAGTTATTATTATGTTCTATTCACCAGCGTTGTTAACCAATTGGTGGTATGCTACTTAGGCTAATTCCTTCATTTTATGCTTGTTCAGGTTTATTGCACGTTGTTGCAAACCTCAAACTATTTACTACGATAACGATACAAATTCGTAGGAGCACGCAATGAATTGGCTAGGTTGTTAAAAATAGTGACCAACCTATTGGTGGTTATATGCGTCTGGTGAAGCTAACTTCAGTTCAGTTTTTGCTTACTAACCTATCGTCGGTAGAATCTAGGAGGCCGGTGTTAAAGCAGCCAAATTCCATTTAAAACGGATTGCAGGCAACAGTAGCTTAACATTTGAGGAGCTTTCTACATTGTTTGCTCAGATTGAGGCTATTTTGAATTCACGTCCTTTAAGTATTTTATCCTCGGACCCGTCGGATTTAACACCGCTTACTCCTGGGCACTTCCTAATTGGTCGACCTCTAACGGCGCTACCTACACCTGCCACCGATCGTGTCTGTATCAACCGATACCAGCTGCTAGAGAGGCTGCGCCAACAATTTTGGAAGAGATGGACGCAAGAAGTGCTTTCCGGCCTACAGCAACGCGTAAAATGGCGCACTAAAAGCCACAACATTCAAATTGGAGATATAGTTATTGTTAAGGATGATCAACTACCTCCACTACAATGGCTATTGGGACGGATAGTCAGATGTTATCCTGGTGAAGATGGCATTACCAGAGTCGTCGATGTCTCCACAAAGAAAGGCATTATACGACGAGCAATTTCAAGATCGCAGAATCCTTTCCTCTTGAAAGCAGTACTTTCAAGGGGGGGGAGAAATGTTAATGACATATATGTCGTCATAGCAACTGTGGGTGCGATGCGCGCGCAGACTGAAAAAACAAGTGACTTGCAAGCGGCTCGCCCCGACGACGATCACGATGTACGATGCCCTTCTATTTGTATAAATAAAGAAGTTTATTCAAGATCACACTGTTTGCTGAAATACCTCGCGGCAGTCCTAACACTCGGCTATTGCAAGATAGCTAACTTGCCGGTTGCATGTACTAGTTTGGGACGTTCATAACATTGGATATTGGCAACACTGATCACAATTGACAACTTACTACAAACCGGAAGTGATGGTTTTTATTTATGCAATCGAAAGTACCTTAAATATTGATACTTCCAGAGCGTTCCAAATTTTTTTATACAAAATTCAATTTTTTATGAATTTTTCAAAAAAAAAAGACCAAGGACCAAAAAGACTCATGTGCTATATTCCCATGCTTTATCACATGACAATGTCACTCTCAATCTGTCAAAAAGTGATGAAGTTGCCAGGTTAGGGATGCAGGCAATGGAAGTGTGCATGGACTTTTTTTTTGTGATACTACTTAGCTTCTATTGTTGTTAAATTATTTTTTATTTGACTATTGAATACCTAAATAGTAGAGCTATTTGCCATATTGAGGGTTTTCTGAAATGTTGCTAACCAGGCGGCAGCACTAAGATGTTCAGTTCAGACAACTGTCAAAAGTGTCACATACTTTTGACACGACACATAACGGCCTCCAGCTCCAGCAGCTACTGTTGCTGTTCATTTCTGTGCATGCTGCCGGTTTCATCGATTTATAAGACGTTATCATATCACGTCAAAAATGCAGTGCCAAATAGATTATAGCAACATTCAATGCGAATTATGTGAATGTGAAACTAACAACCATCAAATGCCAGAGGAAGATGATTTTAATGGAAAATTGATCGAAGTTGAAAATATACAGTTCAATAAAATTAAAACAGTATAAGTTCGAATAAAAGTTTTTATTTCCCTTCCATCTGGTTTGCTTTATATAAATTCTTTGACTACATTAACATATAGGTATATTTTTTGCTATCATTGGTAACATAAACTATTAGGCCCTCAATCTTCATTCAGACAAAAGAAATTGGCGCAATTAAGTCACTCGGCGGGCAACCACCAGCCCGCTAAGTAAATCTACTGCTACAAACACACCACCAAGTGAAGTTAATTATGGTGCATTTAAAAAAAAACCGTTTCTTGTACGCTGTACGAATTTCGGGAAAAATATTCCCCAACCTTGAAACTCATAAGACTTGGCTGTCAACGTCATCATTATTTGACAGATTGACAACGACATTGACATTGTCATGTAGTTAAGCATGGGTATATTGCTATAAAAATCCAACATTTGGGATTTTTTTAAAAATTAACAAAAGCTTTTAATGTGAATAAAAAAATTGGAAAACATTCTGGAAGTATTTACATTTAAGGTACTGTGGATTGCATAAATAAAAACCATCACTTCCGGTTTGTAGTAAGTTGTCAATTGTCTGTCACTTGTATGTACTGACTGACTGATTATTTTAGTTAACTTTTATACGTGCGTGCCAGCCACAGCAGCTTGTGTATTTATAATAATTGACTCAAGTCAGTGTACGTGATTAATTTTGTGTACATATTTTTTTATATATTGATACTATTCAATATATTTGTAAACACGCAGCAATTTTTGTGTATATGTGGCCTAGAACCAGTTTCATTTTGTGAAGTGTTGAGTGGAATCCTTGATTGGCAATAAGTAGGTAAACAGTGAATCATTGTATTTTTTTATTGTTCTAAACGCAGTTTCTTTAAATTCTCTACAGTTATAATTTCTAAGAAACATACAAATTGTATCGATAAGTAATGTGCTTTCTAGAAATCTAAAAATAGCAGTGTTTGAAAAACAATCTGTGAAGAATTATTGAGCATTATAAAGTAAACAGTTAAATGATCCAGAGAGATAGAACACTGTATTCAGTTATATTATAATTATAATATAAGTGCCAGTTTGAATAGGAATAATGTTCAGGGTCAACCTCGTCTAACCTACTGTGATCAGATTGCAAAAGTTCTTAATAAAAGACGTTAGTAAAGGACCTGTTAGAAGTACCCGAAACTGTAGAGCATGTATGAGGAGAGTAATGAGTGTAGACGAAGCTAGAGATATATTTCAGGATCGTAGCAAGTGGAGATCCATACCATAGTCTCTGCCTACCCCCAATGGGAAACAGGAGTGATAATATGTATTTATGTATGTATGATGATAATATAATACAAGTATTAGGTCTTGGTCTTTGCTATAAAACTAGACTCAGTCAGCTAATGGGATCAGTCGATAAACAGTATGTTGCAGTTTGTAGAAACATACAGATGAGAATCAAAGGATTGACTTTTTAATTGTCTCATGAACTTAATTTAAAAACTCATACCCGAGTTATCGAAATGTATGACTCCAATCACTAGCACAAAAAATGATATATTAATATTAAAACTTTTGTTAGCTATACTCTGTGATAAGGACAACACACAACTAGTACAGTGATTAAGGGTCATACAATACATTTAGTTGGATCTTGATTCTTCCAAAAAACAAGATTCTTCCAAAAAAATTATAACTTATAGTAATTAATAAGTTTTTCGTAAAAACTTCATAGCCCTTACACACTGTTTTATGAGTCTGTCAATCAAGCCACAATATACTCAATCCTATAATTATGTCAAACATTTTGTTTTTGTTGAGTACAAATACCTAAACCATTAGGAGATGCAAGTTAAAATTTGTCTTACAGGATTAAAGCTCGGTGGCTCAGGTGGCATACATAGTCCTAATGTCAAATTCTACTCACAATAGAATTTTTTCATGTTTATTTTATTTCTTTGATGGATAGATAGATAGATAGATATTCATTTATTCCTTAGAATATGGTGATACAATGGTGTTACAGAATTGTGTGTGTGCTACATACTCTGCCTATAAGGCGTAGGAATTTTTAGTTAAATTAAGATTAAAATTTAAGTATTATTATTATTTTTTAAATTAATTATATCTATTTATGTTCACAAATCATATAACATGTCAAAGCGTTTAATATACAATTAAGCTGTCGTTTAAATATTTCCTCGGTAGTATAATAAGATTTATCTAGTAGCCAATTAAATAAAGTTGATTTATATGCACTCTCCCTAGTAATTTCTCTAATTTCCCTCGGTAATGCATTGAACACTTTGATTGCCATATAATAGACATTGTTACCGTAGAGTTGCAGTCTCTGTGCTGGGATATAGAGTTTGGTTGGGTTTCTACTGCTCTTCTTTTTTAAAACAGTGTCGTGCAGAGGGAAAAGATGCAGATATCTTTTTACAAATAAGCATATTTCGAAAATGTAGAGGCATGGAAGAGGTAGAATCTTCGACTTTTTGAACAGTGGTTTACAGTGCTCTAAGTGGTCTACTCCATGTAATATTCGTATGCATTTTTTTTGTAACGTAAATGCTTTAATCATTTCGACCGAGTTGCCCCAGATAATCAAACCATACCGTAGTACCAATGCCACGTATCCGTGGTATGCCAGAAGAGCAGTTTCTTGAGAGGATGTCGTCTTTAATCTACGCAGAACATATAAAAATTTGTCCAGTTTCTCACAAATATTATTAATATGTTCCTTCCAATTAAGATTCATATCTATTATTATTCCTAAAAACGAACTGTGGTCAACTTGTTTTATCTTGTCGCTATAATATGTCGCATTAATTTGTATTGTACTATTATTGTAAGGATGAAAATTAATTATTTTTGGTTTATCTACATTGATATTTAGTTTATTTCGTTTTAACCAAATGTCAATATTTTTGAGTTCTAAGTTTACAACTGAGTCCAAATCTTGTTCTTTGTTACATTTTATTAATAGAGTGGTATCATCTGCGTATAGGACCGACTCATGTTTGAGGCATTTGGGTAAGTCATTTATGTAGAGCAAAAAGAGCAATGGAGAGAGCAGTCCGCCTTGTGGTACCCCGCGCCTATTGCTATTTTGCCAAGGAGATTTAAATACAGTCTTGGTTTTCTTAATCGTTTTTAATATTTCTGTATATTGCTGTCGGTCAGAAAGATAGCTTCTGATCCAGTCATTCGCGTTGCCTCTAATGCCATATTTGTGTAATTTATTTAACCGTATATCGTGACAAATGGAGTCAAAAGCTTTAGACATGTCTAAAAATACACCCGCAACAGAAATTTTTTTATCTAAGGCTTCCGATATCAGTTTAACTAACGAAAAACAAGCTACTGCTGTTGACATGTTTTTGCGAAAGCCATACTGGTTAGCTACAAGTAGTTTACGTTGTTCAATGAAATCAAAAATTTTGTCCCGCATAGCCATTTCAAAAATTTTTGACAGGATTGGAACAAGTGTTATTGGTCTATAATTGCTAATTTCATCAGTATTCCCCTTTTTAAATAATGGTATGACTCTATGGAGATGGGCGAGTCCTTTGCCTGGCAGTACAGTTTAATTAAATAATGTTATTTATTTATTCAGGCAATACTATAATTTGCCTGTGGCTTTGCTTGCATATTAGAAGATCCATTGGGATTACTTTTTTCAGTGTATGAGTACTGTTCAAATGTACTTTATTACAATACTGATTAATAAAACATAAACTTGGTAATTAATAAAATTTCCATAATATTGATAATCCCCTGTTTGACCCTGGATGAGTTTTTGAAAAAATAATCATGTTATAATATGTTAAGATCAGTCTATCGGGGCGCTGGGCCGTCCCTCGATCTTGGGCCCCAGGACGGATAGTCAAGATAATATAGTAATGCTTTTAAAAACCCTTTTATTATTATAATCTTTGCAAAAATTATAAGTACCTACTTAAAACAATATCTCACAATTACAATTGCTTCAGATTGTAGGTACCTACTTGTACCAGCTGTGTATAAATGAATCATTTCCTCTTCTATCATATGGTCAGCAGATTTTTGCTTTGTGGAATTTTGTCTGTTGCCTTGAAGTGCTATCATGTAAACAAAATAATATTTTGTGTTAAAAATTCACACCCAAAATCTGTGAGAGGAATGATATACTCGTATTATAATATAACATACTCTTGTTTGAAATAGGAATGTGTAATCAATCAAATCTGAGAGCATAACAAAATTACGGTCTGTGCATGAAGTATAGGTATTACAACCTAATTTATGTATGAATATTATTGGTGTGTACCTACTATAATAATAATGTTTATTCTTCATCATATTATGTTACAACATCCTTATGGCATTAAATGAGTTGCATATCACACCCAGAGTTCTAAGTAGTCATCTGTTTATGGTTCAAGTTACAAGCAGAAGCAAACATAATGCCTTTGAATATAATTTTTAGAAGTACTATGTAATTTATTTCGTGACTGACTTTAGTGTCAGTAGCTAAAGTATTTTAAATTGAGATTACTGCCATGGCCACAGATTACTAAATAGTTATGCCGTGGCTTCCGTTGGGCCTAGGGCCAAGACGAGACAACGATGATATTATAGAAAACTTAAGACTAGGATTCACGCGAAACGCTAAGTTTATGCAGTTTGAATGCTGTCTGTTTGTGCACTGTTTCGTGAAATAAGCGAGGCAAAAAGAATGAATTAGGAAATTACCAAAGCTAATACAATAACGTAAGAGTAGTTAAAAGAGCGAGGTAACATTTTTGGGAATTCTCCAATACCAAAGACAAAACAATTACATACTATTTGTCTTAATAGAGCCTGATAGCCGTACGAAACGGCATTTGGCAACACTGTTAATGTTATCTCTACATACATTTTAAGTACCTACCTATATATTTGTATTTTAATACTGTACCTATACATTTCTAGATTCTCTTTCATAATTTTTAGGTGTCCATGAAGAAGCTTCACCGCTTTAAACACAATAAGTATTCCCATTTATGTTTCTGCATTTCCTGTCTTTCGGCAAGTATCACTATTATTTACGCGGATAAAGTCGCGGGTAAAAGCTAGTATTCAATAAGACAAGCTGGTCCCAATTTGCTAAATTCAATCTGTAAAGTTGGAAAAATACTTGGAAGTTTTTTAACAAGGTTCCGTTAACGCGACATCTCCGATGTTAGACCACAAGTAACTCAAGTAAGTAATACATGGTGTAAATTTTTGATGACATTGATGTTAATGATTAGGTCCTTGAACTTAGAATGAAAGTAGACCAACAAGGAGATAGTATTGCTTTAAAAATAAAAACATATCTGCCCTCGTGTTTTAAAAAAAGCTAATCTTAGGACATTGTATTTTGAGACAAACATTAACTGTTAAATCTATCCAGTCGTTTGGAACACGATGTCGTACTCGTATAGGAATTTACAAACATACACATAATACCTACCTACGCGTAAAACACATATTTAACTCAGTCGCGTGAAAACGCGTGGGTGCTAACGAATTCGCGGTACTTTCGCTCCTTGTGGCAAATGCCTGCCTGCATTTGCCCACACGCTCGCGGGCGACCTGTTTAACTCATAACAACGACCTCAATTGTTTTGTCATCGGCCGATGCTGAGTGGTGTTTAGACAATAAACCGCTGTGCTTGCTTTATATTCCGATGATTTCAAGTTTCCCTTTAAATGTGTGGTTTGTAATAATAGTCATCATCATAACTGCTTTTAAGTAGTTTTACAAGCAACTGCACGGTCAAGTTACCCGGTTAAGTTAGTTTTTTTTTTATTTATTTTTTTATTTTTTTCCGGTATTTGTATTTAAATACGCGAATATTATTACAATCTAGCCTAAACGTTGGCTAATGAGTAATTTTACATTGACCTAGTTTATAAAGTATAGAATAAGAATGTGTCCATCGGCACTTTTCTTACTGTCTCTATTAAGGGGAAGGCACTGTTCATGTGTCTTTATTCGCACTTACACTGCACTACTTTGTTATTACTTATCACTACACTAATTCAAATGGTTTAGTCCTTTTAAGTCTTCGCGCTATGTCCGTGTTGTAGAGGAGCTGGATCGCCTCAACGTTCACATGATGAAGCAATCTATGCTCATGTGCTTCAGCGTATTTTTTGATTATTTTATCAACGAACTGTATATTAAGGTCCCGATGCAGGTCGTCGTTTCTTATGTACCAGGGCGCATTTACAATAGCCCTCAGCACTTTGTTTTGGAAACGTTGAATAATATCTACATTGCTCTGTTTGGTACAGCCCCACAGCTGTATGCCGTAAGACCACACTGGCATAAGGACTTGTTTATATAAAAGTAATTTGTTATGTACTGATAAGGTAGAGTGTCTTCCTAGTAGCCAGTACATTTTTTGGAATCTTATTTCCAACTCCTGTCTTTTCTTTTTGACGTGGGCTTTCCAGCGGAGCTTCGCGTCAAGTGTCATACCTAGGTATTTTGCTGTGTCTTCATATGGTATTTGCTTATCATTTATATATATAGGACAATATCTATCACGTTTGTTTGTAAAGTTTACATGAATAGATTTTGACTCATTTAGCTTAATTCGCCATATCTTTGTCCAGTTTTTAAGTTTATTTACAGCTATTTGAACCTTTTCTGCAGCCTCCTCGTGTGTATTTCCTGGTTAAGAACCGCCTGGATCGAGAGACGAACTTCGCGGCCGACTCATGTCCGTGCGCCGTTATTGTATTGCATTTCACCTGCATGAAACGGGGCGCTAAACGAGCGAGACCGACTATCGGGTGGCGGACGGGGATCGGGATGGGGCACGAATAAAGCCGAAACGCGCGAATTCATTCATAAACAAGTGTTGCGTAAATGACGAGGTTTATAGTTTTGTAGTAATAATTATGCATATGATTATTATAATCAGATCTTGAACATTCTTACGAGCATATGGTTGCTTCTTCGCATCGTGTGCGAAATGTACCTGCGCGACTAGTTAAAAATACTAATAAATTAATATACTACATAAGTCGTAAAGATAAATTGGTACATAGGTACTATGTTATAATAACTACCTTCATTACGTTACGGTCATTTGTAGTAACCTGTAGGACAGGAAATTATTAGGGGTGTAATGTTTAACCGTTACTTTATCATCAGGTCCTTTTTAGTCTCCACTACAGGAGCAAGACCCTCTCTGTACTACTAGGGCCATACTTGGCCAGAGCAGCCAGAGGACTTGGCCTAACCGTTACTTACTACCACATAATTAATATAAGTACTTACTAACGTACCTTAGTTGATATCTTTATGTAACGTTTATTTCACCTAATTTCAGTTCATATAACTTTATTTATTAGAGAAGATTTCTCGATCTTCCATGATGGTATGTGGGAAAAGAAAAAAAATAAAATGTTGATTCTCTTCCCACGCAGATCGTGAAAGCCAATTGAGGGAATGGATAAGACTACATACTCGTAACAAGTACTCGTAATATGGACTATAAAAAAAAGAGTCTGAAATAAAGAATTTTTATTTTATTTATTTATTTTTTTATAAAAATCTGGAAAATCATGTGAGTAGGCAACGAGGTTAGCAAGAAATCACTATTTTTATTCCGTCTTCCACCTACATGTCCACCAACATGCTGAAAAAAACGGAAAAAAACGTGATAGTATGTATTTATTGATACGTATTATAAGACTACATACTCGTTATCTTACAATAAGTATATAGTAATTTTACGATTTGAAACATTACAAGTAAACTTGGGTAAAAATATAATTTCATATCATATAACATAATATGAATTTGACATAATTTGAATTCATCAATTTGAAATTAAATGTTAACATGTGCTACCCATTATATATATACTAGCTTTCGCCCGCGGCTCCGCCCGCGTCAATGTCGATCCCTCGGGAATAGTACTTTTTACCAGAATAAAAAGTAGCCTATGTCCTTCTCCACACTCCAGAAAACTTGCATGCAAAATTTCATGATGATCGGTTCAGTAGTTACGGCGTGAAAGCGTAACAAACAAACAAACTCACTATCGCATTTATAATATTAGTAAGGATATATATATATATATATATATAGGAGATCACTTGGCAACAGTTTATGTCACGTACCTTATCGAAATTCAGGTACCTATGTACGAGTGTCTATAGGTCCCTTTGCCCTTCATTATCTACTAGCTCGTGATTGGATAAGAGACATGCTTTATCGATATACATAGCTATTTTTCTTACAACCTTTACTACACGGTTCAATAATGCCGGTAACCACGAGCAAAACTAACATTGATAAAAAATATCTGTTCCAACCACTCAGTTGGCAAGGCACCGGCTGTAGGAAAGGGAAATATGTTGATAACAACTTCTATATTTTTATTTCAAACTAGCTTTCGCCCGCGGCTCCGCCCGCGTCAATGTCGATCCCTCCGGAATAGTACTTTTTCCCGGAATAAAAGGTAGCCAATGTCCTTCTCCGTACTCCAGAAAACGTGTATGCAAAATTTCATGATGATCGGTTCAGTACTTACGGCGTGAAAGCGTAACAAACATACAAACAAATAAACAAACAAATAAACAAACAAACAAACAAACTCACTTTCGCATTTATAATATTAGTAAGGATAAGGATAAGGATGAGAAAAAGGACACATAATCATACGTTTGTAGGCTTATAATTGAAAATCTTTTGTCATGAAAATCACATTTATTTCAGATTAATAGAAATTAAACAGGTTTACCATTTAGGTTAAGTAATATTATATAAATCTGGGAACCTATATCTTAATAAATAAATAACTATATCTGTATATATATATATAGTTATTTATTTATTCTTTCCCTGATTGCTAGTTTTCGAGGCAAACGTGGCTCTATAATCTCCGGTAATAAGCATTGAAAATATTTTTTTTTAAATTTATTTATAATATCAGATTCCCAGAATGTAATATGTGATTTTTTTTATTCCACAATAACTTCTAAATGCCTGCACGGATTTGGACGTTTGGGGTATCGTCAGTATCTATATTACCTTTACTAGTGACATAGGCTATATTACTTTGCCAAAAAAGTCGTGCCTTTATTTTTTTTTTAAATAGTTGCTTGACTAGAAGTTCCAAATAAATGTAACACGTGTTATTTTAGATAAGTAGGTAGGTATGTAATGCTTAGGTATTTATTAATGCAAAGCGTACCTACAAGAGAATTGAGTGTATGGAGGTATATAGTTTAGTAAATTTGAAAATAAGTAAGTATATGTACCTATAACTGTTTATACAAAACAAAATTAGTAGGTATGTGTATAAACAACACGTGTTTATTACGTCCCCAAAGGCGTATAGAAACTCGTAAGATCACCATGCTAAGTAGATAACAGCCACCCACATATAGGCACTACTACATATGCATCTATTTTAAGGACATCTAAATGGTATACCTATACCTAAATAAATGAGTCCATATCTAGGCCGCAGATTGTAAAATTATGTTCTGAGGTAGGTACCTACGTACTACGTAATGTACTCATAGAAGTCACAAATTGCGCTAATTTGAGTGCCTTTATGTAGGGCACCTATATCATAGACATCTTTGCTAGTATGCCTACTTGGCTATGTAGTCTTAAAAAATCAGAAATAGGTGCCTAGGTAAGATAAACTTATATATTTATATATTTTTATATAATATGAAACACAAATCAAGTATGTGTGCAATAGTTCAGTCCGTAGTGAAAACTCAAATCCGTTGTCGATGCCAGGGGTCAATTTGGTAAAATCACAATGATAACAAGTCCAATCCGAAAGCAAAAAAACAGAGTCCAAAAAGAATAGCCAAAACGAGGAAATTATAACGATAAAAAAACAGAACACACACAAACCGCAATAGTAGTTACGTATACGACAGGCGAAACGTCACTGTTTATCCCCGATTGATAAATACAGAATTCCTAGGAAAGAGGCGGCGCTAACGCACCCTTCCGTCCCGCCACCCGCACACCCGCGGGCCTCGCCGATGTGGCTGAGATGCACAGAGTTTTACTAAATATTACGGCCGTGAAAATCGTTTTGAAATACGCTTTAGGAAATAGGCTTTTGTGAAAAAACGAATCCATAAACATATGACCAGTTAAGTTATTTCAACTTATGAATAATAAAACTATATACGTTGTTCATTAATATTAGAATCTTCACATTGATAATGGTATTTTTTTACGTTCAAAGTTGGATTAAAAATGGTGCTAAAATACGAATGTTTAGGGGCTTATATTTTTCAAATCTTAGATTTTTTTACAAAGCTGTATATCATTGTCAGTAGATTATGATGGAGTAAATCGATTTAATCATAAATTTTGACCCAACGTTATCAAGTATTGTCACAATTCGCTTTGCCCGTTTGTATGGAGATTTCTGTGAGCAGGGCATTCTTAAGTTAGGTGTAGCAAGAAATTACGTAGCACCCCGGGATCTAGGAGGGGTGTAGCCAGTAAAAACTGTTCATATTAATAGGGGTATTACAAAACAGTGTTTACTTCAAAGGTAATGGAACAACATAATGGAATACTACAAATTGTTCCTCGACCTATCAAAATGATAGTGTCACTACTCAATTTGCAAGCATTCTTAATTTAGGTTCGCAATCGCAACGCATTTGTTTTTGTCAATTAAAGTGTCTAGTTCGTCTAGTTAAAATTAGTGGCTCCCCCACGCGGAACGCACAGAGCTCGTCCGCCGCAAGTAGGCGGATTAGATTAATCTATTATGGAATACTCTTCCTTGCTATCCTGGGAGAAAAGAAAAAACGTAGAATGTGCCAGTTGTTTCTCTCCGTGCACATCTGAAAAGCGATTGAGGAAGTCGGCGAAAATCTGGTGAATCATGTTAGTAGGTGATGCGGCTAACAACCCATCATTATGTTAAGTTTGAGGATCAGTAAAGTTGTAGCAAATTCAATAGGTCTAATATCCACATTATTCTTCATGACATTACAATGATTTATCTTTTTGAATTATCCAAATCGGACCATTACTTACGAAGATATTAATAAAAAACATAATGCCGTTCCTGCCGCGAAAAGGCATTGCACGCCGGTGCGTGTGACGTCACTGTGACGGACCGAGCGCGGTCGGCAGTCTGCACTCATAGAGCGATCATTCGACTGAGCGACGACAACTCGGTTCGTCGCTATATTTAACAATTTATTGAAATAAAGTCTTGTTAGAGTGCAATTTTTATAATATTTACGTATAAAACGTACTTATTATGGGGACTAATAAAGAAAACAAAGCAAAGAAAGAATTTTTATTTTTACTCTTGATTGCTATATAGACAATCTTGTAAATTAACTAAATCACATGCTATTGTTACAATATTATCAAAAAAAGTATGAAATATGGACATATGCATGAGGTCCGATCATTTTATAGTCTTTCAACTTTCATATGCTTCTTTCAACGAGAACTCTTATCGCTTATATCAGCGATCGTTTTTGTTTGCAAAACTTCATCTGCTGTAGGTTTTGGGTTGGAACTGTCCGTACTTAAAACTCATTAAAACTGTTTTATTTCTTATCTTTTCTTAAAATAAGGTCTATAATTTTAAGGGTTCCGTACCTCAAAAGGGAAAAACGGAACCCTATAGGGGTTCCATTTCATCACTTGGTTATCCGTCTGTCTGTCTGTCAAGACCTTTTTCTCAGGAACGTAGGATCGTAGAGGTATCAAGCTGAAATTCATATCAAATATTCAGTTTATGCCGCAAATTTTCGAAGCCAACGCAATCTAAAGATACAGCTGGTAGTGCCGTAAATTTTCGTGTTTTTTCAATTTCGCAAGGGAATCAATACCTACCAGAGAACTTCCCATGAACTCAGAATCTTAAAATTTGGTACGAAGCATCGTCTTCTAGCACAGATAATGTAAAAATTGCGAAAAACATACATTTTAAGCTACATCATATAAGAAAAATATTTAAATAATCTTTCGACATTCGCAAGGGAATCAAAACTTCAGGGTACTTCCCGTGAAATCAGAATCTTAGATTTTGGTACGAAGCAACGTCTTATAACACAGATAATAAAAAAGTTGCGAAATGCATACATTTTTAGTTACATCATATAATAAAGATATTTATAATAACTTCAAACTTATACGTGCGCAAGGCCAACTCGCACTTCGCCGGTTATTTTGAAAGCTTTTGACATTCAAACTAATGAGGCAAAACTCCCTTCTTCAGTTAAACTTAACGTAATTTTCCATGTCTTTTTCCACCTGAAATATATAAATATAAAATAATACCATATTTTAATCGGCCTCACATTTTTGTATGAAAATGTTGATATTGTTTTCTAGTCCAATCCTGGGTCCGATGCGTTGTTCATTTCGACGGGTTGATTTAATGGTTTTAGGTACAACGGTGTTCACCCTTACATCCTGCCTGTATTAAGTTATTTGCTTACAACAATCAGGCATAGCTGGGGCAGATACATATTATATCATTCATTATTTGCTTTTTACTCCAGTACGTCCCTGTGTCATTGTTTTGACCTTGGAATATTACATAGAAATGGAAACGGAAGTATTGGAAGGTAAGTAGGTTTGTCCACCAAACTAGAAAGACATAAGTAGGTATGTTTTTATTAATACATCCGCCTTATAAAAAGAGAATACATAGGTACTAACTTATTTCCATATCAACTTAATAAAAGGTAAGAATAGTTATGTAGGTACTTACATCGAAATGATATTCACAACATTGTCTACTAGCCGGGGTAGAGGGTGGAGTCTTATAATCATCCCTTTTTACAACGGAATATAATTTTTAATTGTATTCCGTTGTAAAAAGAGATGATATAAAATTCACACAAAACTTCGTGAAAAATTATTAATTTTTCTAGAAGTTTTGTGTCTTTCGGTACGTTAAAAGATAGTTTTTCTGGCGTTTTAAAAGAAGTGTTTGTATAGTTCGGCACTATACAATATTTGTACATAGTTAAAAAGATAAATTAGACATAAATAATTTGTTTTAATGTCGCAATTACCACGAAAACACTGCACGCCTTGTCACTGCCAACGGGCAACTAGCGGCGTCCGTCACAGTGACGTCACAGCCACCGCGCCGGCCGGTCAGTGAATTTTGCTAGTAATTTGGTCAACTTAACTTCGTCAATTTTTATCGTAGAACAATATTTTTTGCACTGTATGTTATGGATTTCTTAGCTCTATAATCCTGCATTCTCAACTAAAAACTACGGATCCTCAATCCATGCGTACACATACAATTCCCCATAAAGAACCTTGCGTTTTGTTGTTTATTTTAAACCGTGGTATAATTTTGTGGAAACCTTAGTCTGTAAATCCCTTGTTTAGTACCTATTTGATTTGGAGAGCTACTATTTATTGTTTATCGAAATACTGTTAGGCAATTTGATTAATTGATTAGCCTCTACCTTAATGCAATCTGAGAGTGATGCAAAAAATACAATTTTCTATAGCTTGGAAGTTTATCTGTGTAATTATATTACTTTATCGAAGTTTTAATAGTATTTTTATTACCTAATTATTACTATACTTAAGTAGCTATAAGTAAAAATGTGTAGCTTTGCAGTTTTGCTCCCATTGGCACAAATTGACAGTCACACCATGTAATGTGAATGCGAAGAAAATATTATTCTGTCACACTGGAATGACAAAATGGTGTGACAGCGAGTTGGTACTAGTTAGCAAATTACTTTGTGTTCGTTCGTTCATCATAAGCTCATCGGAGTTTCTACGTTACACTTACGAAACGGCCAAGCCACACATTTTGACTGAGGTGTATCTAGGGTTTGTAGAGAATTGAAGACTAGGATTCACGCAGAATGGTATACGCTATGATGAGAGTTAGAGAGTGATAGTTTAGGGCGTGAAGATTTAAGAGCTTCGCTCTCCAACATATATGACTTTTTTACAGTATAAGCAATATTTACTTTTCTTGGTGTTACTTAAAATGAAAATGTTTTGGTGGTAATTACAGTCAAGCGTCAAAAGTGGAGGGAGTCATAATTTCCCATACTAATTGTAGACTGCAAATTAAACTATATTTTTTGGTAATCTTCTATTTCAAGATGAAAATTGACCTAGGTCTTCGATGTTTATCTAATTATGTTTTTAGTATATAAAATAATCTTGTATCGTTGAATTGGTATCCTACAACACATATTCACAACTTCCAGTGGGGCTAGCTTAATCTGTGTGATTTGTCCCTATATATTGGTTATGGGTCATCAAATATAGTATAATATAATTTGTAATTAAATTACTTATGTTGCTTAAACTTAAGTATGTTAGATGCCTGTTAGATAAAACAGGCTTTAAATACACATATGTACCTATTTAGAGGTATAACGACCGACGGTAAGGTTTGCCGTGCTGTGCTGTGCCACATACATACCGATCACATCTAACGGTGTTTTCATTCATGGACTGGTTTCTATTATGTTTCAGTGTTTGAAGGTTTTTAGGGTTCAGTACCTCAAAAGGAAAAAGCGGAACCCTTATAGGATCACTTCGTTGTCTGTCTGGCAAGAGTTCAAGACCTTATTCTCAGGAACGTGTGGAGTATCAAGCTGAAAATTCATATCTAATAGTCAGGTGTACTGTCCCTTAGAGCTGTGAAAAAATTAAACTTCTAAGCCACAACGCAATCAAAAGATACAGCCGTTTACGCCGTAAATTTTCGACATTCTCAAGGGAATCAAATCCTATAGGGTACTTCCCGTGAACTTAGAATCTTGAAATTTGGTACGAAACACTTATAGTACAGATGAATAAAAAAAACCGGTCAAGTGCGAGTCGGACTCGCGCACTAAGGGTTCCGTACCGTTATCTTTATAAGTGTAAATTTAATTATTTAAAATATTTTTATTTGATGTAATGTGACAGCCTCCGTGGTCCAGTGATTAAGGCGTTTGCCTGTTGACCCGGGGGTCGTGGGTTCGATTCCCACCGGAAGCATACTTTGTTTAGTTGTTTCCAGTTTGGTTAGGATATTGCAGGCTTGAATCACCTGATTGTCTGATAATAAAGATGATTCGGTTCTTCGGAAGGCACGTAAAGCCGGTGGTCCCGGCTGCCATCTGGTAGTCGTTAAAGGAACCACGTCAGAGGCCGAGAGGCGGTTCCGAGGAACTCTGACACCAGGGTGTGCATGGTCGATTGACTGTGACACCTACTCGAAATGATGATGATGATATGATGTAACAAAAAAATTATGCTTATCGCAATTTTGACTTTATCTGTGCTATAAGACGTTGCTTCGTACCAAATTTCAAGATTCTGAGTTCACGGGAAGTACCCTGTAGGTTTTGATTCCCTTGCGAATATCGAAAATTATTAAAATATTTTTATTATATGATGTAACTGAAAATGTATACTTTTCGCAATTTTCCTTTATCTGTGCTATAAGACGTCGCTTCATACCAAATTTCAAGATTCAGAGTTCAAGAGAAGCACCCTGTAGGTTTTGATTCCCTTGCGAATGTCGAAAAACACGAAAATTTGCGGCATAAACGGCTGTATCTTTTGATTGCATTAGTTTAGAAGTTTGATTTTTTTACAGCTCCAAGGGTCAGTAGACCTGAGTATTTGATATGAATTTTAGCTTGATAGAATATAATAATTTATTTACGAATATGTGTGTACATTCAGGATGTTAAAAAGTATTTTAACACCAACATATTCTACCGAGTATAATCTCAGCATGTAAATATTTTTAAACAAAATAATATTCAAATTAATTAATCATAAATACATAATAACTATTACATTCATTGATTAAACATATGTGAAATTAACATTAATATAAGTCATTATTAGTTATTACAATAGTCAATTTATTATTTATGTCAATTTTTATTTAAATACTCATTATCTGAGTAATATCCCTATAATATCCCGATACCTCAACGCGTTCCAGAGAAAAAAGGTCTTGACACACCGACAGACAGACGGACAACCGAGTGATCATATAAGGGTTCCTTTTTACCTTTTAAGGTACGGAACCCTAAAAATTGCGAAAAGCATAAATTTTAGTTACATCATATGATAAAAAATATTTTAAATAATTTTAAACTTATTATAGATATTGGTACGGAACCCGTTGTGCGCGAGTCCGACTCGCACTTGGCCGGTTTACGAAAGATTTTAGGAAAGATTAATAATATTACGTCATGTTTTGAGTTCCACCCGTTCCTAGTTGGAGTCCTATCGTCCGAAGTGTATATGAAATACCTTAGATCTTAATTATTTGTTTTAGAAGATAGATGTGTCTTGTTACTTGTTGATAGATGTGCCCCGTAGTGGCAATCACATGTCCAATCATCTTTCGGGGTTTTTATTATTAATTAAATGGGTTTTCGCAGCCCGTCGCCCAATATGGTTAGGATCGCTCTGTTTCCAATGATATAGAACTAAAAGCAGACTGATTTAAGATTGTTTATGAGAAAAACAGATCTAAGATGATCATGTTATCACCATCATTTCAGCCGTCAAAAGTCCACTACTGAAGAAAGGTTTCTCCAAAAGATTTTTTCTCTCCATGGAAGAATGTTGCCATACTCACCGCGCTTGGCAGACGGGTTGGCGCGCGCAAAAGAGCCAAAGTTCTCTGTGATTCCGACGCTACTGTTCATTGGAAGCATTTTTAACCTGAGGAAGGAAAATTCCTTTCCTTCCCCTGCTCAAAAATGCTGGTTGGATTTGGGAAGCGAATGAAGGTATTACGAGACTATTCACTCGGATGAATAAGGAAAAACCAAGCAGCTCCGGAATCCGGGCGCGCGTACCCGATGCCATACCTGCAACCACGGCCCTAGCAGTTGAGGATGACATGACACTTGACTATGAGGCGACTGTTAATTATTTGTTTTTGATTTCATACAAGGTCAGGAAAATAGGATGTCCTGTTATACGCCATTGTTTCAAGCAAGGTTATATAGGGGTTTTTTCTACGTCTTAGCAGCAGCTGCTACAAATTTCCTTATTTGTTAAATTATTAAAAATCTTGGAATAAGAATGAAAAAAGAACAAAAGATTTGTAGTTCCTAATTAAGGCCGGTACCGGTGGACGTTATAGGTGACTTTGCGACCCTCCTGGTCACTCGCTAGGTAGAAAAACATTAGATAAACAAGCGACATGCTGCCCCACTGGTATTCATGTCCCAGGACCCAGACCAAGTGTTTTTTAATGTACCTGCCACTATCTTTTTACTTATTTGTTTCTCTTTTCCAGATGCTGTCTGCTGCCGAATTGTGCCATTGTCATTACTTGGAAAAAATGGTGCTAAGCTAATTGTAATCTCATTTGAATGGTCACTATTAAGTCACATACAAACAATAGACGTGTTATGGTTATGGCGGCTTTACGGTAAATTGCGTGAACCGAGTCGAGATGTGGTCGGATATTTTTGCGGTCTTCGTGCTGATTGGCTCGGCGGCTGCCCTGCTGGAAGGCCCCAATGTCTGCATCAAACAGCAAGCGTAAGTATTTTTTATTCTGCCATGTCATTATAGGGTATAGGATGTACAGGGTCAGGCAGGTATAACAAAAGTAATGTGGAAGTTAGTTTAAGTTAACATGAAAAGAAAGGCCAATATAATCCTCAGGTTTACGTTGGTTAACATTTTCAAGAAATATTGTGAAAAAGCGACGTTTAGGTGTGAATTGAAGAATAAATTACTTGAGAAATTAGACTTAATTGAGAAAGCTTCGTAAAAAAAAACCCGCCCACGTGCGTGGCGGGCCACGCGCAATATAGGGTTCCTTAGCTGCGCCAGCTATGAGTTCACGAAAGACGAGCCCGCAAATAACGGTGGTAACTGAAGAAAGAGTTATAAAATCCTACTTCACAAGGAAAATTAAAACAAAATATTATCTATTTGAGTACCGCCGCGATTTATTACCCAGATTTCGTATATTACTTTGACTCCCGAGCGCGGTAGGCTAGGCACCAAACGACCTCGTATCGTTCCGCCAAGCGCCGTGCGCTGTCCAACGTAAAACCATTTCTATTAATTTAGGTATTAGGTATTATTACAAAGCTGCTATGATTTATTATTTCCTTAACTTTACGTAAATTTATGTAAGTATGTAACGTATATATAATGTAAGTAGTTGTTTTACGTAACTAACAACTGTCTAGTAACTTATGTTTAATTAAATTTGTATGAAACTTCACTTTTCTGAGTACATTTATTATAAGTTGGTGAACTATAACTCTTTAATTTGTAAGCTCTACTTAGCGTTGATAGTTTTCCTTTCAACTTCGTTACATATACTACTGCTGTAATTTTTTTCACGTGCTCCGTTACAGCCATTTAGTAGATAGAGGGAGGGGGACATATCCATACCAAATTACAGCTTTTTAGTCTTCAGTCTCTGATTAAAACCGCGGACGGACAGACGGCCAGACATGGAGAAACTTTAAGGATTCCTTGTTTACTACGGAACCCTAAAAATGAGAAAAAAAGGGTTTAAATTATAGTAAGAAAGGAGTCCTAACTTCTGCATATGGTTTCATTACACTATCAAGTACGTACATTTTGACCAACTGTGACCAAGTTAGGGCAAAGGCTTCCTAGAACCGTGACAGAAATCGGTCTAAACTGCTCAGATCAATACTGCCGAACCTGCTTATAAAGTATTTTAAGACAGTCCTAAATTTTTTTTTAATTTTCTATTTTTCGTTCTTCCATACTCCTTTAAGCTTCCTAACCGGTTGTAAGAAATTGGATATTTGTTTTATATGTTCACTAATGTAGTTCCCATTCACATTTTATAGTCCCCAAACACTATAGGTATAATACATCAGAAAAACGCGTTAGGACGACGGTCTAATAGTATTACATAGGTATTATGAATCATTGCGACCCGCGTTACTTACTCGGCAATATCGTGATCTACATAACTCAGCACCATACTTGTCACTTCTTATTTTAAATCAGATTAATATTAGCGAAGCGGTTTGCTTCAAAACTGGGACATGTTCTAACATCTGCAATTTATTTTCTTAGAAAGTAATCGTGTGGTAGCGTGTGATACAAACAGATGAAGATATCTTATGCGTCTACTGGGGATGGCAGAGCACTTATTTCTGTTTTTTTTTAACCCCCGATGTTAAAAGAGGTATGTTCTAAGTTTGACAGATATCTGTGAGTGAGTCTGTCTGAGGCACAGTAGTATGCTCTTAAAAAAAGTCTAAAAGCAGGTTTTTAAGCGATTATTCCTAGTCATGTTTTATCAAAAATTGTCTAGCCGTTTATAAGAAATGGGATTTTGGTATCGGGGATTACTTAAATAACTTGTATAATAAACAAGGATTACAATAAGTATACTTTCAGTTTACCCGTAAGTTTAAGTATCTTCCTTGCCTTCTAAACCCTACCTGTTCCTTGACTCTCGAGCAAAGGCCACTGAGTAATTCCAAAAAATAAATTCTGATTATTTTCTCTCTTACATTCCTATGTCCGTCCAATGTCAAATAGACTTTATTTTGTTATTTGCTCAGGTTATTTGTTACAAAATCCATCCAATATGTGACATATGTGACATTTAAATTGTAGGAATTGATTTTTCATTTGTGTTTGTAATGTAATGATGCATATTTCTGAGAGGCTGTTGTCCCTTCTCTACCCCTCGGACTTGTAGTTCGTGATACTGATAACACACATGTATTGTATTCCTAGAATAGAATATGAATAATGGCCGCTGTAGGTACAAAGCCTAACTAAATGATCAAATAACGCGAATGAGAAGTGACATGCATGGCCATTGTTCTTTGTTTCCCGGCGTTTGTCCAATAAACGCGTATTGACTTTCGCCGGGGCGACTGATTACCGCTCATCGGGCCGTTATGCATCGAGTCAGTTAACTTTATCGAGATGTCCCTTCCTGTTTTGAAATTGTCCCAGCAACAATCGATATCCTTGATCTTGTCAGTCCCTGAACTATTTTCAGAACGGAACCCTAAAAATGAATAAGATGAAAATCAACTTTAGCCAAATGACAAAAAACAGAACCCTTATGGATTCGTCATTTTGTCTGTCTGTTCGTCCGTATGTCACAGCCACTTTATTTCGAAAGTATAAGAACTGTACTGTTGAAACTTGGTATCTAGATGTATTCTATGAACCGCATTAAGATTTTCACACAAAAATAGAAAAAATATTTATGACAGAAATTCAAATTTTTTTTTCATCAATCCCATACGTGTGCGGTATCTATGGATAGGACTTCAAAATGATAATAAGGTTTCTAATATCAATTTTTCTAAACTGAATAGTTTGCGCGAGACACAGTTCCATAGTGGTAAAATGTATGTTCCCCCTCCCCCAGTAACTTCTAAAATAAGAGAATCATAAAACTAAAAAAAATTATGATATACATTACCATGCAAACTTCCACCGAATATTAGTTTGGACGATATCTAGTAAGTAGTTTTTTTAATCCTTACTAATATTATAAATGCGAAAGTGAGTTTGTTTGTTACGCTTTCACGCCGTAACTACTGAACCGATCATCATGAAATTTTGCATACAAGTACGGAGGAGGACATAGGCTACCTTTTATCCCGGGAAAAGTACTATTCCCGAGCGGATCGACAATGACACGGGCGGAGCCGCGGGCGAAAGCTAGTACGTCATAAATCGTAAACCGCAATTTACCTTTCATTCAATCAACTGAATTATATCAAGAACTTTTATATTATGTTACTTGCTGCTACGGAACTCATCATGGGCGAGTCTGACTCGCACTTGGCCGCTTTTTTTATTGTTCTTTCTCTTAGATGGGAGATAAATCTGGAGGCAAAAAAGAAATATTTGTGTTAATGGTTTCTGATGTTTTCGTGATTGTTACACATTTAAATAAAATCACTTATCGCGTATATTACATTATTTTTACACCTAACGTTTCGAAAACTTTACAATTTTCATGGTCGCAGGCAGTCTACCTATTAAAGTGATTTTATTTAAATATTTGTGTTGCTCACAATCAAAGGAATTAAATTCTTTGCTCTTAATGATCATAGACATAGGCTGGTAACTTGTTACTGTTCCTAATACTCTCTGTGCTCACAATCTTTTCAAATTTTGATTTTATGTTAATTTGTTACTTTTGGATCCTGCGATCCTTTGGCTTTGTTTAGCCTTCTGACACAGATGTGCCATGAATTCCATGTTTCTCTACATTTCGTAAACTATTGAGGCGATTTTGGCTTCGCATTCTGCACAGAAGTATATATTGGCTAAGATATACTTTTATCTACCGCATTTATCTTTAAATTTCTTCGAGTTCCGGACACCCAATGAACCACATTCACGGGCACCAAGCGGAAGCTTGTGTAGTTGGAGCGTAATACGGACGTTCGTGATGTTTTTGTGGTGTTTATTGTAGTTGTTATGATCAATGTCTGAGTAAGTTAACCTTGACCTCTTTATTTTTGCAGATATGTGACAACTATCAGAGTGTCAGAGAGCCAGCCTTATCAAGTGAAAGACTATGCGTGGTGTTTCAATGTTCCGCCACGATGTTCAAAGTACAGAATAAAGTTCCGCACAGTGTTCAAGAATCAGACTCTGATTAAGCATCGTCCGGTAGAAGAATGCTGCGAGGGATATGCGCCAGACGAGATGGGAGCGCATTGTGTCCCTGTGTGCGATGAAAAGTGTGTGCACGGCGTCTGTGTCGCGCCCAATACGTGTGCGTGTAATCACGGATATGGTGGGCCGGCGTGCGATATTTGTAAGTACCTATTAGGGACTCCTTTTTTAGGGTATACTCCTACAAGACTCCATAAGACGTTGCTTGGTACCAAATTTCAAGATCCTGAGTTCACAACCTCATCAAAACCTCCTGTTTTGATTACCTTGCGAATGTCGAAAATTTGCGGCATATACGGCTGTATCTTTTGATTGCGTTGGCTTTGAAGTTTGATTTTTTCACAGCTTCAAAGGACAGTAGACCTGAGTATTTCTAGAAAACTAGAGGTTAACTGATTGTCTATCGCCCCGTCCATCCTCTCCCTTAATACGGTGATATAGGTTCCTAGAAAGTTCCATATATTTCGAGTTCCAGCTACCGTGTAAGTACAGGTTTAAAATATTCGAGACAAAACCTGTGCGGTTTAAAATATTTGACACTGTGTGAGCGAGATAGAATATATGTGTGTGAGTAGTATGGAATATGTGTGAGTAGGTCAATGTCCAGGAAAGTTCTAGAACATTGCACCATAGGAGCTTCGCTTTAATATTATCAGAACCTTATAACCAGAAGGGCCAATACTTACATTAAATACTCCGATCTTAGAGCATTTAATGAAAGCATTGGCTTCTTACACACCCTTTCAACTTCAAGATTTTACCTGATTTTCGTAAAAGGTTGGCTTAATAATGTAAATCTTCAAAAAGTATCAACGCATCTTCTTCAGCTTGTCCTCAAGGGCGATGGGGCCGGCACTGCCAGAACACATGCCATTGCTTGAACGGCGGTACCTGCGAGCCGCTGACCGGGGAGTGCGCGTGCACTCCCGGGTGGCGGGGAGACTCCTGTGAACACTCCTGTGCACATCCCACCTTTGGCGACAACTGCGGAGAAGTATGCCAGTGTCAGAACGATGCAGCGTGTCACCCGGCCAGCGGCGCCTGCACTTGCAAACCCGGTTTTACTGGACCACTGTTAGTATTTACACCACACCTACATGCAATAAATTTCGATATTTATGCAAAACTAGCCTCCGCCCGCGTCAATGTCGATCGCTCGGGTACAGTACTTTTACCAAAATCTTTCTCCATATTTAAGGTTATACCAAATGCTTTTAAAGGTAAATGACGGAATTAGTTTGTGCTAGAGACTAAACAATGAGGGCCGACGTTTTCTTGCTCACTAGTGGGCGCCACTGTTAAGTAAGATTTCAAAAAAGCTTTTTATTACCTACACGCGTGAAGTGAAATTTCACATTTCAATTATATAATGCTTTTGTCTAGACCAGGGGTTCCCAAACTTATAAGTATCCCGCCTCTCTACCACTTAAAATGCACACGGCCCTGCGGCCAGCAAGTAGCAGCAAGTGGGCTCGCCAAGCAGTTGTAAAATAATAAGGGTAGTAAAGTCTACGAATAGTAAAGTCCAAAAACACACTTGATATAAAAAAGTCAATGTGACGGACGAGCTTGCATGTTTATGCTATGTTTAAGACAATACAATGCATATTTCTAAAACTGGGTTCAATAGAAGAAAGTGCACATTAGCGTAGATCACTAGCAATATCTAATTTGCTTCTGTACATTGTTTTTATTGATATAACTGCTGAAAACGCATTTTCGCACAAATAAGTGCTTGAAAAAGGGATAAACTATGAGATATTTAACCCAAAATTGCCGTCGACTGCCCGCGCTCGCGCGCCCCCATGTACATGTCTTCACGCCACCCTAGTGGGGGACAATTTCGATGAAATTTGGTATAACGGGGGTTTTGGGGGCGAAAAATCAATATAGCTGGGTCTCATATCTAGGAAAATACGTTTTTCCGTCTAAATATCGGTTTTACAGGTCCTATCAAGATCAGAGTCCTATCAAATGTCATTTGGGACACCTCACGCTACCCTAGCGCCTCTAGCAGAAAAAGTTCACACGCAGTAGCCCTCGTTGGTACGATCTTGCCTCAAGTCAAGTGTGAATATTATTTAAATGTACAGTACTCGCCTACCTTTTTTTGTTTGTCAACATTGAATAATCGCGCTATCCCAACAAGTGTTGAAATAAAATAGTGCTCATCATATCATTGTTATGTGCGTTTTTGATATCATGCGCATACATAATGCATTATTGATTTATATTCGGATACAAATTTAATTCGAGTAGCCTTTGGGTTGGATCAGAGGTTATAGCCGTAGGTCCAGGGTACTCTTATATCGGCGTGCGGAGCAGCTAGATACTTATACACCGTTTCTTGGATCTAATGAACATTGTAGAGATAACCACACTTTATTCACTACTAATTGTCCCGGCGAACTTCGTTTCGCTATTATTTTTCTGTCGTAAATATTTCTTATATTATAAAAATCGATTCACCCGTAGTTGAGTTGTAAGTGTTCGAACAAACCCTACTTTGTTTTATATTATAATATATAAAGCTTTATTATATAGATTACTATTTTACTGACACTGCGGGACTTACCGCGATCATTTTTGGGTTCATGTTAGTGTTTACCCAAAAACACACACATGAACCCAAAAATAATCGCGGTCTATTATTGAAAAGCTTTTGAAAAGTAATTAGTTAGGATTATTTTTCAACTGACTTCAAAAAGGAGGTTCTCAATTCGACTGTTTCAATTCTTTTTTATATGTTTGTTACCTCAAGTCCGTCATTATGAAACGATTAGAAAAAATATTAACAATTATTATTTTTTCGAATTGTTCCTATTTAAATTACATCAAAATCGATTCAATAGTTTGAAGTCAGTTTTTATTTAAATAATCATTAAAAAAAAATTAATTGTTCATATGTAAAACATATTTTAATATTCGTCACGTCTTCATACCAAACGTGTCGAACGTATACACCTTACATAGCTTATGTAAAATATTAACCCCCGTAACTGGCCAGACTACATTGACTGCATCCAAGGCTATGAGATGCAAATAAGCATATTTTTTTTTATTATGTATACTAACAAGTTTGTTAGTAATACAGTAAAGCTGAAGTCGTAACGTTTATCAATATCGATCGTTTCTTGCTTGTTACAATACGACTAATTGCATTAAACACTAAAATATACTTCTTTTCAATAGAAATTTCAACACCTCAATTATAATGTGCGTGTGCTCTGAGGGCCACTAACTCAGAATTCTTTGAAAACATGCTCAGGATTTAGTGAACATTTCCAAAGAATTGTGAAAGTTGGAACCAGATTTTGTGAAAATCAAATAAGCGAGTTATGGAATTTAAAGTTGGACCCTCAGTCCACACATAGAGGATTGAGGGTCCACTTGTACCGGATAAACTAAGGGCACTAAGGAAAAAGTCTTTAAGTCAAACAAAAATTGTGGAAACAAAATATTATAGCAAAACATTGTATTATTTTCTATATCTCCGTTCAAAATGGACCCTCACGTGGAAAGTTTATTATGCTAATAATAACAAAACCATTGACTTTTGGTTACTCTTTGAAATCTTATATCATAGTAAATAAATTGTAAAATTTTGTAAAAGCAATAACAGATCAAGATATCATGTTGGTCAAAAATTATCACCTTGTAACAAATCGGACCCTCAGTCCTCCACTTTTTTGTTTTCGTTTTGTTTTGCTCAACCTATGATAGCTAAGAAAAACATATAATTATCTCCTTTTGTAGAATATAATGTGCTACAAATTGATATTGTTTGTAAATAATAATTATTGCGTTAAAACTACAAATTTTAATAATAAAACTGAGTTATTTAATAATTTAATTTACATTCTGCAAATGCTATTTTTTTAATAAAGTTTCTATTTTTCTTCAAATAATTTATTTCTAATACAGGCTTTATGCAAAATGTTGTCACCCTATTTCATTCTTTACATAATAAAAATAAAACTTGATTTTCTTATATAATGAAAGGTGTTTTTATTACCCAAAGGTACTGTATTTGTAGCACATTTTATTCTAACAAAAGGAGATAATTTTTTGTTTTTCTTAGCTATCATAGGTTAAGCAAAACAAAACGAAAACAAAAAAGTGGAGGACTGAGGGTCCGATTTGTTACAAGGTGATAATTTTTGACCAACATGATATCGGGATTTTTTTTTTTTTTTTTATGTATATCCGACGGCAAACGAGCAGACGAGCCACCTGATGGAAAGTGGTCACCGTCGCCCATGGACATCTGCAACACCAGAGGAGCTGCTGATGCGTTGCCGACTCTGATATTGTGATCTGTTATTGCTTTCACAAAATTTCACAATTTGTTTACTATGATATTAGATTTCAAAGAGTGACCAAAAGTCAATGGTTTTGTTATTAATAGCATAATAAACTTTCCACGTGAGGGTCCATTTTGAACGGAGATATAGAAAATAATAATAATATATGCTATAATATTCTGTTTCCACAATTTTTGTTTGACTTTATCTTACATTCTGGCATAAAGACTTTTTCTTTAGTGCCCTTAGTTTATCCGGTACAAGTGGACCCTCAATCCTCTATGTGTGGACTGAGGGTCCAACTTTAAATTCCATTACTCGCTTATTTGATTTTCACAAAATCTGGTTCCAACTTTCACAATTCTTTGGGAATTATCACTAAATCCTGAGCATGTTTTCAAAGAATTCTGAGAGAGTGGCCCTCAGATCACACGCACATCAATTATACCTTCTGTCGTACAGTACACATCTCTCTTGTTACATTATGTTGGTCTGTTTTTGTTCAACTTCGGTATAAAGACTGTCAGAGTGTCATCAATGTTGGTATCATATTTTAGACGTACTTTTAGTGTTTTCTTTTTGACTATCAGTCGCACAAGTTATTTAATAAGGTTATCAAGTGACAATTGTATTATCTTTACAAAATGCTATCGAGGGGTCGTCAGTGCAAGATGACTGACTCATTAATATTATATTTTTTCAGATGTGAACAGAAGTGTAAAGAAGATGAGCCATGTGTCCAGGACTGCAGGTGTCAGAACAACGGCCAGTGCAGCGCTTTAGGCAACTGTCACTGTACCCCGGGCTGGACGGGAGAGGTGTGCGCTAACAGGTATACTTAAGCGACATATTAATTTCAATTTCTATACTTAGTTATACCGTGTGTTGAACAAAATGACGAAATAATATTTAAGGGGCATGATCATATATTCTCTGGAGATATGATACACTATCTCCAGAGAATATATCAAACAACTATCTCCAAAGAATACTTCGAACGGCAAAACAATATTTTTAGCTTACATAGAAAGTCGATCAGTTTATTGGTTATTTTGAATAGAAGGCCGAATTTTTCTTTTCATGTTTCGAAGTTTGTTCCATGGGGAAAGTTGCTGATCATGCCCCTAAATATTATGTCGCCATTTTGTTACATCCGGTATCTAATAAAGCTTTATATTTTTATTACCCTTATATTTTGTGTTTTTGATTTTCCTGGTATTTTTTTTTATTTACCATTCAAGTATTAAGTGTACGCTGTTATTATGCTATTCTGTACTAATAGCTCATGGATATCAGCAACATAACTAATTTTGGGAAGAGCGCGGATCATCCCGCTTCACGCCGCGTTCTATTTTGAAATGTGTTCCGGTAGAATACATTTTGATGTCGGCTGCGCTATTGTTACGAATGGTTTTGTTATTTATTTTTTTTTTTTTTTTTTATTTATTTATTTGCATCAGGCAACAGAATACTTATAAAATATTACAGGCCCATAGAATATACATATACCTTACAGACTAACATACATATAAATATAATATAAAACTTAAAAAGCTACATTCCACGTTGAGCCAGCGACGTGTTGCGCGTCATCGGAGTGTCGGGTATCGTTCCGCGAAAACGGCGATACACCACACCCTTCGGCCAGAACTTGTCGTCCATGAAAGTCGCCAGCTTCTCCGTCGGGACCCGCACCACAAACGACGTGAAGTTCACGTCATGGCGCGACTCCAACTTGACGACCCTCGGCGTGATGTTGGTCTTCACGCGGACGTATTCCACCACTTCCTCTGCCTTGGTAGAGTGGAAGAGTCGGGACACGTACATCTGCGTCGTCGGGATGGCTGGACGCAGCAGATGGTTGGCTCCTGTTGGTGCGGTTCCACACTGATTCCGGCAAGGAAGCTTTCTCTTTTTTCGTTCGACTTTAGTGAAGCCCTCCTTGTCTACCTTGTCTTCTTCCTTGCTAGGAAGAACACATTTCTGTCCCTCTGGGGTTTTTCGCTTCTTGCGTTTCGGTTGTCGCTGACGCGGTGGGACAGCCGGGGCAATATTAGCGACAACAACCCTATCGGTGGCGGCATTGTCGCCAACGGCAACAGCAGGGGTGTTGACGACGGCAGCATAGGCACGAGTCGGGGTCGACGTGCTCGTCTTCTCCACGGGGGCAGTGGAGCGGGGAGCGGGGCGCGGAGTATCATGCGTCACAGCGACGGCCGGCGAAGCTTCAAATTTCGCTGACTCGAAACTTGCTATTGACACATTCTGCGCACCTCGGCGCGTGTTAATGTTCGAGGCCACAGGTGACCTACTTACCGAATCATTACTCTTTAAAGATAATAATTCGGCACGTAGCTCAGTGATGGTAGTTTCTGATGCCTCTACTCTTAACTGCATGACGGCCAGGCTGGACTTAAGAGCTGTGATGTCCTTTAATAGTCTGGTCACATCGACGTGATCGAAGTTCACCGGTGGCAATTTCTGTAAACGCCGAGCACAAAATGCGGGAACTTCGTCAGGGTCGGTCTCCTTGAGTAGGTTGATAATGTCTTGGAGACTCTTCTCACCTTTCTCATCCCTCCGCCGGGAAGGCATCTGCGCGGCTTTACCGAGCGTCTCATATAGTAGCGTCTTGCCACTATTAATCTCTTCCAGGGTGAAGTTGCTCTTGCAGATCTGCAGGATGCTGACTTCATCCATGCTGTCCTTAGCGTAGTCAATAAAGGCCAGCAGCTCGTTGGCTATAAGTTGCTTAGAGGAACTCATAGCGTCGGTTCGTGCAGCGGACATAGCCGCGCTTATCGTGAATAAAATTCGAAGACTGTGCAATTAGCGGGGCGCGTGCGTCACCGAGCGCGCATTGCGATGCACTGATAATAAATGATATCTTGTAATCAGATGTCCAACTGGCAAGTGGGGCGAGCAATGTCAAAGGACGTGCGAATGCGCTAACGGCGCCGGCTGCCACCATGTGACTGGTCGCTGTCAGTGTGAAGCGGGCTTCACCGGTGATAAGGTGAGAAATATCTGTTCTAATCTATATTTTCTTATTTCTTCTTGAATAAGAGATGCTAGTAAATGTAACTTGTAAGATGCATACTTCCATACTAATATTATAAATGCGAAAGTAACTCTGTCTATCTGTTTGTCTGTCTCCATTTCACGCTTCAACTATTGAACCAATTTGGACGAAATTTGGTATGGGGTTAGTTTGAGGCCCGGGGAAGGACAAAGTGGTACCTTTAATTTCGGGAAATTCTACTGTTATCCCATACCCATACCCATACTTTAGGGACAGACGCAGTAACACGCTAGGCCTGTCACACTTTTTTCATGGTGCAGCTGTTTTGTCAAAATGATATTTGACTGTCTGTATTATCTTTTGTATTGCTTATTTGGCGTTAGTGTCCTCTAAGCCTGTATTAGTAACGGAGCATACATAAGATTGATTAAGGTTGTGACCATACTAACCACAGGTTTATCCAGCTCAATATGTATGTACAATACTAAAATCTATTAATGTATTGTGTAATTACCTTTTATTACAAATTAGGATTCTTCATTGTTTATTTTATGATATCAATTACAGTTACAGTCAATGCAGTAAGTACAATAAATCTGAAATCGCTCTTTATTGTGCGTCATTTGCTGTGATGATTAATTACAATTAGTTTTCCTTCTGATATGCAAAACAATTAAAATAATTAGTGTCTTTACTTTGTAAATGATTCATGCCATTCAAGTCACTAATGGTTCTTACCTGACTGCCAAGAAGGGTTATGTCTTTCGCACGTATCTTGTATGTTTGTAAATTTCTTCATTACTTTGTATCTTCCAAACGACTGGATGGATTTCGACAGTTAAGGTATCGAAGTTAAGGCGGCCAAGTTCCCTTAAATAGAGGTGGTAAAAAGGACAGCAGCTTGGTTTTTAATACTACCTGTTACATAAATAAATAAACATATTTTTTTATTAATGTCGATCCCTCGGGAACAGTCGAATTTCCTGGAATAAAAGGTATTCTGTGTCCCCGGGCCTCAAACTACCTCCATACTATTTCATCCAAATTGGTTCAATGGTTGAAGCGTAAAAAGGTGTCAGACAGACCGACCGATAGAGTTACTTTTGTATTTATAATATTAGTACAGTTAGTATGGATTATTTCTGCATATGAAGCTGTAACATTACCAAAAAAGTATAAAAATATAATTATTTTTATTATTGTATTTAAAAATGTATTCGTAAATAAAAAAAAAATTGTACGCTCACGATATCATCCTCATCTGAGTGTTGTCCCGGTAGAATCCTCAAACTTGTGTCGTGGGATACTAACTCTACTATATTTTTTTTATAATAAAAGATATATAGATTAAAACCAAGATCTAGGCCAATCTGGAAGTGATTCCCATCATGACCTTGCGATATCACTGAGCCACAGAAAACTTCATCAGATTTTACAAATCGTGATAGTTCCTTTGCTCAAGTCTTTAAAATACACACATGAACTAAGTATGTGTCAACACTGTCTCACCAAATGATTGTTGCAGTGTATTGAAGAGTGCCCAGTGGGTACCTACGGAGTGGACTGCCTTGGCAAATGTACGTGCCAGCATGGCGGCGAATGTTCGTTCCGCAACGGCACGTGTACTTGTAAGCCGGGCTGGCGCGGCTCGTGGTGCGAATTGCGCGCCTGCCCCGACGGCAAGTGGGGCACCAACTGCGCCCGGGACTGCGAGTGCAACCCCTCTACTACCGACATGTTAGTTACTACACCGCCGCTTTATTTTCTTTTTCTTATTTAATTAATATTTTTTTATTGGATCCGCACCACACATCTCTTCTTCAGGTCACAGCTGAAAATCAGTGTATTGCTTTCGGGCAATATTACCACTGAGCTGTGTCCTTTTTGTATTGCTGTAGCACACGCATCGAGAAATGCGCAGGTAGGTATTTTATATGTGTGTTATGGCAGCAATGAAATGAGTTTAATCTATCTATCTAACTACTTTTGACGTGATAACGTCTTATACATCGATTAACACCAGCTGCACGCACGAAAAAGTGTCACGTTCCGCGTGCAAGTCAGAGCTCGGGACAAGTGATAGAGAGACACTTCTAGAGAGAGATCTTTCTTCCACATTTATCACGTAAAATTATCGAAATACAATAGATAAGCTTAAAATTTAAATAAATTTGAATTTGAAATTCCTAAACGAACGCCGGATTTGAGATCAAAGTGGCTAGTTCGTCAATTTCATACTAATATTAAGAGAGATTGTGTAAGTATGTATAGCCGTTTGGTACTTGGCAGAGTAGAATAGGACCACTCCAAGTCTTCCCGTGGATGTCGTAGAAATCGACTTACGAAATACAAGCTGAACAAAGCTTATAAACATCTGTGAGACCTCTCTAACCTATCTAGCCAGCGTGGAGAGTGTAGGCCAAGTCCTCTGGCTGCTCTGGCCAATTATGGCTCTAGTAGTACAGAGAAAGTCGTGCAGGAGCACTGGAGTAGTGGAGACTAAAAAGGACCTGATGATAATGATATAATGATGATGTAATTATGTCGTGGCATAGGTGCGATCCGTGGTCATTTGATTTGCACTCACCTTACCGTGAGTGCAAATCAAATTTAGTAGCGTGGTTAAGAAACCAATCTTATGATGAGTTGGAGACATTTATTGCCTGATACATGTATGTGTGCGCAAATTGCATGCGCTAGATAAATGCGTTGCATAGAGCAGAAATATGTATTAGAGCATGTATGCACAAACTCAAATGCATATTTTTGTTCTATTCTAATCTATGCAAATGTAAACTACTTACTACAAAATGTTATATTTTTATTTGGTAACTTTAAGATACCCACCGATAACGAGAGCCTCCTGGCACAAGCAAATAAGACTCCAGCAACAACCCTTATACTAAAAATGTTGTTACCCAATAAAAGCTTAGATTTTATTTATTTATAATAGTACAGGGAGGGTCGTGCAGGAGCACTGAAGTAGCGGAGACTAAAAAGGACCTGATGATGATGATGTAATTATGTGGTGGCATAGGTGCGATCCGTGGTCGGGCGCATGCGAGTGCGCGGCGGGGTGGGGCGGCGAGGACTGCTCGCGGCAGTGCCCGCTGCTCACCTACGGCAAGGGCTGCCGCAACACCTGCCGCTGCGAGAACTCCGGCCACTGCTCGCCTGTCAACGGTATGTTTTTTTTCTTTTATTTTTTCGTCACTTACCATCAGGTGAGATGGGAGACAAATGCCTAATTCAATATTTAGTAAAAAAAAAAAAAAAAAATTTATGGCTTTTGCGTAAAAGAAGAAAAAGCGCGAGAAACTTCATTATACTCGATACTGGCTAAATACGTCATGCGTATGACGTATTTAGCCAGTATCAAGTATAATGAAGTTTCTCGCGCTTTTTCTTATTATAGTCTGGTTAATCAACGAAATTATGGTGTAGTTAATTTCGTTGATTCTACGGAGCCCCTGGCGTCAATTCCCACTATTCCACTGGCTTGATTACAGATGATAGCGAGGCGAATAACCACCAGCCCGCTACGTAAATCTCACTGCAACTGCACCATGACAGATTATTTTAGTTATTCCACACATTGTTCACACCATAAATTTCCGCCAAACATTTCGTTGATTAACAAGACTTAGAAAAAGCACGGGAAAACTCATTTATACTTCATACTGGCTAAATACGTCACGCTCGAAATCCATAAATAAAAAAAATAAGAAGTTCATTATTCATACATTTAATGTAAGATTGTATGGCTAATAGTTAGGTATAGTAATCATGTCAGGTTTCATCTATTTTGCTTTATTTCCGAATGCGGTAAGAGTTAGAATAAGTACTAGGTTAATCAATTAAGTTAGTAATTCTTTAACTGTCTATAATATTTATTAATTCAGTCTATATAAACAATACTTATTGTTATCTTGCGTCTATCAAATTTTCACCAATCCTTAAGGTAATACTGGTACACAATGCTTATCATTTAGTTATTGCCTTTTGTACAAAATCGTGAAGATTGTATGTGCAATAAATAAAAAAAAATCCGTATAAAATTATATAGAGAAGCTTAACAAACCGACACCAGTTCGGACCCACAACATATAACGTCCTAAAGCGTGGATTAAACTAGTACGTTAGACAAGTTTAATTGACGCTTAAGTACGTATTATACACACTAGTGGGCTATTTACTTATCTTTGACTAATAATAACAACTTATTAGGGTTATCTTGAAATAACGACTGTAGTGGAGAATATATCAGTAACTCGTTAAAAATCTATTAGTGGAGCTGTTCCCATGAGATAAGATAATATTATAAATGCATAATCAACTAACTGCATCTGTGGTAATTGTTTTATTATTTAAATATAATATGAAATAAAGGTTGTTATCACAAAAATGCTAAGAAATACGCTGCTACTTTGAGAGGAATATGTCAAATAATCAGTGATCGGAGTGAGTGCAATAGAACTAAATAAACACATAACGTTCCGATCACTGATAATCATGACGATGATTCGTAGACCATCCATTCGATTGCTTGTTATTTCCCCGAATTCTTCAGCGAATGCCAAGCTGATCAGTACCTATATTATCAATTAGGAATGTTTATATAACATTTCGGATTCGGATACGAATATACATGGTGAAATTTTGATCGTTTTGGACCCTTAAAGGGTTGACTCAGACCATCAATATGAACAACTTTTTCTATGGGACCAATGAAGGGAATTATTTTAAGTGTTTATACATATTTTGCATTCACAGTGCTATTTTGATATACTCTTATTAAATTAAGAAATAAAATATGGTGAAAAAATTCCAAGCGGGCGGGATTTGAACCTGCGACCTTAAGTCTATGTACGACTTAAGGTCGCAGGTTCAAATCCCGCCCGCTTTTAATTGTTTCACCATATTTTATTTCTTGATTTAACAATGAAGGGAAGTCAATATAAATTCGCCATTTCCATACAAAAGAGTTTGTATGGGAAGTTATGTATAGGTATATTTTGCTATGGTAATAAAACACCGAATCCATATACTGATTTCGGATTTCAAATTATGTTGGTTATCCGCATATTAAGTTCAATTACGGTTACGGAGTCCATAACATCCCTGATATCAATCTCTTGTACAGGATCCTGCTTATGCGCGCCGGGCTTCCGCGGCATCCGCTGTGAAGAGACGTGCGAGTATCCCTTCTACGGCGATAATTGTGAGGAGACTTGCGAGTGCTACAACAACGCCACCTGCTCGCCCGAGACTGGCCAGTGTCATTGCACTCCTGGGTAAGTCTAGGGACATGCCCAGGCCATACACCTATTTTTAACCCTACGAATGCCGTATACACTAAGCGTCCATCAGAAACTACACTCAAACGCCAATGATGGACAGCTTAAGCTAGCCAAATTGACATTTAAACAGGTCGCGACGTAGCAGCTTGTGAGTTTTTCCTTTGGCGTTCAAAGGGTTAAGCAATCGGCGATAAACGCACAGAGACTGTACGACCGATCACCATCTATAAAATAAACGAATATCATAGTAATGCAAATTAAAGATGGCGACCGACACACTCCTGCTTAAATTTCAATGAAAAGGCGCGAGCTATCAGTAAACCACCGCCCAAAGTTATGGCGATTTGATAACTGAATTCGCCGCCGTTGCTCTCCAAACTCATAGATAATACGAATTTAAATGAACTTCCTTAGAACATAATGCACTTTGAATGCCCTTTTTATTTAAAGATTTCCCAACAGAGAGAGCATTGTTGCAAATTGTCGCGCAAAGCAATAGAACAGCGATATTTGTGCTAGATTTTCACGATCGCTCGGCTATTTTAAGATGCCTAGCCCGGGTTTACATATTTGCTGTCCGTAGGCTATTTAATTATTGCCGCCTCCCATCAATATTTTGGCTGGCGAGGAGAGGGGGTCGTGGCTCAAAATATTTTTTGCTGCCCCTCCAAATATGCCTCCCTAAGCTTCAGCCTACTCAATCTGCTGGAAAATCCAGCACTGCTCATCTGTCCACGTTCATCGATCGGCAAGCCTATATTTAAATAAAATCGCGGACGGACATACATGGCGAAACTATAAGTGTTCCTTGTTTGTTGTCCACGGAACCCTAAAAATCAAGCAGTAATATGGACTGCTGATAGAAGGCAAAACAACACTGGTGTGATCCCCAAGTTTATCCCCTACGTAAAATCGCTCAACGCGCCTAAACTAGTTTTCAGTCCAAAATCTATATCACGTAACTCGTATCACAAAACTCGACAAATATACCGAACATCATTGTGTCCGGTTTAGCCAAAGCCAAAAAAAGAGCCACGATAACAACAACAATAAGTAAATATCATATTACTTGTTATAGATACGATGGTTTGAAATGTGATCGACCCTGCGATGGCAAAAAATTCGGACCAAATTGTCTTCAACCCTGCAACTGCGAGAATGACGCTCCTTGCAATCCAGTTACCGGTAAGTTTTGAAAACTATCAAGTTACTTACGAAGATTTTAAATATTGCAGAACTGTGGCTTACAATAAAATGGCGCCAAAAGAGGTCTGGCTGATGTGGACAGAACGTGATAAACTGTGATAATGATGGAAAGCTTGCCCCCAGAATAGTTTTTGATCAATCAATCATGTCATATAACGTATTTATTTATCGTATGGTAATATTATAATCAAATCGCTGTCTACAGCTGCTTCGCTCAGTTCTTTGACATTCTGTAGTGTGCCACTGAATTTGCTACTGTATTTGTATACCGTTAAAGAATCAGCGGCTTGCACATGTAGATGCCAAATCAAATATTTATTTATTATTATTTATTTATAGAGTGCCGCAACACTATAAATAAATAATAATAAATAAATATTTGCTTTGGCATCTACATGTGCAAGCCGCTGATTCTTTAACGGTATACAGGGATACTTGAAAAACAATAATAACCTTGCGAGGTTATTAGTGTCACTCGCAGGACTAGAAAGCAAACGTCTTGCTAACATCATAAACAGAAACGTTTGTTCTATAGATTAAACTTTCATGCAAAAATAAATATTAATTGAATTTTTCGGTTTAATGTTGAAATGTGTGAAATGAACAAAAGAACGACGCTCGCGCGTAATCTTTCTTTGTAATGCGTATAGAGTATACGCATTACAAAGAAAGATTACGCGCGAGCGTCGTTCTTTTGTTTACATACACTTACAAATGTTAAGACAGGGCATTCAAAACTTAAAAATCATTTTTAATTAATTTATGTCAGAACTCGTAAAACAAACGTTGTTGTTTATGATGTTAGCTATCTAGTCCTGCGAGGTTTTAAGTGTTTACAAATAACTCTGTATAACGTAAACCCTGTGTGCACAGGAATTGCACGATCGAGTTCCTCCTGCACTATTCCATCTGCGAACGACACGGCGTGGGCAGGGATTCCATCCATATGTGGGCAGTCGTTAAGCTATGTCAGACGCCTTTAGGCAGTTTGAAAAATCTGACACTAGTGTTGGCCACTTGCACACACGAAAAACAAACGACAACAATCGCACCTCTAGATTGACCACCTCATTCATTATGCGAACCGCGAAGGAATGCAATTCCCTCCCTGCGTCGCTGTTCAATTTAAGGATTTTCAAGGCAAGAATATTCGCTCTTCAACCTATTCAGGCATTATTTGAGTTTGCGTGTACCATCCTCGACTTCACCGTTGCTTCCCATCAGGCAAGACTCAGGCACTCAGGCACTCAAACACTCCCAGCCATGGTTTTCCCGAGCGACTAAGAAAAAAGAAAGAAAGAAAAATAGTTTATTTGGCAACATTTATCGTAACGGTTACACTAAACACAATTACATATACATGCACCAAAACGGCCTTCGCTCAGCATGTGTCGTGGACCATGGTATGGGCCACGACGCTGGTCTTCAGACTACAACATGGGGTTCTTTAAAAAGGGCGTAAAAAGAATTCTTCAGGGTCGGCAACGCGCGAGTGGCACCCCTGGTGTTGCAGGCGTCCATAGGCTACGGCAAACGCTTTCCATCAGGCGGGCCGTATGCCTGTTTGCCTACTAAGTAGTATAAAAAAAATTGTTCATTAAAAAACCCTGCACATTGGTAGGTGAATGCGTGTGCAGGCCCGGGTTCACGGGCGCGCGCTGCGAGAAGCGCTGCCCGGGGGGCACGTTCGGCCAGAACTGCAGCTCCGTGTGCAACTGCACCGACCACGCGCTCGGCTGCGACCACGCCACCGGACAGTGCATATGCGACACTAAGTGGAGAGGTAATATCTTACTCATTAGCTTTGTGCTCATAGATGTCAGATCATTATTAACAGTGTCGGTTCTGCCCGTTTATAAGTTACGCGCCTATGACCGCTATAGATTACTAATCATAAATGTCCTCATTCTTTCTCATATATCAAATATTATTTACTGCCAAACAGATGTTTGGTTTTAATTATATAATAGCGTCCATTCCAGTTTGCTCCTCCTTGATATTTCATGAACCTATGGCTACGTACGCTCATTAATATTTTTTTTACGTAGATTTGACGTAGGAAATCATCATAATTATCATGCCTTTTAAGATTGCGTGAACAAATTATTTTAATTTCTATTTATGTTGCTCATAGCATCAATTTCTTGGTACAGGTCTACCTAGGAAGTTTGGTATGTACCTAGATAAAAGAGGTTAACTAACCCCTTATGTATCTGGGGAAAATAAATCACGGCACTTGTTGTGGTAGCAATTTATGGCTTGGTCACTTTATTAAGTAGTAATGAAATTATATCTAGCTGAGAAAAATGGCCGATTCTTGTTACTCAAATCCTTAACGAGATAAAACAAACTCGTATACCTCACCTTAACGAGATAAAACAACGAAATCTTTGAACAAAATATATGTATGAGTCGACATCTCGGCTTATAATAATGTTACTACATTATGGGAGCTTCAAATTCACTGCCACACGCTAGTACTTGTTTGAAATTGAAAATGTCTAATGCACTGGTTACTAATATTTGTGTCTTTTGTATACAATGAAATTCTATCGCATATGTTTTTCATACGTTAAAGTAATTTATAAAAAGTACTCTGAAATTGTATTAAGGTCAATGAATTATATGGTTGTTCTAATCTACTGTATGTGTTACTGCCTACCGCTTTTAGTCCGATGTCTTCTCGTTGTCAGTTAATTATTGTAGCATTGTTTTTCAATTGGCTATGTAGCTAGCTCCAAGTGAGCTTTCGCTACTTCACCGGGCGTTTTATTGTAGCAGTAACTGGTGTCACGTATAAAATGTTGAAATGTGTAGGCATTCGCTGCGAGACGCAATGCCCGGAGGGGTACTACGGCGAGGAGTGCTCGCAGCGCTGCCAGTGCCTGAACAACTCGTCGTGCGAGGCGGGCAGCGGACGCTGCGTGTGCGCGGCCGGTTGGACCGGCCCGGACTGCCGGCTGCCGTGCCCGCGAGGCACCTACGGCGCCGGATGCACGCAGCGCTGCCGGGACTCTGCCAATGGTATCAGACATATTATTTAAACTAGCCACCAGGACCCCGGCTTCGCACGGGTGCAATGTACATATAAACCTTCCTCTTTAATCACTCTATCATTTAAAAAAAACCGCATCAAAATCCGTTGCGTAGTTTTAAAGATCTAACCATACATACGGACAGACAGCGGAAAGCGACTTCTGTGTAATGATATTCAAATTCAAATATGTAACAACGGGTTCATCATCATTGGCTTTTGGGGAGCTCCGTGGCGCAGTGGTTAACACGCCAGCAAAACCGTGTAGCAGACACGAGGGCCCCGGGTTCAATCCCCGGTCAGGTCAAGATGGAAAATGACCTTTTTTAGATTGGCCTGGGTCTTTGATGTTTATCTATATATAAGAACTCTGACACCAGGGTGTGCATGGTCGATTAACCGTGACACCTACTCGAAATGATGATGATCTATATATGTATTTGTTGTGAATTATAGAATCGTTGAGTTAGTATCCCATAACACAAGTCTCGAACTTTGGGGCTAGCTCAATCTGTGTGATTTGTCCTTCTATATTTATTTATTATCATCATCATCATTTCGAGTAGATGATGACACGGTCAATCGACCATGCACACCCTGGTGTCAGAGTTCTTCGGAACCGCCTCTCGGCCTCTGACATGGTTCCTTTAACGACTACCAGATGGCAGCCGGGACCAACGGCTTGACGTGCCTTCCGAAGCACGGAAGTATTTTAGACCCTGTATACGGGCAACCGTTCTTTGGTTTTTGAATAGATGAGATGAAAAATAAGTTATCGTTGATACTTTTTTGATTTGAGACATCGGACGTGTGTCTCGATCCACATTTGTTCCGATCTGGATTCAAAATATTCCCCAAACCAAAATTTTCATTTTACACAAGTTACTAATGTACTTGGTAGATTATTATTTATTTTGTGGTGTGTGTGACAAATATTCCTATAGTATGACATACGTTTGTACATTTCCGAAGTCTGATAGTCTATTGCTGTTTCCAATACTGCATTGTTTATCTAGAAGTATAACTTATGCAAACGAAAATTTGTGTAATTTTTATGTATTTTAGCAAAGCCTATGAAATATAATAAAATGTCTTTCTCATATTAATTTCAGACAATTCTACCTGTAATCCTGTGACGGGAGACTATTCTTGTGAGAGTGGCTATACCGGACCTACTTGCCAGTATCCTTGTCCATTGGGCACCTACGGTGACGGCTGTCAAAAGAAATGCAATTGCAGGAATGGTGCCGATTGTCATCATGTAACAGGTTCGTATTATGTAACTACAAAAGGGAACTTTCTGACATAATTTTGTGGTGTGACAATCGGAACAAATGACATAATTTTCCTTAATTCCCGGGTCCAGAACGCACGCTGGTTATTTGTCTTAAGGCTCCCCTGGAGGCGAAAACCTCCATACAAACGGCGAAAGAGAATCGCAGCGATATTTAATAATATTGGTGCAATTTTAAGCATTAAATGTTTATGTTATCATTATCTATGTACGTTCCTATACAGCGTTATTAAAAATCATCCTCATCATCATCATCCTCTAAATAATCCTCTAAACATCGGTATTTTAGCACCATTTTAACTCAGCTTTGGAGGTAAATAGATACCATTATAAACATGAAGATTACAATATTATTTACTTGCGTACGTAGTTTGGCTACTCATAAGTTGTAGTAACATATTTGTTCATTAACTTTACTTAATAGTTCTCTCAAAATTCCTTATATCCTAGAAGACGGAAGGCGCGTTGAATAATCTCGGATTTAGGTAAAATCGTCGTCTCATTTCGCGTAGCGGCCCCGTTAAATGCAGGTGAAACAGCAATTACCCGATAATTTGTCCATCGCCGAGTTCGCGCGGCTATCCAGTCAACTCATAAACGAAATACAGATTCGACGACATACATTCTATATTCGCCGGATCTTGTATCTAAATATTATGTATCAAAGTACAAAATGTGTTTGTATTTCCAGGGGAATGTCAATGCCTGCCCGGCTGGAAGGGCTTCGCGTGCGAGGAGCGGTGCGAGGTGGGCTGGTGGGGCGCGGGGTGCTCGCAGCCCTGCCGCTGCCAGCACGACGCCGCCTGCCGCGCCAGCGACGGCTTCTGCCGCTGCCGGCCCGGCTACACCGGCCACTACTGCACGCAGTGTCAGTATTACTACTTTTTTTTCTTTTATTTATTTATTTAAAATTTATGTACAGAACACGGTCACATAAAAATACATTTTCTTTTCTTCTATTTAGCCCTCAAACTTCGTTTTAAAGTTTATTTTATCCCGAGTCTAGTTATTTTTTGAGTTATTCCTGCTTGAGTATCAACGAAATAATGGTGTAATTCATTTCGCCGATTTCGATGGAGCCTCTGGCGACAATTCCCTCGAATCCACTGGCCCCATCATAAACAACGCAACGAGGCGAGCCAACACCAGGGGGGCGATTCTCGCACGCTTGACATGAAGTCGAATTCGATATATATCGAAAAAACATGGCGGATATCGAATTGTGCTATTCTCACTTTATCACATTCGATAAATGTCTACTGCTAGCGTTCGACATACATCGAATGGTCGGTAGCACTCGAGATGAATGTCTAATGCAATAACATTGAAATTTTCATGATGTTTAGGTTAGGTTTCGAAGTAATTTGGGGTTGTTTTCTAATAAAATATCTCTAATATAGGTATTTAACCATTTATTTTTAATCCACACTTCACTACATCAGTTATTGCTGATTTCTTGTTGTTCCAAATTGTTTTGTCTTATTTTCAAGTCGTCTTTGCCTGCGTCTTTGCCTTTTTCGGGTTGAAAATTCGCCGTTACAATCTGAAAATAAAAGGATAATGGTTGATAATAATACCAATCAAATGTTAATAAATAATATAAAGGCTAATTACTGTGTCCCAAAATACAGCTTTTTTATTTAATGTAATACCATTGTTCATATTAACAATGAGACCAAACATAGGACAAATACGAGTAGGACCTTAAAATAATATGGTCTAATTGATTAAATCTTTGATCAAATACATATGCCGATGTGAGTTTGTAATTTTTGATCATCAAATCCGATATCACTGGGTGCTCGAAGCAATGAGATTAGGTAAATTAAAAACACTTATTTGGGAGGGAGTTTTAAACAGAAATAGATACCTAGCATAAATATGCTTACCTTTGGTGACGAAATCCATCTATTCAAAGTTCTTTTTATCAAATTAACCGCCAGAGACTGCTATTTTCCTTATGAAAGAAGAAGGAGTAGATGGGGACTCGTCCCACTTGCACGTTTTTGCACGCTTCATATTTATAAGTTCATAACAAGAAAAACACATTCACACACACTTTTAAGTCAAAAATTAAAATAAATGTTTATTTTGAAGAAAGATTTTACAAATAATTCAATTTTCTAGATATTTTGACAAAAACACAAAACGCGCGCTTCAATGACCGCACGTTGATACGTTTCATTTCAAGCAAACACCCCATCAAAAATAACAAAACGAGCTATTTATTAATATGGAAAATAAAATACAATACATTAAAAATATTATTATTTAACGTAACCTAATGCTATAAGTAAAGATATTTTATCATTTATTACGATATAGCACAGAATAATTTTACTTTAAAGTTATTTATTATTTTCTCGATTATGATTGGTTACAATCGAGCAAAACGGAACGTTTTGCAGTAGAGATGTAAAATGTCATGTCTATTATGCCCTAGAATAGCATTAGTGATATTTCAGTGATATTTGCATGCGACATCGTGCCTTCGACATTTTTCTCGAATTCGATAAATCTCTATAGAAACGAGAATTAAGCCCCAGTTCGCTAAGTAAATCTCACTTCAGCCGCACCATGACACTTTATTTTAGTTTTTCCACACATTATTCATAAACATGGGCATCTACAACACCAAATTACACCGACTTCACATCATAAACTCCACCAGAAACAATTTGCAAAACAATTAACAAAAACCTTGCAGTCCGCCGAAATTCCCGCCAAGAACTCCTATTACTATACTACATTATTCAATCATAATTGCACAGTTTTTATAACATAAGGCATGTTTGAGTCGGCAACGCATCAGCACCTCCTCTGGTGTTGCAGATGTCCATGGGCGACGGTGACCACTTTCCATCAGGTGGCTCGTCTGCTCGTTTGATGTCAAATATACATAAAAAAAACATAATAGACAAATTATAACCTTTTGCATGGACGCTTGCTTACGTTACTGCACGCCCGACGCCAGGCTAGTACAAATCGTAATAACTTTAATTGTCAATGGCGTCTCAGTCACGAAACCGATTTGCAACTAAAGTGGTAAATGGCGTTCAATAGGTTAACTTAGTTTACCTGCGAACATTTTTTTTTATTATTAGGTGTATTAATAATTTAGTAAGCACGATAAAACCGTATTTAATAAAATTGTGTAACAATCGCAATATTTGTCAAGAATTTCATATACTGGCGAAGCCAGTTCTTAGTTTTAAATATAATTTTTCGAGATACATTACTTATTTGCAGTCTGTCCTGAGGGCTACTACGGCGACCACTGTATGGAGGCATGCACTTGTCCGTCGCAAGGCAACTGGGTGTGCGATCCTATCCAAGGCTGCATCTGCCATAGAAACTTTATCGGCGAAAACTGTGACATCCATGCTACGGACCAAATAGTCACCAACCGAGCCGAAGGTACGTTATCTTTTATGAATGTTTTTCCATCTGCTAGGTTGCAATTTCACGTGCAAATCGCATAGAAAATGTGTACTCTACGCAATATTATAAAAGGTTTTTACCTATAAAATTGGCATTGTCTTCCGCTTGTCATTTTGTTCCTAATGATTTTCAATTATATTCTATCAATATTTTTTTTTTTCTTTGAACATGAAAGTGGACTATATTATTAAAACGCGCAAGCATATTTTTTTTGGGTTCTGAATTTAATTATTGAAAAATCCTCATGAAAATAACTCATTTCAGATGTTGTCCGTTTTGATGAAAAATGTCGTCATTTTTCTATCCTCTTTTCCAAACTTTTTGTTAATTTAATAATGGGTAAATCAAGCTTTCTGTAGTCAGTAAATACAAGCAAAATTTCACTTTAATTGAATTTATCAAACCCGAAATGATATTAAAAACGTGAGTATGAAAAATTCAATTTACTCTAAATTCTCTATAGAATTGCAATTTCATAGGTAAAGACTATCGGAGTCGTTAACACCTTAGACGCCGTGTCGGAAAACGTTGTCCGACAAACAATTGAAAAACGATTGTGTCAATATTATCCTTATTATCGCTATCAGAGTCATTAAATAAATAAATATAAATATTAAATATATACGGACAAATCACACAGATTGATCTAGCCCCAAAGTAAGTTCGAGACTTGTGTTATGGAATACTACTAACTCAACGATACTATATTTTACAACAAATACGTATATAGATACACATCCAAGACCCAGGCCAATCTGCAAAAGATCATTTTCCATCTTGACCTGGCCGGGGATCGAACCCGGCCACTCTTGTGTCGTATTTATATCGCGTTAATACCTTAGATGCCGTTAATACGTTGTCCGACAAACAATTTAAAAACTATTGTGTCTGTGATTCCGACGTTAAAGGTGTTAAATTAAAGTAGCCGACTTTTTATCTAATGAATGTGACACTGTCCGTGTTTCAGTAGGGTCGCCAAGCACGGGGCTGACGGTGCTGATGATCATCCTGGCGCTGCTGTGCGCCGCGGCCGCCATCCTCGTGCTGCTGTACTACCGCAAGCGCGTGCGCAACCTTAAGCGCGAAATCGCGCACGTGCATTACACGGCCGACCCCAGCTCTCAGCCAGGTCAATATTTATTTTTAGCTATTAGTTCTATGATTTTTACAAGCTTGTATTTAGATCTTCCATCAAATTCGAAAACGTAGAATGTGCCAGCTGCTTTTCTTCTCGCGTGAATCGTCAAAGCCAATCGAGGGAATGGTCGAAATTCTGCGGAATCATGTCAATAGGCGAGGCGGCTAGCAACCCATCACTATTTTCATTCCTACACGCCCTCAAATATGCTAAATGTGGTCATAAGGTCTTATAGGCCTAGGCTCTGTCTACCCCGCAAGGGAAAAGGACTTGATACTATGTATGTATATTATTTAGTTTCACCTGTCCCGATGTTTGTCTGTAATCAAATCTTGTGAGCTAAATTTCATCCACTACGTTACCGATTGAGCTGAAATTTTGCATGCATGTGTATGACAAATACAATACTATGGAATCGTTGTGCTGGTCTGACGGAGTTGGAAGCCATAAGAACTCTTACACTAAACATGGTACACAAAATCGTGTTTGGGCTCTTTTGATTTGTATTGAAAAGTTATTTTCAGTGTGGATTCGTTCGTAAAAACTTGTTTATTATTACAGAAAATAAGTTTACTACATTTCATTATAGCAAACAACATCGCCAAAGTTTTTAACGAACCGTAGAACTAGTTTTGTTTTACTTGTTGCCATTTTGCAAGACAATAGCGTGCGTAGTACCCAAAATTGTTATTTTTTACAATAGATATGCTAAATGGCAACTGCCATAATGTTCACGCTTTAGGAAATTTATTTCCCATAAAAAGAATACAATTCACTTATAATGAGAAATACAGGATAGCTTAATTGTAAGTATATGTTAATATCTTATACCTACGTGTTTCGGAAGCAAATCAACTATGAGTTATTATGTTCATTCACTCAAATCAAACTTTTAGCAATAAAAAGGAGGAAGTCGCTAAATTATGGAATAAATAAATTGATGTCGATTCCTCTACTTAATTTATACTATATCCATCATCGATTGGATGTTCTATGACATTGTGTAACGTCCAAGTATAGCAATAAAAATTATCGTGAACATTAAATTAGGAGAGATATCCAACAGCGTCTATCATCCCGCTGTCAGAGCATCTCCCTCCCCCTTAGTCATGATCTACCTTGGGCTACATGGAAGTCCTTGAACAGACTCCGGACTCAAAATCGGCCGAAGCAAAGAGAACATGAATAGGTGGGGTTACAGCTCTGATAATTCCTGTCCATGTGGTGCTACTCCTCAGACCATGGCACACCTGTTGTCTTGCCCTGCGTGTCCTACCACCTGCACACGCGAGGATCTATACAATGTCACTGATAACGCTGTGTCAGTGGCAGAGTTCTGGCCAATAAAAATTTTATTCGCCCAAGTCGACACGATAAGAAGAAGAAGAAAATATTATGTTATTAAACATGCTTGGAAATTCGACCATTATTTTGATGGACTTACGTATGTGTGCCTCGGCTTTGCTTCAGCCCATATTCTCATGTTCGACTAATAATGCCTGTTTGCTATGCATGTTAATATACTTTTATTAAACAGAACAACACTTCGACAATCCGGTGTACTCGTACCAAGGCTCGACCCGCAGCGACGACGCCACAACGCTGCTCAACAACACCATTTTCAACAATTTGGGCAACAACAAAAACAACAACGCCACGCTCGAGAAAGCCAGGATGAGGGCCGGCGGCTCTTCTGATAGTAAGTGATGTTAATGGCCGACTTAACATATTAATTTGTAACGTTTAATGCAGGGCCATCCATAAATTACGTCACACGTCAAGGGAAGGGGAGGGGGCTAACAAAGAGTGATAGTCTGTGACAACGGTTGTCTTAAGCTTTGTGACGTCACACGTTCATAGAATGGCTGAGAACCGAGAGACATGGAGAGTACTCCACCGACAAGAACACAGTTCTTAAATTATAGAGATAGACGTTCATACCGGTGGCTTTCTTACCATTGTCTTGAGTACAAGGCTATTTAAATTAGATTCTGAAAATGTGTATTGTATTTTTCCTTTGTATTGTAGTTTAGATATTTCCTTATTTCTTACATTCAAATACGTGACGTCACGCTAGGGTCATTTAAATTTGACCCAAGGACGAGAATGGGGTCTAAAATTCACAAAATTGATGTGACGTTATATTATTATAAGGATGGATTTTTGTATTACACGAAAACTGCTGCCAGAAAGAATTAGTTTGATGCAATATTGGTAAGAAATGTGATTAATATTATTGTTACCTTTGTTTTAGCATACGATCCTTTCTCATTGAAAAACAAAGATGCAGATGCCAACAATCCAAACTTATATCACATCATCGATGATGACAAAATCGATCATGTCTATGATGAAATCAAACACAAGGAAGGATATGGTAAGTCATATTAATAGTTTATTTCCTACAACAAACTCTAATGTTTAAGTTCCTAATATTATTGCTGCGATAATGTTGTCATTTCCTATTTCTAAGTATAGTTTGTAATTTTTTTGTCTATTATTTTATGTGCAATAAAGTAGGCAAATAAAGGTTTTCTACCTATCTACCAAGATTCATAAAATTCAGTTATTTAGTTTAAGTTTATTTAGTTTTATAATAAACATCGTCAATTTAGTTTCAGTATCATGTATAGAGCTTAATACGATACCTCTGAACCAAAGTAACTTACTCCACGATCAACCCTTACAGATTTGTTATTAGTATTGATAAAAAAGGGGCTGGTTACAGAATGCATAGGGAAATGTATAGGTCTTAACCCGTCGTGAAGAATATAGATTTCTAAAATGAAACTTCACTTGTTTCAGAACGAGAATATGATCATCTCAACTATACCCCACCGGCAAACAAGTGGAAGCAAAACTACCAAAGAATGACCAACGGGTTCACGGTCCCCAACGGGCAGCCAGCGGCCACGCCGCCCATCCCGCCGCTGCCCAAGCTCAACGTGGCCGCGGTGTCCGCGCCGACGGACCACGACAGCCTCGACTCCGGGCCCCCCACCCCGCCGGAGAGGGACATCACCCAGCCCACAGCCGGCGACGGCACTGTGGCCCAGGTCCTCGACGAATAGTTTCAACTAAACGGGGTATTAACATACCCTGAACGGGGCATTTTTTCTAAAACAATACTTTTCAAAATAATTAGTCCGTCTGGTAGATTATTGAAAAATATTGGATACGTATTTTTTCTTTAGTCAATCAAATAAAAATTGGTAAAGATATAGCCCGTTAACGTCACGCGGAACTCCGCGTGACGTCACTATCCGGTACACTTTTTACCGCCATGTTGCGTCATGACATGAGCCACCAGTCCTGAACTTTATTTTTATCTTTTGTTAGATTGAAAAAAGGAAAAAATACGTATCTAATATTTTTCGATAATCTATAAGACGGACTAATTATTTAAAATGGTATTTTTTTTAGGAAACAAGCCAGTACTATTCAGTCACTGACGAAAGGACGCCGCAATACGTACTATACGATTGGAGATATTTCCATTCGTTTCTAACGTATTGCGGCGTCTCTCTCGGCCTCGCCAGTGACTGAATTCAGAGTGATTAAATAGGCGCTTAAGGGGCTATCCATAAACTACGTCACACGTGTAGGGGAGGGGAGGGCGTTAACGAAGTGTGACAGTGTGTGACAAACAGGGGGGAGGGGTCATACGCTTTGTGACGTCACACGTACAAAGCCGGACACTGGCTTTCTTAGCAAAATACTCAATCTCCATACTAGTAACTATCAACGACGCCGCCCTCTCGTGATCCTTTTTTGATAAATATCACGCAAAATCTTTTTATTACAAGCTTTATATTAAAATAGATTTGGAAATAGTATGAGGGGGAGGAGGTCTCACAGTTGTGACCATCTGTGACCAGGAGGGAGTAGGAGGGGTATAAAAACATAAATTTGATCGGACGTAATTAATGGATGGATCCTAAGTGACGTATAGTAAAGTGCTCAGAATCACGGAGTTTTTGGCAGTATTGGTACCTCTCTACGGTGCACATTGGCTTTGAAATACCATATATTTTTTACGATCTATTACGACGAAACTTATTTTTATAAAAAATTTAAACTCGTTCGCACAGCTGTGCATTATTGTCTGATATTTGTAAGTGATCTCTTTGTAATGATCGATATAAAATAGTGTATGTGGTGGTACAATTGTTTGACAACAAACATGCGAGGCAGAAGATGTGTGCGATTCAATTTAAATATATTGGTTTACCTGATGTAAAATTAATGGTTGTATTGTCGTTTCTAGGCTGATAGACTAACTATGGACATATCTTTAAAATTAAGTAATTTTTTAAATCCGGTATTATCTGTTATCGTATTATATGCGTAGATAAATTCTTTATTTATATTAGAGGAAGTATAATTAGAACATAAATTATTTCTTATAAATATTTTCATTTCAATAAATTATTAAAATATTAAATTATTATTATGAACAAAAAGGTTTAATACAATTTTAGCCGTTGTATGCCTACATAATGGATTATATATAGTGGTATTTTCTTGAAGATATTATTTTAAAAGCTCTACGACACTAAAAGTAAGCACATATATATTTTTATTTTACGTAGTGATACGATCGGGTGTGTGAAATTCTATTTTTATGGCAACGTTTTAATTCAGAATGATAATAGAGGTAGATTTGCCAATATTTCTTTGGATTTTTTTTGTGTGTTTAAAAATATTGTTATATTGCAACATGACCATTCCTATGTACGTTTATTCTCTAACCGTATACCTTTATATTAAAATATGTTATAAAAATCATGATTTTATAAAGATTTTATGCCTTATGTTTTATGAACCTATCGTTTTAATTTAGTGATAACACATATTTTATTTTACTATACATATTAAGTTTGTATAATACTATTGCTCGTTTAGGCATCTCTATTGCGCGTATCCTATGTTGTGAAGTTTTGTATCAAATTGTAAGTGAATGTTTATTTGCTTTATGATCACTAACCGTACCTACCTACTATTAATACAATTTAGCGGTCAACGAGTAATTAATATTTGAAAATTATTTCCTGATATTGGAATTAAATATAGGTATGTATTTGTCGTATATTCGGTGGTAAAACTATCCCTTAATAATATCTTTATATATACAAAGGAATCACTATTTTTTTTTACTAAATATTGGATTAGGCATTTGTCTCCCATCTCACCTGATGGTAAGTGACGATGAAGACGGGGATGTTACATGCTAGGCGAGGATGTTATTTCCCTTGGTCACGGCATCACGTATGAACGACTGGACCGATTTGGCTAATTCTTTTTTTGTCGTGTTTGTTTTTTCTTAGGAGAAGGTTCTTATAAAAGAAAATATTAAGAAAGATGAGCGAAAATTAAAAAAAAAAATTGTTTGCTCCTTTTTTTAAATTAAGACAGAAAAACGTCTGTCAGGTCAGCTAGGTTTATTATAATTTTTGAGGGCTTGTTCGGTAGGTGCATCATTCTTATCAACAACTCATGATGGGCTGAACTGCGATATCACAAAATTTTCATACAAGTGCATAGCCTTTTCATACAAAATTAAATATGTACATGTGACAAACTTAAGGCGAAATCAGGGATTCATAATAAAGATTGTTTATTATGCTGTAACTTATCTTGAAGTCTGTCAAAGTTAATCGGTTCCTGTCATTGATGTATCGGTACTGCGACTATATGTACGACGAATCATTGTGCTCAAGAAGTGCCAAACTTAACGCTTATGATTTAGATCGGTATTTGGATGCTAGTATACTGAGGAAAGAGATAATTTAGTGAATTATTGATCGTGTACATATCGTTGGTAGAAAATATTTTGCATTTGCCGTTTATAGATAAAGTTTCGTTACAGTCGCACCTGATTTTGTCCGATCGTCGGACTAAATCATCGAACTACTGATACTAGAGGGATTTTCCGGTAGCTACAATTATGGTACATGCTACCGTGTTATTTGTTTGAAATTAAAATATTTGGTAATAAATGCTAAGTACCTGATATATGTACAACAGATATAAATTAATTTCATGGACTTTAAAATTTGTGAGCAATATTTGAAAACTCTTGCCAAAGCTACCTAAAATAGCCTGTTGATATTTGATATATTTCAGAGTTAAAAGTGAAATCAATTTTTCATCTCAAATCAAAGCCAGCGGCAACAGAATGCTTTTTCTTGATTAGATTTTAAACAGACTGATAAAATAGTACATTGTGACACAAGGGCCTAACATTATACTTTTTGGTGAGGGCAAAGGGTATTATTCTGAATCCAGAGCAAAACGTAGGAGTCTATTCTAAACTAGATTCCTGAGTGAAGCAAGGGATTCAGAGTATGTTACCCCAAGTATTATGTTAATCCCGAGATGACACATTTCGCTTTTCATCTCCCTCTACTAGAAAAACAATATTTGTGTTTTCATTCCCACGGGACTAAAGAAAAGTTCGACATGTGAATTTAAAAAACTTTTAGTCTCTCGGGAATAACAACGTATTTAGACCCTATATACAGGCAACCGCGCTTTGTTTTTTGAATAGATGAGATGAAGAAAAAAAAAAGAAGTTTTAGTTAATTATTATCTCTGTATTTAAGACACATTCACTATTGCTTGGAGACCACACGCATTCCATTGCCGCCTGCCGCGTAAATTTGTTGCTAACCAAAGAGACATAAGTACCTTATCTCTTTGTTGCAAACCCCTCGTCAAAGGGTACTTAATAGAATCTCAAAAACATAACGCCTTCTATTTAAAATGTATGAGCCCAAAACACTCGAATTACTCACTCGAAAATACCTGCCCCGAATACATCTTATTGTACAATGCCAGAATTTGAATTACTCAAATATTATTGTCAAATTTTAAAATACCAAACTTATAAATATTATATTTTCAATTAAGCTTACGTTACAGCTCCAAAATATGAATTGCATAAAATAAATAATGAAGTATTATTTATTTATCGTTTACATATTTATTATTCCTAGTAGTGCCTAGTATTCTGGAAGCAGCTCGTTTCTGACGGCGATTCGTTTTCTGGTGGGGTCGCAGTTCAACCCAACCTAACCTACTATTCTGGTAGCAGGTCGTTTCTGACCGCAATTCGTTTTCTAGTGGGTCGCAGTTCTAACCCAACCTAATCTAATATTGTTGTAACAGCTCGTCTCTGACGGCGATTTGTTTTCTGGTGGGATCGCAGTTTCATAAGGCTTCTTAAGTTCTTTTAAAGTAAGATGTTATTTTCCGTAATAAAATGTCTTAAGCTTGAGCTATTAGACCATAAAGTAAATGAAATATTTTATTTCTTAAATACTTGGAATATCAAATATACGGTATTAAGAATTCGGGTATTTTGGTATCGTACATTTTATATAAAGGCGTTATGTTTTTTGAGATGTACCCTTCGTCAAAGCATAAATTTAATATTACACCTATGATGATCAAAAATGGGAATATTACGTGCGAAGAGATTCAATTTTTTTGTTATTACTTTGAGTACGTACAATATGAACTCCTGTGGATGGAATCTGAAAGGAACTGTAAAGCCTACGAACTCACTTATTAAAATCACACAAACTAGCTACTACTACTATGTATTATATATATAAGAAAAATATTTGTCAGTAAAAAATGTTTACATTTATACGTACGTAAATCATGCATGTCATGTCAGAAGTTAAGGCAACATACAATATACAAATTATTTATGAATAGTAGGGTGTTATCGCATTTGTGATTCTACCTATTTTTGAGTCTCGTGTTGCTTGGCTGCTTCGTTGGTTTATATTTGGTACAGTGGTATATGGCATTAGCTATTTTACAGAGTTTCTCAATCTCACTGTCATGTCAGCATTTATCGCTATGAATTGGTAGCATTTACTTGCCGGAATGTAAATAAGGAGAATAATTTATCTGACAATAATGTCCGGGATAATCGACGGCGCAGCCTGTTAGGTTTTTGTAGTGTCATATACTATGTTAAGATTAAATCTTGTGATAAATATTATGTAAGATATTCGAAAATAAATCAACTTATCACTAAAGTACCTTTTATTTATTTTTCATGACGCAAAATATAATTTTACCATTACCATTACTAATTGTAAATTAAATAAACGCGTATATTTAAAATAGACCTTTTTCGATACCTACACTGGCAGGCAACTGTTGTTTTTTCGTGTCGTTTATTCTGTGTGATGCAAAAAGCACATTCAGTACCATTCTTCTCCGTTTTGTGACAGTAAATATTAGGACAAGTGGGTCGCAGACGTAATTCATGTCGTTCATGATTGTGCAAATATACGCCCAGTATCGGTTAATGTTTACGTGAATATAATAATAATGGGGACTAATAAGGAGAACCAATATGTACTGCTTCCTCTAGAAGTACGCACATAGTATAATTACGTGGTATACTTTTAGAAAACTTGACACAATGAAATTAACTGTGATTGTTTTATTTATCTGCACTACACAGGTATGGAAAATATATCGTTTGTTTATTATATAATATTTTAACTGCGACTTTTTGAGTAAGATTAGAAGTTATAGTAGTAATTATTACACAGTTTTTCTATTTTTGTTGTAGACTTCAGCGTCATTCTTCGATGAGTTTCGAGGAGCAATGCATTCGGTCCAACACAGTTTCGGTAGACTTTTGAGTGATGTAGTGACGGATGTATCCCAAACCATAGGCTGTACAATATTAGCTGTTAAACAAGTACTAGCTTTGGATAAAAGTTTTCATGAATCCTCAGACTACAATCGTAGATGCAGGGGACTAGCACCGGCACCTAGTCCAAGAATAGATAAAGAAGCCGCGGCTTATAGTTACATAGATAGTATAAACGCCAATAATGAAATAAAAAACATTGAAATGGAGTTCAAATCTGAAACAGACCGTTTGATGGCTATTAGTTCCTTGCTTAAACGCGAAGTAGATAACATCCCAAAAGAATTGAAAATCAAATTTCAATTTGATCCGGAACCTCAGGAACCTATTGGTAGCATTTGGCAAAGTCTAAAAATTTTACACGATGTTGAACATACCAACAAGAATAGTGCACATGCTAGCGAAATACACCACGTGCTTGATGAAGCTCTGAATATAATGAATATAAAAAGCAGTGATGCCAATGAGTCAGATGATGATAAAATTAAAACTATAGTAAAAGATTTGGAAAAAGAATCTAATAACACATTAACTGAGGTGGAGGATCAGTTTCTAAAATGGAAAGAAGAAGAATCTAAAGGAAAAGGCGAAATCGAAAGTGTTATTGATCAACAAAAAAACGATTTTCTTTCTTTGGAAAAGGACAGAGATAGAAACGTAACCATGGAAAATAATAACGATTCCATAAAAGAAAAGACGAGTACAACTACCACAACAACGACAGCAGCTCCTACAGAAACGACATCCCTAGACCCGGAGGTTGAAGATTTTGAAAATTTTATCCTTTCCCAGTTTGGACCAAAAGATAGTGATTCTAAAAAAGCAGCAGTTGACGAAGCGGCCAGACTTATTCAGGACAGTAAGTATAGGGACCGAGTGTTTGAATCTTTGGCGAAATCTGAAGGAGAAAACTTATTTGACAACCTTGAACTATTCAATTTTGGTCCTTAAAATATGAATTAGTATGCATGTGATTGAAATCTTGAGTATTTATATAGAACTGATGTGTAAGTATAATTTAGATTATGCACAAAGTTTGCTACGCCTATGTAACATGACATTACTTATGTAATTTTTTTGTGTTAAATTTTAACTATTACTTAGCTGGTTTTTTCTTCTACTACATCATAACCCTACGCTATGAGTACCCGCATGATTGTAAAATTTCCAGGCTAGAAAAGTTAGAACCCTAAAGATACTCTTATTAACAGGTAGTTAATTTTTCCAATTGTGCATTTTGTGTACTAATTCCCATGGAAATAAAACACTTTATTTAAGTTATTTAAATTAGGACTTGGTAGGTATATCTTTTTATTGCTTTTTGTTTTTTGAGTAGTTCAATAATTGAATACAAGTAGTCTTTTTGTATTATTATAGGTAATATCTAGAGTCGCACAATCTCAGTTTCAAGACGGCAAAATGTATGTAATCGGATAAGGGATAAAATAAAATGTGTATTTCTATGTATAACGTTTTTATTAACAATATAAATACGTAATTACAAACTTATTATTCTACAATTGAGCTGCGCTACTCTACCGCGAGCAGTCCAATGTGCTTAATTCATAATCGTTTCTAGATTATAATTTATCATATTTATTTTTTTGTATTTAAATTACTAAACTATGCACCAAAACGTTTCCTAACTATCGTTAGTACGACACTCATCTTATCGTAATCATATAATATTTATATGGAATATTTCGTGAGTGCCATTTTAGGTAGGTTTTTCTAATATATGTATTAAATTTTAACACAAAAAGCGTTTAATGTTTATTCCATTAATATTCGTTTTGTTTTTATTTTTTGTACAAATATTTTTAAAATTTGTTTTTATTAACACTTCACATTCTCAAATTAAAATTTCGTTCAATTCCTGTCCGAATTCTCGCCACGACTTCATCAACTAGGCATGTCTTTACAAATTATTTACTTACATTAATATTTATATAATACAGACGAAAAAATCTTATAATCAGGGTTGGGCAGTATTTAATTACTTGTAATAAAAAATATTTAGTTGAAATATACTTAAATACTGAAATGTTTGAAATTCATATGGCTTCAAAATACATTTAACGTTAATACTTTTAGCTTAAAAATGAGTGCGTTTTACAGAAAATAGTGGTCGGTAGCTTTCTTAAGCAAAATGAATCTTTTTTTCAAAAAGAGTCAGTTTGTCTGACTGTAGGTACATTTAAAAACAGGAAAATCTTACATTAACTAACATCTGTCTGTATTTAAATAAAATTAAAGAAATACTGTTTTTTAAAGAAGCGCCTTAAAGTTATTGATATTACGTATTTTTCTTGTAATTAGTATTTTTTTAAACAATACATGTATTTTGCCCAACCCTGCATAAAAATGAAATAAGTAACGCACTTAAATATTTTATGTTTTGTCTAAGTAGGGAGGTATGTTATGAATTAATGTATTTTAAAATCAACAGTAGCTATCATATATTTGCGAATAACAACATAATACAGAACAGTAGACAACTTAAGCTGTGAGATTTTATATATATATATATATATATATATATATATATATATATATATATATATATATATATATATATATATATAAATGGAAAATCCAGTAGCGAAAAATAGATGCAGTCGTAAAATTGAGCAATCATCACTTAAATTAAATTATTATGTTGTACTTATTATCATAAGGATGATTCTTTATATTTTGCATGTTAACCTTTATTAATTAGTTCTTTATAAAAATTCAATATCAGCATATTTTTTCAAAGCCAACAATTTTCATATTATTTTTTTCATTATACACATGTTGCGGTTTCATTGGTTTCGACATCTATAATTTCCTTATAAATAATAAAATCGATATTTATAATGTACATGTTCTATTCTACGACATTACATTATATGTCTAATAGAATTGCTTAGAAGAGACGGAAAACTAACCGATATTTTATATTTTCGAAATACGACTACAAATTAATGCTATTTTTGCTTAGATTAGTTATGATTTAGATTTCTACTTAAGCGGTAACATTAATTAATTAAACAAATCATAAATGTTCTTAAGAGTAAGCGAGGTGCGAATTAGGAGATAAGTATGATTGGAGCTTAAACGATGACACTACGTCAACTACCTACAGCTATTAGCTATATATTTTTTGAACACAGACAATTTAATTTTGGTGGTGTTTCGTTCATTTTCTTAATATAATATGTAAGTATTATGATCTGTTTAACGATTAATAATAAATTAGTATACCCAAATGGTTTGATTTAGGGATAAAACTGAAGCTTTGGCTTGGATCATTTCATACTTCAGAGGGAAAGGGTATTAGCTACTATATATCTCGATGAGACAATTATTATACCCTTTTCGACTGAGATTGTATAAATAAAATTACAATTTATGTATGTGTATATTTTCCTATAAATAGGTAAAAATAATGCTAAACTCTTAAATATTAATAAATCATTGTACAGCTGTGACAAATCGATTGCTATGCCTTATTGTCATAATTAGATGTTGAAATAGGAACGTTTATAACACTGAAATAAATAAAAATAACTTACAAAGTCTTACATTAGAATGATTTAAGAAATACGAATAGATTCGAAGGTTATAACAGTACTAGGTGCAAGAGACTATGAGAAATGAGAAATAGAGTAGATACTTACTGACTATCGTAATTACAAGGTACGTGTCGTGGAATAGAACACGTGCCGGGCGGGACGGGTGTGCGTTGGGTCTCTTGCGTTAGACGACGTGGCAGTGCTATTGTAATCTATTTCATTATAAAATCCTCCATTCGATGAAATGAATACTAGGCAATAATCGCACAAATGCGTGGATAACTATTTAAAAAAATAATGCTTTATATATTTTTATCTAAATTATTCGATAGATAACTACTACGCTACGATACATGTAATTAGTATGATCTTAGGTAACGGTATAGTTTCTATTACGTTAAGTAATTAATGGGTAGGCAGTAGGTATTAATTAGAAAGTAAACTACAACATCACCGCCAACATCCCACTGTTGCTTCGTATTTTTAAAAATATGTTATATTTTAACACAATACGTCAAACGTAGATGTGATTCTTCGCAGCTGAATCAGTTGTTCAAATATTTGAAATAGGATAGATAGTACAATATGATTAAAGTGTGCTAAGTTGATCATAACAACACGAAATAATAAAAATACGAATGTTGTTATTATCAATATAGCTCACGCACGAGTAATCATACCACGTTTTTAACACACCTGTTATTTTTATGAAAAATAATTTTGTTATTTGATAAATAATCAAAACTTCGCGTGATATCAGAATCTTGAAATTTGGTACGAAGCAACGCCTTATAGCACAGATAAAGGAAAAATTGCGAAAATCATTAGAGTTACATCATTTACTAAAAATATTTTTAATAATTTCTAACTTATTATATATACTGTACGGAACCCGTCGTGCGCGAGTTCGACTCGCACTTGGTCGTTTTTTTTCCTTTTATTTATGGCTTTCACGCATGACGTATTTAGCGCAAGTATAAAGTATAATTAAGTTTCTCGCGCTTTTTCTTAGTCTTACTTGTTAATCAACGCAATGATGGTGTAGTTCACTTCTTTGATTCTACGGAACCCCTGGCAACAATTCCCACGAATCCACTGGCTTGATCACAGACGCAGCGAGGCGAACAATCACTAGCCCGCTAAGTAAATCTCACTACAACCGCACCATGACAATTTATTTTAATTATTCCACATATTATTCATAAACATGGGCGTTTATAACACCAAATTACACCGATTTTACATTATAAAGTCCACTAAAAACAATTTGCCAAACAATCCATAACAAAAGCCGTACAGTCCGCCGAAATTTTTGGCAAGAACTCCGGAAATATACCTATGTTGGTACTTAATTGCTCGTTGATTAACTTTCAAACATAGAGCACCATTAGAGCGGCATCAATAGACAACACAAACAGCCATATTATAAATCAAAACATAAATGTTTTTGAGTAATCCGCTATTAAAACTATAAATATATAACAATATTTTATCAAATTTAATGTATCTATGTGCGTCATGACGCAATTTTTTTATATTTTGAATAAAAAGTTATGGCAGCACTGTAGCGATTGTCCTAGCAAACGTAGATGTTCAGGGAATTACCCGGATTTAGTATTTCATTCAGGAGCAAAGATCAGTAAGTTACAGATAGGACAGCACGCAGCCGCCCCGTAGTAGAATAACAAATATTTTAGAATCATCTATTCGGTTCAAGTAGGTAAAATGATTTTCTGTTCTGCGCTTGACTTAATCTTTGAAGGTTTTCTTTGGATAATTAAAAAAGAATACAATCCTAACATTTAATGTGATGATTGAATTAACAAAACCTGTTTTGAAAATCAGTATTTTTATTGGTATATTTTCCCTGTACAAGTAAGTACATTTTGGTATTTTTTTGAGGTGCTTCGATAATTTTGTAATGTAATCTGGTCTCACTGCTTTATACTCAACATCATTGCATTATTTTGGCTATAAAGCACTCGCGGTTGGTAAACGAGTATACGGGTTAAAAATCGGTGTATTAGATGTAGCTTTTAGACACAGTGTGTTTAAAAATATATTACCTACATAAGTTGTTTGTCTCTCTAATTGTAATAGAACAATAACTTTTTTATTCTGGATGATCCAGCGATTGACCACGAACTCACCTGATGTTAAGTGAAGATATGGTCTATGGTCTATAACTAACATAATTTAAACGAATACTTCGCATAGAAGATTTTTTCAACTAAATATTAATTACATATTTTCTATAGACCTTGCTTACAAAGACCACGGAACGGCACAGATTACTCGAGAAGATAATATAATTGCACGTAAAACTTTCAGTTATTAATATCACATCTACGTTTAAAGGCCAGTTGCGACCATTGAATAGTGACCGTGTAAACAAGTAGTTAATAAGCGACAAATAAACGTAATGCTTTAGGTATCTTTAAATAAATTGAATACACATAAACTTACAGCAAAAAAGAAAACAATTCTATTTTGTTTCGTCTCTCTGAAATTACAGATTATGACTTTACGAGTACATTTCGTAACTAATATAAGTATAAGTAAACTCTTATAAAGTGTGGTTGCAAAAATGGCTCTTATTGTATACGTTATTTAATTTTCTCTTAAAGTGCAAAAAATCAACATTCCATATTAAAATAAAATAATCCATTGTCTATCAAACGAAATCTACTGAAAAAACTATTTCGCTAAACATATCAAATAAAAATATCATAAATATAATCAATGTTATTTTGCAACTTTTGAAAACAGCACATTGTATAGCGAAAGAAGAAAGAGCCAATAGCTAGCAAGTAATAAAAATTGGTCCGGTCCACACGATAGTCGTAACTTCCTGATTATGCTGTCTACGCGGGCGGCGGACACCGCACCAGCGACGACGTCGCGTATTGGTTGAAGTGCTTATCGATGGGTACCCTGTCATCGTAGAGCGTCGGTGCCTGCAGGATGATGCCCGCAGTGCCCACCAACACAGCCAGCGTGAATATCCAGAGGAACAGCCGGTCCAGTACCATCGCTACGTATTTCCAATCTTCTTTTACCTTTAATAATTAAAATATTAGGTGAGTATCTGAGATGAGTGGCACAAGAACCTATCAACATATTCCTACTGAACAGTTGGATATTGGAGAGAGGAAATAGTTTCAATTTCTGGTTGAGTAAAGTGTAAAAAATTCATCATCATCATCATCAGGTCTTTTTAGTCTCCACTGCAGGAGCATGACCCTCTCTATACTACCGGAGCCATACTTGGCCAGAGCAGATAGAGGATTTGGCCTACACTCTCCTCGCTGGCCAGACGGGTTGGAGCGGTCTCATTGATGTTTATGACCTTTGTTTAGCTTGTATTTCCTAAGTCGCCTCTTATGACATCCACGGGATTTAGCACGTTGATATAAACAACTTTTCCTATGGAACCAATGCTGGGAACTCAAAAATTTTTTTGATGTTCCCATACAAATTGGCCGGGCGGCCGAAATTTTTTGTATGGAACGCCCATTTTTTTTTTGAGTACCCAGCATTGGTCCTATAGGAAAAGTTGTTCATATCGCTGGGCTGAACCAGCCCTTTAAGGGTCCACAACGATAAAAATTTCACCGTGTATATTCACTCGTTTGCAAACTATCCGATAGTTCGGTTGCACTTATAGATTTACGTGACATCCTAAACATGCACTTGTAGCGTAAATAAATAAATTTCGAGATAACCTAGGTACGTTTCGCAACCGTATGGTTGAATCTTGCAATCACCCATTTGGTCTCGTTTCGAGTATCTTGGTTTCCATAACTTGAAAATATAAAGTTTTAAAGATATTCAACAAAATAGACGAAAATTTACCATTCCCTACTTTATCTCCGCAACCACTTATCCTTACATAAAAAAATATAACAGGTTTTAGTTAACCTGTAAGGAATGTAGGTATGATTAAATAGGGAGGGGTGTAATTTTCTTCAATATAATTGAAGATAATCTTTCATATAAAAAAAACTGACTTCAACAAACTACTCAACCGATTTTTATGAAATTTAAATAGGATCAATTAAAAAGCATACCCCTTCAAACAAAAAAAAAATGTTTCAACATCGGTTCATAAATTACGGAGTAACCTTAGAAAACCGTAATTTATGAACCGACAAAAATAAAATAAAAATTACCGAATTGATAAGCCCCCTTTTTTTTGAAGTCGGTTAAAAAGAACAGCACGGAACCCATGCCACTACACACGAGTTTACTCGCATTTGGCTCTTTAAATAAGCTTAAAGGCTCATGATGGTAAAAATAACACCATCCTAGCCTCTAGCTTATTTGAAAAGGTAATAGAAACTCCAAGTAGAAACTGTATAAGTACCTATATTCCTTAACGGCATAATCGAGTATACTTTCCTCTTTTCTTTAAGTTGTTTCCACTTACGACCTTTTTATTTTTAAAGTGTAATAATTCAATTAAATGTTTTCGCAATGGGCTTAGTAGATCTAGTCGTGTCACCAGAATCGGCATGTTTACTCGTTCACACAAGCGAAAGAGTTCCACTTGCGAAGCTCTCACGCGGAGGCAGGCTGAGTGGCCTTTATATTCCCTTTGAGTATTTCCGATCGCAATGGCCACATATTTTATGATAATGCATACAGGCACTAAATCCGTAGGATGGTGAGAAAATATAAGAAGCTTCCTTTTGAGCGCATAAATATCGTTTTACTCAGTACCTACTGTGGTATTTAAGTAATGTTTCTCAAGGGAAAATAACTTTTATTTACCGAACAATCTATTCTTTAAGGCTTATTTTTAACTAACCACCAGATGTATAATATAACAGTAAAAATCACTTTATATTGCCAAAAATAGTAAAGGATCACCAAAATTAAATCCTTATTTTAACGTAAAATTAGGACCAAAAAAGGAAAAAGAGAAAGAGGCCTTTGCCCAGCATTGGGACATTAACGGCTCGTAATAATAATAATAATAGGACCAAAAATATTACAACTTGCGATTCTATTTAAAGCAGTTGTTATCTCCAAATTATGATTGTTCAATCCAAAAATAGTTAATGACCACCGAAAGTATAACATTATTTTAATATAAAGTGACATATAACGTCTTCTTATCCTATAAAAAAATATACCAGGTAAATTAGTATAGGTACGTATACCCAAAACAAGTAAAGAATTTGACCCTTTATATTGTAAAATCATTACTTAAGTCTGAGTGTTTTCGTTTGTTATAAACCACTTTCAACTAAATAGATTTATTTATCTTGTGTTTATTTAAAAAACGTTAAGAAATAAACAAATCGTAGAATTTAAATAATCCCTTTATAAAAATTTAAAGAAACTTCAGACCTTGTAATTAACATTTAAGTATGTTAATAATGCAGTCGTTACATGTACCTACAATATTTGGTAGTAGAGTAACATTTAATGACAATAAAATGGCGAATTATAGGAAGAAAAAATGCAATTATTTGCTGATTAAAATTTGGTCATCGTTTACTTAATTTGGTTTCGAAGTACAATTAAAAGAGTAGTCATGACTAAAATAAGTACAGCCGTTGTAATTTTCGGTTTTCTATTTTTGGTCATGGTTTATATTTTGCTGTTTGGTGTATATTTTAGTAGTAGTAGTAGTAGAGATGGTCACAATGTGTTTTTTTGGTGGTCATTTATTCCCTTTATTTTTACTCTTTAAGTATTTTTTAGTCATACCTTTAAATATACTACGTAGATTATTTCGCAGATGTTCATTACGTATAGTAACTAAAAAATACTTAAAGAATAAAAATAAAGGGAATAAATGACCACAAAAAAAAAACACATTGTGACCATCTCTACTACTACTACTACTGTGTAAGCATTAACTTTAAAACCCAAATAAAATTACCTATCTATATTCTGCTTCCGTTTCCCCATACATACTTCCGATTCGCCATGACGGCCTGTGATTGGTCGCCCGAGGACTAGTAAAAAAAAGATGGCGAGCGAGTCGAGAATGGCACGCCGTGCGCTGATATAATTTCCAATTATAACGACTTCTAAGAGCTTTGCTGGCCAAAACAACCCTAAATCTTCATCGCGTGTATGTGATGGTGTACCACTAGTGTAGGCAGTGAGAAATAATACAGTTCAAACAGGAAGATCGCTAGCCGGCCGGCACGAGGCCCCGTCGCAGGCGATTCCTTTCCAGTGTCCTGTCCACCGTGGATCCAGGTTAGTGTTTACTGTTTTTCCTTGCTGTGATTCTGGGGTTGATCGGAGAATGCAGTAACTCTTCCAGAAAGTCGCAACATTAATTTATGGTGCCTCCTGTGAGGACATTCCTCACGTACTTATTTCAAATTTACCCACTTAATTTCAATCTTTCCAATTAAAGTTATTTCCAAATATGGATAACTAATTTATTCATAAATAGACTTATTATAGATTCAAACTACCTAGGTACTTACCCACCTAGCATTTGTCTAACAATCTCGGATCAAACAGGGAATTCCATACCTGTTCCTTACCATAGTAAATACCTATTACTTACGAGTACATACTTCTTATCTCGTTAATTCCCTTGTAATATTCCCTTAATCGTTCGATTTGTATGCCCTAAGGTACTACCTAGTTACTCAGGCTTTCGAACTATTTTGGATAGCCTAGGTATCTACCTAGGGTTAATTAATAGCAGTGAGGTGTGTATTTATGATTATAAGTAATAGTCCGTAGTTTTAAAACCTACGTGTTTTGTGAATATCTGTTCCATTACTCAGTTTCCATTTAAACTTTTGCTACTTACCTACATTACTCGTACTTTTCACAATTAGTGCCTACCAAAACATGGCGGAAGGAGAATTAATGTCCACCATTAAAAAACGTGAATATGAGTTTAAAAATATGCAGATACTTTATGACTTAGCAAAACTTACGAAAGAAAATAAAACTAAATTAGCATCCTTTCGAGCTAGGTATAAAAGAATTGATAAAATTCGTGATAATTTCTTGGAATGCAACGATCGTGTAAACCAGTTGCAACTTAAACTAAATCCTCAGTTTATTATCGATAATAATGCTTTGTTGTCATTTGACGAGTTATACTATTTTGTCATTGAGTTTGCCGATTCCCTCGACGTAAACGCCGTCGGTGCGAGTTCTGTGTCAAGGTCATGCGCATTCCAGCTCGCAAGTGAAATTACCTAAATTGCAAATAGCTAAGTTTGATGGTAATATAGAGAACTGGCAGATGTTTAAAGACAGTTATACGTCACTTGTGCATAATAATGTTTCGTTATCGGACACAGAGAAATTTTACTATTTGCTGTCATGTCTGTCTGGGTATGCTCTGACACTAGCTAAGGGTGTTCCTATAACATCAGCCAATTATTCTGTTGTTTATGCAGCGTTACTAGACAGGTATGATAATAAACGAATTTTAGCCAACGCTTATTTAGATAAAATAATAAAATTAAATCCGATACAACGGCCATCATTATCAAACTTATCACAATTAACCAACACACTTTATGAATGTGTTAGTGCATTGCGCGGGTTAAATATTAATGATTTAAGTGAATTTATTTTATTTTACATAGCATCTCGGCCTCTTGATACAGAAACTAGAAAAAGGTTTGAATTACAAAATACCGAAGAAATTCCAAAATTTAATAACTTGGTTGTTTATTTACAGAATTATATAAAAGTATTAGAGGTTAGTCAACCTAGTAATTTACAGTCATTCAATTCTACAAATAAACAAAACCGCAATAACACAAAGAAAGATAACTTTTCTCGGCAATCAAATTCTTCCTTAATTACTTCTACGAACTCAATTAATAATAAACCTAATCAGGCTGTTTGTGTGTATTGTCATGAAAATCATTCAATATATCGCTGTGGTAAATTACATTCTATGAATATAGGACAGCGACAACAATTAGTTAAAGAGTTACAATTATGTCAAAACTGCTTAAGGCCCGGTCACACTAGTGCAGACTGCAAGTCTAAGTCCACGTGTTTCATTTGTAACTCAAAACATAACACATTATTACATGAAGAACATAAAAGTTTATTATCTAATACCATTGACCTAAAGGCTTCTGAGAATTCCAATATGAGCACTTCCCTAACTTGTACAACTCAGCCAAACATGTCAAAGTCACCACCTATGAGTACCAAAATTATTGGTTCAGCAGTGGTTCGGTTGAGAAGAGTGGATGGTTCATTGCAGTATGCTCGTGTAATCATAGATAGTGGCTCGATGGACTCTTTCATTACAAGTAGCTGTGTGCGACAGTTAGGTTTACATATAAAAAAGAGTAATTTAAATGTAACCGGTCTCGGTCAAAATTATGTTCGTAATATCAAAGGTTATACTTTTGGCTCTATTGTGCCTAGGTCAAATGACTCGCCCCAATTTGATATACCATTAGTGATTTTGCCTAAAATCACTTCAATGATTCCTTCAACTTCATTACCGTCGGTTGTCAAGGAAAAGTTTTAACATCTGGATCTCGCCGACCAAGATTTTGATAAATCGGGTCCGATCGATCTGTTGTTAGGAGTAGACTGTTTTGACCAGATATATACTGGTTCACGTTATAGCCCAGGTCCAGGTTTTCCATGTGCACTGTCTAGTGTATTCGGCTGGGTGAATGTTGTCAGTTTCTTCAAAACGTGGTGGCTCAAACTCCAGCCACACCCGTTACGTCACTCATCGCGTCTTCTAGTGCGCTCGATGAGATCGTTCAACATTTTTGGGAATCCGGAGAACCGCCGAAATGTAAAATTTCCGGTCCTGAGGATGACATATGTGAACAAAAATATAAAAATGGCACATATCGTGCCTCCGAAGGTCGTTATGTTGTACCAATTATGCTTAAAGATGATACTCCAGCCTTAGGAGAATCATATCATCAGGCTCTTAACCGTTTTCTCAACTTGGAAAAGCGTCTTGCCAGCCAGACTGAGTTGAAAACGGAATATAAGGAATTTATGCAGCAGTACGAAGATCTGGGACATATGCAGCCTGCTGAATCTTTGTCTACTGACCGTTATATTATTCCTCACCATTGTGTAATACGACCCGATAGTACAACGACACGTTTACGAGTAGTCTTCGATGCCAGTAGTCGGACCTCGAATAATCTGTCACTCAATAATATTGTTCATGTGGGTCCTAAGCTGCAAGTGGATATTGTCGATTTAGTGACAAAATTTAGACTTCACAAAATAGTTTTTACTGCCGACATCCGTCGTATGTATCGGCAAATATTGATAAGACCCGAGGAAAGGCATTACCAACACGTGCTTTGGCGTAATGATCCAACTGAGATCTTAAAGGAGTACGAACTTAAGACAGTCACGTACGGAGTTAGTAGTTCACCTTATTTAGCCATTCGAACACTTCATCAACTTGTTGAAGATCATGGTTCTGAGTACTCAAGTCGTGTAGCTCAGGTTATCACCCAGGAGACATTTATGAACGATGTCACAACTGGCGGCTCTTCCCTTGAAGAGGCGATCAAATTGAAGGCTGATATCACATCTTTGTTGGCAAAGGCTAACTTTGAACTACGTAAATGGACTACCAACGATCCTCGTCTTCTTAAGGATGTTCCTCCTTAATTTTGTCAAAGTTCCAAATTATCACATCTTTGTTGGCAAAGGCTAACTTTGAACTACGTAAATGGACTACCAACGATCCTCGTCTTCTTAAGGATGTTCCTCCTGAATTTTGTCAAAGTTCCAAATCCTTCGATGAATCGGGAAATGAGTTTGTCAAAATATTAGGGATACGATGGAATCCCATTAATGATTCTTTTTCATATGCCTTTTCGGACTCGTTCGAAGTCAAATTTACTAAAAGATCCATACTCTCTTTAGTAGCCCGCATTTTCGATCCACTCGGTTGGATATGCCCAGTAGTCTTTGCAGCAAAATCGCTGTTGCAAGAAATATGGCGGTTAAATTTATCGTGGGATGAGACTATTCCAAAACATTTAACCCAACCAATGGCATTTAATAGCGGCCAATTTGTCTGATTTACAAAAAAATTCTCTTCCGCGGCTAGTTATACCTTCAAATCCGATGGAAGTACACTTGGTAGGTTTCTGTGATGGTTCTCTGAAAGGCTACGGTTGTTGTGTGTATATTTGTGTGGTTACTAATGAGCCCAGAATTTCTACTGCGACTAGTTTACTGATTGGAAAATCTAGAGTAGCTCCTTTAAAACCTACCACGGTAAATAGACTCGAGCTAAGCGCAGCGGTGCTTCTGGCAAAAGTTCTATCGCACATGTATAATTTGCTTAAAGACCATATAACTATTAATTCTATTCGAGCTTATTCAGACAGCAGCACTACCTTGTCATGGCTTAATACCGCCGCTCATTTGTTAAAAATGTATGTAGCCAATCGTGTCATTCAAGCAACTGATTTGATTAGTACCGATCACTGGTATTATGTTTCGTCTAAGGATAACTCGGCCGACTGTTGTAGTCGCGGTGTGTCCTGTCCAGAGCTTATAGACCATCCTCTGTGGTGGAAAGGCCCTTCTTGGCTACAGGATTTGCCTAGTCAATGGCCTAACAAACGGGTTCTACTTCCAAAAGAAGACTTACCCGAGCTCAAACCACTAGAAACTAAAAGTCTTCACGTGATTAATGTGAGAAACCTACTTCTGGACTTAATTGCCAGACATTCCTCTTTTACAAAAATTCTAAGAATTGTAGCATGGTGTATTCGATTTATTTCAAATTCGAGGGTTGCAAAGAAAAATCGAATTCTTTCCTTTCTCAGTAGTACTGAACTCGAGAAGTCAACCAAAGTATTATTTAAATTGAGTCAGGATCATTATATGTCTTCCGAAGTCAGTCGAGTGCGAGATAATGAACCATGCATAAAATCCACAAAGTATCACCTTAAGCGTGTTGTCGGTTCTCAGGTTCTCACTCTTGAGGAATTCTTCACAATATTAGCTAAGGTAGAAGCTTTATTGAACTCGCGTCCACTATGTACGTTATCAACAGATCCGTCGGAGTCTTCCGCCGATGTTCTGGAAGTTGGCACGTATTGTGCAAGTGCATGCTGGTTCGGATCAAGTAGTCAGAGTAGCTACTCTCCGAACTGCTAACGGAAAGACCTTTCGTAGGCCGGTAGTAAAGGTTTGTCCCTTACCAATTAATTAAAATTTTTTTTCATAAATAACTAACACATAAATATACACTATCCTTAGGCTAGTTAAAACTTATTTATTACTTTATCTTTCGAAAATAATATTTCTAGATATTCTTGCAAGAGTGCGTAGATATTGCTTTTGTTTTTTATCTTTCAATTTGCATTCTCTGTGAAACCCTTGTGGATTTCAGGTGGGGGAAAATGTGTAAGCATTAACTTTAAAACCCAAATAAAATTACCTATCTATATTCTGCTTCCGTTTCCCCATACATACTTCCGATTCGCCATGACGGCCTGTGATTGGTCGCCCGAGGACTAGTAAAAAAAAGATGGCGAGCGAGTCGAGAATGGCGCGCCGTGCGCTGATATAATTTCCAATTATAACGACTTCTAAGAGCTTTGCTGGCCAAAACAACCCTAAATCTTCATCGCGTGTATGTGATGGTGTACCACTAGTGTAGGCAGTGAGAAATAATACAGTTCAAACAGGAAGATCGCTAGCCGGCCGGCACGAGGCCCCGTCGCAGGCGATTCCTTTCCAGAGTCCTGTCCACCGTGGATCCAGGTTAGTGTTTACTGTTTTTCCTTGCTGTGATTCTGGGGTTGATCGGAGAATGCAGTAACTCTTCCAGAAAGTCGCAACAACTACTACTAAAATATACACCGAACAGCAAAAAAATTAAACCATGACCAAAAACACACAAACCTGAGAAAAATATAGGTAAGAACCCTGTATCTAGGTGATATATACTTTATTAGGGTTCCGTATCTCAAAAGGAAAAAAAACGGAACAAGGGAAATGTAGGTTCACTTTGTCGTCCGTCTGTCTGCCTGTCAAGACCCTTTTTCTTACGCGTGGAGGTATCAAGCTGAAATTCATATCAAATACTACTACTACTACTGTCCCTTGGAGCTGTGAAAACATGCAACTTCTAAGCCAACGCAATCAAAGATACAGTCGTTTATGCCGCAAATTTTCGACATTCGCAAGGGGATCATAGAAAGGAAACTTCCCGTGAACTCAGAATCTTGAAATTTGGTACGAAGCAATGTCTAGCACAAATAAAGAAAAAATTACGAAAAGCATTTAAGTTACGCCATATACGTAAATAAAAATATTTTTAATAATTTTAAGCTTATTATACATAGCTACTAGGGCCAAGTATGGCCCTAGTAGTACAGAGAGGGTCGTGCTCCTGTAGTGGAGACTAAAAAGGACCTGATGATGATGATGATACATAGCTTATTATACGGAACCCTTCGTGCGCGAGTCTGAATCGCACTTGGCCGGTCCTTCTTCTTGAATTAGAGTTCGACCTAAGGTCGGACGAGGAAGGAAGACTAAGTTTCGGTTTGAGTTTCGGCAGAAAAATTTTGTTCATCATCATCATCAGGTCCTTTTTGGTCTCCACTACAGGAGCACGACCCTCTCTGTTCTACTAGGGCCATACTTGGCCAGAGCAGCCAGAGGACTTGGCCTACACTCTCCACGCTGGCCAGACGGGTTGGAGAGGTGTCTTAGATATTTATAAGCTTTGTTTAGCTTGTATTTCCTAAGTCGCCTTCTACGACATCCACGGGAAGACTTGGAGTGGTCCTATTCTACTCTGCCGGATACCACACGGCTATTTGTTTCGGCCTTACCCAAACACATGTTCGGGTGTAAATTGGAGTTACAACTCATGCGCCAAAAGTCAGCCCAGTCTAGTAGATTTATATGAAAGTGTCGACTGTGTTTTACTTATTTACCTCTCTTTATATGTGTACCTAATAAAGTGGAGTCCTAATTGTTATTATTTACTCAATTAAATAAGTTTCGGTTTCAGATGCGATTTCGGCGGAATCCTATCTTATCTCGGTCAGTCTCTAATAGGTATAGGTTAGGTTAGTACTCGTAAAAGGCAGTATTTTTTTTTTGGATTATTATCGTGTCCGCTTCACACAGCATTTTGTTTCACAAAAGTCCACATTGATGTGGTGGATCTAAGTGGTGGCAACTACCTACTAAGTATTATTATTAGATTAGGTACTAACAGTGATAGACTTTATTTGTTTCAATAAATGATATTGAATTAGATACCTATGCAGTTGTAAGTCATGTGCTCTGATTAAAACTAGTAACTTACCTTAGTAGAGTCTTCAAGCATCTTCGTGTGCTCCGCTATAAATCGTACACAGAAACACGTTTTGTGTACTTCTGGCGGGCAGGCGGAGTGGCTGAAGCCTGGCGGCGGGTCAGGCACTGGACTCAGTGTCTCTTCTTCGCTGGCTGGGCCCGGCAGGCCATCGAGACCCCCGGCGCCGCCTTCCGTCGATCCATGGACGACACAACTGCCGCCAAAGCGATTGCTGTCGCCCATGCTGCCGATACATAAAAGTAGATTGTTGCACCAAGCAGAAAGTAATTTATTGCGAAATGCCTTATAAGCGAGGGCTTCAAAAACCACGAGTGCAATATAAATTACTTAATGCGAGGTGCATAATCTGCTTTTCTTTCAACTACTACAAGAAAAGTAGGTATGTGAAAAATAAAACTGAAGATAAATTACAATCAGTGAAAATTTGTTGTTTACATTGCCGTCTTTTTTTCTTTCTGGCCAGTATTTTTTCAATATTTTTAGCTCGAGCAATGTCACTTCACAGCATAGAGATAAGATAATATGCTTCACAGGCTACTCCATACGGCCGTCAGGTTGGCCAACCTTTCTTGAGACAAGTGACACACGCGATTAAAAAAAAAACTAAACAGTGCAGTAAAGGATTTCCATTACATTTTTCTGCTCTAGAGCAGCAAAGTTCGGCTTTGTGCTGGATATATAGTGCAGTTATGATATAATTGCAGCGTAGTTGGAAGAAAAAACTCTTATTTATTTCTGTCAAGGTAAACATATTATCTAGCATTTACATCGTAAGGTTATGAGTTGCGGCAAATTAAACAGAATTTTTTTTTTGAAAGGCAGGATTTTGAGTTGAATGCTATGTTGGCTGCTGTTTATACGTGTATAAAGGTGCATTACCCCGAGTTGAGGTATGTGGTGTGCGTCAAATCCTCTTTGCTAGGAGTGCGTGTGAGCGGGCGCGGCGGCGGCACGGCGGGCGGCGGCCAGGCGCCGGGCGCGCAGCAGTCGTCCTCGGCCGCCGCGAGTCGGTACGGATACAGCGGCCTCGCAGCCCCCCCGCACCGAACTACCACGCCGCACGCAGTGTACCGCGATCTGAAGTAACAATCAATTTTATTCCAGACTAGCTTTCGCCCGCGGATACGCCCGGGACAGTGTCGATCCCTCGGGAATAGTACTTTTTACCAGAATAAAAGGTAGCCTATGTCCTTCTCTGTACTCCAGAGAACTTGTATGCAATTTCATGATGATCGGTTCAGTAGTTATGGCGTGAAAGCGTAACAAACTCACTCACTTTCGCATTTATGATATTAGTAAGGATCACAAGCTCAGGTGATCTGGTCACGTAGCTACTCAGAGTAAGCATATCTGTAATCGGATTTTTTTGAACTCGTACCTACTTTACTGGTGGTTTATTACGTTCAAATAAGTAGAGTAGGTTTTTTATTAGTTTTTTCGTGAACCACGTCACGGTAAGAGATCCCCGTGTGGTCCACCAAAAAACTAATAAAAATTCATGTGTTACCTACTCGTAATACTGGTGAATACAAATTACCATGTTAAAAACGAATACGAAGCGTTTTAAACTGCAAACAATAGATATAAGAGTGTAAAAACCGGCCAAGTGCGAGTCGGACTCGCGTACCAAGGGTTCCGTACCATTATCTACATATAACAAGTGTGAAACAATAAAAAATATTTTTATTAAATAATGTAACTAAAAAATTAAGCTTTTAGCATTTTTTCCTGTAGGTATCTGTGCTATAAGACGTTGTTTCTTACTAAATTTCAAGATTCTGAGTGTAAACTCAGAATCTTGAAATTCTGTAAAGTAAGTTGAAAATTTGCAACATACATCTATATCTTTTGATATCTTTTGAAGTTAGATTTTTTTTAACAGCTCCAAGGGGCAGTAGACCTGAGTATTTGGTATGAATTTCAGCTTGAAAGACAGACAGGCGGACAACAAAGTGATCCCTTATTATGTATATATAAGGGTTCCGTCTTTTCATTGTGAGGTACGGAACCCAAACCGAGAGCAATCGATATTGTCGCAAAACGAATCTTGGTAAATCATTGAAAGTAATTTAATTAACAATTTCCATTACACAATTGTAGCAGACAACACTTTATCGCAAATAGCAATCCCGTAAATTCACGCTTTAAATTAATATGCAAGTGCTTTCCTGAATAATTTTGTATTGCTTTATATTTAATTTGTGCCAATTTAATTAGTGGACGTACGAGTATTTCGATAAGATATCTTTTTGTAGATATAGGTAATAGGTACATCTATTGAAACCGAGGTGGTACATAAAACCGCATAAAAAGTACATGTGATGTCCTTTCGTTGTGTTTCGCGCGTATCATGTATGTCTGTTAATTTCTTTTTTACTTTGTATCTTCCAAACGACTATAAGGATTTAACAGTTAAGGTATCCTTAGATTCGTCTCCGTCAGAAACCCAAGAATCCTTAGGTAAGATTTTTCTACAACGAAAGGTAAGGTAAGTACTTGAGTTTTTTTTTTTTTTAATAATACTATACTTGTTATAATAGGTACTTGTTACGTTTAATTACAATACTAGCATTTTCTCGCGACTTCGTTGGCATAATTTACAAATCAAACCAATGGCGTGAAGGAGTAACAATCTTTCACATGTATAATAGATATATGTAGGATTTACTCAGCGTCAAAACATATCCATAACGTTTCAGAATATAACAATTAATAAAGCCATGAACACAAATCGATGTAGCGTATCTAGACAAGTTTCACTATGAACGTTAGAAATCAAACCACTAAAACAACAGGAACATATTTGCGGATTTTATACACCGGTTTTATATTGAAAAAACATGATATGGACTCTCGGTAACTGTTTGTGATAGTTTCGAATATCGTCGTTCGGCGTTCCCTTAGGCTAAAATAGTCATTCGAAGCGGCGGAGTGAGACACGGATGCCTAATCCGGCCCACTGATCCATTTACGTAATGTTCGGAAACCACAGCGAGGCGGGCGCGCCTATTTTACCACTCGCCTTGCTAATAGACATCCATCCGCTAAGTGATTTACGATACCAAGTGGCTATCCAAATGATCTGTAACAACACTGTTTAGCTGTACAACTGAATCGTCTATAGTTTACCTTCATAGGTAAAGAAATTCAGAGTTCTTACGAGTGTAAATTTTCTTGTGATAATTTTAGGCTTATAGAGGATATACTACACGGCGAAAACATACTTTCAAGGTGTTTAAAGAACACGATCTTTAAATTTCTCGGGGCTTGTACTTCCCAACATTCTTATATTCCTATTATTATTGTTATAATTTATCGCGTGATAATTCCATTGGCTAATTCTAATCGAACTGACAGGGATGTATCGCGTCAGAACTCAAATTTTATAACATAACACATAAAACACCTCAATATAATACTTAAACGGAGTAATAAAAAAACCTTTTACATTTTTCGGGCACAATTTCAAAATGGATGTTAATTTGCAAAACGCCTCTCCGTCAAAGCATTTGAAGGCGATGTCACGGTTCCCCTTTGCAAACGTTTATTTTCTTGAGCGGTTCGGCTGTACCTCTACTTTTCGACTTAAGCTTATTAATATTAAAGTTTCAACATCCACGATGGGAAATAAGCGAGCAACTTCATCGGCCTTTAGCAACTTATAATTAATTTACACTTGTTTTGATCTGCGGTCGGATTTGTAACTAACGAGTTTGCCGCGCGCTTTTGATTTAATCTCAACATTAAACAGATCAACACTATAAGCTGAGAGTAAATTTGTCCGTTATTGTAATCACAGCAAAGTTTACAAAGGCGTTTACTCACCTCGTTGTATCAAACTTGTACTGTGGTCGCTTCATGAATAGCAGTCTTGGTAAAATGTGTATAAAAACTCTTTTGACCCACGGTGCCATTCGATGTGTTTGTGGCGATCGGAAGTGGACATTTAAAACCACTACCGTAACACATATACTGAAAAATAAAGACGATGTTAGTCATTGTGCATAATAAGTAAAACACCTTAATCAAGTAAATGCCTCTGCCTCTATCTTTTCTATTTTTTTGGGAATAAACGCAACTACATAATTGTTTGATGATAAGTAGATTATACTTAGTTTTAATAATACACGGTGTTGAGTATGGAGGGAAGACAATTTATCACGATTTATTGGATGTAGTAATAGTCGGGATCGGCTTGACTCGGCGAAACTTTACCGGTGGGTGTGTGGGGTGTGTGCGACGCACTGAATAAGCAGTTTTGTTATTTACCTTCCCCACAAGTGCTGCTCGGCTAATATACGAATACAACGCGCGTTACCTTGTTCCGTTCCTTGCCGTAATGTCTTCATTACAAGCACAGAGTTAATTTGACGGCGCGGTAAACATCCAATAGCGACTTTGGAGAGCCTAAGGGAATCTTTGTTTACTTGTACTCGTATATTGCAAATTTATATAGATACATATTGTATCGCAATAATTTTAGTTTAGCATGACATGAGGGAATAAGAAGATCCACATAAATGGTAATTTTCTTTGAGCCCGAGGTAAGCCCAATCAAATATCTTGTTTAGTAAAACGTACTTTTAATTTATATGCAAATCGCGTAGCTTGTGAGCGACCCGACAGAGCGATATTTAAATAATTACTTTTATTAATAAAAGTGATACTTCTTGGCAATTCTGAATAACTTTATTAGGTAAAAACGGTCATTTACTACCACGTAGAAACATCAATTGGAATAAGGTATCTACTTATAAATACTTCTTAGGTAGTAGTGTACAATTTCGTTTTTTCTATGCGATTCGTTTGATCGTCTCCTAAGTTTAAACAAATCGCATATTTTGGAGTCCTAGTCGTCCTAGTTTATCCATGAAAATGCTTTTGGAATAAGAAGACAAGACTGATACTGGCTCATTTTATTTCAAGTATCACACTCGTATCTCGGCGGCGTCGTAGCCTGTCGTAGCACTTCGTAGCGTTTGCTGATAGGAATTTTAATAATATGAAAATTATGTCCCTTAACCATGCGGAAAAAGCTTGTTTGTATTTATTACGTTCGTACGAAATTTAATGGGTTGCTTATATTTTGTAGCTAGACGGAGATTAATAATTATTATTTTTCTTATTCTAAAAGCATTTTCACGGATAACTTGAAATGCTTGAATAAATATGCATCGGAGCCATATATATTAACTAGCTGTTGCCCGCGGCTCCGCTCACTTAATTTCCCGCGTGAATAGTACTTTTTTCCGGGATGGAAGGTAGCCTATGTGTTAATCCAGGCCTATCTGTGTGCAAAATTTCGTCAAGATCCGTTCAGCCGTTTTGACGTGAAAGAGTAACAAACATCCATATATCCACGCATCCATACATACTCACAAACTTTTGCGTTTATAATATAAGTAAGGAAAGACATTCATATCCATACAGGTATATTTAAATTGCACTCGTAAGGAGTCCTATAAAAAATATTTTAGAGGACCAGTATAATAAAGCGTGGAAAGGCGGTAATTTACATATAATATGTATGTAACATGCTATGTCTTCGGGTAACGACAATAACAACATAACATTATGTTTTATGACCTCGTTAAACTCCATATAGTGTGTGGATACTCTACCTGTGTTAACACCAATATAGCAGATTTATTTTAATTTTAACTCAATTTACTTTACATTTTAGATAGATAGCGATTCATAAAAAAAAATCACAATCGAAATCCTTTGCTACCCAAAAAATAATGATACTTACTTTGGTAGGTGTCTGTTTATTATAAAGTGCCGACATAACAATAGTTAGTTAATAAAAGTACCTAATTTTTGTTACACGTGACATGGACATTTACTTTTTCTGTAATAAAATAAGTAGGACCCTGTTATTAAACCGTCGCTATTCTTTGTCAGTAGTACCTATCTCATAAACCATAACAGGTAGGTACTTTCCTTGTTTTGTTGAGGAGGTGAAGATTTTAAAATATCTTTGATATATAAAACAGTCGGATTTGTTCGAACCTTATAACTTAGAACGGGTGAACCGATTTTTATAATCTTTGATTTGTTTGTTGTGTTATCACCCCGAATAGCACAATAACTATATTTTTTTTTATAGCGAAACAAAGTTTTCTAGGACAGCCATGTAAGTTCCACATAAAATAAAAAGTAATAAAGGGTACTTATAAAATGGCTCATTACATTTTACCCTTTAGCTATTTACAGTTGGATGAAAGAAGATTAAACTATGAAAGTTCTCGACGACTCGCAATCGTCGCAGACGGTTCATACTACGCTATTAAAATGTTATGTGAGTAGTAAACTTACCTAATGGAGACGAGTATCATCGCAAAAATGAGGTACTTCCCCAACAGTGGCACAACCAGGGAGGTCGGAGGGATAATTTCAACAACTAACAAGAAGAACACGTGGAGGCTAATCAATATTGATATTGATAATGTCACCTGTAGACGAAAAATAGTTATTTAAATTTATTTATAGGATGCTACATGCGTTGATAGCGCCGACTCATCTTCAGGTCACCAAGTCAAAGGCCGATACATCAGCAGGCGCACGGAAAGCCTCAAAAGGCGCAAGTATGTAGGTATCAGAGACAATTACAATGCTTGCCTTTTGGGCACGTTGCCCCAGATTGACGGTTTGCAGGGACTATATAATTTGTAAATATTTATATTTTTTTAAACTGTTTTAATTAATATTAGTATTTCTTTTAAATCAATTTGGAACAAAAATGTATCAAAATATATTTTATATTTTAGTCATGACGAATATTTTCTTTTCTGTGCAATATGAACAATAGACATGACAAAATAAACTAGTTTTCTGTTAAGAACGTATCACTACATAGGGAACCATCGCGGGAGCTTTATTCGGAAATATAAGTGGCTACTTCTCCAAACGAAAAAAAAAATTGCGTCTTAGAAGAGAATCCAGTTTTCTGAAGATAAATTTGTTATCCAAAATATTGTTTATTGTAGTTTGGCATGCAGGCTATCTTGGATACTTACTTAATGGTTCCTAACTTAATTAGAAGTTAATTAAAAAAATCGCGAACCATCAATAGTTGATCGATCTGGTGTGTCCTTACTCCAGATTTGTTACAAAAATGTTTTATATTTTTTTTCTGCTGCCTTATTTTGACCAGCATAAATGTTCATAATATTAAAAAACAATGTGGTTTTAATAAATAAAATAAATTTCATGCAAATTTTACTTAGATTTGCGTGAATGCAAAAAGAAAGAAAGAGAGACGGTTTTCGTTGATTACTCTGGGACGATATAAAATCGTCTGCACCTCCCTAGTTTTTGAACGCATTGCCCCGTTTTCCCATAAGCTAGCTATTCCCTGTCGCGTTTCAACATTTGTAGGGAGTTGTGGTGCACAGCGTTCACGCACTGGCGATTTACGAAGGTAAGTAACTGATCACTCTGGTTTTGGTTTCCAAAATTATTGTTTGCTATGTTTCTATTTTTTTAATGACACGTTATTTCTCATGCTAATTGTTTGGCCTAGAGTGATTATATTGAAAATATAAAAAAATTGTAAAGAGTAAAAGAGTGAAATTCTTAATGTTATTACTTTTGCCAAAATTGATGAAAATGTAACTTTTTTTGACTGCTATGTCATTGATCGCTCTGGAAAAAGTGACCATGGCGATCAATAATGTTATAAAATTAGTGAGGTATTGGAGTAATATTAAACAAATTTTTTGTAAAAAGGTTGCTGCAAGTGTATTTATCTGATATATTTTTGTAAATAGCACCAACTGGCTATGTTTTAAGAATGTATGACTAGAACAGTATAAAAATATATTGTTTTGAATTGAAATAAAATGTTTTGTTTCTGTTAAGTTACTTTTAAACTATTTATCTAATATAGCAATAACGCATAACTCTAATAGTTATTTTTAAGTGTCAAATTCTAGGTTTCGTGCGTGGTTCCGATTTTAAAATTTCATGAAGATCGGTTTATTAATCCTCATTAACTTGAATACATAACAAACAAACATTCGAATTTTAATATCTGTTAGTATTATTTAAACTGTAAAAAACAAATAAACAAACAATTAAATCTTTCCTGTTTATAATATTAGTATAGTTAGTATAGATAAGTTATATTAAGATATATATGCCACTAATAGATAATTAATATTATAAATATAAAATTATTTTTGAATGTTTGTTCTGCTTTAGCCCAACGGTCGACAAAAATGAATAAAACACAATAAAACACATAGTTTCATACATTATAGCAAGTATGTTTTATACTTGCTATAATGTATGAAACTATGAGCGACTCTCTATTTTAATGTGCCCAACTTTTAAGTAAAGAGTCGATTATAATTGTTTAGATTTATTTATTATATAATGTAGGTAACTAACAGTAACTAAAAGATCAATAAAAAATGCTTCTTATTTTTATTTCTGTTGCTTAGGAGTCAAATAATTTAATTGGCAATACTTTGCTTTGTTCTCTTTTATTTTAATAGTTTTTTTTGTTACATATAATTTTGATAGAAAAATAATACCTGTACGAACATAAAAAGTAAGAGAATTAAAGTATATATTTGAATGGTTTTTCCTTTAAAAAAGTTCTGCTTTCTTATCTGTTCATGTTCACTTCATTGTGGTTTTACGATGATATTTCTGTAGTAAGTTGAGTGTTATATTTTAATGAATTTATTTATTGCCACGTTTAAAACAAAAAATATTCATTATATTATTATATTCCTATAATTAATGGTATTCTTTGATCGATCTGGCGTCTATATTGATCGCTCTGGTCTCAAAAATTTCAACAATAAATATCTCAAAGACCATTTGTTAAAATAGAGGGCCAATAAGAGAAAAATAATTCTCTTACGGTTCTCGGTGTAAATCAATATATAAAACTTATTTACTACTGGTAAATAAAAAGCACCAGAGCGATCAACAGAATAACGTTTTTTTGGAGAAATAGCCGTATTATTTAGCATGACTCGTTTAAAATTCCCCATATTCAAGAGATTACGGAAAGATATCTCAAGAGGCAAGATTAAATAAAGTCGCAGAGTTTTGCGGTACCACAAGTTTTATGTTAAATTGCATGTGCAAAGATATGAAACGGATGTAGTGATGTAGTGTATACAAATTGCGAGTATACAAATTGTATCAAGATATTTCGTCACTCAAAATGGGATTCTACGTCAACAGTAATAGTCGCATATTCCTTAAAAGTCATAAATCCTTCATTCGTTCTCCTTTATTCGAGATGAACCCTGATGTTGTAAGGTATATTACTTAAAGTAGTGGAGCGCAAAACGCTCCAATTTAGAAAACCTTTCCTTCCTTGGAATAAAATACAGCAATAAAAATAAGACGCAAAGTACAACATTTCGCAACAGCCTAGTAATATTTTATTGCTATAATCAATTTCATTCGGTCAAAAATGAATTCGAGCACGTAAATATTATTTTTTGTTTGTTTACTAGGTAATCATACCGTATAAGTTCTTTTATGTTCGTTTTACTTCGTTATAACAAACTGTGATTACTCTTTATTTATAGCATAGGATTGAAAACAATAAGTCACAACATTGAGAATATCTTGTACGAATGTAAACATTAACCGGGTTGCGGAAATACAACCGGAAACCGGAAGCGGATGGGTACTACCACTTTCCAAACAGGTCAATAAACAATAAAGAAATAATCCCGATGCTCGTTTTACTCGAAGGTTTTACTACCTCTGTATTTTGATTCATTTTATAACTTGGAAAATGCGCTTTTTTATTGAGGTGATTGATTTTTTAATATAAATGTTTCGAGTCCAGTAAAATAAAAATCCATTAAACGGTTGGTATTGTAAACGAGTACCATAGCATCCGTTTTGACATGCTCTTTTATACATCATGATCATATATAGACATCAAATAGACATGCTTCATATTATTTATTGCATGTATAATAAACAATTAAAAGTAGAATCTATATGTGAGGATTTAAAACGAAAACTATTTAATTTTTGTTAAAAATTTACAAATTACGTCTGTAAAGCAAATTGTCATCCCACGGCAATGTGCCCAAAAGGCTGGCAGCATTGCCACATTGGGTGGCAAAGCTATCATTTGAGCCAGGTAATTGCCTCCTTCGGTCACGGCATGGGATACCTCGATCAGTCTCTTTGAGAGTTAAAGAGGCAATGAACCCCACGGACTCATTGTTTTTAATCTAAAAGGCTCAAAAATGTAACTATCTCCGAAACTTACATACATACTTGCGTCTTTTCCGGTTTTCTGCCGCGACTGCTGTGCCAGCCCAAGGGCTGGACTCACCAAGACAAGTCTTGGTGACCTGAAGATGAGACGGCGCTAGGGTATCAACGCATGTAATATGCCGTACTAAAGGCCGCCCCAATCGCCAGGTCATCAGAATAAATCCATCCGATGTCTTGCCATCATCACGGACCAGACAGCTGGATTCCAAAGCGGCCGGCATACTATTAATGGTGGCAAGAGAGCGGTGGATAATATTGTTGAGAGCGACATGACTACTTAAACGGCACTCATGGGTCATGAACATAATATGCTGTCTGTCAAAGCTGTCCAGGGTATCACCACAGGGGAGATAGTAAGTAAATTTTAATGTGATAATTTATTTATGAAAGTTCAAATAATCATTGATTTAGAATTGGCAATCTGCTAGAAAATTATTCTAATAGATTGCCAGTTCAACGGCGCCATAGTGTTTTGAAATAATACAAATAAGACACTTAAATACCTATTAGGGTGTTCTTTTTTGTTACAAATTAGAATTTAAGAAGAAATAGAATATAGGTGGGTGTCGGGTCGGCTGGTTATCATAATAAATCGAACTCCGTTATGCGCCACCGCATTCATGCGATATTGATGGATGGCAGACAAAGTCCCTCCGCCTTGGTGATCAAAGTGCGGGGAGTAAAGCCACTGTCGTCCGGGTAATTTTTCACTGATACTAACGACGTCGTTACTGCACTCGACAGTATTCGTCATGTGCTAATACGTACCTGTCTAATTACTTGAAGTAATTTATTGCGGAAGTTGTTTTGTTCACGTTAAAAGAAATATGAAGAGAAGTGGAAAATCATTCTCCATTAATCACATTCTAACTGTCAAGTTTTATAAAGAATAACATGATTTAAGATAAGATTTTCATTATTTTTTAAAATAGTTGTCATTTTCAAGATATATAATGAATGGCTCATTATTTTTAAAATACTTGGCTTGTGTTTTTTGGATCATATTTGTCTATATATATCTAGCCAAAAATATAAAAAGTACTGGTAAATAAATAATATACCTATAAAAATAAATTGACACAATACCTTTTCGCCGCTGTCCGATGGTAAATAAAAGGTGAGAACTGTGAGAAACGAAATCCCCATACAGGGGATGATTATGTTCACTGTATAAAATAAAGTTTTTCTCCTCATCGTGATGTTGAACGTGATGTCCAGATAGGGCTCGTCGCAACACGTGTAAAATTTTTCATTCCTGCAACAAAACATATACTTATTATTTTTATAAATATCGTTATTGTTATACGTGTGGTTTTAGGGCCACTGTGTTTTTTCCTGTTGATGCCAATGTCACGAGGTTTTAAGGTATAAATAAGCCCCGTATATCGTGCAAGTGGAAACTCAAGCCCAGGAAGGGTCGGTAGAGCGTCTGGCAGAAGCTAGCAGTAAAATACATACATACATATACATATTATCAAGTCCTTATCCTTGCGGGGTAGACAGAGCCTGTGGTCAAAGGGTGACCAAAAGGCCACGTTTAGCGTGTTGGTGGGCGTAAAAGAGGAAACGGAATTAAAATAGTGATGGGTTGCTAGCCGCATCGCCTATTGTCATGATTCTTTAGATTTTCGCCTATTTCCTTGAGCAGCTTCTACGGTCTGTGCGGGGCAAGAGAAGCAGCTGGCTCATTCTACGTTTTTCTTTTCTCCCAGACCAGCATGAAAGAATGACCAGCAGTAAAATCTTTTCGAAATCATTTTACAGCAAGAATAGTAAGACTAACAAGTATAAGCGATCTCCGGGCTTCGAATCAAAGGTTGAAACTGACGCGTGTATAGAAAGAAAAGCATTTATTATTACATCGTTGTAGTAACTACAAGAGTCTGTATATGACCTCATATATCTAACATTGAACATTACAGGATACAAAAGAAAAGAAATACGCGATCGCCATTATGAAAGTGATATAGGTGGGGAGGGGTAAGTAATATAACATATAAACACAAAATATATATCATTTAAGATAAATATCAACGAAACATATAATTTTGGTTAGTATAATTATCAAGTAAGATAAAATTCGAAAGAAATAATTTAAAAAAAACTAAAATCTTTAATTATAACAATCATTCAACATATCAAACCTTTATTATACCGTTTTATTATTATAAACTTTAAAACATCGATTAGTTGTTATGTATAATAAACTTTATATATACATATTAGTACGGATAATAATCATTGGTTATACGAATTAATTGGTAGAAGATTCTCAATAAACCTAATAATTAAATCAATAAAAAAACCTAGCATCTCAAACAATTTTATTTTACGAGTTTCTTCCATATCTCCAAAGTTCTCCATTATATCTTCACCAAATAAAATGGGAACAACTTGGTAATAAGGCTTTTAAATAAAAAAGAAATATCAAAACCGGTTCACAATTGGCGAAGATATCGTGTAACAAACATACATAAAAAAATAAACATACAGTCAAATTGATAACCTCCTCCTTTTTTTAAGCCGTTTAATAAATTATCTTATTTATTTTTATAAAACGCCTAGCAGAAAATTAATAGCAACCTGACGATCTCGTAAACGCAAAAAAATATTAATAAAACAAAAAAAATAAATAAAAAGATAACATTATATTAAAACGAAAATCTGAATATTACGAGTGTGAATTTCTTCTCTAATATAAGTAAAAAATAAATTAAAAAAATAGGTATACTAAAAAAATACTTTAAAAAATTGTTAAGATAATTTTTACAATATTTTATTGTATGTAAATATTAGGACAAAGTATAATATAAATAAAAAAATTGTGATACATACAAAATGCGCGCGCATTTTGTATGTATCACAATTTTTTTTATTTATTTCTAACTTTGTCCTAATATTTACATACAATAAAATATTGTAAAAGATATATTTTTTTATTTATATTATACTTTGCTAATATTTACATACAATAAAATATTGTGTTATTTTTCTACTTTAAAAAAAATTGTTATACATACAAAATGCGCGCGCATTTTGTATGTATCACAATTTTTTTATTTATATTATACTTTGTCCTAATATTTACATACAATAAAATATTGTAAAAATTATCTTTCTACTATTAAAAAAATTGTGATACATACAAAATGCGCGCGCATTTTGTATGTATCACAATTTTTTAAGTATTTCATACTTAAAAGGCACGTAGGGACCAAGTCTGGATTGAGTTTATTTCGGCGTATTCTTCTCACCAGTTGTCGTTCCGAAACGCTAGTAGTATTTCAATTTTGCATATATTAAAAAATATATAAGAAATAAAAATATGACGTTCAAAAAGAGATACATGTATCCAATTTTGAATAAAAATCTTTGACTTTGACTTTGACTTTGTCTTGATATTTACATGCAATAAAATATTGTAATAAGTTCTTTTGTTTGTTATAGTTTTTTGTAATCCTATGAAGTTAATGACTTCTTGTATTACTTTCCGTTTGCTTTACTGATGAAATCGATTACCTATTATTAGTTATTCGATAGTCTGTTTGAATAATGCACCTTTCGCTGACTACTCCGATTTTTTTACAAGAAAATGAAGTTTATGGGCTTGCGCAAATATGACTTATTTCGTAGGTATTACTGATATAATTCAAATTCGCAAAATAGACATGGCTCTATACTAATTAGTTGGTATATTTTCTCTGTTATATATTTTTAATACGTATACATTTTATAGATTTTGATTCATATTTATTTTAAATATTATACTTTTTGAATGGTATACATTTTGGCAGGTATACTGCACAAGTTGTATAACAGGTGATATTTAGTATTCATAAACGTTATAAAAAATGAGTTTATGCTTTTCATATTAAAAATATTATGAATGTTATAGCTTTTAAGAATATAACCAGTAATGATTATGTCAAGTTAACATTATATCTTTTGAACTTTATTGAAATGAAAATATATAATTTGTTATTATATCAATCAATACGCACCCAGGTGGGGAGGCCGGGAACAAAAGTAACACACTCTAGTTTACCTCTGATTTCTAGCTAGTTATTGTATTTTTGATAAAACAAATATAGCCATATATAAATTTCGTTTATACTCTGCAAAGGAATTATATTTTTTATTTATTTTATAACTTTAACATTATAAAACGAACTAACAACTAAAACTAAGTATAACTGTAGACTTAATATGTTCACTAAATAAAGGTAATAAAAAATGTCACGCAGATCATTGTCTTGCGGTAGGTGCCATAAAGGCTGGCCGAATTGCCACGTTGGATGGCAATGCTAATGCGTTGAGCAAAGTCTCTACAAATGTATAAATAAATCTGATTTAACCGGTATCTAAATCCTACGTTTCTTTTGTTGAAAGACACGATTTTGACAATGTATAAAGAATGTAATGAAGAAATTTTCTATGTGAAATTTTAATCACATAGATATCAACAAAAATAGTTAACCTCTCTTGACCTTAGGGCGCGACGCGATACTTTAGCGTTAACAAGTGCAAAGAGACTTTTGGTGTCGGCTATCTTCTGATAATAGTGACAATTTTGATAACACTACAGAGCCTCTGTTACTTTCGTACCCAGTTTCCCATACACGTTTTTGAATTCTCAATTACTTTTGTATGCTAAGGATAACCATTCTCACATACCTATTCGCATACCTTTAAATAATGCTATTAATTTACAGTTTAGTTCGATATTCTATATGGTATACTTGTATGGTTATAGTGCCGTCAAGCGTTTAAACTACTCCGATGTTTTTTGTCTAAATAAGGTACCAAAATTGTTTAAAAAATACCCAAACAAGTGTTTAAAAAATTATTTTAAGCGCTTCAAGTCTCTATTTTAGTTTGACATATAACTACTACTAATAGATACTACAGGAATTTATTGAAAACGGCGGAGCTTCAGAGGCATATTTAAAATTAATATTTTCCTATTTTTAATTCAATACAAAAAGAAGGAAATGCTCTTATCGATTGAATGTATTTACGAAGTTATGAGGTGACATACATACTAAATGTTTGTCAACTTACTTCTTCGTCTTACTTCGTCATTTATGAACCGATTTGGATAAAAACAATTTACTATTTGAAAAGATATACTACTTGTTGGGAAGACGATCAAATTGGTCCCGTAATTAATTCGTTCGGCTGATGTCTATCATTTTTATTTTTGTAAAAGGTTATTTTTGTATCAAATAACTCATGGAAATAGTAATCACGTTCCTTAGGCTGACCTTTGGTAAGAAAAGCAATTATTATCAAAGCTTTTTAGAACCTTATAAAAAAATAGTGCGGTTTGTGAATTGGCCATTACGGCAAGAGTTGTTACGTGCCGAGTATGCCAAGTTAGCAGACTAGTAACGAATGCTGCGACGCTTAGAGGCACGGGGATTCATAGGCTTTTTTAATTAGTTAAAAAAAATACATTAAAAATATTGTCCCTTCCCGGGCGTCTCTATCTAAACCAAACCGAATTTCATTCAAATCTGTCCAGTGGTTGAAGCGTCAAAAGCAGCAGACAGACATAGAGTTACTTTCGCATTAATAATACGTTGTAGGAAGGTTTAATAACACTATAGCAGGGATTTATTTATCCCACTTCTCCAAAAACATGTAAACAGTATCGGGTTAGGGATATTACCGACTTTTTGCTTTACGCGTTTTATGGTCTCCAATCGAAGGGGTTACCAGCCCTGTTACGTTTACGTTAAGCAGCAGCTTAACGTACGTTAGCATTAATAATACGCACACTAATTATGCCAAAACCTTCTCGACATTGAAAAAAAATGGAAAACGAAAAATATATTATATAAGATTATCTAACGACAAAATGATAAATAGAAGTCTGTACTACACACAATAAAAAAAATCTTGTTAGAAATTATACTTGCAAAATGTTATCTAAAAAACTACTAATGTAGACACATACTGTTCCTATAACACAATCATACATAACAAATCGACATCATAAAAATATATTTTGATAGCGTCATTTTATGATCGTGTTTAGAACTTTGCCCATCAAACAGATTGAGGAAGAGGCGGAACATGAGCACTTACTTTGATTTTTAGAATACCGTCCCCAAAATATATATTTTTAGTCAGAACACAGAGGATAAAATACACCTATTTAAAGGTTTTATTCGTTACATAATATATTATAAGTTTTAAGATAATTTGATATACATACTACCTATGCCTATTGATACTCGTAAATCTTATTTTGAAAAGTGTCTTAAGTTCCCACAAAAATCATGAAATGTTAAGTATTTCCTCACATTTTGCTTTTCCGAGAATTTAAATATTTGATTTCTAATTGTTTTTTAGTATGAGTACGAAAATGACATTCAAAAGACCCATTACTCGACCCAGATAATCTTATAGCACCTTATAACTCATAATATAACAACATTTTTTCAGCCATACACAAAGACGTCGGGCAAGAAGGCCTCGGAGACAGTTCGCAAGGGTTTTATAGAACTCGAGACGTTGGAATTTCACCTTTGTTGCAACTATTGAAGGAACTACCAGGCGGCAACGTTGCAATGATAATAATTGCGAAAAGGATATTGCCGGAAGCGTTTTCAAAGTGAATTTTCCTGTGTTGCTTTAAACCAGCATCGCTGAGGGAGGATGGACATTAACGTCCTCACAATGCGCCGGCTTATTGTCGCATTAACAATAAATCGTAATCATTTATGTAATTTCATTTGTACTTGTATTCACTGAAAGCCCATAAACGCAACATAATTTTTTTATGTTGTGAAGGCACAAGAATTATTATTATTATATAAGGATGCGTGGTACTGACACACGGGTTACACTGAAATAATTTAAATCAATTTTTACATAAAAAATTTTAGGTCAGGGACTTCGTTTTGGTTTTATTGGGATAGCGGGGTTCATAAACAACAAAATTTTATTCACTGCTTATTTTGCATTTTTCTTTTATTTTTAATGAACTTTTAAAAATGTGTAGGATTTCTTCGTTGATCTGATTTATTTCAAGTGATAGAGCAAAAGAATGAAGAAAGAAATTATTTAAAGATTTTTTTTAAAATGTTATGTATAACCGAAGACATAAATTAGTGCTGTGCTGTCACACACACGTTAAAATGTATTGCAGGCGACAATGATTTCAGTGTCATATTCGTAGGCTTCTACGCGCTGCGACGGCGACATTGACTACGAAATCTACGGGCGGCGGCGGCGTAGACCGTATGACCGTAGTGCCATGCGCCTAACCTTGATTTTACAAAGTAGCATTCATGCAAAGCATAAAGTAGGGAGACAATGGAACAGATTGTACATACTACAATTTCATTTAGTTAAATAGTAGTAGAAGTAACAACTGTAATAATGTTATCCTAACTAATATTATAAATGCGAAAGTGAGTTTGTTTGTTTGTAACGCTTTCACGTTGTAACTACTGAACCGATCATCATGAAATTTTGCATACACCTTATCACAGGGACACATGGCATATTTTATCCCGGGAAAAAGTACTGTTCCCGAGGGATCGACATCGACGCGGGCGGAGCAGCGGGCGAAAGCTAGTCCAACTATATTATTGTAACTGGAATAATGTACCTTGGGTAAGGCATCAAAATTTTGGGCGTGTACTAATTACCCATAAAAAGCCCGTGAGCTGTCTTACTATTAAGTATTGTAACTCCTATGTAACGTTTTTGATTATTGATTGCAATACACATGAAGCATCAAAAGATGATGACATTTGTATCACGACATTAATCCTTATAATGTCCAACTGAATGGTTTTATTAACAAGGTCGATTTTGTATGAAGCTATGACGGAAAGTGCTAGTACTTTTATTTTCAAAAGGCTTAGAAAATACTACTTACTTTAAATTAATTTAATCCGGGACAAACGAAAGATTTGATTGACAATTGAATTTCTTAAACACAATAAAAAGGATATGCTTGGAAGTTAAACAGATTTTGTTGTCCCATAAAGCATAAAAAGGATTCCATAACTTACCGGGAAAGCTGGTATGCATTTACGGATAATAACAGATATGACAAAAATACGTGACTCGCAAAAATAAGTTAGGCTTGTACATACTCGTATTAAAAAAAAGTACCCCTTTAAAAGGATGAAATTTGCGAATAAAGTGCCGAATGGGGTCCTTTAAGTAAGCTTAACGTAGCAAAGCGGATATATGTCGTAAAAGTGATGTGGAGGTAAGTTTTGTCAGCGGGCCTAATGACGGCTCCGTTCGCAGGGCGCGGCCCCGAGAGCCACTGGGGCCCCTCGTGTAAACGTTTTTGCTTTACCTTAGTGTTGCCAAGACCGATTGGATTTTTTAACTGTCGGGATATTTAGGTTCCTGGTCAGGTGCAGATCCGCACGCTTGTCAGTTGGAAATATAGACCCGAGACTACTGAAAATCGGGACGCCTGACAACTACTTTCATCGTATTTTAAATAATCATTCGCTAAATGACAGGTATGTTCTGTTACTGTAAGATTCAATTAATTAAGCCAGATTATTCATTTCCTTTATTAAATTAAAAACGATTTAAATTTAAAATATCTTAAGTAATGCTGATAACAAATGTTTTTAATTGGAGAAATCTACAATTTAAATCTTAGATAATGCTTTTTTATGTATATTTTTCAATTGTAGATTGAAAAATATATAAGTAGCGTTGGATGGAATTATGCTACAACAAAAAATACATTAAATTAAAATATATACATATTTTAATTTAAAAAAAGGCCGGCTAGATCACTGCCCCGCGGTAGCATGCCCAGAAGGCTGGCAGCATTGCCACGTTGGATGGTAAAGCTGATCTTTTGGCCAAGGTACAGCCCAGGTCACGGGTCACCTCGATAAATTTGTTGGCAATGGTGCCGAACAGCTTATGGGCTAATGGCCCCCACGATCCCAAACGGCTCAAATATATACCTAGTTGTTTCCAAGACTACTGTACTTGCGCCGCTTTAGGTCTTCTGCCGCTGTCACTGCCGAACCGGCCTTAGACCCTGCGCCTGCGCCTGGCAGGTGAGATGGCGCCTGTGTGACAAGGCAAGTTGCGTCCCACTCAAGTGCTCGCACCAATCTTCAGGGCACAAGGGTCATTCCATTCGGTCTCTTGCCATCATCTCATGCCAGACCGGTAGGTTCTAAAACCACTGACATGCTGGCAAGAGCCTACTGAATAATATTATTTAGGGCAGTATGTCGCTTAAGCCGGCCAGCACTTCTGTGACAAGAGAGACCGTGATGGCCAACTCCGTCGACAGCATTACCACAGGGGCAACGATGTTGAATCATGCAAATTGCACTTAACCTTAAATATGTCGCCACGCGAAATGTGAAATAAAACGTAGGTTAATCAAAATAGGCCAAATGTAGGCACACCGATTAGTATTCGGATCTTCTGGATATATTTGCAGGTTTCACTGTACTTCTAATAATTATATTCCGTGAATATACGACTATCAAAAATAGCAATGGACGGAAAATATAGCATCATTTTTGGACCCAACCACATTTCATTAGTGGGAGGACTCCTGAAAAATTCGTGGCCACTAATAACTCGAGGCATTTCTATTTGTTTTCCGAGCGCGTTCTCCTAAGTGAAAGTAAAGTCGAGGATATTTTTTCCTTTACCGATGAGCAAACATTTGTGTTATTGTAGGCTGATAATAAAACGCATCGAACTAGGTTATTTTTTTCTTAATAAGACAAGTAGTACTCAGATGGAAAAATACTTATAATAATCGTATATCCGAATACTTATAAAAAAAACATATACCTTACTTAAGTAGGGTCGGCTGCGTAAATATTCGTATATCTCTAAACAAAATATTGCATGGAGATTCATACTGCTTGCTCCTACCTACAAAACCATTACACAGAACGTGTTAACCTGACTCGTTATAATTAATCAAACAAATGTGTTCCACAGAAATAAAACGATAATCTAATGTAATGGAATAATGTACGTACCTAACTGCTGGCACCTCCAGTATGTCCCACTCGACGGACATGTAGAACTCTGAGAGGTCGACGCCCACCGACACCACATTGCTGCCTGCTTGCTCATCCATATGCCTCAGGTCCACCTGCACACACAACGTCTCAAAAAACGCACACCAAATTCAAAAATAAATCGTTTCTTAAATATTCATTTCAGCTTGTACATAAAGTTACACTAACGTTGAAGCTATTTTCAATTTTACTACACTTAGATAAAGTACAATATTCATAAATCTATGACAAAACATCAAAATACAAACACACATCAGTAAACAATAAATGTAATTTTAAATACTCTTTTTATATAACTAACTTTAGAAACACTTTTAATAGTCGATTATGACATTGCGTTTAGTTTTCTAGTTTAGTCAGCTACATACGTATAGCAAAAATTAAATAATTAGTTATGTAATAATCTTTTAAAACGATCAAGAAAAGAATAAGGTACTAGCATTAATAAACATATTTTGCTAAAACGTAATAGCACATTTATTATTTTATCACTATTTACGATTAGTTAGGCTTTTAAATGTAAGTATATTAACTGCAGTGGTTTAATCGATACATGCACCCTGTCACACCATGTGTTCTGTATATTTAAAGAAGTAGTTTTTGAACCTATACAATAATTACTGTTACTAATTATTTTCATGGAAATTAGTTTTATTTAACATTTGTGAATTATCAGCCATATCTACTACGGGTCGAATATAATTTCATCACTACCACCACAGTCGAGCTGACCATCGCAGCGGTTATTTGTAAACCATACCACAGTGTGCCAAGTTAGGTTGTACCTGTTTCAACAAAACGATGAATGAGTCTCTGACATAAACCTTTGACGATAAACAGAAAGATCTATCTTCAAAGAAGACGTATCAAAACAATGTTTCGTATCATGCGAAGATATATCAACGCATAAAACATAGACAACACCGAATAATAAACAGAAGGTCGTGGATCTTGACGAGAGTGGAGGATGAAGACAACCTCCAAATGCGGCCTTTTTGACGCCATTACGCGAAACCGTGTGTTATCTCGCGTTCAGTAAAGTGTATTATCAAGATAACACACACGTTTCTATGTGAGACGTCAAAAATTTGAAAAGGAGGTCAGAAGCGCCGGCTCCGCCGCGCATGTGTGTATCGCGCGGACGCGGCGCGGCGTCCGGAGCAAGCGTCTGATACCAACGTGGCCATGCAGGGCTTCGTGCCGTGCTACTCATTTACGACAATGACGTTCAATCGCAACTTGTTGACATCAGGCAGAAGCTCCGAAGTGTTGTAATTACATGCAATGAATGTTTCGCCAGCAGAAGCGGTCTAAACTAGACATTTCCGTTAGCGAAACCTTCACTCTACTAAGTATAACATCTAGCTTTTTGTGATGGACTCCGTGTCTGGATCTGAGTTAAAAATTTTGTTTTATTTTTTGAAATGACAATCATGCAATGGACGACCAGCGACACCGAATTCGTACAGCCAGTGGGAGTCGCTAAGAGGGAAAGGTATAAAATATGCATCATGATGATTGTTAATGCTCGATTGTGTATTGAGCAAGAAGTGTGAATCTTTCATTGGTTATTTCACGTGCTGTGCTTAACCTGTTCGCGTGTAGGTATCGTGTAAAGCTGTGTAAGAGCCGCGACCGCGTCTTGCGGCGAGCGGCCGCCGTGATCGGGAATGCAAGTGGTCGGACTGAAGCCGGAGTCATGCGGTGAGTGTGTACATCGATCTCGAGGGAAACATGCAACAAGCTTCTGTGTGGGAGTGTGTCGTGTATGTGTGGCGCGAGCGGAGCCAGCTAAGGGAAGGTGTGAGGACCCCGCGTGACGCCACTCCGCGCCGCGATGCATGTTGGCTCGGTATTTGACATTTTACAAGTTTAGTGCAAGCCATTTGAACAAATCTGTCTGGATGAAAAAAATCGCGTGGCACGGGTAGACTCAAGCGGAGCGGGATGTGTTGGAGGGGAACGGATCGAGTGAAGTATTTGCATCCCATATCACCCGGCAGTTGAAAATTTTATACCTTTCCGTGTGGAGCGAGGAAGGCCGATCGAGCTAAGTGGACCCGGCCGAGGATAATCTGGAGCATTCGTGGTCACGCACGTCGACATACCGCTACTCCACATACTTTAACATCACCATCGCAATAGAAATGTAAACTTGCAACATGTCAGAGCTAAGGAGCAGGGGCGGGGAGCGGGCGGCGACACGAGACGCGCGCTCTACGCCTCTAACTAGCACCGTCGTACAGTCAATATGTAAAAGTGAGACATACCACATGGACAGAAAAGTAATGTAATAATTACACGACGAATTACGTTCGAGCCAACAAGCTATTGCATGGACATCGGCCGGGGCGGCGGGCCCTACGGCTACGGCCCGCGCGCGCGGCGCCAAGCAGCGTACAGCGGGGCGTCACCTTGAAGCCGTCATACGTCCAGCTGCCTAACTTAAGCACACAGGTTTGCACGTCGTAAGGAAAGAACTCGACGTCGATCGAGCAGGAGGATTTATAGACGGCGGGCGGCTGCCACACCACCATGCCGTTGTAGTACACGGTGGCCTTGGTCATCAGCGTCACCTCGTAGTTCCCGTCGGCGCTGCGGACAAACAGAGCGGTCAGCGAGAGCGGTGACGGAGCTCCACGCAAATTACCTTGAATCCGTCGTACGTCCAGCTACCGAACTTAAGAACGCACGTTTGCTCGTCGAACGGAAAATATTCCACGTCTATTTCGCACGATGACTTGTATATGGCAGGCGGTTTCCATTCGACTAGCCCCTGGTGGTAGATGGTCGCCTTGGTCGCCAACGTAACCTCGAAGTTGCCGTCGGCACTGTAATGTGAATGCACGTTTACATGCCGCACGCGGCGCCCACCTCTCGTGCTGTGTCAACAGTCACTATACTTGACATGTGGTGCATCATGCAGATTGATCGCTTTTGTCGCTTACAGTTATGGGCGTTTTACTACACGGTCGTACGAGTGGAACAGTTTGCCTAGACGTGACGTACGTTTTTGTACCTATAATGTGTATACAAGTGTAATTTGTAGTTCGCGTCGACTAAATATTATCTTTAACGTTGTAATTATTGTCACCTACCTTTTCAATACCGGGATCCTATATTTGTAAGAAGGATTTGAGATACTGTTAGAATAACGAAGTACTTATAAATGAATAAAGTGTAAATATGTGCTATTTAAAAGAAGAAATATTTGTTATTCTAGACAAGCATTGCGGCATGGTACATGGCTGGAAAATGCATCTGTCACATCAGTTATTTACGCCGATTACAGGCGAGCACTTGACGCGGAGGTGGCGGGCGTTTGCCGCCCCGGACGGGCCGCTACGGAACCGACAATTTTCAATATTAAGAATTTATAACACAACACAGCAGACAATAAATACAAACATGCATTTTTTATTTTTTTCTATGTTGTTTAAGTATTGGCTTTATTTAAAAACATCCAAAACATCATTCATAAAAATAAAAACATAGGAACACAAAAAACACAAAAAAAAATTAGAAGAATCAAATGAAAGAGATATGAAAATGAGAAATTTTAAAACGTACAAAAATCTTCACAAGCTAGCTGTAGTATGGACTTGATATGAAGGTAGGATGGCAAAAAGGTGTGCATTACGAGAAGAAATGGGCATTGAGATTGTAGAGAAGGGATCGGAAATGAGTAACGAGCCTGTACCGTGTCCGCGCCATTTATCAAAGTCCAAAAGGCGGTGGACAGAACAAAATTAATGCAGCTTATAACTCAAAATGGTTTTTTTTCCGCGTAGGACCTTTCATTTGGATGACATTTTTATTCTTCTGATACAGAAATTATTTTTATTTTGAGGATTTAGGATTTTATTGATCGACATACCTTTAGTTTTATGGATTTTGTATGTCCATTAACTGGTTTATAGTGTGCGAAGTTACGTTATACACCTCACTTAGATCCTTCTTGACGTCACTAATCAACTTAGATACTCCGAACTTTAGTCCTTCGAATATTATTTTCACACCATAAATAATATCAGGTTCCCCATTAACCTAAAATATCGCAGATGAGCCATAAATAATATTAATCTCGGTACTTATTATTAAAAGAGCGGCACAATTTCGTCAATAACTTACAGAATTTATTAGTATTGAAAAGATTAAGAAGTAAATTGAACTCATTATGATTTTACACGTCCGTCTGTGTAGACAAATGTAACCTTACAAAGTTGCGCAGCCCCAAGCGACTTGATAGTGTATGTACAAAACTCTTACGCAAATAATATGCTATTTTCACAATATACAACAGGCACAAAGGCTGAAAGTGTTTTGAAAACGTCTGTAATGTTTGTTAAAGTAATTAAGCAAGTATTCGGGTGTATAAATTCTAGATAATTTTGATATAGGTGCGTCCGCTGTGAAGTTTCGAGAGCTTTGCATCACGGAGAGCTGGGAAAAGTGTGTGCTAACAACGAAATTATGGTTTAAATATTCATTTTTGGAGCTCTTGTTCCCGAGTTTTTGAAAAATAACAATAACATTTATTTAGTTAATTTTTCAAAAATTTTGTAAACATGTTGCACTAACAAACAACATAGAAATACACAATACTATATATATTATTATATGGATGTCTTAAACTAAAAATAATGCATTATGGAAATAGGAAAAGGCTTGTTGATATTGCCACTGGCAACCAATATTATCTGGCAGCTAGATACCGATATTCGTTTGAAGCTACCCTTGTAATACGCTTATTTGGTCGGAGACGACTAGTAGGTGACAATCGATTGGGCCACGCTGTATCTACGAGTAAGGTGTGAATAGCTATAGCATTCAGCAAAAGGCGCCCCGCGACGCCTCCGCTCTCTTAGCTGGAAATCCATTTACGTCTGTATTTTCTGTTACAACCAACTTTCAGCTTTCGTAACGTTGTTAACGCGTCTTCAGTTTGCAAGTATTAAATTGAGTTTGTTTTTAGTTTTTGAAACGAGTTCCCCAGTATAAAGTTAACAGGACTGATCTGCTAATTTATGTTAACAGAAATATCTTGTTACTATCTGTGGGCCGATTTAGTATTATTTTGTGAGTTTTGAACTTTAGAAATATGGGGTGTTTGGAGTGGTGTATGTGTGAAACTAACAATGGATTGATAACACGTATAATAAGATCAATCTACACACGAAAATTAAAATAAACTTCATATTACGAAAAGTTTAAAATGGTTAAGTACAGTTTTTAAAGCGAATGAAGTAGCGATGCGAGAATGTTCAAGACGAGCCCGGAGATAAGTAGCTCTCGTCTTCCTTTGTGGAATCCCCACTAAGGTCTTTGAATGTACACAATATTTCTTGAAAACACCGGAGAGTGACTGAAAATATTCATAATGGACATGGCGGGATGATAATGCGAAATATTTAGAGCATAAAGACATTTTAAAGAAAAGTTGTCTCAAACAAGGAAACTTCCTACTTAGCGATACGTACTTAGGAAATTGAACCTACTTGATATAAGTAGATATGTATCTTTTTTATAGCAACGTATTTACGTAATATTAAGACCAAATTAAGAAATTATGTAGTAAATTACGGGTGATTCTTGAAAAAAAATAGTTATTTGTGTACATATAGCTCACTGGTATGGTACATTGTGCTGGTATGGTACGGTATATAAGCATTTACAAACACGAACGTGAGAACGTCCATTAATGCCCGATTGCGGCCAAGGCTTGTATAGTGCCTTTCTCATACAATGCGCGGAATTCAAACAAAATAGTATTTATTTAAATTTTACAATCGAATTAGAATCAAATAGAAAATTCTTGCAGTCTAGTACTAAATTATAATTTTTATCGGCTTTAACAGTCCTTAATCTCAATACCAGATAAAAAAATCGGATCTAGTATATTTTACACATAATACTCATGCATGGTATAATAAATTGAAAAGTAACTTAAGCCACTCTCGGGCATAATGGATTTCCTTTTAAATAATATGTATTTAACTATTACAGGTATCCCTGTGTATTTTAACTTATTTGGCAACATACTCGCCAGATCAATAAAGTTCGTCGATGACAAAGCCATCTGTGCAAGTCTTGTGAAGTCATGCCATTCTGAGCGATATTAAAACCCTATCTTTCATTCAATATTAGAAAATTGTAAAAGCCTCTCCTTCAATATTCCTCGTTATATAATCTTTATTGATTTTGGACTGACGAGACTAAAATGGGTTGCGTTCTATATTTTAGAAGGCGTCAACCTGTTGTTTTTGTCTATACTTGGTATATTGTCTGGTCTGTTGCTATAAAAATTGTAATCACATAAAATATTGTCCACAATAGGCGCTTCGAGAATATGTAGGTTACCCATACCTTATTACTATTCGGTGCTTTAAGTAAATGTTTGTACCTAAGTATTATTATTTTTGTGAAAAAAAAAAACACGAAAATCTTTTAAACGATGACGGATTGACAAAGAAAAAATACCCACTTCTATATTAACATTTTTTGAGAAGTACACACTAAAACTTACAATAGAATTAAATGGGATTTACCTATTAAAAATAAAAATGCTGTATATCTATTGTTTCTGTCTATTGATGATGTTTTTTTTTTTTGTATTTTCCTACTATTTCCTTGCAGCTTCAATTTTCTACCATTTCCGATTAACGTTGTTTATGGAAGTTTGGTTAGGGAAGTTTGGAATTATGTATTTAGTATCTTAAGAGGTACACGAAAATTTAATATCTCGCATCGCTGCCACACTCTAAGTGTTTAAGTCGCCAGTTTATCGGACAGTTCATGACCATGGTGTACTGTGTTGGTCTCACTTGTTGTAGAGCACGATGTCGGGCCTCCAGATGTGGTCGGAAGGCACGTGGAGCATGTGCACCCCTCCGTACTCCTTCGGCTCCCACCGCAGCTTGTAGTCGTACCAGGACTGCTCTACCCAGAGGTTCGTCGTCATTATCTGGTTCTTCAAGTTCTGTGAAAGAAAAAAAATATTTTATCCGGCTTTACTGCGCCTAATTTCAGTTAAAAACGGTATCAAGAAAGAAATCTTCTTTCTTCATTTATGTTTTGCAAACACTACTAATTTAAAGTATTTGCAACTATTTAACATTAAAATCTATCACTTAAGGCTTGTCTAAAGATAGATTATCATTAGGCAAAATGCTTAAGAATAAGTAGTATTCTTTTTGATCATCCGCAAATATCCCGACTAACATGCTTTTGTTTACATACAACAAAATATTTGCATTTACCTCATTAAAATAAATGGCTACCTATTACATGATGGTTATCAGATAGATATGAGAGGTTTTCACTGAAATTAATTGCTTATAAGTAAGCGAATAAACTTGATTAAAATAAAAAGTCGATTGATGAGCCCAAGGGGTTTTTAAAAGGATATTTGCCTTTTTACTACATTGAAAATGAAAAGCAGCGTAAAGGACATGCCCGATGAATGAAAGACCGTTAGAACTTCATTATCAATGCTATTAAACCCTTTTAATTGGTGATCAGTTTTAATGAGATAATCTCGATGCCGAATTTTCAGCTCGAATCATCGTTCATTTCCTCAAACTTTTCAAGTCTATTGTAAATCCAACAATGACTTATATATTGTAAGGCTTTTCTAATGATCAACCATGTTCAGGAGTTATGTTAAATTTAGATATAAATTTAAGGCTATATTATCGCTAGCTATAAAATTATACAAAGCAATAAATTAGGTCTCAAACCTAACTTAGCTCCAGTGACCCCGACTAGTGGTAGGGGAGAAGGGGGTAATGGGAGTCGCTTAAGCGAGCTATCAAATAAAAGCTTATTTCGAAAAAATATCGTAATTAAAATTGTTTAATAATAGACTTTACTTATTTATCTACTAGTTGTTATCACTTTTCACCACTTTGGGAATCAACTTTGGATATAATTCCGCGTTTAAAAAAAAAACAACTCCCATTGCACTAACCTCAGTACAATGGGAATCAGACATGTGGGAAATCAGAGTCAAACAATCGCAGACACTACATTCGGCAGTATACCATCCAGTGCAATCACCATTTGATCAGCTAGCCTATTTAGTTTTTCTGACTTGTAATATCGGTATCTATAAGCGAAAAAACATAAGAATATTTTTTGCGGGTAATGGTAATCACTAGCGGGCTCTTTGGCTCCCATTACCCAAAACCTATACTGCATGTTAATTGTAAAATTTTATAACACAAAGTAAATTTAATCGCAATTTATTATGTTTATTTAAATTTTGAATATCAAGGATAAATCTATCCATAGTCATTAATTTGGTACAGCTACAACGTCTATACTCACCGTTAATGTTGTTTTGACGAAAATTTACACCGACGAGGCGTGAAAACGAAACATAATTGTCACTCAAAAACGCGTGGAGCTACTAGCGCGAGTCATTCGTACAATGGGCATCGGGTACAGAGCAAGCTGAACATGTCATTTACCTAGATATCGAACGTGTAGTTTTGCTTAGAGGCACCTGACCCCGATTGCCCGCTGACTCCCATTACCCCTTTCTTCCCTACTTAATCAAACTAAAACTTTGTTCATCAATCGACTACAATTGCAAAGGGACTAAACTAAACTGAATATACAATATGTATGTAAACAAAACCCTGTCCGATCCTTGAAGGGGTGATTCAACCCGTCGATAAGAACAACTTTTCCTATGGAACCAGGCTAGGAACTATTTTTTTAAATTCACTTACAATTTGACCTGGCGGCCGAACATTTTTGCTTGAAAATGTAATTTTTTTGAGTTTGGTTTGGTCTTAGAGGAAAAGTTGTCGAATTACCCCTTCAAAGAACGGACAGGATCTTCTTTAAATTTTGTAGAATTGATCGGATTTAATTTGTAGGAAACATAAAGAGAAGAAAGAATAGTATAAACTAGGTACTCTCGTGAAAAAGATCGAAAAATAATCAATTATGTTAATTTACTGCATTCGACTAAATATGAAACCATTATTGAAACAAAATCTTATTAATAGATATGTACGAACTATGAAAGTGCGTTTTAGACTAAGATTGCTTGATAAATAAGGTAGATATCGGATTAACTTTCTGGGACGTTAGTTAGTACTTAGGCAACGGTCCCCGCAGGGTTGAAATCATAGCAGCAAATGTTAGCATACAGTAAAGAAACTGTTCAAGTAGGTACTAGTTGTGACTAGCAAAGCGAGTAGTGGTAGTGTCACTTACTCGCTTTGATAGTAGAGTTTAAATTGACAAACTTTTTCACAGTAAAAGTTTATATACAACCAACTCTGTAGGAAAACTACTATTTTGCTTTTACCTCCCTTTGAGTCTTTCTGGCGTTAGAATCAGAAAAATAAAAACATGATGAGATCATGTTTTTATTTTTCTGTAGGCATGTTTCAGAATACTTAATGGTACGGTTCTGGAGAAAGTTAATAACATTAAAGACCTCGGAGTCACTTTTGACACAAAATTGCATCTTGATATACATGTCGATAATGTAATTAGCAAGGCCAGAAGGATGTACGGTTTGGTTGCGCGATCTTGTTCTCAGTTCACACGGCCTAACGCTTATCGCCTTATGTATACTTCTTTGATACGCTCCCAACTTGAATACGCTGTAGCCGTATGGAATCCAATTTATAAAATATATATAGATGCAATAGAATCAGTACAGAAAAGATTTTTAAGATTCATGCACTTTAAATGTAACCGCAGCCGTATGCCTTACGCGGATCTGTTAAACAAATATAATTTGTTACCACTCGAACACAGACGACTGCAACTTGAGATGATTTTACTTTATGAAATTTGCAACAGCAGACTCGACTGTATGCCGTTACATAATCAACTTTGCTACAGAGTTCCTAATAGAGTAAACCTTCGTCACCCATGTAAATTGTTTCATAGCACGGTTTGTCGTACCAACGCTGGTAAAAGATCACCACTACACCGTATGGTTGATTCTTATAACAAATTATTTAATGATGTTGACATTCTGTCAACACGTATTGGTGCATATAAATCAGCCATATTAGACAGGATTCAAAATATGTAACTTATGAACACAAGAGTAAAACCTGTAATTATTAGTATTTTAAATATTAATGTAGGCCTACCAATCTCAACTTGCTATCGAACTTTTTGTTTTTCTCCCTATTGATTATAGTAATCGGTGGTTGGCGTTATTGATGGCACATTTATTTTCCACTTTGTAAGTCTGTCGTTTTTAGTATTATACAATGTACCATTGTTAGCTTACACAAATAAATTGAAAAAAATAATAATAGTACATTACTGCAGAGGCCGGGAAGTAAGGGATTGCCGGACGAGTAGTTTTCAAGGCCGAGCGTCAGCGAGGCCTTGGCAATAAATACGAGTCCGGCAAGCCGATTCCCGGCGAGGCAGGTATTGTGCTTTTCTCAATAAATGCGAGGAAATAATGAAAAACATACTACCGGGAATAAATGAGTATAATATAAAAAAACGATGATAGTATGTACATTTTTATTTTTATATTTGTTTTACGGCATTTGGCGTTCTACGCCTTTTAGCCCTTCATATTATTTAACGTTTATCAAAGAAATGATGGTGTAATTCATTTCGTTGATTCGACGAAGCTCCTGGCGACAATTCCCACGAATCCTCTGGTTTGATCATAGACGACGCAGTAACGCGAGCGACCATCAGCCCGCTATGTAAATCTTTAATCTGCACCGCACCATGACACTTTATTTTAATTATTCCACACATTGTTCATAAACATAGGCATTTATAATACAAAATTACACCGATTTTACATTATAAAGTCCACACGAAGCCATCTGCAAAACAATCCAAAACAACAATCTTGCAGTCCGTCGAAAATATAATAGTACATTCCCGCTTTATTTTCAATTGTCATTTAGTGCTAAGGAAACATAGCCCATACAGCCCAGTCATATTTTACCCAAAAAATGTAATACCGTCAAAATCTGCGTTCCCGCGTTTTTTTCTTTTTATTATTGGCATATTTTTATGTGATTTTATACCATTTTAATAAAATTATTTTCATATTCTTATACGTATATGCTCGATGAGTGCATTTTTTTATAATGTGGTAGCCATTAGCTGCATGATTCTCCGTGTGGGGACGGAGTAGAATACAATTCCCCACTGCCCGTCAGGTTGGCATCTCGTAAGAGGCGAGTAAAATACCCGACATGCTCGGTGGTAGGACCTCGTGGGGTCCGACTGGCTGGCGACCACCCTCATGCCGAAATCTATCGTAAAGCACCGTTGGGTGTGTTTCGACGGTTGCGCGTGAGAGCCAATCCTCATTCCCGACTCCCGACATGTTTGAGAAAATAACGTATATCGTATAAATTTCTTAGACGGTCTTAATCTTATTGAAATCGATCTTAAAGATCTTTGTCCGTTATGAATATAGTTTGAAGTATATATACCTACTAGTTAGAAAGATTTTCTTTCATTTTTGACGATATCCTAAACAAATTGTGTTTAATCGTAATTTATATATTAAAAGTAATTCTGTTTATAAGTAGTTCTTTTGACTCTTCAGCCTGTTATTTCTCTCTAGAAATAACAAAATTATAGATAGGCTAAAAAGGTGACGCATTGGAATACTTGTAAAAACAACACAGACAGCAAATATTTAAACTGTTAAAATAAATAAATATGTTACCTATTGTTTGTTTGCATATCTTAATAAACAGAAATAGAAAACGGTACTTACAGCCTTTTTAATGTCATGCGTTTATTTCAACTTGAAGAGAATACTTTCATTCAACATAGTTTCAACATCATTACATGGGCAGCTGCGCGTCATGGAGATGAAGTGCGTATTCGAGGCAGCCTCCGTGACCATGACATAGCAGACAAACTGCAAAAGAGCCACCTACGCTGGTACGGTCACGCACGTCTTAAGAAAACCGGCAAATCACAAAAGGAACAAATGTCTGGCTATGGCACGTCCTCCTGGGCCCAGCAGAATGGAAAATCCAATTAAGTTCTGGCTTGATGATGTTAAGGCGATACCACTGTAAATAAGGTCGTTCTGAACCTTATTTATCTCGCAAAATACTTAAATTGGGAGTTTCAAATCTAAGTAATATGATTTTTGACTATTTCATCTCCAAAAATTGAAGATGACACGTTTTGATAAAATTTTCTCGATAGAAATATTTGTTGAAAAATGGTCTTCGTTCGCAGAGTTTTTGTTATTGTAGCTCAAATGCGACGAATGAAATAATGATTTTTAGACTAAAAGATAGGTTATTAGTAATTCATCAAAATGTAAATATGAAAATACAATTAACCGGTCTGATTTTATATAAAATAGAAATAACGAATATGGCGCTTACGTTTTTTTCTTTGAGCGACTCGAGACTATCTCCTATCTCATCATTCACGGGCTAAACCGCCAAGCGCTATCCCTTGCGCGCACTTGATCAGTCCTTTGCCGAGCGAAGGTACCAAACATTTGAGGCCTCGTCTTAAGGATGATATGCGTGTTATTAATCTCACTATCAAGGTTGCTGAAGGAACTAACGGTGAAGTGGGTAGATAGATATCTGCCTTTGACAGATATCTATTCCCACCCGCAAATTCATCAGTTCCTTCGCGACCTAAGTCCATGTAACTGGAAACTCAAATATCTAAAACTTACACGTGACAGTAATCCCGGTATCTTTCATTCTAATGTTGAGAATCGTGAAAGTTTAAGCAGCTACATTAATATTTTATAAACACAGAAGTCTTTATAAATGTTTTATTTTGCATTCACAATGCTATTTTGATATACTCTTAATAAATTTAAGAAATACAACATGGCGAAAAAATTTCATGCGGGCGGGACTTGAACCAGCGATCGGCAGGCCTATGCTCCGCCATCTGAGCTACCGCACAATTCCCTACAAGTCCCGCCCGCATGAAAGTTTTTCACCATATGGCCATATAAACTGGCCGTAAACAATTCTTCGGAGTTCAGCCCAGGATCCTAATTCTGTTGGAGTAGGCGAAACGGCGATTAGCCTATAATTCGATGGGTCTAATCTATCGTCCTTTTTGGGCACCGGGTACACGAGTGCAGTCTTTTACGAAGATGGGATTTGCCCGGCGCGGTACGAAAGCGCGAAAAGGTGCGTTAAGACTGTTTCCCTTAAGACTTTCCTACTAGGTAACAATTTTCACCGAGTATGTTTATTCTGATATCAATTTGTACGTACTTCACATATTCTTATAAAATAACGAATAGATATGCCAGCCCATAAAATCCGACACGAGCCCAAAAGTTCTGATTGTTGGCCAAACTTGTATTTGTGGGAATGATAACTTTTCAACAAATATAAATCTTGAAAAAGTTTTATTTTTTTATACTCATAAATCTACGATGGTTTGTAGGTATTAACATCATTTTTGATTTATAACGGATAGGCATTTTCAAGTATAATCTTTTCAGCTATGAGAAGTCCACTGCTGTACGTAGGCCTCTCCCAAGGATATTTTTCATGGAATGATATTGCCATATTTCCCTTTGGCTTTTTGTGCTTCCGACGCTGCTGCCCATCGGAAGCATTGTTCAGCTGGAAAAGGATAATAATAATTTATTTATTCGAACATCAAGGTCACAAAAGAAATGAGAAGACCATGGCACCCAAGCTAGGATGAACCTGTGTTATGGTGTACCAAGGCCCTCCGCCGCAAAACAATTTCATAAGCATGTACTTAATTATATTAAATTATAACAGATATGCTTAAATTATAATAGTATTTGCAATATTTATAAATTAAATTAATTATTGTAACACATTTATACATATAAATTAAATCAAATTACATTCGATATTTATTAAATTACATTAGAACAAATAATTTAGGGCTTTTTTAAACTGGTATTACTAAAATATTTTCAGTTGAAACATAGTCTTGGTTTAATAACCATTCCTTGAGGGTCTTTTTACACTTATGACTCGAGAGAGGATATAACTTATTGTTGCGACTTCCTGGAAGAGTCACTGCATTCTCCGATCAACCCCAGAATCACAGCAAGGAAAACAGTAAACACTGACCTGGATTCACGGTGAACAGGACGTTGGGAAGGATCGCCTGCGGCGGGACTTCGTGTCGACCGGCTAGCAATCCTTTTGTTTGAACTGCACTCCTTTTCTTGCTGCCTACACTAGTGGTACACCATCACACACTCGCGATTGAGGATTTAGGGTTGTTTTCGGCCAGCGAAGCTCTTAGGGTCGTTATTTTTGGAAATTATATTAGCGCAAGGCGCTGTTCAACTCGACTCGCACGCCATATTTTTTTTCGACTGACATTTTCGGCCAATCACAGGCCGTCTCGGCGAATTAGGAGGGATGTATGGGAGAAAGGGAAGCAAGAATATAGATAGGGAATTTTATTAGGGTTTTAAAGTTAAGGCTTACACATTTTACCCCACCTGAAATCCACAAGGGTTTCACAGAGAATGCAAATTGAAAGATAAAAAACAAAAGCAATAGCTACGCACTATTGCAAGAATATCTAGAAATATTATTTTCGAAAGATAGAGTAATAAATAAGTTTTAACTAGCCTAAGGATAGTGTGTATTTATGTATTAGTAATTTATGAAAAAAAAATTAATTAATTGGTAAGGGACAAACCTTTACTACCGGCCTACGAAAGGTCTTTTCGTTAGCAGTTCGGAAAGTAACTACTCTGACTACTTGATCCGAACCAGCATGCACTTGCATAATACGTGCCAACTTCCAGAACATCGGCGGAAGATTAGGTTCGTTAACTATGACTAAGTTATCTATTTTAATATTTGGTTCATGTACGAACCTTTTGTTCTTTCGTTGCAATGTATGAAGATAATCACGCTGCCATACGCGCCAAAATTTTTGGGTAATTTTCTTAAGCATGACCCAACGAGAGCGCGGACACGAAATAAAACATCTAACACACTTCGACAGCACGGTACGTATCAGAAGTCTCAATCCAATCATCCAAAACTGGCGTTGAATAAGAGATTGTAAGGTTCGAGGTCCACAATGCAAAGATTTTTTATAAAAATGTTTTACTATAATTTTAGATATTGGACATTGTTTATGTAACAAAAAAGGGTGTAACGCAGATGGTGACAGATTAGCCTCATCGATGCGTTCCCCCACCCGCACGACCCCATCATCGTCCAGGAAAGGTGAAAGTTTTTGAATGGACTTTACACATGGTTCATTATCTCGCACTCGACTGACTTCGGAAGACATATAATGATACGGACTCAATTTAAATAATACTTTGGTTAACTTCTCGAGTTCAGGACTACTGAGAAATGAAAGAATTCGATTTTGCCTTGCAACCCTCGAATTTGAAATAAATCTAATACACCATGCTACAATTCTTAGAATTTTTGTAAAAGAGGAATGTCTGGCAACTAAGTCCAGAAGTGGGTTTCTCACATTAATCACGTGAAGACTTTTAGTTTCTAGTGATTTAAACTCGGGTAAGTATTCTTTTGGAAGTAGAACCAGTTTGTTAGGCCATTGACTAGGCAAATCCTGTAGCCAAGAAGGACCTTTCCACCACAGAGGATGGTCTATAAGCTCTGGACAGGACACTCCGCGACTACAACAGTCGGCCGGGTTATCCTTAGACGAAACATAATACCAGTGATCGGTACTAATCAAGTCAGTTGCTTGAATGACACGATTGGCTACATACATTTTTAACAAATGAGGGGCGGTATTAAACCATGACCAGGTAGTGCTGCTGTCTATTAATTCTATTCGAGCTTATTCAGAAATAAGCTCGAATAGAATTAATAGTTATATGGTCTTTAAGCAAATTATACATGTGCGATAGAACTTTTGCCAGAAGCACCGCTGCGCTTAGCTCGAGTCTATTTACCGTGGTAGGTTTTAAAGGAGCTACTCTAGATTTTCCAATCAGTAAACTAGTCGCAGTAGAAATTCTGGGCTCATTAGTAACCACACAAATATACACACAACAACCATAGCCTTTCAGAGAACCATCACAGAAACCTACCAAGTGTACTTCCATCGGATTGGAAGGTATCACTAGCCGCGGAAGAGAAATTTTTTGTAAATCAGACAAATTGGCCGCTATTAAATGCCATTGTTTGTTTACATGTTTTGGAATAGTCTCATCCCACGATAAATTTAACCGCCATATTTCTTGCAACAGCGATTTTGCTGCAAAGACTACTGGGCATATCCAACAGAGTGGATCGAAAATGCGAGCTAATAAAGAGAGTATGGATCTTTTAGTAAATTTGACTTCGAACGAGTCTGAAAAGGCATATGAAAAAAAATCATTAATGGGATTCCATCGTATCCCTAATATTTTGACAAACTCATTTCCCGATTCATCGAAGGATTTGGAACTTTGACAAAATTCAGGAGGAACATCCTTAAGAAGACGAGGATAGTTGGTAGTCCATTAACGTAGTTCAAAGTGAGCCTTGGCCAACAAAGATGTGATATTCGCCTTCAGCTTGATCGCCTCTTCAAGGGAAGAGCCGCCAGTTGTGATATCGTTCATAAATGTCTCCTGGGTGATAACTTGAGCTACACGACTTGAGTACTCAGAACCATGATCTTCAACAAGTTGATGAAGTGTTCGAATGGCTAAATAAGGTGAACTACTAACTCCGTACGTGACTGTCTTAAGTTCGTACTCCTTTAAGATCTCAGTTGGATCATTACGCCAAAGCACGTGTTGATAATGCCTTTCCTCGGGTCTTATCAATATTTGCCGATACATACGACGGATGTCGGCAGTAAAAACTATTTTGTGAAGTCTAAATTTTGTCACTAAATCGACAATATCCACTTGCAGCTTAGGACCCACATGAACAATATTATTGAGTGACAGATTATTCGAGGTCCGACTACTGGCAACGAAGACTACTCGTAAACGTGTCGTTGTACTATCGGGTCGTATTACACAATGGTGAGGAATAATATAACGGTCAGTAGACAAAGATTCAGCAGGCCACATATGTCCCAGATCTTCGTACTGCTGCATAAATTCCTTATACTCCGTTTTCAACTCAGTCTGGCTGGCAAGACGCTTTTCCAAGTTGAGAAAACGGTTAAGAGCCTGATGATATGATTCTCCTAAGGCTGGAGTATCATCTTTTAGCATAATTGGTACAACATAACGACCTTCGGAGGTACGGTATGTGCCATTTTTATATTTTTGTTCACATATTTCATCCTCAGGACCGGAAATTTTACATTTCGACGGTTCTTCGGATTCCCAAAACCGTTGAACGATCTCATCGAGCGCACAAGAAGACGCGATGAGTGACGTAACGGGTGTGGCTGGAGTTTGAGCCACTTCCCATATTTCATCCTTAGGACCGGAAATTTTACATTTCGGGGGTTCTTCGGATTCCCAAAACCGTTGAACGATCTCATCGAGCGCACAAGAAGACGCGATGAGTGACGTAACGGGTGTGGCTGGAGTTTGAGCCACTTCACATATTTCATCCTTAGGACCGGAAATTTTACATTTCGACGGTTCTTCGGATTCCCAAAACCGTTGAACGCTCTCATCGAGCGCACTAGAAGACGCGATGAGTGACGTAACGGGTGTGGCTGGAGTTTGAGCCACCACGTTTTGAAGAAACTGACCACTTATCACCCAGCCGAATACACTAGACAGTGCACATGGAAAACCAGGACCTGGGCAATAACGTGAACTAGTATATATCTGGTCAAAACAGTCTACTCCTAACAACAGATCGATCGGACCCGATTTATCAAAATCTTGGTCGGCGAGATCCAGATGTTTAAACTTTTCCTTGACAACCGACGGTAACGAAGTTGAAGGAACCATTGAAGTGATTTTAGGCAAAACCACTAATGGTATATCGAATTGGGGCGAGTCATTTGACCTAGGCACAATAGAGGCAAAAGTATAACCTTTAATATTACAAACATAATTTTGACCGAGACCGGTTACATTTAAATTACACTTTTTTATATGTAAACCTAACTGTCGCGCACAGCTACTTGTAATGAAAGAATCCATCGAGCCACTATCTATGATTACACGAGCATACTGCCATGAACCATCCACCTTTCTCAACCGAACCACTGCTGAACCAATAATTTTGGTACTCATAGGTGACTTTGATATGTTTGGCTGAGTTGTACAAGTTAGGGAAGTGCTCATATTGGAATTCTCAGAAACCTTTAGGTCAATGGTATTAGCTAATAAACTTTTATGTTCTTCATGTAATAATGTGTTATGTTTTGAGTTACAAATGAAACACATGGACTTAGACTTGCAGTCTGCACTAGTGTGACCGGGCCTTAAGCAGTTTTGACATGATTGTAACTCTTTAACTAATTGTTGTCGCTGTCCTATATTCATAGAATGTACTTTACCACAGCGATATATTGAATGATTTTCATGACAATACGCACAGACAGCCTGATTAGGTTTATTATTATTTGAGTTCGAAGAAGTAATTAAGGAAGAATTTGATTGCCGAGAAAAATTATCTTTCTTTGTATTATTGCGGTTTTGTTTATTTGTAGAATTGAATGACTGTAAATTACTAGGTTGACTAACCTCTAATACCTTTATATAATTCTGTAAATAAACAATCAAATTATTAAATTTAGGAATTTCTTCGGTATTTTGTAATTCAAACATTTTCCTAGTTTCTGTATCAAGCGGCCGAGATGCTATGTAAAATAAAAGAAATTCACTTAAATCATCAATATTTAACCCGCGCAAGGCACTATCACATTCATAAAGTGTGTTAGTTAATTGTGATAAGTTTGATAATGATGGCCGTTGGATCGGATTTAATTTTATTATTTTTTCTAAATAAGCGGTGGCTAAAATACGTTTATTATCATACCTGTCTAGCAACGCTGCATAAACAACAGAATAATTAGCTGATGTTATAGGAACACTCTTAGCTAGTGTCAGGGCATACCCAGACAGACATGACAACAAATAGTAAAATTTCTCTGTGTCCGACAACGAAACATTATTATGCACAAGCGACGTATAACTGTCTTTAAACATCTGCCATTTCTCTATATTACCATCAAACTTAGCTCTTTGCAATTTAGGTAATTTCACTTGCGAGTTGGAATGCGCATGACCTTGATATAGTTCCGAGTGCGAACTTACGTCGAGAGAGTCAGCAAACTCAATGACATAATAGTATAACTCGTCAAATGAAAACAAAGCATTATTATCGATAACAAATTGAGGATTTAGTTTAAGTTGCAACTGGTTTACACGATCGTTGCATTCCAAGAAATTATCACGAATTTTATCAATTCTTTTATACCTAGCTCGAAAGGATGCTAATTTAGTTTTATTTTCTTTCGTAATTTTTGCTAAGTCATAAAGTATTTGCATATTTTTAAACTCATATTCACGTTTTTTAATGGTGGACATTAATTCTCCTTCCGCCATGTTTTCGCTAAGTACTAATTGTGAAAGTACGAGTAATGTAGGTAAGTAGCAAAAGTTTAAATGGAAACTGAGTAATGGAACAGATATTGTTAATAGACTCAGGTGTTACTTTGCGGAAGTCAAAGCTACATTTACTTTGAGACAATTTACTTTGCGTGCTTCCGCCACCAGTTAGTTCATGCAAACTATTGCTGGCCAGCGCCCACCCACTACTGTTAGTCCCTTCATACCCGCCACCAATAGTTGATGCATGCAACCCTGGTCGATACTGCTGCATCCGTTGAGGCTGCAGCAATGTCGGCCGTCGTGCTCGCGACACGTGTTTCGCCTCTACACGAGGCATCTTCAGGCAGTGAACCCTAGATGTTGATCCTTCGAATGACAAGCAACGAATGACAAAAATTACGTCGTATTGCCGCCTTTTATACTATCTGGGAGGGGGGAGGGGCAGAACATCTATTGGAAAATAATCACACATTATTAAATAATCACACATACAAAATATTACATACAGCGGATAAGGGATTAAAAATGAGTATATGGGAGCAATTAGAAATAAATAAACATAAAAGGTCAAATATTACTTTGATAAATAAACAAATAGATTTGAATAATTCCCCATTATTAAATATATTTTCAATACAAAACCAAAATAACGATCAAGCCCCTCCCCCCTCCCAGATAGTATAAAAGGCGGCAATACGGCGTAATTTTTGTCATTCGTTGCTTGTCATTCGAAGGATCAACATCTAGGGTTCACTGCCTGAAGATGCCTCGTGTAGAGGCGAAACACGTGTCGCGAGCACGACGGCCGACATTGCTGCAGCCTCAACGGATGCAGCAGTATCGACCAGGGTTGCATGCATCAACTATTGGTGGCGGGTATGAAGGGACTAACAGTAGTGGGTGGGCGCTGGCCAGCAATAGTTTGCATGAACTAACTGGTGGCGGAAGCACGCAAAGTAAATTGTCTCAAAGTAAATGGAACAGATATTCACAAACACGTAGGTTTTAAAACTACGGACTATTACTTATAATCATAAATACACACCTCGCTGCTATTAATTAACCTTAGGTAGGTATCTAGGCTATCTAACATGGTTCGAAAGCATGAGAAACCCTAACAAGATAGTACCTTATGGCATATAAATCGAACGATTAAGGGATTATTACAAGGGAATTAACGAGATAAGAAGTATGTACTCGTAAGCAATAGGTATTTACTATGGTATGGCACAGGTATGGAATTTCCTGTTTGATTCGAGATTGTTAGACAAATAGACAAATGCTAGGTGGGTAAGTACCTAGTTAATTTGAATCTATAATAAGTCTATTTACGAATAAATTAGTTATCCATATTTGGAAATAACTTTAATTGGAAATATTGAAATTAAGTGGGTAAATTTGAAATAAGTACGTGAGGAAGTTCCTCACAGGAGGCACCATAAATTAATGTTGCGACTTCCTGGAAGAGTCACTGCATTCTCCGATCAACCCCAGAATCACAGCAAGGAAAACAGTAAACACTGACCTGGATTCACGGTGAACAGGACGTTGGGAAGGATCGCCTGCGGTGGGACTTCGTGTCGACCGGCTAGCAATCCTGCACTCCTTTTCTTGCTGCCTACACTAGTGGTACACCATCACACACTCGCGATGAGGATTTAGGGTTGTTTTCGGCCAGCGAAGCTCTTAGGGTCGTTATTTTTGGAAATTATATTAGCGCAAGGCCCTGTTCAACTCGACTCGCACGCCATATTTTTTTTCGACTGTCATTTTCGGCCAATCACAGGCCGTCTCGGCGAATTAGGAGGGATGTATGGGAGAAAGGGAAGCAAGAACATAGATAGGGAATTTTATTAGGGTTTTAAAGTTAATGCTTACACACTTATGTTTTTTATTTAACTTATTGTAGATGTAGGCACCCATAAAGTAAAGGTTACTTCTTGCAAATGAAGTAAAGCAGCGAGTTACAATACATAAAGATTTCTGTCCTCTGGTTCTTGCTACACTGTTCAAATCAAAGAAAGATTTTTTGTGATAAAGTAGTACCAGTTGAAAGATATACAGTTGACGAACAGATAGAAGACTGCTTTCTGTGAATAGGGTATTTGTGGGGTATCGGTATGGTTTAAAGAACATAACTTTGAGGACCGAGCGTTGTGCTCTTTCCAGTCTTAATAACGTGGTTTTACATGCTCCACCCCAGATAGAGATACAATATCCTATGATGGATTGGCAGATAGCAAAGTATACAATTTTGGGAAGTTCAGGTGTTGAAGAATGGCGAAGATTTTTAAATACCCATATGAGTTTTCGTATCCGTGTTGTCAATGTGTCTATGTGAGGTGTCCATGTTAATTGTTCGTCCAAGATTACTCTAAGATATCTAACATTTTTAACTCTTTCTAAACTATTACATTTACAAAGGTCGTAGGGAAAATTTCTACAAGTATGTACCTGAATTTTAAAGTTAGCATTTAATTTAAGTAATTGATTTTTAAGGATACTAAAATATACAACTTTACTTTTATCAGTATTTAAAGTTAAGAGATTTTTGTGCAACCATATGACAATATTTCTAAGACCCTTTTCAGTGTAGGATCGGGCTTGTTCCCATGTGTCGCCAGCAAATACAAGAGCGGTATCATCGGCAAATGTTATAAATTTTCCATTATTTGGGCAATACTGACAAAGATCGTTAAGAAACACAAGAAAGAGACTTGGACCTAGGATGCTTCCTTGCGGTACACCAAAAGTAATAGGCTGTTTTCTACCGGTTAGATAGCTTTTGAATAATTGAAGTGGTACTCCACGGATACCCATTTTTTCAAGATTTTTTAACAGAATGGGAATCGAGACAGTGTCGAACGCCTTCGTCATGTCAAGGAACACTCCAACACATTTGCGTTTATTGTCTAAGTGACTAACAATAAAGTTTGTTAATTCGGAGACCGCTTGTTCCGTCGATTTACCGGCTCTGAATCCATATTGTGCATCTGACAGAAGGTTTTCACTTTCAAGAAACTGCATTAGACGCTTGTTTATAATTTTTTCGAGCACTTTAGACAAAGCTTTTAAAATTGAGATAGGACGAAAGTTATCGACACTATCCCGAGATCCACTCTTATGTATTGGGTGAATAATAGCAATTTTAAATGCATCCGGAAAAACACCCGTCGAGAAGCATAGATTAAATATGTGCGTAAGAATGGGAGAGACAATTTTGCATGTAGCTTTTAGCAATTCAGATGAGATTCCGTCCCATCCACATGTGGTATTATTTTTAAGATTTAAAATTGTACTTTCCGCCTCTTGTTCATCAGTATTCAGTAAAACAAATGATTTGTTGTGAGTTGGCTCATTAATATCACATGGCAAGTCAGATATTGTATTATTGGAAATGGTTTCCGCGAGATGTCTTCCAATATTGACAAAGTAATTATTTACTATGTCAGCAGATACCTTAGGATCTGGATCTAATTTAAGTAGTTCTTCTGGAGGAGTTTTATCTTTACATCCATTAGTAAAAATTTTTATCACCTTCCATGTATTTTTCACACTTTTTGCTGCTTTTTGAAGTTCAGATCTTTCATACTCGCGTTTTAATTTTTTTAATAGGTTGTTGCAAAAGTTACGATACCTACGGTAAGTTGTTGCTAGGATATGATCGTTTGGTTTTCTTTTAATCTTTAAATGCATGTTGTCTCTGTGACGAATGCACCGTAGGAGACCATGTGTTATCCAGGGTTTGTTAATTCTCTGTCTACATGGTATAAGCTTGTGTATAGTATTTTTTTGTATAAGGGACGATATTATATTAATAAAAGTATTAGTTGCTTCATTCACATCGTTATTTTAAAAATTTTATATAATTCTGATAGATTTAATTGTTTGACTATATTTGAATAATTGACTTTCTTTATGTATATATCTTTAGGCCTAGCTCTTGCAACTGTAGTAGCCAGACATAATAGAACAGGATAGTGATCAGTTACCGTTGACTTTAGTACAAACGTTGACGCTGAACATTTTGATTTAAGCATTACGTGGTCGAGACAATTATTTTCTCGCGTTGGGAAAACATGTGTCGGCAGGAGACCATACTCTGATATAAGATTCAAATATTCAGGGGCTTTAGTATCAATTGAATTTGGCTTAATATCAATATTAATGTCCCCGACAATTATTATATTCTGTACATTTCTTAGAGATTCAAGAATAGTAGCAAGAGATTCCAAAAATATAGTAGTAGTTTACACTAGAGAATGATGGCGAACGATATATTGCAACAATAGCTGTATGTATACCGATGCGAACTACCAGACAGCTTGCCTCTTGAAATGATGGTTTCTCTATTCGACAAGAGATTGTGTTTTTGTGGAAGATTACAATACCATCGTTTTGATTGTGTAAATCCTTGCTGCATATTTAAAAGTAGTTATTGAGTTTAGGGGGAATTCTGTCACCAGAGAGCCAACATTCAGTCAAAATTAACACATCGCATTCAAAGTCCATCGTTGAAAGAATAAGTTCACATTGTTCAAAATTCTTAAATATGCTACGAAGATTAAATGAAAATATTTTGAGGTAATTTTCTGGGTTTTCTAAGTTTTTGACACATTCCTCAGGGAAACACAAGCACGAGTTTGTAACAGCAATAACATCTAATTGACTTGTTATGCACTCAAAAGGTTTATCCATTGTCAAACGCATATAAGGTAACAAAGTAACATAATCCTCTCATAGACGTTGTATAGAGTAGCATAAGTGAGTAGATATTTAAAATGAAGCCCTTAAAATAGTTACATAAGTAAGTTTTAGTTGCGTGTATATATTTTAGATTTTAAATGTATTTATATCTTATTGAAAAATAAATGATTAAAATAAAATAAAAGTAATAAAATATGAACCTACAGCCAAATATTTGTAAAACTATGTAGTCTCTCCTTTGTTTGAGTTCTAGTCATTTGCTTAGGTTTAGCGCCGTGAGTTGTTCTTCTGACTTAACTAGGATGATTGGAGAGCCTTCGGACATTCTGATAAACACCTTTCCGTTGGAGGTCCAGCAATATTTGTATTTGCCCGCTCTTATGAGCTCCCTTGCCAGATAGTACAGCCGGTTGCTCTTGCTAGTAAGATGCTCAGCTACAGAAACAGGTGAGGTCTTGCTAGTTATGCCTAAGTGAGTCGTATTCAGTTTATTGCTTTTGGTGCCTATGTTGTAATCTCTCACGCATTTAATAAATTTCTGCTTCTGGATGGAAGTCGTCAATTCTACAATGATAGGTTTAGTAGCATCAGGCTTACCGGGTATTCTAAAAATATCCTTCACATCGTTTGCTGTGATATTAGATTTAACAGTACCACTCAACTTAGTCAGTTAGGTAGAGAGTACTTCCTTGGTTTCGTTTGGAGTGTGCGGCACATTTCTGATCTCCAGTGTAGAGCTACGTGCTTGTCGCTGCATGTCCTCCACCTGAGACTCCAGCTCATCGATACGAGATTGTTTTTCTTTACAGCTTTGCTTGAGCAGGTTGACATCAGAAGTCAAGTCTTCTACCTTATTGGATAAAAACTCGATGGATTTTTCGAAATCATTGTGTATGTCACATAACCTATACCCAGGATAGGAATTTAGGACTGGGCACGCGTACGCGATGTCCTAATTGCAAACACTGGATAGTCAGTTGGGTGTAACAGCCCTGAACATCATTCCCAAGTATAATTAATATTTATTGTGCATCAAGTTTATCGGTAAGAAGAAAAGTTCATTATTTTATACGAGTTTTTAGGCTTTCACAATACAGTACTAATCTACTGTTATGAAATAAAGAAGCAAGATATGGAAACAATTCCATGCCAGTGTAAGTTTGTAATGCAAAATTTAAAAAGTACTGAACTTATTTTAAGAATTCTTTTACTTTTTGTAACATAGACTACAATTAACGCTATAATTAAAGCGTGGGTAAACAGCCAGTTCATTATAATTTTGGCCAGGCAGTTTAAAGTTATATCGCAAAAAAAAGAAACACATATATAGGTATATGAATACATAGATATATGAATACATACACACATAAATTGATCCCAAAAACATAATATTCCTGTTTTGAGCAGTTGTGTAAAACGACTCTATGTAGGATCACTTCGTAGTCCATTTATATGTCAAATCTCTTTTTCTCAGGAACACCTAGAGCCGTTGAGTTAAAATAATACCAAATACCTCTGCCAATGTAATCAAGAGATATAGCTGTATATGGCATTTTTTTAGTTTTACTCAAACTAGCGAGAGAAATATTACACGATGTAATTTGTCTATGACATTGAATCATGAGTTTTGACAGCAACGTCATACAACGTAAGTACCTAAAGGAAAACAAGTCTGAAAAAAAACATTTTGGGGCCGGATATTTTTTTTAAGTAATTAATTTATTACAATAATTACAATAATAATAACAATAACAAATTACAATAACATACCAACTAAAGAAGATTGGCTCTACATGGAAGTAGCCCAAAAGTGTTTAATATAAAAATATATACTCCAAAATTAATCCAGCATGCCTGTTGTTTTACGAGGATATTCTGGGCTTAATTGTCTAAAATTTTGTTCATGCCGCCTCGATGAGCTTCCACCATTAATTTAACCCCGTGGCTTAACTCTCGCTCCCCGCCCGAATATACTTTACACCCACTAAATTATAATAAAACTTTTGTTCTATATTAAGCATAGATCAGTTATGCATCATACGTCTATTGTCATAAACTTATACTTAACTCAGGGGAAAAATATAGGTAATATTTTTTCCCCTGAGTTGGGTAATACCTACTTAGATTTAATTTTAAATCTCTTCTCTATATTTGAATGACGCTTGAATTTAAACATTATAAAAATATTAAAAAAACTACTATAATCAGATTACTATATATATATATATATTAAATTGATTTTGATAAAATTGAAATGGGACCAGTTGTGAAACAAACCGTTTCAAAAAGGAAAACAAGTTGCTTTTTTGCAAATATTTCATTTTTGTGATAAGCTTTTATTATAAACGAATCCACACTGTAAAGTGTTTTCCAAAACAAAACGCATGATCCCAAACACGATTGGTGTAGCATGTTTAATTTAAAGGTTCCTATGGCCACCTTCCGACTCCATCATCAGACCAGCGCAACGATTCCTATTGAATTGTCATCCGATTTACACATGCATGCAAGAGCTTAATTGGTAACCGGGAAGTGGATCAAATTTACTTGCAAAACTTGACTAGAGACAGACATCGGGACAGGTGAAACTAAATAAAAGCTATTTTTCAAGTCGGTTCATAAATACGGAGTTGTGAAGTCAGAAACATACAACTGAATCGAAAGACTTATCCTGTTTTTTTGAAGTCGGTTAAAAACGGATCATCGCATATAGTATATTTACTCAAGTATTTATATCTTGAGGATATGTACTATATGCGATATATACTCATCTGGACATCATGGAGTACATCCGAGTCTTATCTTTGTCGGTGAATATTTTATATTCCGCCGAGGCGCGCTATCACGCCTATCAACGACTGTGTTTCCCCGAAGGATATTAGATTTCTCTCACGACAACCGAGACGCCAAGTCGATAGGTGTAGATAACTTTGTCTTCGTTTACTTCTTAGCTAACACAAATTGTGTTAGACGTTTATTATGGACCTTTTAGTGTGAGGGTAAATATTTGCTACAATATACCTCTATTTATAAACTTAATAGAAGCTCATGTTGAGATGAGAGACAAGAAAAAGGAATTTACCCTAGATTGAAAAGTCTTTATTTCATCTCTTCTCTACTTCAATATATTTTATCATACTCTTATATTGTTTTTTTTTTAATCTATGTTATATTGTTATAATTAGGTACAATATGAAAAGTGACAGCGATGATGCAGAAAAAAAGAAATACTATATTCATGATTTGTTACCTTTATCGCGCTTTCTCTTCAAGCCAACGTACAAGGTTTATTTTGCAAAGGTTGTTTTTATTAAAAGCAAAACTTGATCAGCTCTCGTAATTTTCTTTTTAAAATTAAATCATGTGAAATCAAATCATTTATTTCATATAAGTACATAAATAAGGCACTTAGCTGTTTCCAGCATGCACAATTATAAAATCATATACAATAATATAAATTTTGTAATAAACAATTAATAACAAAATAGTACGAAATATTCTTGTCCAAAGATAAAAATATATATTAATTCATTATCAATAGTCAATTAATAATTATGTCAATGCTCGATAATTTAATTATTAATTAAAAAAATCTTTTACATTATAAAAACCATTGTTCAATTAGCCAATTATTTAACTGAGTTTTAATTTATTATGAGGTAAACATTTGATAGCTTCAGGCAAACGGTTAAAGATCCTTAAACTCTCTATATAACTACTCATGACACTGCAATTTCTGGAGCATACTTCCGTTTTGTTGACAGGCAGTAAGAGTCTAAGTATTTGGATGTCTACAATCAGAATTATGGAAATCACCCCGTCGTTTAAAAAAAGCATGTTATTTTTTTACAAAAATACAGGTCTCATATATACTTGTATAAGCACGTCACAGAAGGTAAGACTTAGTTTTTGAAAAAATATTTACTTAGCCTCAGTTTGGTTCGTAAATTAGTAATACATTTCTGGAATGTTGTTTTGGACGTTTTATGTCTGAAATAATATTATAATGGGAAAAGATTTGATTGTGTTTTTTATGTTTGTTACAAATAAACTTAAAAACGACATTACCTGCTTATACATTTTATAACCTATAAAAAAGCCATATTTTTAGCGAAGAACACAGACCTTAATCAACGCGGTCCTAATTACGTGAAATAACATCCTTAAATATGAACCTATTCAAATTTCTGACTCATTTCTTTGGAAAAAATATCTCCTTGAACCTATTTTGAATGTTTATAGACTTAGTGAGAATATAAGACACTGAAGACCATTATTTAAACATCTTATAATTTTAACCCAGTTATCTTTATTGTGCAGTCTTGTCGAAGCAAAGAACATGCAAATGCGCATGAATACAATAAGTTGAATGACGGGAAGTGGCCAAGGAACTCTGTTGAATAAAAAGTCGTTTACGGCCGCATTGTAAGAAATACCAAGAATCAGATCTGTATATTTCCTGAGAATAGACAAAAACAAAAATATTTAATGTAAAAGTCAAGTAAATGTCAGTGAATTTGTTATAAAAGAAACAAATGAGCAAGTAATAACTAATATAAGTATAGACCAAATCTATCAATTAAATTTTAACTTAAAAAGAAACAAAATTATATAAAAAAATGAATCTAAATAGCTTCGGTCAGCGGGCAGGGTACCCTAAAAGGCTGGCGGCATTTCCTCGTTGGATCGAAATGCGTGACAATTTGTTATAATCATATCATATGTAATATTATTCTGAGTATATTATAAGGGATTTTAAAAATATCTCATCTTCATCTTATTAGTTAAAGGCAGCTAATTAAACTGACTTCAATTTCATAGCATCATACTTCTCTGTAAGTCTACTTTGTTTTTTAATTACTTAGTCAGCTACCATTATTGCGAGTCTAAAAAATATTATCTTTGCTACTGTATACTCGTACCTTCGATGTAAGCTACAACGTCCTCGTAAGTCGGGGATACTCGCTTCTGTTTTGAACACAAACCAACCTAATCTAACCTTTGTGACCAAATGGTGACCAAGTTGTTTTTGTTATATTGGGTGTTGTTTTACCTGAAGTTGTGGATATGTGTCATTTAACAAGGCGAATTAGTTTATTAGAAACCCTTTCATTTTCTCAACCGTTAATAATTATAATATCAAAGGTTGGTTTTTGTAGCCAAAAAATCTGTGTATTTACTTTTAAAATATATGAAACGGAAACTTTAGATCTATGTACAACCTCTGTTAATTGTAGCCTACTATTTAAATAACAAAAAGAAATACATATATTTTATATTTTTTTTAAATAATAAATAGAATAGTATTGTAATTCACTAAGAAATAAAACCATAAATATAAAATATGGCTAGAGCAACAACAAATAATTAATATCATATAAACATGGACAGTGGCCGTCGATTGGAGAAAATGCGCTTTGCAGTTTGTTGCCGCTTCTTCTGCACTCTGCTTTAGAAGCGGCACTAAATAAGTAAATAACTGACGTCAACAATTCTCAGTTGAAAATCAAATATGACAATGAATAAGGGTCCAAATGAACTATATTAAAATATACGTATTGAATTTGATTTTTTGAAAACGCTAGTTTATAGATGAGATGTTTGATTCCCAGAGAAGAGTATGCCCAATATTCTTGTAATTTATTTTCACAGATTTTATTTGTCTGCGGTTCTGGAGCTACCCAAGGAGAGATTTTCCGTACGTACAACATGGATTTATTTATTTAAAATACACACAACAGGTTACAGTAAGTTTTAAATTTGGGATTATTTAGATGCTGTCAAAATAGACATAGTCTCCGACGCATCACAGTCTACGATATAACCGGGAAATCGATTGAATGATAAGGCGGAAACCCGATAATGTCTATACTTCAGTTTGAATTACCAGTATAAGTAAGACCTGTATAGTGTGCAGCCTAACACACCGTTGGTTTATGTAAATAGTGCAGTCGTGTTTGGCTAAGGGATTAGGGCAGTGCTTATGCAAGACTAATGAAGTCTACACGTCGCCCCAATGCGCGCAACCAGTGCAAGTTTTACTAAATTTGCTCTGGTGGTGGGGTTCCGACCCTGACGTCAAGAAGTTACATACCCAACTATTCATAGCGAAAGTGACTTTTTAACCGACTTTCAAAAAAAGAGGAGGTTATCAATTCGTTTGTATGTTATTTTTTATGTTTGTTACCGCTTTTCAAAATTCTTTTTTGTTTGAAAGGGTATGCTTTCAAGTTGGTCCCATTTAAATGTTATCGGTTAAGTAGTTTGATTGACGTCGGTTTTGTTTATATGATAGATTATTGACTGTGCGTGTGTGTGAGGATTTGTACAAACTATCACGTCTTTTTCACGTACAGGGAAGACAGAGCCCAGGTTTTTTAGACATAAAAGCCATATTTAGAATGTTAGTGGGCATTGGAAAACTCAAATACTGATGTCAAAGTGGAATGAAAATAGTGATGGGTTCCTAACCGCATCGCCTACTATTGATTCCTCTGATTTTCACCCATTCCCTTGATCGCGCGTGAAGAAAAACAACTGGTACATTTTAAGTTTTTTTCTATTCTTCCAGGCCATCGTGAAAGAGTGAGGATTTGTGACTGTAATAGCCCGAACATATTTACTAATTTGCGGGACCAAAACGATGGTCAATCAGTTGTTGTGACGAATATAAGTAGCTGAAGTCACCATCGAATAATAACTTTTGTTCCTTTACGATTTGTGTTTGATTCATCGTTAAATGGTGCTCTCGGTCCGAAATAGCAAATAATGTTTGAATTATTAGTCTTTTAAATTATTTTCAAATAATTTTATCAGAATACTTAATACCTTGTTAGCAACGATTCTTATCATCCTATTATTTAGTTGAAACTGCTCACTGAGTTATGAAATTTCCTATTACTTGTAGGTAGTTTGTATAATAGTTTGATAATAAATATGACTATAATAGACTAAGCTAAGAGAGCTCTATTGTTTATCTTATTATCTTTACCCGAAAACGTTACTCCCTTTTGATAGACACCTAATAAAGTAAAACGAAACGAAAATAGTTAAGCCTTATAATTATAAAATATTAAAAAATATTCAAAATGATTCTGAACTCCCAGGCAATATTTCATTAAGGGAATCAAAAGAAGAAAGGGTAAAAATAAAATAAAAAATAACTTCTTATAGAAATTTGATCAGATAATCAGTTAATTTGTATGAGAGGTCCAAATTTATTTGTTTCACTTTTAACGTTTTTTGACTGACTGGTAAGTTACGGGATTCTGATTCTGACATTAAAATATTGCTAGAGAGTTTAGAATAAACTTTATTTAATGATGAAAAATTGCGAAGTCATAGTCATAACAAAATATATAATTTCTATGTAAACAACCTTTTTACAGATGGCATTTTTCTTCGGACAGTTCAGAAACATGATAATAATTTCCTAACTGCCATCCGAAATATCTTTCAATTAGCAAAACATACTCGATCTTAATTGGGCGGATTCTGTTCTTAATTAATTACATTGTTGAAATCCCTCATTTCTTCGGTTCATCTGCGTTTTTAATTTCGGTCTTGTTAATTAACACTGATTTATTCCGAACAAGTAGTTAGCTGCAGATAGTAAGAATAAAATCTTTTTTCAGTTAAACATAAATAAATAATAAATAAATAAATAAAAGTAACGAGTTTCAACTTAATTAGTCCAGAAGATTTGGAGCAAATCGGCTGTAATTGATGGATAGATACACGAGTGATTTTATAAGGGTTTCTTTTGTCATTCGGTCGTACGTAACCCTAAAACAGTAAGCTTATATATCCTGGACTAATGTATCGGGTACTTGATAAGACTTGCATTAGTTATACCTCTACATATGTATATTCATAAATACTTGTACTGGCTTATTCTACTAAACCCCAAAGACATTGTTCTCAAAACTGTAGAAATTGTTCTTAAAACTCTCTCTCTATATATATATAAAAGTCCATATATTATTTCCACATAACCCCAAAGTCACATAAATATTTTTCCACTATAACAAAGGTAATTGAATAGTATTAGAACGTTTTATCAATAAAATAATTTTTAAATCATAAAATATTACAGCTTCAGATTAAAACTCAAAACAGCAGTGCAGTGGAATTAATATATGGAATTTAATGTTTTCAAAACAGTTTAATAGAGCAAGCGCTACCTATTATGGGGTTAAATTAGGAATAAACATATAATTTTCAATTCTTTCTAAAAAACGTCTTGGAGTTGAAATGCAATTCTTTGAATAAACCAAATATAAACGTCTTGGGGTTAAAGTGGAACGATTTTTGGTGTTTAGTGGAATAAGCCCTCATACTGCCTACACAGTCGCTTTTAGCGGAATCGATTTCATGTAGTACTTTTTCAAAACCCTTTTATATGAATGTGAACTGCCTATATAAATACTTCAAACATTATATTCGCCAAAGTTATAGCATAAGTCTAAAACTTCGCAAAATCTTACAAAGTTCCTTATTAACTTTTGCCTAAACTTTTCTGGAAGATGTGTTGCTTGTTTTAAGAAATTTAATATATACAAGCGAAGTATGTGTAAAATATGTTTCTCTTTCGATCTTCGATAAGAAGTAGAGCCCAAAACAAACATTTTGCAGTAAAGTTGGTGTAAATATCCGGGAGTCACAAAGTAGCAAGTCAAACATAGGGTTCGCCTGGTTCCGGCGCACGTCCAACAGAGCACCTTCGTCATCATAACGTGCCCTTTTATTTTATGCTTTGATGTTATACCTTTTCTAATAATCAATAAGGTTCGGTGCGATTGTTTTTTTTTATGCAACACAGAGTGGATACAATATTGCTGTAATAAATCAAACCAGAAAATATTTAATAATTGTGTATAGTGAAATTATATCAACAGTCTAAAAACTTGTAATTGTCATTCAAAATTATTCATCAAATTTTCGTTAAAATCTCGTGACATACTATATCTACCGCGACTACGTATTTTAGCTACCAAGTTAAATTATGGGGTAATTGAAACTTGATATAACATTATATTTTTTACTGCCTGTTCAAGAAGCTTCTAAAATAGCGGATACTGCAAATAATATTTTCTAGAAAACGACTCAATAGACTTTAGTGATTTTTTGCATACCATCGTCATGAGTATGTGTTATGATTTGTTACGCAAATGTCGTCACCCACCGCCTTGTACTTATTTATGATAAACTAGCGACCCGCCTCAGCTTCGCATGGGTGCAATGTAGATACTAATATGGGATAATAAATTATACATATAAACCTCTTGAATCACTCTATTTATTGCTGAAAATTAACATTAAAATCCGTTGAGTAGTTTAAAAGATCTAAGGGAACAGACAGCGGAAGTGACTTCATCTATACTAATATTATAAAGCTGAAGAGTTTGTTTGATTGTTTGTTTGTTTGTTTGTTTGAACGTGCTAATCTTAGGAACTACTGGTTCAAATTGGAAAATTCTTTTTGTGTTGGTTAGTCTATTTATTGAGGAAGGCTTTAGGCTATAAAACACCACGCTGCGACCAATAGGAGCGAAGCATCAATAAAAAATGTTTCAAAAACGGGGAAAAGTTATTCATCTATACTTATTAATCATAATAACAGAAATAGCCGCGGACGAAGTCGCGGGCAACAGCTAGTGTAAAGATAAAGATAAAGTCATCAATGTCAAATATCTGGTGTTCTATATAAATCACAAGTATCTAGACTTACCTACTTGTTTTTAACGTAGAAACGGTAAACATACTTTGTTTTAGCGTAGATTATCCAACGAGAAAAAGATACTAGGAACAAATCATTAAATAAATAAATAAATATATACGGACAAATCACACAGACTGAGCTAGCCCCAAAGTAAGTTCGAGACTTGTGTTATGGGATACTAACTCAACGATACTATATTTTATAACAAATACATATATAGATACACATCCAAGACCCAGGTCAATCTGAAAAAGATCATTTTCCACCTTGACCTGGCCGGGGATCGAACCCGGTCACTCCGTGTCGCAGGCAGGCGTGTTGACCGCTGCGCCACAGAGCTAATCATTTGCTTTTAGTTCCGAAATAAACGTAATAAAGTAAATATACCAAATGAATTATATCTTAAGTCATTTGGTTTATTTCGGCTGCCCTACGCAGAAGTTAAGTATCTAAATTTTTTTGGAAAAATATTTTATTTAATTTTCAGCATAAGCTAATCAAAACGCATCTGCCAATATATTTACTTTTATGACGTTTATTTCGAAAATAAATCAAATGATTTGTTCCAAGTATCTACTTCTGGTTGGATAATTTATGCTAAAACGAAGTATGATTACCGTTTCTACGTTAAAAACAAGTAAGTCTAGATACTTGTAATTAATACACCACCAGATATTGGATATTGATGAGTGATAAGTTTAAAGCAAGTATCTTTTTGAGATACTTGCTATCACATAAAAGTTATGTTTTCACTGACGTTAGGGGCACGTTTTAAATGAAAGTAGTTTAATTTTCAGGGTCTATTTAATGTGAAAAGTTTGTTTGATAGTAATGAAATAGTACAATTACAAATTTACTATGATATTTAAAATTTAAGAATTTTAAACTAGATCAATATAAAAAATATGAAGAAAGTAACGTAGAATGTTAACAATATTTTGATAAATAATTCTACGCCAGCTAATTTCATTTTGACAAGCAAAAACAGTATTCAGTACTGTTTTTGCTTGTCAAAATGAAATTAGCCAATAACAGTATATATTTTTTACATACATTTTAATGTTTTTGGGGCTATAATATCACATTTAAATGATAAAAAATGTAAATTACGTTTTTTTGCTCTCCTGTAAAATTTGGTAAAAATTAGATAGGTACTTGGATTTGGCTTGTAGGGCAGCCGATTTGTTTCGCTTTCATGCGTCAATTATTGAACTGATCATCATAAACATTGCATTTTGAACACACATTAAAGGTGCAGAACAGGTGCTTTGACAAAAGGTAAAACGTTTAATAAAATTTATGACAATTGTAGTTTATTTTCTGTATTTATTTATAATATTCAGACTTTGAAGAAATCCCTTACAATCGGAGCTCACTGCTAACGGCGTTCGTAGTTCAGTGCTACGGCGTTCGTAGCAGAGTGCTACATTTCCTGCTACAAAATTTGCTTACTAATTTCCTTGTTGGATTTTTTGCGAGGCTTTAAGGCTTTTATGGAAAATGTATGGCAGTTCATTCGTGTTTATATATAACTTTATATATAATGTTTTTTTTTTGTGATGGAATAAGACATATACAATAACTAATAATCATTGCTGGGCATAGGCCTTTTATACGACATTTTTTACGGCCCTTAACTATTTTCATCCACTGTTTTCCACTCAGCCGAACAATGTTATCTGACCAGAGGGCTGGTTGTTTACCTACTGAATTTCGCTTCGCAATTTGACCTGTTGACGTCGGTAAACCGTCCTCATTTTCAGCTCACCAGAGCGGTGCGCTGAAAATGAGGATGGTTATATGGGCTATAGGGCTGAATATTCATTCATTCATTCAATATGAGCTGAGAATTATTGATGATGAAATAAAAATCATAAACGAAAACGAATAAATAAAATATATAACACGTTGCTGTTATTTTTTACGAGTGCAATATAAAAAACAACAGTAAGAAAGGCCGGGTAGATCGAGAGAGGTATCGCCTCACGGTAGATTGCCCACAAAACTACCAGTGTCCAGTTAAATATAAACATGAAAATGTTTTTATCCGTGCAAAACAGTAAACGTAGCCTAAATTGCTCAGCGTGAAAAAGTTGCGACGTATGTGTAGGGGCCGCCCCGCCAGCGCCAGCGTCAAGTCACGTCGAGTGGACGAGTGGAGCCGTGAAAAACGTAAAGATAAAGATTTTTTATTTGTCAAATATATGTTACAATGTGTTAAATAATATAATAATAAGGAATCAACATCTTTACCGTTAAGGTGTACAAAAATTGTATCAGATGAGCTATTGTTTAGTCCCACATAAAATAAACAATAAATAAATAATATTAAATTACAAAAACTTTAACATTAAACAACCTAAATTGAATAACATTTTGGCGCGCAATAAATATGCCGTGTTTAACACGCTCCTACAATATTGTATTTATTGTATTTGTATAATATTGTATTTTTGATGACGAGTTAAGTGAATAAATCTTAATGTTAATTTGTCTTAGTGAAAATAAATAAACTCATAAAAGAAATTTAATTAATTTATTGACATTTGATATTATTAGCACATGTTGAAATTGTAATTTTGTTGTGTATGCATCGTGATGAGCGAGGAATATATAAAAAATGAGTAACACATACGGTACGGTCATCAACTTAATTCAGTATGCAGGGCTGAAGTTTCATTACAATACCAATATTATTTCTGAACAAACCTTTATTAAAGTAGTGGCCTTGCATACCTGATTATGATGTTGACTGTACTAGCTTCTTTCGTTGCCAACCGACTATGCGCAATAAAATAGCAAACTGGTAGAAAATCCAGAGTAAATTTTCCGTTATTTAAAGCTACCTGGAATTTCAAATAGATGCAGAGCAGGCGAGTGTTTGAAACGATTTACTTATTCTAACCTCTATTCCACATATGAAATCCGTGAAAGCTTTCTAGAGCAACGCGCAACTGAATATTCCGCATGATCCTGTCACACTGCAGAGTTCTCCATTTGTGCATATTGACTGAAGTCCATTGCTATGCTAATATGCGTATTATATTAATATTTTTTTGGTTCTTTGTGGGGTAATAATTGCAACTAATTTACCGATATTAAAAATTCTTTCACCTGCTGTTAGTAACATTATAAAGAAATAACGGACGCAATAGCAAAGTCTAGTATTAAATACTATTATATTATCTACTTAAGTGGTTAATGGTGTAACCAAATAGTTGGACGCTCCTTTTTGCCTGACAAAACCAGATAAATAGGAGGCAACAAATCAAAAGATGTTGATAGTCGTCTGCTATTAGTGAAGTTTTACAGGAGAGATCCCAATATGATTATGATTATTTTATATATACTAACTAATCAGTGATTTGATTGGACAACCGTATCAATAAAATCAAATAAAAAATGTTCATTATAATACATAAATACATAGTATCACGTCTTTTCCCTTGCTGGTAGACAGAGCCTAGGTTTTTAAGACCTTATGGCCACATTTACCATGTTCGAGGGCGTGAGGATGGAAAACGGAATTAAACAGTAATGGGTTGCTAGCCGCATCGCCTATTGACATGACTCCGCACATTTTAGCCCAATCCCATTTCATTATAATGCAAAAAAAAAACATTTAAAGCTTGTAGTCACGTACTTAAACTACTGATTCCAAGACACGTTCATTCTAATGCTTGTCGTGACTGTGTTCGCTGCGAATAAGAATTTCCTGCGCTTCTTTCTATTTAGGTACCAGTACTCGAAAATAAATCTTGTTTTTAGTATCTTGTATGTAGTTAAATAATCTGGTCGTAATATAGTATCACGTATAACCGATGTAGATAATAGGTATCTACTAAGATACCTATTATCTACATCGGTTATACGCAGGCATGTAATGTACGGTTGATGAACCAAAAGGTATCGACCACAAAGACTGGAACCGTAATCTATTCGAAGATCACATATTTTTTGTAAGCTTTCTGCCCATCAATAGGTATCGTAATCTCTCTCCACTGATAAATACTCAATAGCGCTTTTATATTCTATATTTCTCTTTGTATTTATATATAGATTAATTTATTGAAATGTATCACGGAAGAGCAGCGACGTTCCCCTTTTAATGCCTAATTTTTTATTGCTTGTGTAGAAATAAAGAGATAAGTAGATATTGTTTTTTTGGAAACAAAAATTTTTTTTTATTTATTTCTTTTAAGTTATAACAAGGTATCGGTAAACATAACTGACAGATATATCTCACCTCAATACATCAAGGATTAAACATTAGTACTTTTCAGTTTTCATTTCTTTAATTTAACCTTTGGGTGTACTAAGAATAATAATAAATTAGAAAGAAGTTTATTAGTACATATCATATTACTTCCGAACTTCCAGCTTCGAAGAATCTCAGCTGAGTATACAACCTCAGATGAGATGATTGCTCAGATGAGAGATACAAACATAAATAAATATGATAGGAATGTTTATTTATAAATCATTAAGCCAATGAGCTAACAAACATACGCATTATTTTAAGTATTAAAAAAAAGCAATTATATTTTTTTTTTGCTTGATTGAAAAATACATTTGATCTCGTTGGTTTTTTTCCTAATCATTTTACGAATTCTGTATCTCCTCGATTAAAATAACGAACTGATCATTCTAATTTGAGAATCGGATCGGATGCCAACAGGGTACCACGTTTTCCAGAAGCATTTTCCGGAAAATAAGGCGCTAATCATTGGATGTCGGTGTGATAAATGTCTTCGCAGAGCGTTCCAAAATGAAGGATTGGCCCGGTGTTCCACGAATATTATTCATCGGACTGTGACAGGCTGGATTACGGAAATCTGTACGGATCAATAGAAAATACACGTTTGAATATATTTAATTTCATCGACACAGACAAAAAAACGGAAAAGGGGTGTAAGGGGACAGCCTGCCACCTTCGTGTCCCAAGTCAACCTCACCTGCACGCGGTGCACCCTGCTAAGCAACAGACGAGGTACTGGCCACCGAACTGATGGCGGTATAACCATCCTACAGGTCGAGTCTAAATACCCAGACCGGAGGCGGGCAGCAGCGCCGTCGGTGCGAGACTCGGCTCTGCGCTCACCAACCCGCCTGCCCAGCGTGGTGAGTATGGGCATAAACCCCCAAGATAAGTACGCCGCAGATACGGCCCCCAGTTCCCGGTAGCTCCACGGTTCCAAGCCACGGCAGCGGCCTTGATCTCGATGGGGCGGGGGGTGCGAAGAATCCCCGGGAGTCGAAAGATGGCTGCCACAACCTGACCTTGGCTACGTATAATGGGCGCAGTTTACGGTTGGACGAAAGCCTACAACAACTGGAAGTAGAACTGGAAAATATCAGGTGGCACGTTTTGGGGTTATCTGAAATCCGAAGACAGGGGGAGGACATGGCAACCCTAGAATCTGGCCACCTGTTCTACTTCCGAGAGGGTGACCAGCAGTCGCTGGGTGGCGTGGGCTTCCTTGTCAACAAAGTTCTCCGTGACAACGTGTTGGAGGTATCAAGTGTGTCGACCCGGGTAGCGTACCTTGTACTGAAACTGACCAAGAGGTATTCCCTCAAGGTTATACAGGTATATGCGCCGACATCGACACACGTGGATACAGAGGTCGAAGACGTATGAAGATATCGCAATGGCCATAAATAACACCACCAAGACCTACTTCACCGTTGTCATGGGAGACTTCAACGCCAAAGTGGGAGTGCGCGAATGCAACGAATTGCGTATCGGGCCACACGGAATTGGATTAAGGAACCAGAGGGGGCAAATGCTGGTCAACTTCCTGGATATGCAGGGGCTGTTCTGTATGAACACATTCTTTAAGAAGAAGCCCCATAGGAAGTGGACCTGGCAAAGCCCTGATGGTAAGACGAAGAATGAGATCGACTTCATCTTGACAGACAAGAAGTACATATTTAGGGATGTCTCTGTGGTCAATAGGTTTCATACCGGCAGTGACCACCGACTGGTAAGAGGCACCCTAAGTATTGACTTTAAAGTTGAGAGGAGTCGTATGGTGAGATCCGTTCTTCGTCCAACACTGATCCAGACCGTAAATGGTTCTGAAGCGTTCCAGCTGGAACTACGCAATCGCTTCGCTGCGCTGGAAACCACTGAAAATGTTGACAAGGACCTCGAAAGTGTGACCAAGGTACTTCGCGAAGTAGGAGTCAGGCACTTCAGGAGCAAGCGAGGTAGCCGAAAGCCTAAACTTTCGGCGGAGACTCTTGAACTGATGAAGATTCGACGTGAGATGCCAGAGGGAGCTTCGTCGGATACCCACCGTCTCAACAAAGAAATCCGCAAGTCGGTGAGACGTGACCTCCGAAGCTACAATACGAATCTCATAAGAGAGGCGATTGAGCAAAATCGAGGGTCAAAAGTCTTTGCTAAAAGACTGGGTAGGAGCCACCTGACGAAGCTCAAAACCTCGGAAGGCAAAACCGTCACGTCAGTTCCGGAGATCCTCGCCGAAGTTGAAGACTTCTATCAGAAGCTGTACTCCACGCATGCTCCAAAGCCTCCACCTGACGCGAACGACCCACGAGCCACACTGACGCGCCACTTTACCGACGATCTCCCAGAAGTGGATGAAGACGAAATCGGGAGGGCCCTCAAACAGCTTCAAAATGGGAAGGCTCCCGGCAAAGACGGAATTACCTCAGAGCTTCTCAAAGCAGGAGAAACTGCAGTGCTGAAAAAGCTAAAGGAGCTATTTAATTCCGTCATAGCCAATGGGACTACCCCAAGGGCGTGGAGTGAGAGCGTGGTAGCTATGTTTTTCAAGAAAGGAGACAAAACCCTCCTCAAAAACTATAGACCAATCGCGCTCTTAAGCCACATCTATAAGCTGTTTTCAAGAGTTCTCTCGAATCGTCTTGCCGCAAGATTTGACGCCATCCAGCCACCGGAACAGGCTGGGTTTCGAAAAGGCTTTAGCACCGTAGACCACATTCACACAGTAAGGCAGATTATACAGAAGTCGCAGGAGTATAATCAGCCGCTGTGCCTAGCATTTGTGGACTACGAGAAAGCCTTCGACTCCGTAGAAACCTGGGCTGTTCTGGAATCCTTGCAGCGATGACAAGTCGATTGAAGATATGTGGAGGTACTGAGAAGTTTATACAGATCAGCGTCGATGTCCGTCCAAGTACAGAACCACCAGACGACACCCATCCAGTTGCTCAGAGGGGTGAGACAGGGAGATGTCATCTCTTCGAAACTGTTCTCCAACGCACTGGAAGATGTCTTCAAAACTCTGGATTGGAACGGGCTGGGCATCAACATCAATGGCGTATATCTCAGTCACCTTCGCTTTGCCGACGACATAGTATCGATGGCACAATGTCGGTCGGTCTCCGGATGAACTTGGACAAGACCAAGGTCATGTTCAACGACTTTATCACGCCGGAGCCGATCTTGATCAATGATAATGCGCTTGAAGTTGTCCAAGAATATGTCTACCTCGGGCAGACATTGCAGCGAGGTAGAGACAACTTCGAGCGCGAAATCACAAGAAGAGTGCAGCTGGGCTGGGCAGCATTTGGGAAGCTACGTTATATCTTCTCGTCAACACTACCGCAGTGCCTAAAGAGCAGGGCGTTCAATCTGTGCGTCCTACCCGTCATGACATATGGAGCCGAGACGTGGAACATGACAGTCAGGCTGGCCCACCGACTACATGTCGCTCAGCGAGCTATGGAAAGATCAATGCTCGGTATTTCGTTGCGGGATAAAATACGTAACGAAATCATCCGCATTTGTCGCAGAACCGACGAGCGTTGGAGTAGACGGGTTCTTGAATGGAGACCACGTCTCGGCAAACGTAGTGTTGGACGCCCCCCTGCCAGATGGACCAATGACCTGAGGAAGGTCGCTGGTAGTGGCTGGATGAGGAAAGCGGGAGATCGTGCACTGTGGCGTGCCCTTGGGGAGGCCTACGTCCAGCAGTGGACTGCAATAGGCTGATTGATTGATTGATTGAGACAAAAAAACATTAAATAATATCTAATCAAACTTTTTTTATTTGACTAATTAAAAATACGGACCAATAACCGGTACGAGAATCATGCAAAAGTTCTTTCTCAAACTTTTATAAGAATGCTTGGGAATGCTCCAGAAATTAGAAATATTACTTTGCATATTTTTACCTAAATGAAATTCCCAAAAGAAAAGTGTTTATACTTCTTTTATTTTATTTTCATCTTTTGCACTCACTAAACAATTCACAATATCAAATTAGTGTTTTCTGGATAATATAAACAGTTGTTTACATCACACACCGTTTGGAACACGAGATATAAAAAGCCAACGCTGTTTTTGTGTTGTGATTGTTTTATTCAGATTCGTAACAGTTTGTGCTACACTCCCGTCTACCCTTTTCGAGTCTGCATACATATTTTAAATATACATACTCACATACGGTACGACGTAAATAAGGTTTTTTACTACTTATGAAAGCGGTATCACTTACGACAAGCACCACTCAACATTGATGACAAAAAATACAAAATGCATTGCTACTTCGTCGCGCATTCCACTTAGATGCAGCGTTGTAGAGCTGGAGAGTTGATTAATGATCCTGCACAGAAGTGTCGGAACAGTGTACAATAAACAGAGGCTATTATTTATAGCACTCATAAGACGCTGCAGATAGAGCTCGGAAAATTTGTGCAATAAATCAAGCGTTCGAGCTAGGTAGATAAGTATCGCCACAATCAATATATTCGAACATAACTGGAATCACACTCTGCACACATTAAAAAATATAAAAGACATCGAGTTGTGGATCATCATTTCGAGTCGGCACGGTCATACGACCACGCAGACCTTGGTGTCAGAGTTCTTCGGAACCGCCTCTCGGCCTCTGATGGCAGCCGGGATCAACGGCTTGACGTATCTTTCGAAGCCTGGAGTCATTTATCAGACAATCAGGTGATTCAAGCCTGCAATGTCTTAACCAAACTGGAAACAACTAAACAAAGTATGCTTTCCTTGGGAATCGAACCTACGACGCTTGGGTCTTCAGGCAAACGCCTTAACCACTGGACCACAGAGGTAGTTAGTGAGAGAGAGAGAAGTAGAGTTGTGGATGAAAAGAGATTAAGCAGATGCCCAAAAATCAAGTTCGGACGTACTGAAAAACCCCTACCAAAAAATTAAAACATATTTTCCTACTGACAGCTATATAGTGACACCAGTTTATCTAAATAACCAACTTTACTTAATTATGTAAAAATTAATAAACTTACACACTAACGATCAAATTTTGTGTGCCTGACTGCGCAGCATGGCGAACTTTGTAATAACATCTTGTTATTGTACCCATGTGTTAAAAAAAAACTATTTGAAGGAAAATTGAATTGAAATTTATTGATTCATAATATTATCTTCAGGTATTAACTTTCGTGTAACTCCTTAGTAGTTATAGTAAATCTTTATTCGTCCAAGAGTAAATCCTTGAGTAAATCAAATCAACCCCAAGCTTCCAAATTGCACCTTTTGATGCACTAACGAAGTTTGAGTGACAACTGAGGTAAAGTTCAACATGCTGGCCCGGCCGCGAACGTGACTTTACGCAAATTCAGATGAAGGCATCTCTCCAACACCAGCGTATCCCAACTGGTGGTAAATGAATATGATACGAATATTTTATTGACTTGTTTACACTATAGTAGTAACTGCTGTAGCAGTAAATTCAGGGCCTGTATACTAATGTTTGTTTATACTTACTATAATCGAGAGTTGTTCAATAACGATATCAGGTACGAGCAGTAAGTGGAATAAATAAATAAATATATACGGACCAATCACACAAATTGAACTAGCCCCAAAGTAGGTTCGAGAATTGTGTTATGGAGTATACAATATTTTATAGCAAATACATATATAGATAAACATCCAACACCCAGGCCAATCTGAAAAAGATCATTTTCCATCTTGACCTGACCGGTGATCGAAACCGGGTACCCTCGTGTCACAGGCTGGCGTGTTAACCACTGCGCCATGGAGCTCGCCAAGGGAATGTTAACTCCTTATAGGAGATGCAAAAATGTGGTAAAAACCGGCTCTAATCGTTTATAATACCTAAAATCGTAGCAAGTAACGTTTTTACTTTTACAATTACTCATAATAATAAGGAATAGACTATTCCTAATTATAGACAACGATAAATTGAGACTCTTGTACTACAGCAATAATCCAAAGTTTAACAATTGATGGATTTGTGCTAAACAAAAACTTGAACACGGGATTAATTGTTGGACACTTTATCTGCTCACTGTAGTCTGATACTCTTAATCAGAAAATAGCCACGGCTCTTAGGCGTAATTCGATGCTTTAAATTGTGACTAATTATCTTTGTCCTATCTTTAGCTAGTTTATTTAACATTCTTACAATATCCGTAGTCTATATGGTTTAAAAATGTTAACTAGGTATACGGTTAAATTACAGAGAGGGCCGTGCTCCTGTAGTGGAGACTAAAAAGGACCTGATGATGTTACGGTTAAATTTAGGTTTCAGTATTTGACCCACGATTAGATTTTGAAAATTGTGTCATAAAATATTATTATTTTGTTACAAAATACATCTATTTTTATTTGATATCGGCACGTTACGTTTGGCTGACTGCCCTTTCAAGATGGAACATACCAATTTTCAAAGGTGTAAAACAAAACAAAGAATGATGCTACCATATAAGCCCATTGGATTAATAGCAATCTATTTATAAATGTGGCCTAATTATGGAAATGTTTGGAGCCGTTCCCACAAACGCAATATTTAATAACAGCTGCTAAAAAAAGTTCTCCAAAACAATGTAAATTTTTCACTGATGTGCCTATTTTCGGTACAATTTTTCATAATACACAAAAAATATATTCCAGTGAAAAATAATAATAAAATTATTATGTGTAAGTCATATTTATTAATTCATCTATCAGTTCAGTTATTGTGTTAGAAGTTCAATCGTATTTTCCACTAGCTTAGGTACCCCCGCGACTTCGCTTCATCATCAGGTCTTTTTAGTCTCCACTACAGGAGCACGACCCTCTCTGCACCTAGAGCCATACTTGGCCAGAGCAGCCAGACGACTTCGCTTGACCCTCAGGAATTGTACGTTTTCCGGAACGAAAGCATACTATCCTTCTCTGTATTACAGACAACGTGTATCCAAAACTGTATTATGATGGGTACAGTGTCGTAAAAGTATTCCAATCAAACAAACGAATAAACAAATTAACTTAAGCATTTATAACATAAAATCTTTATTTAATTATAAGTAAACCATACAAACTAAAAATAAAACTAATAAGCTAACCTACCATAAAATTACATACAACTTAAAAATTCTTGCCCATGTGGCATGTTGGCAAGATTGTTAGCTGCATTCCCACGCTGGATAGCGATGCTTATCCTTTGTGCGAAAAAGCAGCCAGCCCTCTTGTCACGGGCGCGGAGATCAGGCGAGGAGCAATCTCTTTGTAGGGAGCTCTCGCACCAGGACCACATAGCATTAGTTAGTATTATTTTTTCATAACCTAAATTGAATAGGTAAATAAGTGTGCTCTCAAAATAATTTTAGTTTATGTAGTAACATTTAAATCACTCACTCAGTCAATGCTTCCGAACGACTTTCCCCAAGGAGCATAACTAGTGATATATTAGACAACCGTACAACCTACACATAACATGACACTAACAACGCATGATATTTCTGATAGAGAAAGTCCTTCAGTATCATACACAGAATGTGGACAAAACTTGCCCAAAAGAGGTATAGTATTCAAATATATTTGCCTTACCCTTTTCTATTTAGACACCTACATGTAGATAGGTAAACATGTGTTGTATTAAAAAATAATGTTGAATATTCATTTTGTTAGCATTGATTTATTTGTTGTGTAAATATTAACCTCGCCACAATCAGACAAGTAAACAGAGTTTCGCTTTCAAAGACCCGTTTATAAAAATTCTGTGGAATAGAAATATTTGTCGATGTGTATTTATCCTATTTATCTATCTTTATACCTACTCGTATTATAGTTTTCCGCTCTGGCTTCACACGGGTAGTAGGTATAGGTACCCATTACTCGACAGGATTAGTTCAGGTTATAGTTTATAAAATCAGCTTACTCATTTAGAAGATTGTATATCTTGGAGAAAAAAAACCCCTCTCACGTTATAAAAGGGGCAAACTGTAATTTTCTTTGGGAGGTTAAAGCTTAGTTATTGCTTCTCTTAAATTATCTTTTATTATTATCTTCGTGTTCTCTGTAACGAAGAATCATGATGTTTATGTAAAAAATAACAAGGATTCATTTTGGTATAGTCATAATGTCTTTATTATACAGAAATATAGCATAAATAAATATTAAACATTATTTGATTCTTTTCCTTCGGGTGATTTATGGCATCTGATTTGAAATACATAAGAAGACAGCGCGGCGCCTCGTGAGAATTTGTGATATCGGGGATCGAGCGAACACGACGTTACAAAAATATCAGCCTCTTCCACTTACAACATTTGTGTAAACCTGAAGTGTCCTACAGAAACTGGGTCGCTGCTTGAGGCGTTGATGCGATTCATGTCTATTTAAATTCCAAATGCGACGCGCAAGTGCAAGCAAGGTATGCGTTTGCAGTGCACCCTTGCTTTTATTGGATGTAGGTCAGATTGAATGTCGGTGCATATGAAAGACAGGCATGCCGTTGTGACAAAAGTGACTTACAACATCGATGAGCTGACTAAGTTTGAGTTTGATGCAAACGCGTAGCACGTCGGTAGTGTTGACGACCGGCCGCACGAGTTTGTTGTAGTTGGACAGGAGGTCGTCGTAGAGCCGCTTGGCGTCGGGGTTGCCGGCGGTGGCGGCGCGCAGCAGGCAGCAGGCCGCCAGCCACCAGACGAGCGCGGCCATCAGCTCGCGGGCTCGGCCATCGTTACGTAAGGCTCGGAGGCGGCGGGCCCGGGCGCGGCGCGGCGCTCACTGCCGCCCTGCGCGCCCGCCGACACCCCCGCGCGCGCCCTGCCCGCTATTCTGCCCGCCCTGCCTGCCAAAGAATCACCGCACCGCCCGACGCGCGACTCTTTTGTATTTGCAATCGTAGTTGCGGTAGCTTTAATTAACGCTATTTACATGTACCCATGAATTCCACATTCGGAGTGTAATTTAAGCTTTTTATTTAATTCTAATGTTCAACCTACTACCTAAATTGAAGGCATATAAATGTGGCCAATTTAAAACTTCAATTGTGGAAAGATTTCATGTTTTACTTTTAGTTTTTAAAAAGTATGTCCTTACTTACCTACATTTTGGCGATTGTAAGAGGTCGGGAATAATAGATGAAATTGTATTAGATTTCATTAGGTATTTATTTTAAAAAATGCCTGGAAATATAACATCTACACAAAAATCGAAAACGAAGATCTTCATAAACAATAAATCTAAAAGTAAGTCGGATAAATATGGACGAATAATGTTAGTACCGATTTTCATTTACTGCTTTTTGTATTCAATTACAAGTAACAGATGTTTGGAAACTACTTCAAATACATTAAGATATTTGTCTTCATATGCGTTTTTTTAAATACTAAATGTACTAAACCAAGTTTAAAAACTCAAAAAGTTAATAAACAGAAAGATTACAAATTCAGCACTCGTGGTGTATAAAGCACTCGTTCACGTATAAAGCTAAGCGGTATATAGAGGGTGTTGTGTTGCAAGTAGTACTCGTAATAGGGCCCCGCGGACGTGGCGCGGCGTAGCGTGGTGGTGGCGGTTGTGGCGGGTATCTGACGAGGCCCGTGCCCGCTCGCACCGAGCTATAAATATGCGAGTCGATAGCGCAATGCAAGGCCTGACCTCTTTGTTTACATTTGAGATTATTTAGTGTCTATGCCAATCTTAAATCACCATACCAGAGAATAACCAAGTAGGTTTCTGAGTCCGCAATATGAAAAAGTTGTTGTGTTTACCTTTTCCTTATCCATGCTAGTGTTCATTACACATAAAAATACAGTAAATATTGAATATACCTCGATGATTTGATTGTAAAAAGTTAGATATTTATAAAAGAGTAATTATTTTATTATTATATTTGTATCTCTTTTTGAGCCACGGGTGTTACCCCGAGCCTTTGAAAGACGTGTTACATAACATAATATATTTAAGGAATTTTTGGATGTTTTGCAAATGCCATGGTAAAGGATAGAAAGAAATTAGATTGTAAACGTAAACCATTTTTGGGACACGTAGAGTTGGAGAAGTTGATGTAATGTTGGTCTCCAGCCAGAACCCGTTCCTGGAAATACCAATGTATGTTATGCCCATGAACACGTCTGGGCCGGAGGAGAACCTATTGCATTTTAAAACAGAAACTAGTGGATAATGGTATTGTAATGTGGCTGGACTTGTGCTGGGTTTATTACCAAGGGTTGGACACCTGCCATAATCTGATAACTGACTACAATTGGCAGGTGGTGGCATGCCGCCCATTTATTTATTATTAAAACATACTTTTCGTAAAAAGAAAGACATAGTAGCAACCTTATATACTTACCTTACTAAACCACTTTTAAGACCAGTTGTTACTTCAACACAAGCCAGCCAGTGGGAAAATTTTACAGCCTCACTTTTTTTGTTGCCCTAAGCCGGTTTGGTTCAAAATCCCTGTAAAATAAATTGTAATTATTTATATGTGAATTACGGGTTACTCACGTACGAAGTCAGCTACAGGCCGACATGTTTCAATCACATCCGGAGGTCTTCCTCAGGGCGAATGTGAACCGAAACATGTCGGCCTATAGCTGACTTCGTACGTGAGTAACCCGTATTTCACATATAAATAATGTTATTATCTCGCGTTAGTTTTAATCAATAAATTGTAATAAGCTGTGTGGTTGGATACGATTCTCTTCAACCTACTACCAGATTTTAGCGCAATTTTAAAGGACTTCGTATTTAAACTAATGAAATCAAACGATACTCAGAAATCTTCATGAAGGTTGCTTGGCTTGTACCTTGTATTAAGTGTCGCCCCACTGCATCACCCGCAAGTAGTATTACTTACCTATTTAAATAAAAACGCACTTAACTCCCCGTTTCCTGACCAAAAAACATCGCATCACGATGACAATAGAAAGTCAACTCGGCAGGTAGTCTTTTTCAATTCCACGACCAAACAAAGACATTTAATCCAATGAAAAAGTCGTAACTCGCCATGTGTGTCATTATCAATAAACGTTTGTATGAGAAGCTTTGTTAACTCTCATACCGTTCAATTGAAAACATAATTTGAGCTGTGTGCAAACGTTTCCCCGAGGAGTATTACAGAACACAAGTGACCCGAGAGTTTTGCTGTTTAACAGCCTGTTAACGTTTGTTATTTATTTTTTCTCATGAATGCTCTCGTTGTTTTTTTATTAAAAAGGCATAAAAGCTATATTTTGCGAATAAATTACAAAACGTCAGCTTGGTTAACCCGTGCCTTTGTAACCTGAATATTGTACTTGATGTTATTTTTTATACCAAGAATAGCATAAATTAGCAAAACATTGAAAAATTCCAGGAGATCGTTGGAGCGATATTGGTATATCATTATCAGCTCTCTACGCCTCACCCTCCAAGCTTCACTATGCTAAGCCTCCTTTGGTCTACGCCATTCTTCTCTATCTTGAGCCATTGAAATCCAGTTCTTTCCAACAATTTGCCTCATGTTGTCAACTCACCTTGCTACCGGACGTCCAACACTACATTTCCCATTTCTGGGATATCACTCGGTGACAGCTTTACTCCACCTACCATCTTTCTAGCCAAGTGTCCTGCTCAGTTCCATTTTAGAGTTGCAATCCTTGAGAGCACGTCGGGAACTTTCATTCGACGTCGAATCTGTGTTGTAAACTCGGCCTTGCAATCTGATGCCGAGCATGAGTCGGGATCAAATTGCAAGGATATAGTTAGTATTCATATTATGACGCAATTGTTCAAAATAATCAGACATATAAAATACATGCCTCATCCCTAATTTAACCAATATAGATTTTAAGAGTTGTAAAAAACTCGGCAAAAGGGTCTCCCGTTACCGGACCCTTTCATTGACTTGTTCTTCAAAATCGATCAAAAGACACGAAAACCGTCTTAAACGCGCATTAGTTTTTTACTACCAACGTTTGCTTCCTTTAAAAATATTTAATAGGGTATTGGTGATGTATTGCTAAAAAGAAGATATGTGCATTTTATACTGAAGGTATCAGTGGCGGAGCTGTACTTAGTACTAATTGCTACTATACTATAGTATTGGTAACTTCAGTGCAAAAAAGTCGTTAGGAATCGATTTTTAACAGGCTACAAGGAGATAGGGAGGGATTCTTCCATGCTGGTCTGGGAGAAAAGAAAAAACGTAGAATTTGTCAGCTGCTTCTCATCCCGCGCAGATCGTAAAAGCCGATCGAGGGATTGGGCTAAAATCTGCTAGAATCATGTCAATAGGCAATGCGGCTAGTAACCCATCTCTATTTGATTCCGTTTTCCATCTACCCGCCCGCCAACATGCTAAATGTGGCCATGAGGTCTTGTAGACCTAGCCTCTGTCTACCCCGCAAGGGAAAACGACGTCATACTATGTATGTACAAGGAGGTAATGACGATGAAAATTTATTAGGGCACAATACAATTTAGTTTTTAAGCCGTTCCAATTAGGAGATTAAATTTTTAAGAAAAACATAAGTAGGTGCAAAGTTTTTTTTACATGATCGTTTCAGCCGCAAATAGTTCACTGCTCTTCTAAGGATTTGCAAAATTACCGGTAAGGAAGCGGCCTGCATCCAGCGTTTCCCTGCGACCTTGGTCAAGTCGTCTAGCTATCTAGTCGATGGGTGTCCGACAAGAGTCCGATGACGCTGCGTTTGCTGGTACGGTCGCCTTTCGAGAACGTTTTTATCCCATCGGCCATCGACTCTGCGGGCTAATTTTTTTACAAAATAAAACAATTTTTATTACAAGAATTATAGAAATCAATTATTTGGCCAGGAAAATGTCTTTTCATATTTGGTTACATTACGGATCGAATTTTATCATCGATATCTTAATACCCGGATAGAACTCTTTCTATGAATGCAATACGAGTAGCCGTAAAAGCATTGCAATGATTTCGGAGCCTGCGTCGAAAATTTCCCTTTTTAGGGTTCCGTACTCAAAGGGTAAAAACGTGATAGCCGTGTGGTATCCGGCAGAGTAGAATAGGACTTCTCCAAGTCTTCCCGTGGATGTCCTTGAAGGCGACTTAGGAAATACAAGGTAAACAAAGCTTATAAACATCTGTGAGACCTCTCCAACCCGTCTAGCCAGCGTGGAGAGTGTAAGCCAAGACCTCTGGTTGCTCTGGCCAAGTATGGCTCTAGTAGTACAGAGAGGGTCGTGCTTCTGTAGTGGAGACTAAAAAGGACCTGATGATGATGATGATGATGATAAGGACAACAGGTAGACGCTTGTAATACTCACAGAATATTTTGTAATTATGCACTTTAAATATAAATAATTAAGTAAAAATTAAATTAATATTAAAGGGACCATACAACAGACATGATTTTTTGCCGTTTTTATAGATAACGGTACGGAACCCGTGCGCGAGTCCGACTCGCACTGGCCGGTTTTTTATTATTTATACCTAAAATTAAAACTTGAATGTTCAAATCTTATTTTAATAAAACCAGAATACGTTTTTTTATGATACAAATATTCGCAGATCGAGTAATACCGCAGATCAGAACGGAAAATCCCGTCGGATGTTTAGGAATTATGATATCTGAGATATTACGTCCGCGTGCAGATATAATCCAATTTTCATCTAATAGGGATCTCGGAGCTATAGCAGCATGAATAGCAAACCCAGATCACGGAGCAAACAACTCAGCAAGCGCGCAACATAAATCCTTTTAAATTCTTTATTTAATGCTCCGTTGTCGTTTTCGAGAAAACTTCAATACTCGCTTATATATCTAAGAAGTAGTATTTTATGAAAACGGGAAATCTGTTTATAAATGACATGCCTGTTGCCAAGTTATCTCCATGTTTATGTAACAAAAGTTCTATTGAAATCGGGAAAGAGGAATAACCGTGTCGAAACCTCTTTATCAATATTCTAAATGCGAAAGTTACTCTGTATTTAACATTTTAAGGTTACTAACCACTCCAAACCAATTTCGATAAATTTTGTTATGAAAAAAGATGAGTACTTGGGGAAGAACATAGGCATCTTTGGTTGTTTTTTGTGTGTGTAAGTGGCTAGCACTGGTGTCAAGTGTGGATTTTTTAAGAGGCCTAAACGCATCTGACAGCCGTCCATGATGACAGCCTGGACCAACGGCTTAACGTGCCTTCTGAAGCACGGAGGAGCTTAAGATATTGTTATGCCACTCGCGGTCACCCATCCCAGTAGGGACTACGCCCAGGGTTGCTAAACCTGTACCCGTAAGCGATAATTTTGCCATCAAGCAAGGCCATCGGGCTCCACAATATGCGTTATACTTTTTACGAATTAAGTTCCCGAAGGAGCCCGAAACACCCTAATTTCATGCAAGTGAAACTGCTGTGGGTTTCTAGTTCTAGCATTTTTTCAAGTCTGGATTTTCCTTCCGTCCTTCTATCATCAGAAAGAGGGAAAGAAGGAATCAACAACTCTAGCCATTGACACAAGTGTTTGTAAATGCTTTATCCGAACGGTAAAAAATCAGCAAGAAGTAGAGCAAAGATTTGCCAAGATCTTATAATTATATTTATCAATGGTATTTTACATTTAAATGAAAGGGTAGTAAGTGGTTACGCTTTTCTTTTAAATTTTCTATAAACAATCCGTGCGCCCTCCGATAACTCAGCCGGTAATTTATCAAAGCCCGGCGCCGTCGCCGTCACAGTCATCCTCTAACAATACATTGTGCTATTGCCTGCTGAACCATTACATATGAATATATTTATTTTTCCATTACTTAGTGTATATTATTTTATGATGCAGCCAAATAAGTAAATATATTTATTTTTTATTTGACGGTATTCGATAAAATCTGGATCTGTGAACGGAATACCTCCTGCATTCTTTAACGAAACCCCTGCACCAGCGGTATGTACGAGTGACAGATCTATTCTACCAGTTCAAAAATAACTGAGCTCCAGTGCGACAAGGAGGGATGCGTAAAAGTAGAGCGGAGAAAAAAGGAGCCCACTAGACGCAACTATCACGGTATATCGCCGGGACCGAACTAGATGTTGCGTTGCGTCCCTTGGCCAATACGACGCAGCTGAACAGGATGTCGTAGACTACGTGCTAATAAGTTCAAGTTTACACTGAGGTTCGAACGGTTAGCATCTCGCCATAAATTGAGCTTCAGTTTGTCTGTGGTGAGAGTGCCGACCCACCATCTAGAGACTTTTATAAAGGCGGACTTCTGGCCACGAGGAGTCGTGTAAAGGAAGTTCCGAGGATGGCCGCGTGCTGATACCCAGCACCTCACATTACCGATAATACGTGAAAACCAGTTTTTAAGATATTTATATATTTTCAATTGGATGTTAGTCTGTAAGGTTTATATCTTTGGACCTGTGTAATATTTTACTTGTTGCCTAATAGGTGTACTAGGTGAGTAAATACTCATACTAAAATTTAATTAATGACTTTAGTAGAACTACGGTAGGTAGATAAACTTTAAAAACATATTTTATGTAGAAAACAAATTGCTCTTAGACACAAGTATTGTTACACAGCCCAGAAAGAATTTTCGTTGGACGTTAAGTAAGGCGACGGGAAAATTGTCGGTATTATTTTCCCTGAATTACGGCTTAGCGGCTAAGGCGGCCGTTCTTGCGAATATCTTTCCAACAAATTATTCAATTCGCTCCCAGGCACATTTTTTTCACACCGGCTGTTAAGTAGAGTTCTCTTCCTGTGGATTTTTGTCGAATTTCAATTAGCGTTTTATAATAATTTAGTTCAATCCTTAAATCTGATACTGCAGCATTATTATTTTTTTTTTAAATGATAGTTATTTTACAGATCCTCGCGTTTGTTCTAATTCCGTAATAAAATTTTGACCAGTAACGTAATTCCATGATATATATTCAAAACTGATTATTGACCTTATTATAAAAAAGAAAGGACTTAGGGATCGGATATTCCAATGGATATTTACCTAAAGTTTACAATTATGGAAAGCACTTTTTTTATTGAAGAAAGTGCTTTCCATAACGGGTCCTAGTCCTTTTCCGTTGTTTTGCTTTAACGGAATTGGGTTACGTTGCGTTACGCCGGTTTTACTATCAGTGACTTTTAACGAAGCAAAAACACCCTCACTAGGTTATAACAGTGTGCAATCGGGCCTTATAAAAGTCAGGCAATACACTTATATTCCCTTATACTTTAGAAGTGTGAGCGTAAAATGGCACATTATACCTGAATACTGGGGTTTTATTTATGATAAATATATTCGAAGAAGCCGCTGCAGTAATATGTGAGCCCAAAATTAACTTTAGGTAAATATATGCACTAGAATATCCGATCTCTTAAATCGATAGAATTTGATCAAACTGAAAGGATTTTCGTAAATATATAATATATTGTTTGTTGTAATGTTTCAATGCCATCAAAATAAAAATCACATATCAACTTGAGTTGGTAACTTATAGGTATTATTATAATATTCGCACATGCTTATTTAGTATTGTTATATGAGGAAAAAATAGCAAATAATGTCTCTACTTCTTCTTTATTAATGAAAAGGTAGGTATACTATATTAATAAAGAAAGATGGCGAATGTTATGACGTGCGAGCTAAAAAAAGGTTTGAATACCTTACTATGACTTCTAAAAATGAAAGCACTTCGATCGAAAGCAATTACAAATATTTATATGATAAACAGTCGTGTTTCTTGACTAACTTGTTTGCTTTTGCATAGAGAATAGATACCTACTTCTTTATGCAAAAGCAAACAAGTTAGTCAAAAAACACGACTGTACCTATTAAACAAAAACATTTCTTCTTCTACAATTGGGTATAAACCTTGTGGAAAATAAACAAAATTCTACCTCACACATTATTGAAGTTTCACTAATATACCAAAAACTTCAAAAATCTTAGGTCTGTGCTATTACCAAATAATATAACAACCGTAACATATATTAAAACCGATAGAAAAATATTCAAGATATCAGTCGGGAAGCAAGTTAAATTAAAAAGAGAAATACCGGCCAAGTGCGGGTCGGACTCGCGCACGAAGGGTTCCGTACCGTAAGCTATTAAAACGGCAAAAAAACATGTCTGTTGTATATATAAAAAAAAATATTAAAGGGCTCCTTCAATATATTTTTTAAGTGAAACTATTACTTAATATTCTGTAAATATTTCAAGCGTCTACCTGTTGCCATTATCAATATCAAGCAAAAACAAGTAAAAAATCACGTTTGTTGTATGGGAGTTCACTTAAATATTTATTTTATTCTATTTTTTTAGTATTTGTTGTTATAGCGGCAACAGAAATACATAATCTGTGAAAATTTCAACTGTATAACTATCACGGTCTATGAGATACAGCCTAGTGACAGACGGACAGCGTAGCGATATTAATGGGGTCCCGTTTTTACCCTACGGGTACGGAACCCTAAAAACAATGAAATAACTGGAGTAAGCTTTAATAGGGTACCATTATTACAAATAACTTTGAAAAGAAGATTTGAGAACTCGACTGTAATAAAGAACTTTATTCTCATTCTTTGTTTTGCTAATCGAATAATAACTTTCCTGAGGGAATAAGAAAACGAGTTTCCAAAGTGGGAGAACTTGACAGAATTTGTTAAGATTATTGTAAAAGTTTAAAATTTACACTATGATTTAAATGTAGCAGATACGCTGGTGATTATTTCCTCGTGAAAATTAACAGCCTCCGTGGTCCAGTGGTTAAGGCGTTTGCCTGTTGACCCGGGGGTCGTGGGTTCGATTCCCACCGGAAGCATACTTTGTTTAGTTGTTTCCAGTTTGGTTAGGACATTGCAGGCTTGAATCACCTGATTGTCTGATAATAAAGATGATTCCGTGCTTCGGAAGGCACGTTAAGCCGGTGGTCCCGGCTGCCATCTGGTAGTCGTTAAAGGAACCACGTCAGAGGCCGAGAGGCGGTTCCGAAGAACTCTGACATCAGGGTGTGCATGGTCGATTGACCGTGTCACCTACTCGAAATGATGATGATGATTTCCTCGTGGCGCAAGATTTACTGTCTCGTCCTGTTACCTACGCATTTGTTAGGGGGCTAAAGTTCAAAAGCAGTAGACTAATGGTCTGCCAGTTAAGCTTGACAAATGACGCCGTATCAGATACCATCTATGTAACTTAATCAAATAATGCTCATATGAAGAATTTTAAAACTAAAACAGTATTTTAAACGAACGATATTAAGGCTTCTTAAGTAGGTATTCATTTATAACAAAAAAACATAAGTTCTGTTCGACTCCATCAATATTAAAATTAAACTTTTGCAAAACTATGTTAAGCTTGTATAAGCAATAAAAGTCAGGCCTAACATTGCTCATTTATCTAGTTAGTTTATCCTAAACTAACTTTCGACAATCTCGATTACTAATTATTTAGTATATTTTCATCAAATCTTATATAACTGCCTCCGTGGTCCATTGGTTAAGGCGTTCGCCTGTAGACCCGGGGGTCGTGGGTCCGATTCCCACGGGAAGCATACTTTGTTTAGTTGTTTCCAGTTTGGTTAGGACATGGCAGGCTTGAATCGCCTGATTGTCTGACAATAAAGATGATTCCGTGCTTCGGAAGGCACGCTAAGCCGTTGGTCCCGGCTGCCATCTGGTAGTCGTTAAAGGAATCACGTAAGAGGCTGAGAGGCAGTTCCCAAGAACTCTGACACCAGGCCGTGCATGGTCGATTGACCGTGACACCTACACGAAATGAATGAATGAATGATCAAATCTTATGTTAGTTGACAGGTGTTTTAATGCTGATTGAAGGCGCCGTCAATAAGTTAAACTAACATTACTTAACACCATCTCTTTCCATGCAGACCGAAAAAGCCAAGGAAATTATTAAAAAATCTAAGAAATCATACCGTTGGGTGTATATCGATTATTGCTAATTATAAATTAATCAAACGAAACTAATAACGCCTTATTCACAAGAGTTTATCATCCGACATAGTGTGACACAGTGCGATACTTCGTTGACAAATTATCATCTAATTAACATATTTTAACATCGACTCGTAAATACTGCATGTTAACTGCTACATGTATACAGATTATGACGATGCCAATGAATCAAGTGACCACCAATTACCGCCTCATTCACACGAGTTTAGCGTCCGACACATGCAAACACTCTGCTGACAAATGTAGTCTAATTAATATCACATGCTATATTTGGCAATAGCTGGTACAAAACTAGCTTAAGCCACGTATACTTAGTTTTTTGACCAATATTTCCGCGCGTTATTCGCATACGCGATTATCATTCTTTTCGACATGTACAACTACGTTGACTTCTTACTTCCGACAGCGCTACAACCTTTTACGGGTCTTGGCCTTTTGCACAAGTTTCTCTTTCCTCCAGTTTTTTTATTTGACCATATTTTTAGGTCTTCCAAAACGCAATCTAACCAAGATTCTCCTTGGTCTGTCTCTAGGCCGTTTCTGTTATTAAGTACGTTGACTACAGCAAGATTATAACTACGTAGTAAATAAATATTTTATCATGTAACCGATGAGAAAAATTGTGCATATCAATTATTCAGGTAATATCTATGAAGGGTGCATTAAAAGGGATAAAAAGGTTCTCGGCATGACATAAAAGTTCAAGGTACTCGTATTAATAGCATACTACTACTACATACTAATCACAGGGTTTAATTTTTTTTTTTGTATTTTTAGGGTTCCGTATCTCGGAAGGAAACAACGGAATCCTTATAGGATCTCTTGGTTGTCCGTCTGTCTGTCAAGACCCCTTTTCTTATGAACGCGTAGAGGTATTAAGCTGTAATTTATATCAATTACTTATGTCTACTCCTTAGAACTGTGAAAAAATTTACACGTCTAAGCCAACGCAATTTGCATATGGTTATGCCGCAAATTTTCGTGTTTTTTCGACATTCGCAAGGGAACCAAACCCTACAGAGTACTTCCCATGAACTCATACAGATAAAGGAAAAATTGCGAAAAGAATTAATTTTTTGTTACATCATATAATAAAAATAATTTGAATCTTATTTTATATAACGTACGGAACCCTACGTGCGCGAGTCCAACTCGCACTTGGCCGGTTTCTAATTTAACTCTCAGTTTTTTAAGTTCGAGTCAAGTGAGACGAAACATATCGTCTTTGGAAAATTTAACATAGTGCGGTCATCAAATATTGGTGTAAAAAAATGTACACTATAAAAGATCCATGTTGACTTGAAAACAACATAAAGGAAATCTGCTCAGTCGTATAGCATTATAAAAAAATGGATGGCCGAATTCAAACGTGATCGAGAAAGAATCGAAGATGACCCTCGCCGACCGTCGACGTCTACGAGGGGAAAACATCGGCAAAGTCCGTGATCTCATCTTAGAAAACCGCAGATTGACTATTAGGACTATTGCTAACACTTTGGTCATCTCCTATGAACAAACACTAAACATCATTGTGCGCGAACTTGGATTATCAAAGGTTTCTGCTAGGTAGGTTTCAGTTGAGCAAAAGCAAATTTTATTTTTCGCTACTGTTTTAAAATATTTAAGACTGCAAGATTTTGTTAATAGGTTTGTGACAATCTAGTGACAATGGATGAAAACTGGGACCATCGCTAGTCTTGTTTGTTCTCATATTAAATGCATATATACGCGCAGCATTAACACATTCCATTATTATTTTTAGGGTACCGTACCCAAAGGGTAAAAATGGAACCCTATTAAAAGTGGTGTCAAGATCACGAAAACCAAATAAAGATGGATATTTTAGCTTCACACCATTCAAAAAATGATTTTCGGTCCTTTTGGAAAAGTACCAATCGCTTGCAGTTTAAGCCTGGGCACCCCGTGAGCGTCGATGGTGTGAGTGAGCCGACGAGTATAGCTAATATGTTTGTTGACCGCTTTACAGTAAAATCACCCCTCGGGCCCGCACAATCGACATTCAATATTGAACCCAACGTGAAAAGGAAAGTTAACATGACTGTGAAGGAAATAAAAAGTGTAATAAATTCCATGTCTAGGGGTAAGTCACCTGGCCACGATGGGCTCAGTATTGAGCACTTAAAGTCTGCAGGACCGCATCTGCCCCGAGTCCTTTTCTTGTTGTACAACTATTGTTTGGCGCATAGTTACATGCCAGAGGAAATGATAAAAACGATAGTCATTCCTATAGTTAAAAATAAAACAGGCGATCTTTCAGATAAATATAATTATAGGCCGATATCACTTGCGACAGTAATTTCGAAAGTTTTTGATGGCGTGCTTAACACACAGCTAAATAGTTATGTGAAACTCCATGACAATCAGTTTGGTTTTAGGCCCAAATTGTCGACGGAAGGCGCTGTTCTGTGTGTTAAGCATGCTATTTCCTACTATACCAAGCGAAAAACTCCGGTCTTTGCGTGTTTCTTGGATCTGTCGCGGGCTTTTGACCTGGTTTCGTACGACCTCCTCTGGGATAAACTTGAGAAAGCTTACATACCTGTAGAAATAATAAACATCTTAAAGTACTGGTATAGGGGCCAGGTCGGTAGCGTACGATGGGAGGGGGGCCTCTCAAGATCGTACAGATTGGAGTGCGGGGTAAGGCAAGGGGGGCTGACCTCACCTACGCTCTTCAATTTGTACATTAATGATTTAATTTGTGAACTGAGTAGCACCAATATCGGGTGTTACATTGACAATACCTGTGTCAATAATATCAGTTACGCAGACGATTTGGTGTTGCTTAGTGCCTCTGTCTGTGGCCTTCGTAAATTGGTGAAAATATGTGAAGCATACGCCACCTCACATGGCCTAATATATAATGTGAAGAAGAGTAACGTTATGGTCTTTGAGGCCGGGAGTAAAAAAAAATATGACAATGCACCACCTGTCTATCTTAACAACAATATACTCCAGAGAGTCACTAAAATTAAATACCTGGGTCACATGTTGACTTCCGACCTAAGGGACGATGATGATATAGAGAGGGAGCGGAGGGCGTTGTCGGTGAGAGCGAACATGCTGGCTCGCAGGTTTGCACGTTGTTCGCGGGAGGTTAAGCTCACGCTTTTCAGAGCATTCTGTACATCGTTTTACACGTGCAGCCTGTGGGCTAGGTATACTCAGAAATCCTACAACGCCCTTCGTGTTCAGTATAACAATGCATTCAGGGTGCTGATGGGGCTGCCTCGCTTCTGTAGCGCGTCAGGGATGTTCGCAGAAGCACGCGTAGATTGCTTTTACGCTACAATGCGGAAGAGATGCGCGTCCCTGGTACGTCGGGTGCGGGACAGTGGCAACAGCATCCTGACTATGATCGCTAGTAGGCGAGATTGCGGTTATGTCAACCATTGCCGTGACACTTCAGCGGGAATGGTACGGCAGTGGGACGCTTAATGTTGTCACTAGGTTAAGAATTTTTACTAACACTAAGCATAAGTTATACTAACAATTTTGTGAGACTTGTTTCTTGATTAAATAATATTTCATTCATTCATTCATTCATTAATATCGCTCCTCTGGCCGTCTGTCTGTCTGTCTGTCACCAGGTTGTACCACATGAACCGTGATAATTAGACAGTTGAAATTTTCACAGTTGATGTATTTCTGTTTAAAATAGAATAAAATAAATATTTTAATGTGTTTATACATATTTTGCATTCACAATGCTAACGTCACCTACACAACTACCCGACTTTTTACAAGTGAGGTATTTGATTCAACTCATTTTACAATGAATTTAAAATCAACTAATTTTTTTTATTTTTTTTTTTATTGTATTTTATTATTTTTTTATTTTTATTTTGCATTCACAATGCTAACGTCACCTACACAACTACCCGACTTTTTACAAGTGAGGTATTTGATTCAACTCATTTTACAATGAATTTGAAATCAACTAATTTTTTTTTTTCTTATATGTAGGAAGCCATGCAATATTATTATGTGTTTATACATATTTTGCATTCACAATGCTATTTTGATATACTCTTATTAAGTTAAGAAATAAAATATGGTGAAAAAAATTTCAAGCGGGCGGGATAAGTCGTACATAGACTTAAGGTCGCAGGTTCAAATCCCGCCCGCTTGAAAAAATTTTCACCATATTTTATTTCTTAATTTAATAAGAGTAGATCAAAATAAGCCTTAATACGTATAAGGGGAATAAAATAAATATTTAAGGGCTCCCATACAACGTACCAGACTTTTTTGCTTGTTTTTGCTCGATATTGATAACGGCAACGGAATTCAAATATTCCTAGAATATTTAGTAATATACTCACTTTAAAATAAATTATTAAATAAAAACAAAATTAATATTAAAGGGAGCCCCCCTTTATATACACAGACATACACCAGACATGATTTTTTTGCCGTTTTTATAGATAACGGTACGGAACCCAACTTGCGCGAGTCCGACTCACACATGGCCGGTTTTTCTTTAATATTGCTAATCGACAGCTTTCTTTAAACTCATTGTAACGATATCAAACGATCATGGATTACCAAGCTGATTTAGATAAGAGATTAGCGTCTGATATACGTATGACACATTTAATCATCATTTATAAAGCTCAAGATATCAGAACCCTGTGCTGACAGTCGGGGTTGTCAGTGAAGTCAAACAGCTACTAATCACGGCCTTGTCCACAGATTATACTTCAAAATATGCACCCTTACTAATATAATAGAGGCGAAAGTTTGTGAGTACATACATAATGTATGTATAGATGTGTGGATGTCTGTTACTCTTTCAATGGCTGAACAAATTTTGACGAAATGTTAACCCTATGGTTAACCTATGCAAACCTACCACACCCATAAAAAGTACTGCTCCCGCGGGATCGACATTAACGTTAGCGGAGCTGCAGGCGACAGCTAGTAGGCGATAGCTAGATATATACCTATGCACGGTTAATGCTTGACATTTGTCTGCCCAGCTGTCCAGTTTTTCTTTTTTACAGGTGATCCTGGTTCGATACTCTCATAGATTTTTTTGGATTTATATTTATTTTTTTCGGATTTGTATCAAAATTTTATCCGTGAAAAGTATTACCTAACCTTACCTATAAATTATATATTATTTCATTACATCCCAAATTATTAAAAGGCTGGATGTATACTGATTATAATGATGTCAATTTAGTCGAGCTGCCACTTATTACCGCATCTCAATTACATATGAAGATAATTATCCGCGTCCACACATGCAAATACTACAACGAACAACAAATATAATCGGAGAGGAATAATATTTGAATTATCTTCCTCCGGATTAAGTTATTTTCACATAGACATAATGTTAATGAGTATTAAATGGATTATCAATAAAAAGAAGCACATTGAAGCTTAGTAATAGCAAAGACAATATAATATATAGGTATAATTTAAAGTAGGATACCATAAAATGAATATCAGATAAGCTTTATTACACAATACATTTCATAGGCAATATTGGCTCAATTTTAACTAATAACACTACAAAAGCCAACTTTGATCATAATAGATGAGAAATAACACAAATATAGATACCTTTACGTAACTAAAAAGATATATAATAACTACAAATAAAATTAGTAATCACGACCGAGCGGCTGACTCCTGTACCCACGCAATCATGTTTCATCTTCAAATCTTTATTTTTAAAAAAGATGCTGAGAGACGCAATTTTTTTTTAAAATCTATGAGTAGTGTCTATTATCATTCAGTTTATCAATGGAATCAAATTATAAATCCAAGTAATCCTATCCAATATAATATCCTTAAATTCAATAATTGTATACTTTATTCACATTAGCTAATACTACACTAAGTAATCATTACTGAAATAACACATTTATCATCAATTTAACCCAAGCTAGTTAACAGACCAATTACCCAATGCGCCAATTCAGTCAAATGACCACTAATTCTGTGCTTTATTCGTATACGAGATAAGCGTCCTTGTATTTGCTTGTTATTGGTTACAGTTAAACCTAATTTATTATTTGCTATATACTTACCAAATTATTAAAGCTAATTAATGTATTGATAAAGCAAATAACCATCTATCATTTTACTTTATGGTTATGACAGTATCAGTTAAGTGTCATTGAACACTTACATATGAAATTAGCTTTCGTCCGCAGCTCAGCTCGCGTCGATGTCGATCACTCGGGAACAGTACTTTTTCTCATGACAAAATATACCCTATGTCCTTCTCCGTACTCCAGACAACGGGTATGCAAAATTTCATGATGCTCGCTTCAGTAATTACGTTACGGCGTGAAAGTGTAATAAACAAACTCACTTTCGCATTTGTAATATTAGTATGTCTATGGATGTATGGTTTAGCGTCCAGTTCATGTTGACGCAATCAGCAAACTACGCTGAGTAATAATCACCTAAATAACACAGTTTAGCGTCAATTTATTTCATGCTACTTAACAGCCGGATTCGTGCTGATTGAAATACTGCACTTTATTCAAATACAAAATTAGCGTCCAATGTTGACATAAATACTACAGAGACTAATTATCGCCAAAATCCTATATAAGGACCAAACATCACATTTTACTATAAATTCAACCCATGCTAAATAATAACCGGCTTCGTCCCGACTCCCAATGTCAATGAAATCTCAAAAGAGATTATGCAACACTGTCAGTTATAAGTTTAAGTTTATTTCTTTTTGTATGAATAGAATATCTTAATATATATAAATCTCGTGTCACAATGTTTGTCCTCAATGGACTCCTAAACCACTTAACCGATTATAATAAAATTCGCACACCATGTGCAGTTCGATCCAACTTGAGAGATAGGATAGTTTTTAACTTATGGCGAAACGAAGTTCGCCGGGGCAGCTAGTAAAATATAAAAATTACGTCAAGCAGCCACAACTTCTGTACTTTACTGACATGCGGACTCGTGTGCCTACCTAATTGTAATAGCTTTTGTAAGCTATAACAATTGAATCATCCCAATAACACATTTCTTCATCAATTTATAATATTCCAAATTATCAGCTACTTTTCTTCTCATTGAGGTAATGCCAAATTGAGTAAAAAGAGCACTAGTCACACCGCGCTTCATATAAGATTATTATCCATGTCGCATGAAAACACTACGCTGTCTACTCATCACGTGAATTTTAATCATCTCTTGATCATTAACTATATTATATTATAAATAGAAGATATCTTTAAATAAAAAAATCAAGTTAATTTTTAATCTTAAACTAAAAAAAAATAATTAAGAGTATTAAATAAATACCTAACTAAATAAAACCAAAACTAAAATAAATAAAAATGTCCCGCAGGTCGTAATCATTATTAACTTACATAAATATACTATCGTAATATTGCTAGATAAGGCTGGCGTCATGCTGGTTCTTATTACCGCCTTCTTCATATACCTAAAGTCAAATATGAAGTTGGAGATACGAATTTCAAACCCAACGAAATAGTTCATTTTAATCTTTATTTTCCTTTATTATTTATTTGCCAAAAATAAGAGATGACAACGCTACCTTACCTCGTCGCGAGGGAATTATGCACTGAGGCCATTTGCACGCAGGGAGGAGACAGGTTATTTTAGGAAAGTTTAGACAAGGTGAATCGTCTTCCGTTCAGACCAGTCTTCGACCTGTTTGTTATCATTTGTATAGCTGATGAGCCCCTGTACAATTTGACTTTACAACCGGATCGGACCGGTCGAGGATTGGCCCCGATCACTACTCTTACGGTCGTAATAAAATATATAAATCCGTTCAATTCTGGCTAGTAAACTTCTGAAAAAGAGACTGACGAACACCAATAGAAAGTTCGTTAAATATGTATCGGTAAATGTATCCTCTCTTTCGTTATTAGTTGCGGACAGCTTTCTCAACTTCATTATCTGCCGGAAACGACTTTTCATTAGTTAGCCGGCAACTTCTATGATAACTGACGGTCTTCGGAAAAATGGGTACCTAATGTCAACAATCAATAGCTCAATTGGTTCGGTCGGCAGTTATCTTATCTTATACCTTTAAACGGGCAATTCTTGTATATTTATATGTGTATTAATTGATTTCTATGATCTCGGAAACGGCTCTAACGATTACGCTGAAATTCGGTATATGGGGGTTTTCGGGGGTAAACAATCGATCTAGATTAATTGGTCCAGCGGTGTAAGTCGCGGACGTTAAGAAACGAGTATTACGGGTTCGAAACCCGCTCGGTGACTTACTTTGTTTTTTTTATATGTTTAAGTTTATATATTATTTTTATTAATTTTTATTGTTTTTTGACAAGTTATATGTAGTTAATGTTTGATTTTACTTTTTAAGTTTATGTAGATTATCACGTAAGCAACACCAAATTACAATAAATAGTAATAACCGAGCAAAGTTCGGTCATCCGGGTACATGTACTTATTAGATATACTCACAGTGCCAAGTAGTATAGTGAATGATGATAACCACTGTATTTAGTTTTTTTTATTTATTTCAGGGATCAAGTTTAGTATATTTACCTAATTTTCAAATTAAAATACTATATATTTTCATCTGAGCGTTTCCCGTTCATCTATCCTCCGCCGCACAGCTGATGATGCAATCGGAAGTGCGTTGGAGCCCGGGTCCGCTATTGTGACAACATGAGTGTTGTGCTGTCATATGATTTCGCAAAGACGTCAAACCTCCTTGGCAAAATCATATATAACTTTTTACATATTATTTGATCACCTTGATGAAAAAAGGTATTGAATAGTTGTCGGATTTGTAACCATTTTTTCATTCACTTATGAAATATTTTTTTCTACATCTCTTTATATATCGAACAATTCCAGAAAGGATTATAACAAAACGGTATGTAGTCAACATTATAAATGTTAGTATATGCAAAATACACTACTCACCCTCGTCTTATTTAAAATTAATTACACGGAGCTAAAAGATTAATGATCATTTATTATTAAAGTCTACAAAGTCTTTCGTTTCGCGTTCATCCTTTAATCTCACAACTCCACTGGAGGCAGCTCCCTACGTCAATATAGGAGTAAGAACCAGATTTGAATATCTCGGGTTCGCATCAAAAGTTCCGACAAACAACACGGTCTTTAGGTCACGTTACACTTGGAAAACTCATCAAAACTTACTTAACAAGGCAGCAATGATCCTCCAACAGTTATAAATCTCTCAACTCGTATACACGAGCTTTCATAAACATGCTCGTTAATAGTTTGACATTTAGTAACTTAAATACCTTCATAAAAAAGGGTTTCTAAAATTAATTTAACTATGACAACAATACATTAGAAGCGTTTTACCTGAAATAAAACGCATATTAAATACTTACCTTATTTGAAACTGTACATATTGAGATAGGCCCTGTGTTTTCTGCTTTCTCTTTCTACCTATATAGTGCTGTCTCGCTCGCACGATCCTACCATCTCATCTCACCAGGCAGGGTGGATGGCCCTTGTGGGGGCGCCCGCCATCTTAGAATCATTGAGACGAAATATGTACCCAGGCAGGAATTGAAATCACAGTTTCAAATAAGGTAAGTATTTAATATGCGTTTTATTTCAGGTAAAACGCTTCTATTAAAGTACTTGACCGTTATTTGAAACTGTACATATTGAGACGTGTTTGTTATCGCCTGGGTGAGATGGACGCCAATGTAAGACGAATAAGATTAAATAATGATACGATTGTATCATTTGTAATCATTTCCACGGTAAAATGAATTTACCAAATATAATAATCTCAAATATTATATATTAATTGAGATGATATACAAGTGGGAAGTGCGAGTAAATAAGTTCTTATATGTTTTACAAAAAAAAAAAATATATGATAAGTTAATTCAAAAATAAATTTTTATAAATGCGATTCATATACATCACAAAGTATGCGTAAAGTAAAGAAAATGAAACAATTTGAATCACTTTTGTATCGAAAGTACACAATCAACTTATTGAAATAAACAACTAGTGATGTTTCTATTAACGGGAGTTGGTATGACCTGTTCCCTGTAAAATTTTCTAAATGTATCACCAGATTGCCAATTACCTCTTGATAAGATCGTCTATAGGTATATTTTACAATTTTCGTACCAATCAAAGTACGTGAAGCCGCAAGCATAATATGGCTGTGTGTCTACTTGCGGAAAATAAATAGTTTATGTGTAAGCTATATTTCAAGAGAAAAGGCATTTGCCTGTAGACCCGGGGTCGTGGTTTCGATTCCCACGGGAAGCATACTTTGTTTAGTTGCTTTCCGTTTGGTTAGGACATTGCATTGAAGGAAATAAAAAGTGTAATAAATTCCATGTCTAGGGGTAAGTCACCTGGCCACGATGGTCTCAGTATTGAGCACTTAAAGTCTGCAGGACCGCATCTGCCCCGAGTCCTTTTCTTGTTGTACAACTATTGTTTGGCGCATAGTTACATGCCAGAGGAAATGATAAAAACGATAGTCATTCCTATAGTTAAAAATAAAACAGGCGATCTTTCAGATAAATATAATTATAGGCCGATATCACTTGCGACAGTAATTTCGAAAGTTTTTGATGGCGTGCTTAACACACAGCTAAATAGTTATGTGAAACTCCATGACAATCAGTTTGGTTTTAGGCCCAAATTGTCGACGGAAGGCGCTGTTCTGTGTGTTAAGCATGCTATTTCCTACTATACCAAGCGAAAAACTCCGGTCTTTGCGTGTTTCTTGGATCTGTCGCGAAAGCTCACATACCTGTAGAAATAATAAACATCTTAAAGTACTGGTATAGGGGCCAGGTCGGTAGCGTACGATGGGAGAGGGGCCTCTCAAGATCGTACAGATTGGAGTGCGGGGTAAGGCAAGGGGGGCTGACCTCACCTACGCTCTTCAATTTGTACATTAATGATTTAATTTGTGAACTGAGTAGCACCAATATCGGGTGTTACATTGCCAATACCTGTGTCAATAATATCAGTTACGCAGACGATTTGGTGTTGCTTAGTGCCTCTGTCTGTGGCCTTCGTAAATTGGTGAAAATATGTGAAGCATACGCCACCTCACATGGCCTAATATATAATGTGAAGAAGAGTAACGTTATGGTCTTTGAGGCCGGGAGTAAAAAAAAATATGACAATGCACCACTAAAATTAAATACCTGGGTCACATGTTGACTTCCGACCTAAGGGACGATGATGATATAGAGAGGGAGCGGAGGGCGTTGTCGGTGAGAGCGAACATGCTGGCTCGCAGGTTTGCACGTTGTTCGCGGGAGGTTAAGCTCACGCTTTTCAGAGCATTCTGTACATCGCTTTACACGTGCAGCCTGTGGGCTAGGTATACTCAGAAATCCTACAACGCCCTTCGTGTTCAGTATAACAATGCATTCAGGGTGCTGATGGGGCTGCCTCGCTTCTGTAGCGCGTCAGGGATGTTCGCAGAAGCACGCGTAGATTGCTTTTACGCTACAATGCGGAAGAGATGCGCGTCCCTGGTACGTCGGGTGCGGGACAGTGGCAACAGCATCCTGACTATGATCGCTAGTAGGCGAGATTGCGGTTATGTCAACCATTGCCGTGACACTTCAGCGGGAATGGTACGGCAGTGGGACGCTTAATGTTTGTCACTAGGTTAAGAATTTTTACTAACACTAAGCATAAGTTATACTAACAATTTTGTGAGACTTGTTTCTTGATTAAATAATATTTCATTCATTCATTCATTCATTGCAGGCTTGAATCACCTCATTGTCTAATAATAAAGATGATTCTGTACTTCGTAAGGCATGTTAAGCCGGTGTTCCTGGCTACCACCTAGCAGTGTGTCCGAAGAACTCTTGATTCATCCGTCCGAAGAGTTCATGGTCGATTGACCATGACACCTAATCGTTTTTTTTTTTTTTTTGTTTAAGCAATACATATCAAACTATGCTTGACCAGTACATAAGAACTCAGTTGACCAGAAATTTCAGTACCACATAGTGTGAAAACTACTGATTTATGAAGCAAAATTGTACTAGGGGAAAGATTTTTCCTTTAAAAAATCAAGTTAATTTTTAATCACTAAAAAAAAATAATTAAGAGTATTAAATAAATACCTAACTAAATAAAACCAAAACTAAAATAAATAAAAATGTCCCGCAGGTCGTAATCATTATTAACTTACATAAATATACTATCGTAATATTGCTAGATAAGGCTGGCGTCATGCTGGTTCTTATTACCGCCTTCTTCATATACCTAAAGTCAAATATGAAGTTGGAGATACGAATTTCAAACCCAACGAAATAGTTCATTTTAATCTTTATTTTCCTTTATTATTTATTTGCCAAAAATAAGAGATGACAACGCTACCTTACCTCGTCGTGAGGGAATTATGCACTGAGGCCATTTGCACGCAGGGAGGAGACAGGTTATTTTAGGTAAGTTTAGACAAGGTGAATCGTCTTCCGTTCAGACCAGTCTTCGACCTGTTCGTTATCATTTGTATAGCTGATGAGCCCCTGTACAATTTGACTTTACAACCGGATCGGACCGGTCGAGGATTGGCCCCGATCACTACTCTTACGGTCGTAATAAAATATATAAATCCGTTCAATTCTGGCTAGTAAACTTCTGAAAAAGAGACTGACGAACACCAATAGAAAGTTCGTTAAATATGTATCGGTAAATGTATCCTCTCTTTCGTTATTAGTTGCGGACAGCTTTCTCAACTTCATTATCTGCCGGAAACGACTTTTCATTAGTTAGCCGGCAACTTCTATGATAACTGACGGTCTTCGGAAAAATGGGTACCTAATGTCAACAATCAATAGCTCAATTGGTTCGGTCGGCAGTTATCTTATCTTATACCTTTAAACGGGCAATTCTTGTATATTTATATGTGTATTAATTGATTTCTATGATCTCGGAAACGGCTCTAACGATTACGCTGAAATTCGGTATATGGGGGTTTTCGGGGGTAAACAATCGATCTAGATTAATCTTATGTTTGGGAAAACGCGTGTTTTCGAGTTTTCATGTGTTTTTGTTTCCACCCAGAATATAGTCGCTAATTTCGTCTCGCCGGCCACGGTCCATCTGGTCCAGCGGTGTAAGTCGCGGACGTTAAGAAACGAGTATTACGGGTTCGAAACCCGCTCGGTGACTTACTTTGTTTTTTTTATATGTTTAAGTTTATATATTATTTTTATTATTTTTTATTGTTTTTTGACAAGTTATATGTAGTTAATGTTTGATTTTACTTTTTAAGTTTATGTAGATTATCACGTAAGCAACACCAAATTACAATAAATAGTAATAACCGAGCAAAGTTCGGTCATCCGGGTACATGTACTTATTAGATATACTCACAGTGCCAAGTAGTATAGTGAATGATGATAACCACTGTATTTAGTTTTTTTTATTTATTTCAGGGATCAAGTTTAGTATATTTACCTAATTTTCAAATTAAAATACTATATATTTTCATCTGAGCGTTTCCCGTTCATCTATCCTCCGCCGCACAGCTGATGATGCAATCGGAAGTGCGTTGGAGCCCGGGTCCGCTATTGTGACAACATGAGTGTTGTGCTGTCATATGATTTCGCAAAGACGTCAAACCTCCTTGGCAAAATCATATATAACTTTTTACATATTATTTGATCACCTTGATAAAAAAAGGTATTGAATAGTTGTCGGATTTGTAACCATTTTTTCATTCACTTATGAAATATTTTTTTCTACATCTCTTTATATATCGAACAATTCCAGAAAGGATTATAACAAAACGGTATGTAGTCAACATTATAAATGTTAGTATATGCAAAATACACTACTCACCCTCGTCTTATTTAAAATTAATTACACGGAGCTAAAAGATTAATGATCATTTATTATTAAAGTCTACAAAGTCTTTCGTTTCGCGTTCATCCTTTAATCTCACAACTCCACTGGAGGCAGCTCCCTACGTCAATATAGGAGTAAGAACCAGATTTGAATATCTCGGGTTCGCATCAAAAGTTCCGACAAACAACACGGTCTTTAGGTCACGTTACACTTGGAAAACTCATCAAAACTTACTTAACAAGGCAGCAATGATCCTCCAACAGTTATAAATCTCTCAACTCGTATACACGAGCTTTCATAAACATGCTCGTTAATAGTTTGACATTTAGTAACTTAAATACCTTCATAAAAAAGGGTTTCTAAAATTAATTTAACTATGACAACAATACATTAGAAGCGTTTTACCTGAAATAAAACGCATATTAAATACTTACCTTATTTGAAACTGTACATATTGAGATAGGCCCTGTGTTTTCTGCTTTCTCTTTCTACCTATATAGTGCTGTCTCGCTCGCACGATCCCACCATCTCATCTCACCAGGCAGGGTGGGGCGCTTGTGGGGGCGCCCGCCATCTTAGAATCATTGAGACGAAATATGTACCCAGGCAGGAATTGAAATCACAGTTTCAAATAAGGTTAGTATTTAATATGCGTTTTATTTCAGGTAAAACGCTTCTATTAAAGTACTTGACCGTTATTTGAAACTGTACATATTGAGACGTGTTTGTTATCGCCTGGGTGAGATGGACGCCAATGTGAGACGAATAAGATTAAATAATGATACGATTGTATCATTTGTAATCATTTCCATGGTAAAATGAATTTACCAAATATAATAATCTCAAATATTATATAATAATTTAGATGATATACAAGTGGGAAGTGCGAGTAAATAAGTTCATATATGTTTTACAAAAAAAAAAAAAATATGATAAGTTAATTCAAAAATTAATTTTTATAAATGCGATTCATATACATCACAAAGTATGCGTAAAGTAAAGAAAATGAAACAATTTGAATCACTTTTGTATCGAAAGTACACAATCAACTTATTGAAATAAACAACTAGTGATGTTTCTATTAACGGGAGTTGGTATGACCTGTTCCCTGTAAAATTTTCTAAATGTATCACCAGATTGCTAATTACCTCTTGATAAGATCGTCTATAGGTATATTTTACAATTTTCGTACCAATCAAAGTACGTGAAGCCGAAAGCATAATATGGCTGTGTGTCTACTTGCGGAAAATAAATAGTTTATGTGTAAGCTATATTTCAAGAGAAAAGGCATTTGCCTGTAGACCCGGGGTCGTGGTTTCGATTCCCACGGGAAGCATACTTTGTTTAGTTGCTTTCCGTTTGGTTAGGACATTGCAGGCTTGAATCACCTCATTGTCTAATAATAAAGATGATTCTGTACTTCGTAAGGCACGTTAAGCCGGTGGTCCCGGCTACCACCTAGCAGTGTGTCCGAAGAACTCTTGATTCATCCGTCCGAAGAGTTCATGGTCGATTGACCATGACACCTAATCGTTTCTTTTTTTTTTTTAAGCAATACATATCAAACTGTGCTTGACCAGTACATAAGAACTCAGTTGACCAGAAATTTCAGTACCACATAGTGTGGAAACTACTGATTTATGAAGCAAAATTGTACTAAAGGAAAGATTTTTCCTTTAGGTGTAAGTCAGCTAAACATTTAGCCAGAATCGAGCCATCAGGATGAAATGGACTCTAATGCGATTTATTGCACCAAGATAGCCACCTACTCCAGACTACTTTATAAGTTTTCCTAGTAGAAGCTCTCCAGGAACTTAGGGCCTAACTGCGAGCTAATCTGCGAGTCATTCCAGGTTGTTAGGCTATCTGCCTTCCCCCACATTTCCATACTTCCAGGTTCATGTCCTGGAGTTTGAGTGGAGGCAGACCAAATGAAGTATCGATTAGATACTGGTGTAGGTTGTGGATTGTGAATCCAGCCGCTATCGCTCGGGACTCCAGTCTGCTTTCCAAAATGCTCGTTCCCATTGTGGGACTATTAGAAAGAATACATCTCGAGCCTGATTGGCTAATACCTTGGGTATCAGGTATGGGGAGGGAATACCCACGCTAGGTTGTAGTCCCAAGTCCGGGAGAATGCATCGTGATAAAAGGCTCGACTGAACATTCGGTCCAAGGAGACATAATTGCAAACAACTTGTGCGTTCTTTGAAGCAAACAGGTCCATGAGAGGAACACCGTATTTAAAAAAATAAATAATGCCGGTGCCGTTCTAGGAGTAGAAGGTAGCGAGACAGATGATCTGCATGCCAATTGTACTTGCCTCGAATATAACTAGCAGATATCTGAATCTGAGAGTGATCTAGCAATTTGATCAATTCTTGCTGTTATGTTCATCAGCATTGTCGACTTGGTCCTCCTTCGTTCCGCACGTGAGCAACTGCTGTCTTGTTGTTGCATTGTCACAACAGAGTGGACTGGCCCAAATTCTGATTTTGGGTTTCCAAGACCTTTAGAACTGCAAGGAGTTCTTCTTGGTTGCATTGCAATCCCTGTTCTTGGTTGTTACAATGACCCGAAAAAGACTGGTTGTCCAATTGAGAAAAAGTGAGACAGCCCACAAGACTTTGTAAGGTTTTCAGCTCGACTGCAACGTGATTGAAAATTTGCATTATTTTCGCAGAGAGAGTAATGCACTTCTCTTTGGGTAACGATTTCTTGTTGGTTCAAGTGTCCCAATTCACACCCAGGAATACTAGATTCTGCTGAGGGGTTGTGATTGACTTCTCCATATTCACTTGCCAACCCAGATACTAGTCTCTCTAGGAGGATGCGGACATGTGAACTGGGACCTGTCGGTCTTGGTCTTGGACCAGCAGGAAATCGTCCAAATCCTAACTAATATCATAAACGTGAAAGTGAGTTTGTTCGTTACGCTTTCACGTTGTAACTAATGAACTGATCATCATGAAATTTTGTATACACGTTATCTGGGGTACGACATATGGTACATTCCATTGGAATGGACGTATGGTATCCCGAGAAAAAGTACTGTTTCCGAGGGATCAACATTGATGCGAGCGGAGCCGCGGGCGAAAGCTAGTAGAATTTGTAAACAGAGTTCACTTAGGCTTTGCGCCACCCAGTTTGTAAGGGAGGTAAAGACTTTCGGTGCCGAGCTGAGGCCAAATGGCAGGCACGTCATTTCTAGTAGCTGGTTTTTATAAAGAAACCGCATAAACCTCATGTGAGAAGGTTGGACTCCAAGATGAAGATAGACTTGCGCTAGATCGATTTTGCATAGCCAGTCTCTCGGTTGCAAAAAATCTGGGATGCGTTGCTTTTATAAGACGAAACTTTTCAGTTATTACATAATCGTTCAGAGACGTGAGGTTGAAAATGGGACGGTGAGTGCCGTCGCCTTTCAGTATAAGGAACATAGTCGAAATAAAGCTTGGAGACGGTTTGACTACTTCTAAGACATGTTGCTATTTCATTTGTGACAACACGGTTGTAATGGCTTCTGATACAGAAGTCTAATTAGCTCGTCATTTACTTCTAGTTCCACAAACCCCGGTGTAGGATTATATATTTTTTGCGTGTTCGCGTAACTGACTTCGCACCATTCACTTTTATCAAAATGTTGCATGTCCTTTAAATACTCAACCAAAGTTTTGGGCACAGCAGGCTCCTTTAACTGTATAAATTTTGAAATTTAATTTTAAACACGTGTAACTGATTAGGGCGGACTATTATTGACATCATACAGTTCGCCACTAAATTGTCATGAACAACAGTCATTTTGTTTACACAATTTTGGCTGTTTCCCTCATAAAAGGTGACTTGCGCCTGCGATATTTGCCCCCCCCCCCCCCCCCCCCTTTCCTTTCTTTATATCTATTAATGTCGGAGGAACTAGAACTAGACGACGAACAATAACTACTTGTAAACTTGCTACTAGAAGTACTGCGCGACGTTTCCTCTACAACTGTTGTTCTCAACATAAGATGAGCCCGCTCGGGGGGAATTATTTTTATTACTGTCAACAGACTCCATATTGATTTATAAATCACACGCAACACTTTCACTTCACTTATCTGTGGAAAAAGTCGTGTTAAAACACGGTTCAGACGGTTAAGACAAACATTTTAATTAAAAAGGTAGAATTTAAAATAAATGGTAATAAATTCGAACGGAAACTCCGTTACTACTATATTAGTCACTACATGACATTGTAAATTTAGTAATTTAAGTAATAATTTTATAAAATGTTATCCGTAATTTTCCATGAGAAAGAAAAACGGTTAAATTAAAATGTAATTCATTTTACCAGAATATTACGCAGTCCTTAGCACGATCGTGCACCGCAGAAAACAGGACGCCAATGATTCTAAGATGGCGGGCGCCCCCACAAGGGCCCCCCACCCTGCCTGGTGAGATGAGATGGTGGGATCGTGCGAGCGAGACAGCACTATATAGGTAGAAAGAGAAAGCAGAAAACACAGGGCCTATCTCAATATGTACAGTTTCAAATAACGGTCAAGTACTTTAATATAGAGTTTATTGTTGTTTGTTGTCTATTAAGATAAATTACGTAAGTTAAAAAAAATTGGGTCTAAAAAACTAATAAGTATTTTTAGAATTTCTTACTCTTACTCCTCTTAGCAATTAAAAAATCATGCGGTATGAGCTACCGTATGATTTCCTAATTACTGTCATTAACCACTCATGTTATGAATCACCGCAGTACCAGTACTTATTCTGTGCCACTTACAATTTAAAGTGAGAATATGATGCTTAATTTACCAATTTTATAAACATCCACTTTTGTCTTAAATACCTACTAAGCAAAAGCTTCACGTTTGCACTTAAATACTACTACTTATTTACTATACACAGTAGTTCATTAAATAGTTGGCGGGTTTATCTAGCGTCTGACAATACGAAATTTCAAATCTCTGTTTCCCTTCAAATAATTAATTTCGAATGGGGGCAGCACTGGACCCCGAAAATTCATCATCATCATCATCAGGTCCTTTTTAGGTCCTTCCCTCTCTGTACTACTAGGGCCATTCTTGGCCAGAGCAGCCAGAGGACTTGGCCTACACTCTCCACGCTGGCCAGACGGGTTGGAGAGGTCTCTTAGATATTATAAGCTTTGTTTAGCTTGTATTTCCTAAGTCGCCTTCTACGACATCCACGGGAAGACTTGGAGTGGTCCTATTCTACTCTGCCGGATACCACACGGCGAAAATTCATGTATGGCCTTAATTACAACGGATGTCGCAAAATTTATACAAGATTTGAATTAAGTAGAAAATACCGTTTTCAAGAAATAATATTGATATGTTTTATTGAAACACTAGCTTACGACCGCGGCTCCACTCGCGTCAATGTGGATACCTCGGGAACAGGGAACAACTATGTACTTTTCCGTACTCCAGATATCGTGTATGCAAAATTTCATGATGATCTGTTAGCAGTTACGGCGTGAAAACATAACAAACAAACAAATTCACTTTCGCATTTATAATATTACTAGCTTTCGCCCGCGGCTCCGCCCGCGTCAATGTCGATCCCTCGGGAACAGTACTTTTTCCCGGGATAAAATGTACCCTATGTCCTTCTCTGTACCCCAGATAACGTGTATGCAAAATTCCATGATGATCGGTTCAGTAGTTACAACGTGAAAGCGTAACAAACAAACAAATAAACAAACAAACAAACTCACTTTCGCATTTATAATATTAGTTAGTATTGTAAGGATAGGATGAAGTATACCTATACGATACGGTCATTTTTATATATCATTTTATATAGGGTAATCTCTATGGCTTTGCTGGCACAAAAGCACTCTTTGTTGAATTTTTTTATGACCATTTGCAAAACCTTGGCAGAGTTTCGTTTGCAGGTTTTGGCATTTGGTTTTGTTAATCGATAAAATGGCCGCATTTTAGACATGGAACCACTGCACCACGGAGTTTTGAAAATCACGTGTGGGGTGATGTTCAGACACGTGATTTTCAAAAAGCAAATTTTGGCGAGCTCCTTGGTGCAGTGGTTAACACGCCAGCCTGCGACTCGCGAGTGGCCGGGTTCGATGTCCGGTCAGGTCATGATGGCAAACGATATTTTTCAGATGGATCTGGCTTCGATGGTTATCTATATATATGTATGTATCATAAAATATACTCGTAGAATTGTTGAGTTAGTATCCTACGACACAAGTTTACAACTTACCGTGGGACTGACTCAATTTGTGTGATATGTCTCTATATATTTATTTATATAAATGCATCAACACCAAAAACCATTAATTGTATCAACAATTTACAGCCACGCTTATGCAGAATGATTATGGTAAACTTTAACAAAATAGTATGGTCCAGCAAGCCTAAAATTTATACACTACTAGCTGCCCCGGCGAACTTCGTTTCGCCATAAGTTAAAAACTATCCTATCTCTCAAGTTGGATCGAACTGCACATGGTGTGCGAATTTTATTATAATCGGTTAAGTGGTTTAGGAGTCCATTGAGGACAAACATTGTGACACGAGATTTATATATATTAAGAAGATAATAATAACCCTTTTATTATACTTTTTTTAATAAAAAATATGAACCTCTTTTCTATTAAATTCCATTTTGAGACACCCCATACATTCATACATCAGGCTAAAAACATTTTTGATCAGTTCATCTGTTGTTATTGTAACACTCCTTTGTGCAATTTCGTTCAGCAGCTCAAGTTGATCCTCTCGCCATAAATAGGATAACTCCCGATAAATCGAATCGATGTCAGTTTGCGGAAATCCATATCCATCAATGCCTGTCGCATAGCTTCATTCATGTCACATTCACACAATATACGGAGGATGTCATTTACTCGGAAACACAATTATAATATCATTATAAACAAACAAAATCTTATTAATTGAGAAGCTATGCTGTTTTCATGTAATATTCCTCGGGATCTATCATTTGGCTTGCTTAGTAATTTCAATTCACTTTCTGACGTTGACGTTTCAACCATTAAATCCAACGTGGTCGCAACGAGACGGGAGTACTGCGGTGTCATCTTGTGGTAGTGGACGCAGTTTCACTAATAATTTTGATAATTTCACTACCCACAAAAAGTTTTGTATTTAGGCATTAGCCCTGGTACATTACATACTACACTAGCAGGGTTAGACTTTTTGTTCGACTTCAGATGACGCGATTTAAATTTGGCAATCACTGGATTCCATGCTGTTGATAATTTGTATCCGCCTTATCTATTGAAATTATGTTATGTAATTACTCTCATTTAATCGACCTGAATCTTTTCTTTGGGAAATACATTAAATGTAGAGTTATATTAACTTTTGAATTTATTTAGTCGTAAATCATTCTAATCAGTTAAATAAGGATACAATTTGATAACAATTTATCGCAATGTAACCCTTTAAAACCATCCTCTCTGCAATGTCGAGAACGGAAATAGCTCCATAGTGGAGATAAATCATAAAGTAAAGATATTATAGACATGCGACATTTTAATTACAGGCGCTATAATTTTACTACCGGTTTACTGCCTTTGTCAGTATATTACTCTGATATACTATTTAACGGAAGATAACTGAGTCTTTCACGATGCAAATACATTAAATAAATAAACACATGGGACAAATCACATGGATTGAGCTAGCCCCAAATTGTTTGTTAAGTTCATATCTATAGACCTAAAATCAAAGAGAATAAATTTCATGTAGTTATACAATAAATAAAATAATAAAAAGTCTTTATTTTATTCTCATTGTTTTTGTTTTCTTATATAATAGTGTCAGTCTTATGCCTAGGTCCATGGTTACTCTTCGGTTTTAGCAAGTGAGTTGTATTTTTATTTTACCAATTACATCATGTTGCAATTTGTTTCTAGTTTATTCATGTTGTTTATTAAAATCGAAAATATGTGATGAAAAAATTTCGCCACAGGCAGGATTTGAACCTACAACCTTCGACATCTAGCCCGTCGATGCTCTCAACCACTGAGCTGCCGTAGCTTCACATCTCCGCGGCGAATTTGTTCATCACATATTATAGGTACACGCATTCGAAGCATGCGTAATCTCCATTACTATTACCCACTATTTCGAAGTGTGGTATCCAACTTAATTCATATCAGATGAATTGAAAGTTGATTAAAGTGGAGAAAGCTTTTCTTAATTAATTATATTAATAGCATTACAATGCTCGGTTTAATATTAAAACCGAAAATATGAGATAAAAAATATTTTTTCGTCACATATTTGTCATATATTGACGTCTTGTGCAATTGGTTAGTATTTTGAGTTTGGTCTCGTTCATTGACAGTCCAATTTTTCTGCTCTCTCTATCTAGTGAGTGGATCATAAATTCTAGGTATTGGCTCGTTTCTGCAAAAATTGCTCTATCGTCTGCAAATCTGAGATGGTTTAGATGTTGTTTACCTATTTTAATACCTTTATTGTGCCACTCTAGCTTCCTGAAAGTATGCTCCAACACAGCTATAAACAGTTGGTGACAACGGTCTGTAGTTTGCAATGTATCTAGGGTCTCCTTTTTTGTACAATAGTATTATGTCTGAGCATCGCCTTGGTTTTGGAACCTGATCCTCAATAATGACTCTATTGAATAGATTTGTCAGTTCACTAAGAGGTTGGCTCCCAGTTGAAGAATTTCTTTTTGGATGTCGTCTGGGCCCGGGCTCTTTTCATCTTTCAGTTTCTTAATGCCTTCCATAACTTCAGTTTCTTCTATACTAGAAATTTCTTTTTGACGTACTGCTTCGCATTCTTTTATGGCTTTTTGTGTTATTTTGGAAGTACAATCCGGCTTTTCGTAGAGGTCTTTATAAAACTTTGTTGCGCACTCTATGATTTCTTCTCTAGATTTTATATTTTTGTCTCCACACTTGAGGTTCTGTATCCAATTTCTATGTGTATTTAATTCTTTACAGTTTTTTTTTGTACTTTTATAGCATTTAAATTTTTTATCAATTATGTTTTTCCTATTTTGTTGATAGTCTTTTTTGATAGCTTTCGTAGTGGTTTTAAAGAGGTTACTTAGTTCCGTTTTAATTTCCTTAGTCTTAGCTGGTTGGTGCATTTAGCTCGCTTTTTCATTAGATGTAGATGTATTTTCTGAAAAAGTATTGTTTTTGATTGTTTTGTCCAAATGTTTTATTGTAAGGCTATCTTTTAAGCTCTGTTCTAATTTGTTATACATAGCTTGAATGTTGTCGCGATTATCGAGTTTAGAAAGATTTTCTTATAGGTTCCTTTTGTAGTTCTGAATCTCTTCCTCTGTTTCCGGTATTTTTGGTACCTTTGAGTAGTTTCTTCGACACTTTTTTCCGACAATTCCGTATGGAATTTCGTATGAAAGTTACATCGTACCATTACCATCCGATGATCTGATGGATGTTCAATTTTATTTAATACTTCTACGTTAATAATATTTTTTGGTTCGTTGGTGATTATGTAGTCTATTTCATTTTTTGTATTTTTGTCGGGGCTAAGCCATGTCCGTTTACGATTATTTTTTTTTTTGAAAAACGAATTCATAATACAAAAATTGTGTTCGTATGCAAATTGAACTAGTTTTTCACCTCTGTCACTCCTTTCTCCTTATCCAAATTTGCCCAGGATTTTGCTCTCTTTACTCTAGGTATACAATACGTATCTATATTTAATCTCTTTGCAGAGAACGTATCAAAACGTTGAAGCAATATAGTAAATCTATTTCAGCGTAAGGAAAATTTGGTAACAAAACACCGTACTCAATTTTCAAGCAGTCTTGTTGAAGTGCCTTCAGATAATCCTTTTTATATTCTCTTTATTTTGTGGTAAGAGGTTCTCGCAAATCCCTTTAATCCAGCCGATCTGTTACTATCTATCAGAGAATACCATCTAGCTCATAAATAGATTAAGCTCAATATGGATAGAATTTATTGAGCAGATACATATTGATTTTACCCTTTCTTTAGCTTAATGTATTTTACTAGCTTTTGCCGCGACTTCGACCGCATATTACAGTTTTGGCTATTCTGAATTGGGTATAAGGTAGATTAGATAACGCCCACGCTTCCGTTAATGTAAATCCCGTAGAAACAGATTTTGGATCTGGATGAAAAGTACAAAACAATCTTCTTTTATTATGCGCACAGCTAAGGATTGGAATTCATTGCCTGCGTCTGTATTTCCGCGCGCATATAACCTGAATCTTTTAAAGTTAAAGTGAATAGGCTTCTTCTGGGTGAACTCGCTCGATCCTAGACCATATCTTTGCCTGGCCTAGATTATGGTCAAGAGTAAACTCATTTATTATAAAAAAAAAAAACAATTATACAAATTCACTTATACAATCATGCTTATATTATTTCGAATTATTTCCGACTAATTATCGCCCACAGTTCCACTAGCATTAATGTTATACCGATACCTCGAGAACAGTACTATTTTTCTAGGGGGGACAGGTATACCCCATGTCCACGTCATCTCTATACCAATTACAATTATTCATTTTTATATGTCTCTTACTGATTTACTGACTAACTTTCAATCTGATTTTTCCCGCGATGAAAGGCAGCCTATATCCTTCTCCGTATCCTTGACAATACGTATGCAAAATTTTAATGATGATCGGTTCATTAGATAAAGCGTGAAAGCCTTGGACGAAAGCGCAATAAATAAACAAACACACTTTCCATTCATAATACGAGTATAAGGGTTACAATGTTATCCTTAAATTTTATTAAAATTACATTAAAATCCATCCAGTAATTCCAATATGTTTTGCGTGATGGAGAGATAAACATCCTGTCCACGGCTCCGCTCGCGTTATTAAGCCACGAAAGCGTAACAAACAAACCAACGAATAAACTAAAGTCACTTTCGCACATAGATAATACAATACATATTTAGAAATTTAATTTAATTACGTACCTATAACAAGGTTTTCTTTGCAAAGCGACATAAAACACGACTAGGTACCCTGCTAAAAAAATGTAGTCTTTGTCATTTGGTACGGTTAAAGGATTCTAACTAGACGTCCCCAAATACTCCCGAACATAAGCTTGGTGACAGGTTGGTTGTGAAGGTAACTCTAGCCGGCCCTTCAATGTAAAATGTTTACCAATATTTTTACGTTCTAGGTTCATTAACATTATTTAGAGCATTTGATAGTTAGCTATCTAATGGTCTAGTTTGTTTTAGATTCCAGTGAATAGAACTTTTAAAATCTTAAAATTTATCAAAAAAGCGGGCTAAGTTGGACGGTTTCACGGTACTCTTGATCATTGAATATCGGCACCCTAGCATAGAACGCTGTAGTTTGCTACACAGTCTATTAAAATATGTAAGAAATACACTTTCGGAAAACGATTTTATATTCTTCTCTGCTCGCCACTTCATTAAATCATTGTATGTGTTTATGTATCTTTCTTTTGAGATTTCTGGGAAAAGATTCTCATATTTCAAAAGAAGTCTTTGATTGAATCTGGTGTCAAAATTTCAGAATCGCTTGAACTCATTTTTAATATTCAAATAAAAGATTATTACCAATTTTTTTTGAATTCCGTCACAGATACATAACATATTAGTATCCCGCCAATTTATGTCGACTTTTTAAATTTTAAATATGGAACTCACCGCGTAATTGTTTCGGCTTATTTCGCTCAAAGAATTTGGCGCTAAGTTGTAAGCACAGAAAAAGAATACAATTACATAGCCCTAGGACAGTCATTAAACTAACGATATTATAATTTACGTGATAATTAAGAATAAAAAAGGTGAGCAGCCGGAAAACCCCCGACAGGATCAAAGTTCCTTACGCGTTTTCATAAAATTCGCATGTTATTCAACTTACAACAAGCAACATTTTGTAAAACATTGATCCTGGAAAGGAATAAAATCAAGTAATATCGTTTGATTGAATATTTAGACAATCTTCAGGGTGCATTAATTAAATTTTTGCCAATTTTTGGTTAATACATCATAATGTATTTAAAAAAATTAAAGTTAGTTAGCTGAATAAATTGTGGCATCGCCGATTGAATACAAAATACGCCTATTAAAACGACCTAAAAGAGCATACGAATTTCCCATTTGGCTCTATATTTGCGGCTCCATCCCGCTGACGTAGGCTTCTAGCTGTGCCGCGCTGAATGTATTTCCGATGTTAGCTTAAATGCTTGTATTAATATACTATACTAATAACACTATGACGAACTACAAAATTGCAGCCAGCAATTACACACTCGCCCTATTTTCTTCCGATAACCCCGAAACTCCGCGTTGTTCAATTAAAGTTTAGACCAGCAGCGACAGTCTGTCTAGGTATACATTTTAATGCGCATTTCATGTTCACATTAGTTTATTTTTACAGGACTGCAAAAATAAATATGTACCCTAAAATCCCAGCACACTCCCCAGGGAAATGTTTATACATTCACTTATATTTTTATTATTTAGTTTCGCATTTACTGATTACTTCTTCTTATTCTTTCGCCGGTAGAGTGATTTTCCCTGTCCTCGGCTAATTCACTGATTACGAACGATACATATTCGTGAATGGCTTAGAGACTGAAAGTGAACTATTTCAGTTAATAATGCTATTCGTATATTTGAATTCCTGGTATAATTACAACATCACTCATTGATTCAGCTGATTTGCTCGTATTTTCGGGTCCAATTAAAGTGCTAGTAAATTTGTAGTATATTGGTATTATGAAAGTAAATGTTTACACTGTTCTCGTTGACGGTAACCCTGAAAGTTTCATGGAATCATTTATGTCAAAGAGAGATCAAAAAGTGTAACATCGTAACTGTACCTAAGGAAGGAGGTAATCGTGTCCAATAAAGGCCGAGTTGCTCTAAAACTTGGGTTTCTTTGCAATATGTATTAAGTAAAACGATTGAATTATATGAAGGTAATATTAAATAAAACCTTAATGTGACAAGCTTTTATTATGAACGTATTCCAGTGCTTTCGTGGCAAATCAAACGAGCCTAAGAAATACATATATATTATCATGTCTGTATCCCTTTCGGGGTAGACAGAGCCTAATATGGTCATAAGAACCAAAGAACACGTTTAGCATGTGGTGGGCGTATAGGTTGGAAATGGAATCAAAATAGTGATGGGTAGCTAGCCGCATCGCATTTTAACGTGATTCCTTAGATTTTTGCCCATTCCCTCAGCCGGCTTTTACGGTCTGCGCATAAAGAGAAGCAGCTGGTACATTCTACGTTTTTTCTTTTCTTCCAGACTAACATGGAAGAATTAACAGCCTAAGGAATTGGTTTATCTTATTTTATTTTGGAGTTCCTATGGCCATCGTCAGAACAACACATCGGCTCCAAATATTGCAAAATTTCAGTTTATATTAGTCGAACGTCATAAAGTGGTTATAATTCTCAGAACAAGGCTTTGTTCTGCGTTAAAATTTAGCTTTCAACATTTGACAGACAAGCTGGTAAGTAAAATCTACTTGTAACATCATTTTAACAAAGTAGGTAAATATTGTAAAACCCATGAAGCTGTAGTATACCTTTTGGTAAAACCCTTGGAAAATAGCCCGTAATGGATGGACATTGAAAAATAAACTGCCATAAACAACTATAATAACAAATATTGACTGCCTTGTTTATAATGACTATTCAAATAGAAATGAGGGTTTCATAACCAGGGGTACTATTTTTGATCGCGTGCGGGACTCACTATACGAGCGTTTCCGAAAACCCTTATTTTATCTTGTGGAATGATGCGAATCAGATACTAAGTATTTATTTTAGCTTATGACAGACTCAATAAAAACATTATTTTTCATATAAAGTGAAAAAAGTTTTTCCTTTACAATGAAAAACCCTTCCTCCCTTCGTATGGAAATACACATAAATATTTTATTAAAGTGTATTTTTGGTTGTGTTGTGTCTAACAACGGTACAATGAATTTTGATATGTAGGAATTGTTGTGCCTTCGGTTCTCAACATATGAAACCGAATATCATTTCAGCTGTTGTAAAATATGATATAGGGCATAAAGAAAAACTAGATTCATTTTCAATTTACTTCAGGAAAAAGGAGGAAGTGAATTCGGTTGTATATTTTATTCTTTGTTAGTGTTTGTTACCCTGAAATCATAACATATATGACGATATATGAACTGATTTAAAAAATCTTTTTTGTTTGAAAGAGTATGCTTTAAAGTTAGTCCCATTTAAATTTCATCACAATCGGTTCTGTAGTTTGATTAAATTCGGTTTTTTATATGGAAGATTATGTGACTTGTAAGACGACGGTGACTTGTAGATCACCTTGCGTTCAGGTGACGCGCCGTTTCAAAAATAGCTCTCCAGTTCGCCTACAAACAGGCGGCGGAGGTGACGCAGCATCTAATGCTCGTTTTTCATTTCTCCAACGGATTTCCTTGAACACGAAATACGTTTCCTTAAATTTAGGTACAACGTTAGCAATATTTCATGTTCATTGTATTGCGGCGTTTGTGATTTGTCACGTTATTATGTGAATGGAGAAATACCAAACCTGCTCTTTAGAGCCCGTAGTCAACATATTAATGAATTTTGCTTGTGTGTGGTTTTTATTTTACGATGATATTTTGTTTGCACGTAATAGGTTGACACTTGAAATGTTCACAGAATGCGTTTATCTATTGCCGTTATAACAACAAATAAAATTAAAAACCAAAAAAGAAACCGGGGTTAAAAAGAAACGTATTTTTTCCGTCTTTCTTAATTCTATTAAATGTTGTCTTAATATTAATTAAGACAACATATTATATTATATTGAATCTCTTTAATTTATTCCTTTTTTACTAGGTGTCTTTTCATTTTTAATAATATACCTATACTTAAATAAGTATTTTATATCTTTGATTCATCAAAAATTGTGATGAAAAAGTATTTTTTTTAATAGTATTTTACAATTCAATCTAAAACCTAACCAAAAAAATAATTTAAGCTATTAAATTAGCTAAATAAATAAAAATACCAATTATTTCACCTTGAACTCTAAAATAAGTAAATCCTGCTTATAGTATTTCAGTAAATACTCTAGATTTGATTAGGTTATTCAACTCGAATAAGGAGCCCTTCTTTTAGACAGTTTAGTCTGTGGTTTGAGTCTATCACCATGAAGTTATACTCGTAGGTATACTTTATCTTCATGGCTATCGCGGACTTGAAGTGCTAAAGTTTGACGGCAGCATGCTTGCAGCAAGGGTCAATGTTGCAAATCTGACTCTACAATCGATTATAGAATTTAAATTGAGTTGGTTAACTAGTGAAAATCGAATATTCAATACTACTTACTACAAAAAGTGAAAATAGGTTACATTTGCTCCCTGTACCTATCGCTGTGTGAATCCTTAATTTCAACCAAACAAACAATTCATAGAAAATGTGACGTACCTACGCGGGTAGCTTAGTTGGGATAAATACTTAATATAAACTTGGCAAGAGATGTCCATTAAGTAAAAATAAATGATATTTTGATGAAATGATTGCTATCTTCTTCTTATAGGGAAAAAATGCTTTGCTTAATCAAAAAGTTTATAAACTACTCTGTAAACCTGCATTGCATGAACATTACATAGACAATGAGGAATCATAGTAAGGGGTAAGGGATTGGCAATAAACTGAACGCAATCTCGTAGGGCAAATCTCGAGGGCACTCCACTCGTTTTTGTCAAATCAAGAGCTATGCTCAGCCCACTCTGCTGTATTCATGGTATTTTTTGCCTTTCGTCCTGCTTGTTATTTACTCATAATGAATTCTTTTGTTTACTGTGCTTAGTCCTCGAATGCGGGTTTGTTAACCGTAATTAAGTTGTTAATGAAAAATATTATTTTCCCGTAAAAGGCAGGTACTCTAAACAAAGAGCAGCCCTCAGATCTTTGTTGGTGTATTAGTTAGCACAGGATAATATAAAGCAAAAATTGTTTTTATATTTTCATTCTGTTAGTGTATTTCGCAATTCATAATGCTCAAGCAATTTTAATGCACAAAGGTATAGAAAATGGATACATCCGTAAATGTATGTATCCATCTATTTTAACTATTTTGTAAATGTAATCCTAACTATCCTAACTAATATTATAAATGCGAAAGTGAAGAGTTTGTTTTTTTTTTTTTTTCATTTATTTCAGGCAATAGTATTGTACTTACAATTATGTACAATACCAGAGGCCCATATTATAAATACCTTACAGACTAACATACATAAAGTTCATAAAATAAATACCTTATAACTATCATAAATAATATATATCCTATCCTATATCACACGTAGTGCCGGCGACGTGTGACGCGCGGTGACGTCAGGCAGCCGACCTCGGAACCTCCGAAACACGACTCCCTGCGGCCAAAAGTCCTCCTTCATGAAGGTTGGCAGATGATGCGTCGGCACTCTCACCACATAAGAATTGAAGTTCGCTTTGTGGCGAGACTGCAAACGTTCAACCCTCAAGGTGAAGGTGGACTTCTTTCGGACGTAGTCCACGACCTCCTCTACCGTCGTGGACCAGTGCAGGCGGGACACGTACAGCTGGGTCGATGGTACGGCAGGACGCAGCGGAGAATCCGGTCCGGTCGGCGCGGTTCCGCAGTGGTTGCGGCTCGCGGGCTTCCTCTTCTTCCTTTCTTCCTTAATGAAGCCCTCTTCGTCGCGCTGGTTCCTCTCGGGACCCGGTGGTGGCAACGACTTGGTGGGAGCTAGCTTACGCCGTCTCCCTGTTTTCCCCTGTGCCGAAGGCCGCTTCGTGGTCTCGGCGGGGGTGGTGGCGGGCGCAGGCGCAGCGGCTGCCACGGCATAGGCACGTGGCGGCGGCGCACTCGGGCTCGACGTCACCAAGGCGGGTGCGGGGGAGCGGGCGGCGGGCTGTGTAGCGCGCACAACAACAGGCGGCGACGGCAAACTGCTGATGGAGACATTTTGCGCGCCACCTCGTCGCGTGTTTACGTTAGCGGTCTCAGGTGACCTACTTACCGAATCACCACTTTTCAAAGTTAATAATTCGGTACGTAACTCACCGATGGTGGATTCAGAGACCCCTAACCTAAACTGTACTTCGGCCAGGCTTGCTTTCAGGGCGGTGATGTCCTTTAGCAACCTGGTGACGTCGACGTGGTCAAATGTGACGGGAGGCAGCTTGTCCAGCCGCTTCGCCACGAATGTGGGCACGTCGTCCGGGTCAGTCACCTTCAGCAGGTTGATGACATCCTGCAGACTCCTCTCACCCCTTTCATCCCTTCTGCGGGACGGCATTCGATCAGCCATGCCGAGACTCCTGTACAGCAGCTCCTTGCCACTGCAAATCTCCTCTTCCTTGAAGTTAGACTTGCAGATCTGCAAGATGCTGATCTCGTCCATGGTGTCGATGGCGTGTTGGATGAACGCCAACAGTTCGTTCGCTATGAGTGTTTCGGAACTCATAGCGATATCAGGCAGCGGCTGAGCCGCGCAATTAGCGAATTAATATTCGTGACAGTGCAATGCGGCGGTACGCGACTGTTGCCGAGCGCGTATGTTACATGTGAAACCACCCTTACAATTGCTGATATCTCACGTCACGACGATTACTCAACGTATCGTAACATCGCCTGATCGCGGAGCACCTGCAGAGTCGCTGACGCAGCAACCCCGCCTCGATGCACCTGGGCCACCGCGGATTCGTCACTTTCTGATCTCACATCGATCGATTGTCACGCTAATCTATTTATAAGAAACTTTGTAATTTTTATTCCCTAATTAAATAAGTTATAAAAATCTTATATTTTTTTGCGCCCTCCGGCTTCAACCCTCGTAATTGGCGCAGTCGGCAGGATCGTCGGGATTAATAGATCATAGACATAGAGTCAGTGAAGTGCGCGACGGTCCAGAACCTACGTGGTTGCAGTCCAGAGGTGTATCCAGACATCGATACGGCAGAAGGATATAAGATGCATATGTGAGTACATCAGAATCTTTCTAGTGTTGCTCTCCTTTCTTATTAAGTTTTCCTTTAATTTTCCAAGATTTTCCATCCGCGGCAATCTCGGTTTCTTAGATTTAGTGTTAGTAATAGATCTATAGCGCTAGACTCAAATAGGAATTTGGATAGTATTCGTGAAACGGAAGAGTTAGATTCTAACGAGATGGCTCAACCTCTCGTAGACCATATCTATAAGGCCCTTAGGCTAGTTCCGGAGTTCGATGGGAACTCTAATGTGTTAACCCAGTTTGTGCACTTATGTGATCAGTTAGTTTCACAGTATATGTCAAATGATCCCGGACGTGAATTAACGAATCTTTCACTTATAAACGGCATTCTTAATAAGATTACTGGGCCCGCAGCCCGCACTATAAATTCCAATGGTATCCCCGAGACCTGGGAGGCTATACGTAGTACTCTTATTAATACATTCGCGGATCAACGCGATGAGACCTCGCTTTATAATGATCTTTCCCTTCTCACGCAAGGTTCAGGGACCCCACAGGAATTCTATGAGCAGTGTCAGAATCTATTTAGTATAATTATGACGTATGTCAGTTTGCATGAAACGATACCGAGTACCATTGAAGCTAAACGTAACTTATACAAAAAGTTAACCTTCAGTCGTACTTACGCGGTCTCCGCGACCCACTTGGCTCTCGGATTCGGTGCATGCGGCCTGACACAATCGAAAAGGCTTTAGAATATGTTCATAATGAGATGAACACCCTCTACATGCAGCAGCGCAATGAGCACCTGCCTCACCGGAAGTTGCAGTCTACGTCTTCATTTAATCAGCCTAAATTTTCTTTCAGCACCCCTAATGCGTTTACAGCCCCTAAAGATTTTAATTTCATGCCACCTAAACCATTTAATTTTAACATGCCTGGTCAAATGAAACCTTTTAGTATGCCCGGATTACCTGGCCCATCTAAGCCATTTCCTATGCAAAGGCCTATGCCTCTATGGAGACCGCAAACGTCATTCCATAACGGTCCTACCCGTACTCAACAGATGTTTGCGGCTCCTCCGCCAAATTATAGACCCCAAAGTAACGTTTTTAGGATGCCTCATTTCCAACCCCGTAGTAACTCGAACGCTCCGCAACCGATGAGTGGCGTCAGTCACTACGTAACTAAGCCTTTTTCACCTCGTGTTCCCCATGACTGGACTAAATCAGGGAATCCGCCACCCTCAAACTATTTTAAGACTAGAGAACTCAACTTTAACGAATTCTATGACTATGATTATTATAATAACTACTACGGTGACTACTATGGCGACTACCATGACTATTACGATAACTCTGACTATACATATGACCCCTCATATGAGCAGTCCTCATATTCTTCAGATTACTTACCAGCTACGGTTGAGGAAACTCATGAAGAAGTCCCTTGCTCCTCCAATTTAGATAAGGATTTTCCAAAGGATTCGAAATCCGAAAAACTAAAATAGAAATAAACCTACAGACTCAACGGCAATTGCCTTACGTTCAGATACTAGACCCACCTCTTAAACTATTATTAGACACGGGAGCTAATCAGTCCTTTATCAGTCCCCAAGCCGTAGAGACCTTTTACCCGGATGTACCATGTAACTACGATCCTTTTGAAATTACGAATATTCATGCGACGACGCGTAGCGATCATTCAATAACTATACCTTGTTTTAATGAGTTTAATGAGAACGAAGACATTACCTTACTTATCTATAAATTTCATAATTACTTTGATGGAGTTATTGGCTTAGACTTACTAGAAAAATTTGAATCTACTATTGACTTGAAAAATAAGATCCTAGTTACACGGCATTCCTCTACTCCTTAATTAATGTATGACTCTCGTAATTGCAATCTCTATGAAGATATTATCCCAGCTAATTCGTCTAAATTGGCTAGAATCCCAGTTAACTTTCATGATGGCGAAGCTATGATATCAGAGCAAGTGATATCTAACTGTTTTATTAAAGACTGTATTACAACTATAAAAGACAACCGAGGTATAGTAGAAGTGACTAACCCGACTAGACACGACATAGTTTTCTCTATGGATAGACCAGCTAGTGCAGAACTATTTAACATCCAATCTGCTTGTTCTGAAATATTACCTGATCGTGTAACTGAAGTGCTTTCTCGACTACGTACCGACCATTTAAATCCGGAAGAACGCGCTAACTTAGAAAATCTTTGTGCTCAATACGCTGATATCTTTTATATTGATGGAGAACCACTTACCTTCACCAACAAAATTAAACATAGTATCAGAACAACTGATGAGCTGCCAGTCTATACTAAATCCTATCGATACCCATTTATTCATAGAAATGAAGTCCAAGACCAAATATCTAAAATGTTATCTCAGGGTATCATTCGGCCTTCCCAATCAGCATGGAGCTCTCCCATCTGGGTTGTTCCGAAGAAGGCTGATGCGTCTGGAAAAACCAAGTGGCGCATTGTTGTAGACTTTAGGAAATTGAATGAAAAAACGATAGACGACAAGTACCCAATACCAAATATAGCTGACGTCCTTGACAAATTGGGTAACTGTCACTATTTTACTACCCTAGACCTAGCAAGCGGCTTTTATCAGGTGGAAATGAATCCTGCAGACATAGAGAAAACGGGATTCAATGTAGAACATGGAAAATATGAATTTTTACGTATGCCGATGGGATTGAAAAATTCCCCATCCACGTTTCAACGTGTGATGGACAATGTTCTCAGGGATCTCCAAAATACGATTTGTCTAGTCTACCTAGACGACATCATAGTTTTTAGCGTTTCCTTGCAAGAGCACATAGTTAATTTAGAAAAAGTATTTAAAAGATTAAGAGAGTCCAACTTCAAAATTCAAATGGACAAATCAGAATTCTTAAAATTAGAAACAGCGTATCTAGGACACATAATCAGTAAAGATGGCATAAAACCAAATCCAGACAAAATTAAAGCCATTCAGAAGTTTCCCTTGCCTAAGACATCTACAGAAATCAAACGGTTTCTAGGATTATTAGGCTATTATAGAAAATTTATCCCCGACTTTGCTCGTATAACGAAACCAATGACACAATGCTTAAAAAAGGGATCAAAAATTACTTATAATGACACTAACTTCATTAACAGCTTTGAGACTTGTAAGAATCTACTCACAAATGACCCAATTTTACAATACCCTGACTTTAGCAAAGACTTCATACTTACGACCGATGCATCAAATTATGCGATTGGTGCTATCCTGTCACAAGGCACGATTGGTAGTGACAAGCCCATAGCATATGCATCTAGAACTCTCAATTCTAGTGAAATTAATTACAGCACTATATAAAAGGAACTTTTGGCAATTGTATGGGCCACCAAGTACTTCAGACCCTATCTATTTGGCAGAAAGTTTAAAATAGTAACAGATCATAAGCCCTTACAATGGGTTATGAATCTTAAAGAGCCCAGTTCTAGACTGACCCGCTGGCGCCTTAAGCTTAGTGATTATAACTTCACCACAGTATATAAGCAAGGCAAACATAACACCAACGCCGATGCTCTATCCCGAATAGAGATTAATAATGAGGAAACCAGCTCTATTGCAGTTAATGTCTCTGAGAAACCTCCTTCAGAAACTGGCTCCACCACAGTAACAGCTCATACGAGTGCTGAAAACCCAATCTTAGAAATTCCTATCTCAGACGAGCCTCTCAATAAGTTCAACCGCCAAATTTGTCTAGTACTTGTAGGTGACATTAAGAAAAAACCATCAGTGACTAAACCATTTGAGACTCATACTAGAACAACTATACAGATATCGGAGTCTAATCTTGAGGAAGATATCGTTAATGCCATCAAAGAATTCGTGAACCCAAAGGTAAAGACAGGTCTTCTGATCCATCCTTTCCTTGCTTTGTATCAAATAATTCCCATTATACAGGAAAAGTTCAAGAGCTCTGCTATGAACCTAGTACTCACCAAAGTAGAACTGGAGAATGTCAAAGAGTATTTGAGACAGCAGGAAATAATTCAAAAATATCACGAAGGAAAGACAAACCATCGTGGTATTAACGAAACCTATCTAGCTCTATCTTCTAGATATTACTGGCCCAAAATGAGGGAACACATCACCAAATATATCAATGAGTGCAGCATTTGCGGTCAAGCTAAATATGATCGGAACCCAATTAGGCAAAGATTTTGCATAGTCCCTCCACCGTCAAAACCTTTTGAAGTTTTACACCTAGACTTGTTCACAGCTCAAAACGAGAAATATCTGACATTAGTCGATGCTTTCTCTAAATATGCTCAAGCATATCATCTGAGAGACGGAACAGCGCTAAGCGTAGTTCAAGCTCTCCTTAAATTTTCTACGCACCATGGAGTTCCCCTTACAATTGTAACAGACCAAGGACCTGAGTTCACTAACCAGCTATTTTCTGAGTTTACAAGACTCCATAAAATCCAACACCACAAAATTCTGGCACATACCCCCAATGACAATGGGACGGTGGAACGTTTTCATTCCACTATCTTAGAACACCTAAGAATATTACAACTAGAAAAACGCAGTGAACCCGTAGTAAACCTTATGCCTTACGCAGTATTAGCTTACAATAGTTCAATCCACAGCTTCACTAAATGTAGACCCCTTGATCTGATTACAGGACATTTTGACCCACGCGATCCCTTAGACATAAATCTGACTGAACATCTTATGCAACAGTATTCACAGGAGCATAAGAATAGAATGACTCATGTATATGACCTTATAAACCAGACCTCACTACATGACAGAACTCAACTTACTGAAAATAGGAATAAAGACCGTGAACCTGAAAAAGACTATAGCCCTGATCAGCAAGTTTTTGTACGAAATCCTATGGCAAATAGACAAAAACTAGCGCCTAGATATACTCAGGATAACGTGCTCGCTGATCTTCCTATCCACATCTATACGAAAAAGAAACGTGGTCCCGTCGCTAAATCTCGACTGAAACGTAGTCCTAAAGACTCGACATTGTTACAGGATACTCCTACTAACGTCACTACTCCAGCTGACGAGAGGACAAGAAGTAACGATTGACTCCTTGGACGGCGGACCCGGTTTACTCCCATTTAAACTAGGACCTGCGAAAATCATAGCTCACTATCACTCCTTCCTAAATTATGTAGATCTTGACAACATTCGTACCCAAGTTGATAGCATTAAGCTACAACTATCCGAAATTAAGACTAAGTTAAATAATAGAACCCTAAAGCTATTCGATCCTCATATAGAGCATCTCAAACTTAAAATTAATGATTTGTCAGATAAGTTACTTACCTTTGAGCCACACCGTACTAAGAGAGGCCTCATCGACGGTCTAGGATCGATAATTAAAAGTATCTCTGGAAATTTAGATCATACAGATGCTTTGAAGTATGATAGAGCCATTCAGGTCCTTCAAGATAACGAATTGAAACTTGAAAAGGAATTTAATAATCACGTCACTCTTAATAAGGAATGGACATCTTATAATTCAAAAATCCTAGACAATATAGTTCAAAATCAAGCTAAAATTAATAAAATGCTTAATATGGTTTTGGAAAATGACAGCCAAAATGAATCAGTGCTGCTTAAATATGCCCATCTAGCACAGTACTTCTTAATACTAGGAGATAATATAGAAAGTCTATCTCAAGAGCTAGTTAAACTAGAGAGTACCCTAGCTGTTATCCGTGCATCGAGCACTCCACATTCAGCTGTTAGTTTAGATAATCTTAAGAATATAATCTCTAAAATTAAGGCCTTATACACTAAAGAAGAAATTCCTGACATCGAGTACAGAGATTTCTATGATATAATTAAGTTAGGTTATTTTTATACCGATAGGCGAGTAGTTATAGTTATTAAGATACCGATTGCTTATCCTCTTTCCTACATCCTTTATAGACTTTCCATAGTTCCTAATAGAAATAAAAATGTCCTTGTACCTACCTTACCCTATATAGCAATATCTGGAAAAGATTACATGTACATTGCGACAGAATGTCTGAAAGTTAACTCGTCGTATTTCTGCCAAGCGAAGCCCAATGATAGACTCCTAGATAAACCTGACTGCATCCAGCACCTCATCGTCAAGCAGGAACTCCACAAATCCTGTAAGCTGACGCCAGTCATCATGATGAAAGAAGCCCTTGAGCAACTAGACGACAAGCACTACACTATGTGCTTCCCTACGCCCACTAAAGTCAAGATATCCTGCGGACAAGAACAGTACAAGACTCTCCTTGGAAGTTTCCTAGCTGTCATCCCGTTGCACTGTCAACTGAAAGCACCAGGATTCACTATTGCTAATATGAACGAGCACATTAAAGGTCACGTTGTGAAGATTATGGAGATGCCTCATTATGATGAGTCGAGGCCCGTGGATCATCCATCTGTCGTGCTGGACTCTATGAACCTAGAAAACCTACATTCTGCAAATAGGAAGATATCCATCCAGGCTCCGGTACATCTGAACAAAGTCGCTGAACAATCACTATATCATACCACAATCCCATTGTACGTGGTACTACTAATTGCTCTTGCACTATCTATCGCAATGGCAAGCTACCGCCTACGAAAAAGTTATCGACCTCAGAAGAATAAAGCAGTTATAACTCCTAGACCAGCAAACCCTAGTAAGATAAGGGTAGACCTGAAGAATATCCCCGCAACTATCCCCAAAAATGTTCGAGAATAGTTGCTCATCTATGGAGGGAGGTGTTACATGTGAAACCACCCTTACAATTGCTGATATCTCACGTCACGACGATTACTCAACGTATCGTAACATCGCCTGATCGCGGAGCACCTGCAGAGTCGCTGACGCAGCAACCCCGCCTCGATGCACCTGGGCCACCGCGGATTCGTCACTTTCTGATCTCACATCGATCGATTGTCACGCTAATCTATTTATAAGAAACTTTGTAATTTTTATTCCCTAATTAAATAAGTTATAAAAATCTTATATTTTTTTGCGCCCTCCGGCTTCAACCCTCGTAATTCGTATCGCTGAGCACTGATGTTTGTTTGTTTGCTTGTTTGTTACGCTTTCACGTCGTAACTACTGAACCGATCATCATGAAATTTTGCATATAAGTTCTCTGGAGTACCGAGAAGGACATAGGCTACTTTTTATCCCGGGAAAAAGTATTATTCCCGAGGGATCGACATTGACGCGGGCGGAGCCGCGGGCGAAAGCTAGTATTTAATAATTTGAAATGTATAACTCAAGACGCATTTTTGCAGTTTTTGCCTAACTTACGAAGATTTTACGTAAGAATAATCCATACCACCTCCCACCCTCTTATAATAACTAATAAGACACGGTTGACCCCCTCCCGCCATAAGCATCTTACGTAATAAATGAATGGCCTCAAAAAAGTTAAATAAGAAGTACCACGATTTAAAACAAAATCGCTAAATTCTATTGAATGATACGCCAATCTTCCTGTCCTGCATGTTTATGGGATTGCTGTAAATGGATATGATAAAGTTAGATTCATTTGGGCAGCACCGAGAGATGTTCCGAGAACAGTGTACCCCGTCAGTGCCCGGGCTTGTTAACTTAGTTAACACTGACACGCTGACAGGCGCGATTTACTTTAATAATAATTGATAGATAAAAATTCGGCGCTGGAAATCACAATGCGCCTATCTACAGAGTAACACAAGCTGGCTGACTAATGGAACGGGATGTGTATAGATACGTATAAGAAAAGGACCGCAGCTTTGCCCTTATCGTAACTTTGAATGTGTTTTATTTGTAGTTGGCTGACTTTTCCTTTCTTCCTAAAAGTTAAATAAATTATAAGTATCAAGTAGTTTCTTAACTATACTCTATCACCGATATCTATACTAATATTATAAAGCTGAAGAGTTTGTTTGTTTGATTGTTTGTTTGTTTGTTTGTTTGTTTGTTTGAACGCGGTAATCTCAGGAACTACTGATTCAAATTGGAAAATTCTTTTTGTGTTAGATAGTCCATTTATTGAGGAAGGCTTTAGGCTATAAAACATCACGCTACGACCAATAGGAGCGAAGCATCAATAAAAAATGTTTTAAAAACGGGGAAAAATTATTCATCTATACTAATTAATCACATATATTTACAGAAATTGCCGCGGACGAAGTCGCGGGCAACAGCTAGTATTATATAATTAAGTTGTGGAATGGTATAGAATGCACTTTTAGCTATAAAAAGACATACTTAAGTATTTAGTAGCTGCGTTGTGAATAAGTTATCTTGGGGTTTGTAATTATGGTATTCTTGTTCGGTTAGATAATTTATATTCAAAACAAGTCGTAGTAATCGTTGCGATAGCCACCGTTATTATTACATTTTCAGAATTCTAATCCTGACTTGACCGTAATATCATGAAAGCGATAAACCCTAGCATAAATTAATTGTAGAAATTCGCAGAGCAGCTGTCTAAATGTATAAAACTCGGCGCATCAGTATGAATAAAATATTAATAATTAAATCGTAGCTCCAGTTTTACTTTTTAATATATATTAAAATTCAACTTCATAGCATAGTATAAATTAAGTTGAATAACACGTGAGGAGAATGGGAAGGCCGCTAGTGTGGGATGCCACCTACCCCAACACTCTAGTGTTGCTTATTTTTTTTTTATAAGAAAGCCAATCATCATACATTTACGACATACGTCTCTTGCGCATCATATTTTGCAGGCAAAGACTATCAATATAAAAACCTGTGTTTGTCTGCGGTGTACGTCAAACTTCTACAAAAATATAATATTGCATGCTTTCTCTATTTCTACTTATGTCTGGGTGGTAATCGGTGTAAAGTCGGGGAGACAAAAAAAAATCATGTCTGTCATATGGAAGCCCCCTTAAATATTAGTTTTATTTTAATTTAGTTATTTATTTTTAAATTGAATACTATAACGTCTACCTGTTGCCATTATCAATATCGAGCAAAAACGAGCAAAACAAATCACGTTTGTTGTATCAAGTATGAAAATTTCAACTGTCTAATCATGGTTTATCACGGTGTATGAGATTTAGCCTAGTGACAGACGGACAGACGGACAGCGGAGCCATATTGATAGGGTCTCGTTTTTACCCTTTGGATACGAACCCCTAAAATCTAACGCGCCTTACTATAGTCGCTAAGATGTGTAACACTGGCATGTTAATGTTACCTTGGTAATAAACAACATTTGGTTGGTACCTTTTGTGTGAGTGTTTTGTGGTATTGCGTCACAAATACGGATTGTATAATATTTTCTGTTTCATTAATTACTTTCCCCGCGCCGTTTAGCCAGTTGCTTAACTTTGTAATTTTAGGAAGTAACTCTCCGTATATCTCCGTATAAAGTGTATATAATTTAGCCGCCCTAGGATTAACTCGGCCAGTAAACAGTGTAACGGGTTCCGGAACGCCGGGCGAAGGCAAACTAACTTCAAGATTGTTGCAGCAACGGATAGTCTCGAGTAATATTGTGAAGGCAAAGTTTTTATGTTCGCTAGCAAAGGAAAACTCATAAAAGAAGACGTCGGATTTCGGTGCAAACTTTCTGAGATGCTTTCTTATCTTCTGATTCGGATCAAAGGTCATATTGTATGGAAATTGACAAATCGTTTCGATTTATTTTTCAATTCGAAATGGATTCCACATTTCTGCGCATACAACTACTTAACTAATATTAAAGTGAAAGTGAATTAATTTATTTGTGTATTTGTTTGTTACGCTTTCATGCCGTAACTACTGAATCGATCATCATGAAATTTAGCATACAAGTTCTCTGGAGTGCGGAGAAGGACATAGGCTACCTTTTATCCCGGGAAAAAGTACTATTCCCGAGGGATCGACATTGACGCGGGCGGAGCCGCGGGCGAAAGCTAGTTTAGCTCCGATTACTGGAGACCGCCCGGCGGTCCCGGGTTACTTGCACCCAGGATAGGCCCTTTTGGCAACGTAGCTTTCGGACCATAAGGCAAAAGATGAGAGTTGCTGCTCTCCAAAGGCTTTTGCCATTGATTCTCAGATTGGCCCTTCAGGCTTGCATGCACGTATACGCGACCCATCAGGCAATATGAGAGTTTGCTGTCTCTCCAAGCCTTGCGCACACAGGCAACGCCCAAAGCCGAGGTCCGTCCCTCCTGGCGGCCCTGTGGTGATGTTGTCTAAAAGGTTGGGGACACTCGCCTTAAACGCCCGGTTAAGTAGCGAAAGCTCACTTGGAGCTAGTATTATAGTACATAGTCAAAAAAACAGCCAAGCTATTCACTTACAACAAGTGTTGCTATGACGTACCGAGGCCGGTCACTACGAATGTTGCTACGACATAGACTAGCTAGTCACTACGAATGTTGCTACAGCCACAGAATAAGTACTAGTACTTAGTTACAGAAGTCGCACTCTGCAAAGTTATTCAAAGAAATCAACTCAGTGTAGTTGGCGATACGATGTAATTTAGCTCGCGTCAGAACGCAGCACTTTTTCGTTTTAGATACCATCAATGCATTGCAAGCCAATTTCATTCTATAGCTCTAAACAAACGATTCATAATTCGACGAAGTCGGTGAACACATGAGACGAAACATGGTTCCCGATTTACCCGGTTTTACCGCCTTAAGGGGTCGCCGCGCGTAGGTATGTTTTGTTACCGACACGGGGAGTGAGACAGGACTGCTACAGCGCAGTCGAGCTAGTCACTATAAGTGTTAGCACGACCTAGCCGCAATACCACATTAATGATTGCAGTGACGAAATGGTCAAAAGGGTATTAGTATCACTCAAGTGTGATTGTGCTGATAACATAAATAAAGCGAATGAAACATAAAATGTGTACCTTTGTTCATTTTATGATACGCACGAGACCCAACAATAGTATTACGCTCTCAGCGTTTACATAAATATTTAAGCGATTGCCGTGGTCCGCGCCGGCCGAAATTACCAGCTCAAATATAAATATACCTACTCAAAGCCTTTTTTTATAGAATTCGATAGCTACGTGCAATGTGTACGCTTATAGGTAAATACTTAAGACATCGCAAGAAAGACCGTTGCGCCAAAGTGAGATGTTTATGGATTAACTTTAGTGTCCATAACATACACATTTTTTTATTTATTTATTTAACCACATACAGCGTGTTATTACAGGCTAAACCTAATGCAACTACGCTGCAACATCTTTTAATTTAGGTACATAGAACAAGGTCATACCCGTGAATTTTTCTAACGAACAATTGAAGATGTCAATACTATCACTAAGAGTATTTAACAAAGATAAAGCTCTTGGTATTGGAGCAAACTTATCCAGATTAGTGCGTGAGGAAGGCACGGCAAAGAAAGGCGGTTTGCGCCTTCTATTAATGAATTCATCCGGCACTGACAGCGATAATTTCTCGAGTATTTGGCTATTGCAGTTAATTCCCGATATAATTTTGAAAATATATTTTAATAATGCCACATTGCGTCTCGTTTCTAAACTATAGTAACCTACCATTCCTATTATAAAAGCGGTAGGGTACATTAAAGGAAAATATGGATATACTTTATATTGTTTTAAGTATAAAAAACGGATAAATTTATTTTGAATTTTTTCAATCATTTGGACATACATAGCTTCATGTGGACTCCAAATTAAGACTCCACTCTCGAGTTTGCTTCTTACAAGCGTATTGTACAGAGTACGAGCCGCTATGGTATTTTTAAATTCGGTTGCTTGCCTCAAAATAAACCCTAGAGCTCTGTAAGCGTTTTTACAGACATTAACAATGTGATCACCAAATGTCATACTTGACGTCATTAATACACCCAAGTCACGAATTCTTGAAACACGAGGTATAGCTGCTCCATTCATAATATACGTATGTTGTACATGTTGATACGATCTGCTATAACTCACTATACTGCATTTGTCAATGTTAAAATAAAGTTTATTAACTCGACTCCACTCTACGACTCGGTCGATGTCATGCTGTAATCTTTCGCAATCATCAATGCTTTCAATTTTAGTAAAAATTTTTAGGTCATCTGCAAAAAGCAGGGACTGTGTATTTTGGATTACATCTGGGAGGTCATTAATCATTATGAGAAACGCTAATGGCCCTATATTACTACCCTGACTTACGCCCGAGTGGGTAAAATAGGGTTCTGAAATATATTTTCCATGTTCTACATATTGTTTACGCCCCCCAGGAAACTACAAAAAAAATCTAAAAGACGTGGCGTGAATCCGAACTTTGCCAGTTTTGTCAGAAGGACATCATTATCGACAGAGTCAAATGCTTTACCAAAATCAAAATAGGCCGTATCTACCTGTCCCCCCACTCTCATGTCTACTTTTTCCATGACATAATCCGTAAAGCACAATAAGTTGCTATCAGTACTCCTACCAGGTCGAAAACCGTGCTGCGCGTCATTCAACTTCGCACTTACTTGCCAATAAATTGCCCTGTGCAATAATATCTCAAACACCTTAGCAAAGGGTGAAGGAACTGCAACCGGTCTATGGTTACTGACTTCGGATTCTCCTATTTTTTTAGGAATTGGTATGACCCTGGATAATTTCCATATTTCTGGGTAGTAGTTTTGTGCCAGACATTGGTTAAAAATAAAGAGAAGCGGTTTCACCAGAACAGGGCTACAGTCCCGTACAATATAAGGGGGTATTCCGTCGGGCCCTTCAAAATATTTTGATTTCAGATGGGTAAGAGCTACGCGTACTCCCGTATTTTCCGAAGCAGACTGAGCCTCGTGGCTGTCTAAACGCGGAGCCGTATTAACGTACACTGAGTGAAAATACCTAGCAAATTCCTCAGCACATTTCTCTTGGGGTATTGTTGTACCGTGTTTAGTGACATTGTTTTTATTCCTTATTGATCGTTTCGACTTCACAAAACTCCAGAAGGAATTCGGATCTTTTGCAAAACGCAACTCCAACCGTTGCAGGTACTCCTAATAAGCCTTGTTAATGTTTAACTTAGCTGATGCCCTATAGATAGAAAACATTTGGTAATCACATTGTTTACGAGATTTCTTATATCTTTTATGCCATTTTGCCTTTTCTTTCAAATCTTTTATTATGACTGAATTATACCACTCCGGATATTTATAATTAATTTTGTAGTTACATTGGCTTTTATAAGGCGCACAAGAGGTAATTGTTGAATTTATAGTATCATAGAAAAATGTAATAGCTTCTCTTGCGGAATGTAATTCATACAACGGTTCCCAGTTCAAATTATAAATTAGTTCATAAAGTTTATTAAAATCACACTTACGGAAATTCCACTTTTTTGATCGCATGACTCCGGCCTCGGACTCCGGGTACTCATCATCACACTGACGTCCACTAATCTCGAAAATCACTGTCAGCGGCGGATGAAGTATATCCACTAACGTAAAAGGTGCACTTTCCTCACTCACCGACAAAATATTATCTGAGTTAGTCAACACCACATCCAAAATGCGTCCCATGCTATTATAAACTTTGTTCTGTTGGCGAAATTCACAAAACGATATGAAGTACTCATAGTAGTTACGCACATCGATTGTTGCAGAATGCAAGTTTAAATCACCTAATAGTATAACATCACTGTACAAACAACAATATTTCTCAATTAATTCGAATAACTTATGATAGTCATCAAATGTACTATTTGGGGGTATATAAAAAACACAACACTGACATAAACATCTGGTTCCGACGTAAACATTGGTGCATATTATTTCAAATACGGCTGCGTTCACAGTGTCGGCTGGCAACGTTATTTGTCTTAGTTGGTATCGAGGAGAGGCTGCTATTAGCACTCCACCCTGTTTTCTGCCGTCGCTTCTGTCACAACCACAACGCAGAACAGTATATCCTTGTGGTATCAGTTCACCATCATGAAAAGAATCATTTAGACCTGTTTCCGTGATTGCGAATAAATCAGCTGTTGATAACAAAATATTCGACTGGAATTCATTTAATTTAGTTCTTAGTCCTCTACAATTTTGGTAATATACATTTATTTCAGTTGAATATTTACGCGGTTTCGTATTTCCTAAAGGAGCGAAACCATTCCCATTCACTGTATTGAGCGTTCACAGGCCATACTTCCGATTTGAACACCTTGTCATATTCACTTTCCGGAACTGTAATCCGGAAAGAGGAGTAGTCCCGCGGAGTTTTAGGATTAATCTTCTCGACAGAAATTAAACTACTTTCGGCACATACACTTTTGACATGGGTTAATACTGAGGATTCTTTCGTGTCTGGGTGTAGTGACCATACGTGCAGGTATTTCCTTTTTTCCAAACCTTGTAAGTTCTCGATGGAACTATTACCTCCTTTCATTACATTGGGCATATTTGTTTTCTTCCCCTTTTTTTTCCTCTTAATTTCTTCCCATCCTTCTTCTTCAACAACAACTTCTTGTTCGACTTGCTTCGACTTCGCCGATTCCTTATCGCTATCGCGCTGCGACTTGTCCACTGTAGACGTGCCTTTACCCGTCGCTCGTATCATTGCTCTTCGTGAGCGGCCGGATATATCCGAGGTGTTAGGCTCGTCATTTATCGTCGTCTCAGTTGCACGCAGGGAAGATGACGTCTTTGTCTCTGTCACTTTTGTACCTGTCGATCGTACTACGACGGTCAAACTCGCCAATTTGCTGGCCAAATCTTCAATTACCTTCTTCTGTGAAGAAATAATGGCGGATTGGTTTCCGGACACCTTAATCAACTCGTCGATTTTCTTATTTTGCGAGTCAATGGTTGAGGATTGGCTCGTCACTATATTCAATAACGATGTCACTTTTTTCTGTAGATCAGATATTGATGTTTCTATGTCAAACTTCGGCATTTTTACCACTTTTAGAAAATAAATTACTAAGAGCTCACTCGTCACGTATTACTTGTGAGGGTAAGAACCTTACTTTCTTCATCTTTACACTATATACCTTTGTATAAGTGTGAGTCGACATGATCCTTCCACAGTTTGTAACCGTACTCCTGGAAGATTATGTTTACATATGTAAGCCTATGTGTGCATTGTTCGAGGATGCATGACATTATAATCCCTTAATTTTGTAAATAATCGTTCTACGCATACGAAACTGTCCGTTTACTCTTTTTTCAGGCTCTTAAAGTTAAAACTCGTTAAATTGCGACCCAATTATTAATTTTATAATTTTCCATATTTTGTATATCTAAATCAACCAAAATTATCCGTGCTTGAAGATTTGATTTTTTAACGCTATGATGTTAACTGTCGCCAAATTGTAATCTAAACATATTTACATTGGCAAGCAATATAAGGTTGTATGAAGTGAAAACGCCAGCGATTTATTTACGACACCATGTTTCACCGTATTGTAATAAAGTTTGCGGTCTATCCCATTAAACTGCAATAAAACCGTACTTAACGATCAAGTAATAAAAATTGGAGTAAATCCGGCCGCTAACACCAATATTTACCATAAAGCTTATTTTTCCCTTAACACGTAGCGCTGAGCAAGATACGGGCAGTTTCCAGTTATGAACCTCTCTTGTATGGATACATAAAGATAAGTAAAGAACGTCTTAACGCTATAGCAAATGTTAAATAGACATCACTATCACTTTCTACGGTTATTATACCTTTTGTGACCTTAAAGAAAAAAGTGTCGTGGTATTATGGCCTCTATTTTAACCGTAGAGACTTTAAAAACTACTAGATATGTATGATTTGCTATTGCCGCTATAGCAAAAAGTATACTAACGAAATAAAGCTAAAATTAAAGGAGATCGCCTCAAACGCCCGGTGAAGTAGCGAAATATCACTTGGAGCTAGCTAATACATAGAAAAGAAAAATGACAATTCAGGTAAAATTGTAAACAATGGTATTTTCTTATTAAATTAAGAAATAAAATCTGGTGAAAAAATACCAAGCGAACCAGCGACCTTAGATCGCTGGTTGGACACCCCGTCCGCTTAGTATTTTTTCACCATATTTTATTTCTACGTGTGGACGACTTTTTGACCTAACGCCGATTTTTGCATGAAAAAAGCAAAGCTCGTTAAGTCTAACTAAATGTGATGTGAAAATGATCCACTCGCACTGGGAATCGAACCCATGACTCTCGGTTAGAGTAGCATTTTGGCATGTCATCTTAATAGGAATAAAATGATTTCACTTCTGTCCGCACTCCCGGAGTGAAACTGCTATTTTTATTTTTCAGTATAGTTACAGCACTGTCTGATAATGGTTTTTTTAAGATATTTTACGAAGCATCAGTATCGGTATAATAGTGAAAGTTAACACAATTTGCCAGGCAAATGCGGTGAACTCCCACGCTCCAGCCATCGCCTCAGCGCTGGAGAAAGTTTCAACAAAGCCTCAGAGCGCGGGAATTTCCACATAGCAAACTTGTCAATGAAATACCTACCTATAGCGCCTACTGAGCTGATTGAATTCCTTTGATCTGCCAGACAAACTATTATCCTCAGGAATGTGCTGACGTGTTGCAGTGTTATTAAATATAAAGTTTTTTGAACAAACACTAATTCATTAGATTCGATGTTTGTGCTCAACAAAGAGTAAATGTCATTAACAATATACCAAATTATATAACACTAGCTTTCGCCCGCGGCTCCGCCCGCGTTAATGTCGATCCCTCGGGAATAGTACTTTTTCCCTCGATAAAAAGTAGCCTATGTCCTTCTCCGTACTCCAGAGAACTTGTAAGCAAAATTTCATGATGATCGGTTCAGTAGTTACGGCGTGAAAGCGTAACAAACAAACAAACAAACTTACTTTCGCATTTATAATATTACTAAGGAAGTAAGGATAAGGATTATATGTAACAAAAATCTAAAAAAGAGCATGTGACTTCAGTTACCTATGTGCGTGGTGATATTTACATTTTAAAACGCTTTAACAACACCTAGACCTTAATAAATAATGCGATTGGAGTGACGACAATATCAAAACATTTAACAAATGTTTTTAACCCCCGAAAAAAACGACTGGTGTTATAAGTCTGACACTGTAGCTCAACCGGTAAACCGATCTAGATGCAGTTTATTTTAACTATTTGAAAGTAGGTTTTGTAGGATTTATTTGTAAATATGTATGTGTTATCAAAATCGGGCCAGCCGTTAACAAGATGGAGGTATTTATAACATAATTATTAACACATGTTAAGCGGACTTAATGGCTATGGCTTTTTCTACCAGTCAACCGAGCAAGTGGTGTAAATGCGAGGGGTAGTGCAAAGACACTAATGCAAAAATAGAAGTTAGATATTCATGTCGAGAGCTGCTTTTTATAAATACTAATTATATTTGTAGCATTACAATACTCGGTTTAATATTAAAATCAAAAATATGTGATGAAAAAATTACTCGCCACAGGTAGGATTTGGACCCACACACAAACCTTCGACATCTGGCCCGTCGATGCTCTCAACCACTCTCACCAGCTGCCGTAGATTCAAATCACCGCAGCGAATTTGTTCCTCACATATTATAGGTCTACACGCATTCGAAGCATGCGTATAATCTCCATTACTACCCACTATTTAGAAGTGTGGTATCCAACTTAATTCATATGAATTGAAAGTTGATTAAAGTGGAGAAAGCTTTACCAATTAAATATATGAATAGCATTGCAATGCTCGGTTTAATATTAAAATTGAAAATATGTGATGAAAATATTTCGCCAGTGGCCAGAAGTCGTAGGTTTGTGGTTCAAATCCTACCTGTGGCGAAATTTTTTCATCACATATTTTCGATTTTAATATTAGATACTAGATTTCGGATATAAAATACTTGTAATACAGAGAGTTGATGAGTAATATTGCGTTGTATTCGGAAAATTCATGGACAATGTCATGGCAAACAAACTATTATGTTAATTCTTTGTGTATACATTCTAATATATTTGCTACCTATCCAAATTGAAACTATATTAAGGATGTAGAGATTTTATGAACAATTTATTGAAATTGGACGCATTAATGTATTTAAAGTGTTATTAAGGCAAAACTAGTAAAGTAAATAAAAACAAAATTATCCCGAAATAAATCAAGATACACCGAGGCTTTGCTTTTGGGTTGCCATGGATTGGGTTGGGTTCAAAGCGCATTAAGTTATAATTGGATCGACCTCCAGACTGCCCCTGCAATGAGTTACTGCGAATAAAAAGAAAAACTTAAAAATATCGTTAATAAAGCTGTTTTATAAACTAAAGATACGTGATAATTCAAGATATAAAAAAATCTAATTAACCTAAATTAGTTTTACAAATTAGTCTTCTTGTAAAGGGCTGGACCGGTTTTGTCAAAATATGCCTAAGAGCCATCGCTAGAACAACTTTCAAATAAAAAAAATACTAATCGGTTACGAGTATTTTTAGTTAAATTAAGCGCAAATATTTTAAGGGCTGGCTCTCAGTAGGTCAATGAAATGTAGCAAAATTTAAGAAATCGACACGGTCGTTTTTTTAAGCAAAATAATTATTTTTATATGAAAATTGATTAATCAGCCGTTTTGATTGTTGACGTCATGAAATAGTAAAAAGTTGTACGCCAAGAAACTGTTTCATATGCACAGGGTGAGTCTTTTTTTATTTTTTGCTGCCAAAGAATTTTTCTAGCTTATGGCTAGCCCTTAAATATTTGTGCTTAATTTAACTGGACCTTATATAGATATACCTATGTTTATGTATTAGGTAATAAGGGATTTCGAGATTAAGATTTCGAGGACGGAAAATGGAACGAATAGCTGATCCACGGGGAACGTCACCGAGCGAAACTCGGTCGCCAGGCACATTTTGAAAAATAAGTACTAATACCTACATGTAAGAATGATTTTGTCAAAATGGGTGTATTTTATATTCCCGACGCAAAATTCCCGACAAATGGGTATTATAAGTTTGAACGCTATGTGTGTGTCTGACTATTCTGTCTGTGACACCGTATCTCTTAAACGTTAGTCTCTCCCTCTCGTCTGTGCCTGTTCCCGGTTGCATCCTCAGTTGGAGTGCTTCGGTACTTCAAGTTACTACTTCAAGTACCAGAGAGATAATGTATAAATGCCCTCAGTTCTACATTTTGGGCGGAGATACAATTTCAGTGAGCCAGCCTTATATCAGTATAAAACATAATTATTATAGTTTAACAAATTGTTATTAGGTACTAAGTACTAGACTATTCCCCGAAGACCCGAAATAATCTTAACTAATTATATTCTATCGCGTCGTACTGTCTCTGCCTCGCTAACAAATTGTCTAGACAGTAACATTAAGAGATTTGAGAATCATTTTAGTAAAAATGCTTTATAGTGTTCGAGCGTTAGACTGCCCAAGGGAATATTTATTTCGTTTTACCTGCACCACCTCAAGCAGAGGGTAATACTCGCACCATTGTGGCATTGTGAAAACGCTTTTAAGAGGCGTGCATGGCGCGCTATTATTACTATTAATCTTGTTGAATGTTGAATGCGCGGAACGTGGAGCTCTCACCGCGATTATTAATATTCAGCAATGCATGCATTCGGCGTCAGAGACATGCCTCCAGCTCACACAATAACTATCCGCAACCGCGAAATGTATGTTCTGGATAGTTTCATTCATTACGAATAAATACATTTCGCATAATCGAACGAGTAGTTATATTAAATAAACCATTGCACCTTTTTATGTTCAGGTGTTATTATTTAGGTGTATTTTAGAGTTTATTAAATTATCTTAATATACTTTCCCTCGTAGCGAGAGTCAAGCATTGTTTCGTCGTCGTTGTAAACGCTTTTGATGAGAAGTTGGCCATTGTGCGCTAATATTGAGCTTGTTGGATGAGTGGAACGTGAAGCACTCATCGCGATTTCGGCGTCTGAAACGTTTCTCTCGCTCACCAGTATTGTACGAGTTTAGTCATCATGTATAATAAGTTCTTGCTGCGGTATTGAATGAATTTTTTGATTGTATAAGTAAAGTCTCCCTCGTATCGAGTTATTCAAGCTTATTACGCTTAGGTATACATACTCACACGCGTGAAGTGTCGTTGTAAACTTATTAATCGGCTGTTGTGCATTGTGAGTTAATACTGAGATAGTCTTATACCTGGAACGTGTGAACATTCACTGCGAAGATTGTTATACAGCTATGCGTTTAGCGACGAAGCGTATTTTATTCCTTACCAACCTTGAAATGTCTATTTACAAAGCCCTTTTAAAACTAAATTTAAGGATAGAAACCTACTCTCCCTCTCACATTTGGGTACTTCAAACATAAACATACCTTGCAATTACGAATTTTCGTTTGGATTTTTCTTTCAACATCATCATCACCATCGTTTTTGTCGTAAGTAATCTATTGCTGGACAAAGGCCTCTCCGAGGGATTCTTCGTTCCATGGGAGGATGTTGCCATATTCGCCACGCTTGGCAGGCAGTTTCTTTGGATTTTTGTGCTTCAGACGCTGGTGCCCATTGGCAGCATTTTTATGCTAGGCAAGGATAGAAATTCGTTACATTTGGGACGGGAAATTAAGGTATTAGGATACTAATCACTCGGATGACATGAGGTTCGTTTGCTTTTATAAGTTGGCGAACCATTTATTAGTTGGGGAAGTAGCTATAGGAATTTGTTGGATCTGGGAAGGAAATGAAGGTATTGGAATGCACTCGTATGAAGGTGTGAAAAGCAAGAAGCAGCTCGGGAGACAGGGCGCGCGCACCGCGTGGGGTACGCGTACCCGATGACAACCTGCAACCTGCCAAGTAAATGATGATGACCAGATTTTATCATTTCATCAATATGGAAAATTGTAAATCAATTTTCCATATTCTATCTTCTCTCTCCCTCTTTTCCTTACGCCTCAGCTCGTCGCATATATTGGTTAACACGCCAACCTGCGACACGAGGGCCCCGGGTTCGGTCCCCGGTCAGGTCAAGATGGAAAATGATCTTTTTCAGATTGACCTGGGTCTTCGATGTTTATGTATAATGTACTTGTTATAAAATATAGTATCGTTGAGTTAGTACCCCATAACACAAGTCTCGAACTTACTTTGGGGCTTGCTCAATCTGTGTTATTTGTCCGTATATATTTATTTTATTTATCTTCTCCCTCCCTCTTCTACTTATGCCTCAGCTCTTCGCATATACATTCTTTCGCGTCTCGGAATTTCGCACCTTCACATTTCGCGCCTAGATTACGCTTGGAGAGGACTGAGAAGGAAAGTAACAAAATGTTATAAGTTTCTCCTTTAGTGTTACAGGAATTCGTAGCTTTTCTCTCTCAAAACGGCGTTTAGAGGAAATATTGCGCCGCTAAACACGGTGCATTATTAACCACCTGTTGTAAGGCGCTGCGATATTATTTTGCGTTTAAATTAAAAATTTAAACGTTTACTGTGATTAAGGTGTGAAGTTTGAGGCACGGCCGCAAAACTGAATTTACATCAAGATTTAATGCACCGCTGCCACGAACAGCTACGAAATTAACGGTTGAAATTAACACATTTCTATGAAATAAAGCTATTGAAGTCAGACTGAAATTTTCTTAAATTTGTGTACAGTGACAAACGAAAACAAATATTTAGGGCTTTCATACGATTGATTTAATAGCTGAGTATGTATGTGCGTTTCTTTATTCTACCATATCTTTAAAATGCCTAAATGGATTAAAATGTTTATGGCGTAATTGTGCTTTAAAAAACAATGAATATACTTGTTTTTTTTGGGTGCTAATTAAACAGGATTCTTTTTAATAGCATTATCCGCCTCTAAAAATGTATGTTGCCTTCTAAATTACTAAGTCTAAAGTCTAAATCTTAGCCACTAGCTATCTTCTATGTAAGCCACTCTAAATACAACTCAGCATGATGGTAATTATTTAGCATCTAAATTTGTAACTTGCATTCTAACAGTGAACTTCTAAAATACTAATATTTGACATCAAAAAATATATTTATTTAGCTTCTATTTTTTTAACTCAGCATGTTTAAAATGTAACTTATCCCAAAATAATTTATCGTCATTATTTAGCTAAAATTGACATCAAATAGTATATTATGGCCACTAATATTACCAGTAGCTATTGAGGAGAGACAAAATAAGACTATATTTTAAAAAAAAAAAAAATTTATATAAAATTACCATAATTTTACTAATAGTAATAGAAGGAGAGCTGGTACAAAGTTTTGGGCAAGCTGAAAACTTGTCACATACCTCTCCTATTATACCCCAACACGGAACTGCAGACCTGACTGGTTAGTGGTAAATAGCAGGACTAAATCAACCCCTAATTTTTTGGCGTGGCAGGTAGAAAGTCCTACCAAAATAGTACCCTATTAAAATTTCAACCTGCCTCAAACTGATTTTTTTAATTTTTTTGCAAATTGTTTTTGCACGCATCTCGTAATGTTAAAACCCCGACTAAATCGTCTGGCTTATATTTTTTATACATAAAACATAAAAAATTGCATATTGCCACAAATATCTATATTTTTGGTAATGAAAAAAGAATATTAAAAAAGATAGGGGTTGATTTAGTCCCGCTACTCACCAGCCAGGTCTGTAGTTCCGTGTTGAGGTACAGGTATGTGACAATTTTTCAACTTGCTTCAAATACCTACCTACCCAAAAATTGGTACCAGCTCTCTTGCCTATCGATACATGAATCACGCCATATCATGTAGTGGCTATTTTTACGATAAAAGAATATGATGTATTATTTTACATGCTAAGTTATAATAAATGATGCTGACTGCAGAAGCTTGAATTATATTTTTTTGAGGACATAGTTTTGATGCTGTAAAAAGGAAAATGGTGACGAAATATAAAATCCGTGGCCGAGTTAGTAAATTAGGTGGCAACGTATAAATAAGAAGGACAAGTCATAATAATTGATGATCTTTATTTGACGCTTTCTATAGAATATTTAGTTGGCGGTGTAAAAAAGACGAATTAGTTTATTAGAGGCTATGTCATTTTCCCGTTGCTTAGTTATGAAATTAGAAGTTTGCTCACGTGGCCAATAAATAATTTTGTGGCTTGATTTTTTATTTCCCGTTTTTTTTTTACAGTGGTATTTCAATCCTATGATCGAAGAGGTGGTTCATATTGTGACATACAATCAGGAAAAATGTTAAGTTTGAATGTATATAAAATAGTTCTACCTACGGCCTCATATTTAAAAACGAAACAAATGACTAAAAGCTCATGTTTTTGAACTGCATACAAACTGCTCACCATATGGTTACCCAAATCGAAGGATCTGATCGGATCAATGTTTGTTTAGGTATTAATGTTATACAATATTTTTCAATTTCCTAAAGCAATCAGGTACAAAAAAAAACACGATTTTTAAATTTCTTAAGTTTTTTCTGAGATAATTTACTGATTAAAATCTCGGGTTTCTAAACATATCTGGACATACATATGTATGCAGTCAGGGTTGGAAAATCATTTTTTGTTGGATAAAAATTTAAAGACGCAATAGAAACATCATAAAAAATAGTCTATCTTTGTGGATTATTTGTATAAATATGTGCATAAATACTGAAATTCCATTAAAATCTAGCCTAATATTGTGACAAAAAAAAATTCCATTTGAAAAATAGCTGTAGGCATTTTTCTACAGCAAAGGCTTCCTTTTCTTCGTTGATTGCCAAAAACCCAACCTGCCCGTATTGTCTGCGAAAAGTAAAATTAATCTTTAAAGTCTTCCTGAGCTTATTCTATTGTCATGTCAGTCACGCGAACTTCTATTGACATTATAATCAGCGCCAACGGTATTATAAATGTCCGTGTATTTGGTGTAGGAATATCATACAACGAAACAATTGTTCACAATCCATATTCAACCTATCCTTACAATTCTTAAAAATCTTATACAGGCTACGTTAGTACTATTACTTATTCTGGGTAAAGGCGAAAGTGTCTTTGTTTGTTTGTTACGCTTTCACTCTTTCACTACTGAACCGATCATCATAAAATTATGCATATACATGATCTTGGGGTAAAAAAAGGATATAGGGTACTTTCATCTCGGTAAAATTCTCGAAACATCGATTTTAGCTTAGCTCTTATCTTGAATGTGTTAAGTAAAAATTTATAATTTAATTACAAAGGAATATCCAGGTTTTATTCATTTATTTATTTATACAATTCCGACAAGCGCTACGCAGTCTCACTCTATAGATGCAGGACGACACACAGATTAGCATTGTATATAATGCGAATCTGTGTGTCTGTTTATGTAGGTAATGTTCTTATTTTTTGCCATTGTTGCTGAATCAAGTGAAACGCGATTTATCCCATCCGATCTAGTTTTATTAAAATCGATCTAGTTTTATATATTTTACTGAACCGATTAAAATAAAATGGGCATATAGGTGGAGTAGGTATTTATTCATTGATGAGGAGATAATCGTTCACATTATTTTCAGTAGAATTAATACTATATCGTTTTGCTAGCTCCAGCGAGTAAGAAAAATTGCATTCGTTACGTTACAACATATAGGCTTTCATGAAGCTTAGCGACCACAATTATCTAAGTGGTGGTAAAAGTAAAGTTGTCGCGTATATTGATACCAGATGGCGTCTTTAAAGTAACGTGTTTGTAAGCCTGTTCGGTCTATATAATAATAATTCTTTATTTCAGACAACCAAGTCCATATAAGTTACATAATTAAATTGCATAAGAATATTATAACCATATAATCTGGCTGTAAAACCTAATAACTTGACCTCATGTAATCGAATGATAGATAGGTATGTAGACTTTGTGCCTTGGTTAGGTACATCACTTAAATCTAGCAAACTAATCGAATTAGTAAATAATAATAAATAATAAAAACCCTTCTATATTTTTTCACCCTAATATACGTATGTTCACACACGAAATGTAATAAACACCTTAAAATAGTAAGAAAATGAATAATTAAGCTTCTCCCAAAACTAAGGCAAGTAAAAATTAAGCTCCTACACAAAACGAAAAATATCTGTAAATATAACTTTACGCCGCAAATTATACGGATGTGGTAAAGTTTTATCAAGTTGTTTCTTCGTAGGTTTCCGAAAATTTTCTTGTAATGTTGTTTAAGAGTTAGAAGGTATTCTGTTAGAGTAATTTCTCCCATCGTATATTGTTATTGATATTTCAGTAAATAATGTAACAAATGCGATTTGTTTCCATGCTAGTTTGGGACAAAAGAAAAAACGTAGAATGTACCAGTTGCTTCTCTTCTCGTGCAGATCGTAAAAGCCGATCTAGTGAATGGGCGAAAATCTAAAGAATAATGATTCCGTTTTCCACTCACACGACCACCAACATGCTAAACGTGACTTTTAGGTCTTACAGATCTAAGCTCTGTCTACCCTGCAAGGTACAAAAGACGTGACGTAGTAGTAGTAATATGTATCTATGTACAAATGCGATCCCTCGCCCTGAACTCCGCTATCATTTGACCAATAACCATTAAAAGTTGATAACCACAACACAGGTCATCGAGTGTAGTAAATGTAGTTTTTTTTTTATATTTTACTACATGTATAATAATTGCGCATATCATAATTAGACTAGTTGTATACGATTTATTACGAATCACATACGAATACACAGTTCCATGTTTCACAAAATAAAAGAATACCCAGACTCATTCATAGTACCCATAACTGAAATCACGATCCTTTTTACACACGAATATTTCAGGTTTAAATTTAGAAATGGTTTCTAAATTTGTCCTGAACTTACAATCCATTATAGACCAGTGCGGAAGCCTTTGAAATTTAAGAAAAGTAAAATTAAATTATATTAGGATGAAACCCATTACAAATAGAAGAGAATACACCAAAAATTAAAGGAAAAATAAATTACGAACGATCTGAGCTCGGGAAGTGGGAGGTTGAAGCTCAACCCCTCCCACTTCCTTCCTTAAGGATAAAAACGTCTTATCTCGATTTCCGGCAAAACTACAAGTCCTGTGGAAAAACGATATACGGCAATGATGTACGTATTAACAGTATTAACAAGTTTATCTACACGTTTTTTCACCTAACCTCAAAATGTACCTATGTGAAAAATTCAGATAACCATGATTTTGGATTTTTATTTTTATCTTTTACAAAAATGTTTCTTTATTCACGAAATTTGGTGAAAACTTACATTTCTATACCCCTTTTATGGTTTTACGATATACCCCAAATTAGGGTGGTTTTACGATATATAAGTCAACTTGTAGTTTTGCCCGAAATTGAGATAAACCGTTTTTTACCCTTAAAAGCTCACCGTCCCACTTCCCGACCTCAGATCGCCCGTAATTTATTTTTCCTTTAATTTTTGGTGTATTCTCTTCCATTTGTAATGGGTTTCATCCTAAAAATTATCGGCTCTGGTCTATTATCCCAGCAAATAGGCGATTAAGGAAAAAGGTTTCATAATTGAAATTCTTCTGTAATAGCAGTTTATAGATGATAAAGTAATCAAACAAAGTAGGTACTTTACGAGGAACGATACTTATTTAATCTATTACTAAATAACTCTACCACCGGAAGGACACGCAACGCTGTCACGCGATTACTTATACATCAAACTAAGGAGAAATACGACTGTGATGGCACCAATTAACGAGGAATATGTTATAGAGGTGTTACGAATATAAAAAGAAAAGTAAAATGACATTAGTACTGAAGAACATAATACCAATATATTAGGTTATTCGATAATCATGTAAGATGTTATCAGGTAACGTTCAAATAACATCAAACTAGGGCCGTTCCTAGTTCAATCAGTAACTTTAGTAGCTATGTTATCATAAGTGCAAGAGCATACCCTGTGCAGTGATAGAAATTTCAGTATCTATAGTAGATTAATTTAGTTAGGCTAATAAAGCAACAAGAACCGACCTTGTTATTTTTTATTACCTATTACTAGGTAACATTTAAGATAACCTAATATGCGTTATATTCGAGAACTCTGTTATCGATAACGGACCCTATTATTACATCTCTGATATGTTAATATTAGAACGTGTATATTATTTCCATGCAAATCCAAGTTTTATCACATGCTAATCAACGTATTCACGTTTATGTGTTTTACTGACTTGTGTTCTAAGTACCTTATTGTATGTAAAGTAAGATACGTATGATAAATCGGATCAAGGAGCACAACTTACATCCGAAATGTTTTGGGTTCAATCAAACCCTGCGCGGCCCGATTCATAGGTTACACTACAATCTGACCCATGGTCATTTCCATCCAGTCGTCAATTGCTTTCGGTAAAGGTAATCTGCACACCAGTTAGTGCTAACTAGTGTATGAAATAAAAGGCAATGGCTAACCACTCCATTCATCCAGCCAAAAATTGACTTTCCGTACAATGACAGCGTTTTATAAGTACACTAGTTAAAATAGAAAGTTATGACGCAACTGGCCAAGTGCAAGTCGAATTAACAAACACTCTAAGGTTTCCGTACGTTGCACTGCACTATAAAAGTACGCACGAATATAGAGGAAAAATTAAGTAATAGGAACAAGTCGCATACACACACACACACACATATACCCACACACAATAAAACCTCCTCCATACGACTATCTTGTGAAGAGACTCTCTTATGTTCTTAATTATCTATGATTCTCTTTATGTAAACCGAGTTACATAGGCTATAATGTTTTTGGCTTGGCAGTTTGAGTGTGGGGAAACAACTGACTGGAACTGGAATAATTTAAGTTGTGTCCGATTGTTGTAGTGAATTCCAGTATGTGTACTGTTTACTTGTTCTAATGTATAAGGTTGTATTGTTTCACTGAACTGGAATAATGTAAATCGAGCTTTATGGTTATTCCCTTCTTGTGGTTTACCCGAGTACCAGATTTTTCAAGCTTTATTTGAAATATCTGCATAACTGAGCGAAAGGTACTTTTCGTCTATGGTGGTGGTTAATTTTACAAAAAATACAAAGCACTTTATCAGTAGCTTAGTATCTAATTGGTGTTCAAAGTCATGTTTATGTCTTTATATGAAAATGGAATTAGCAACTGGTGGGTTACACCTCGCTAATTGGAAATATTGGCATAATAGGATTAAGTGGTTACCAATTGAGGGGATTAATCTATCATTAGTTCAGTCTCTGCAATTTGAGATATGTTCGATTATACGAATTACATTAATTACGCCTCATGAATAACCCTGACGTTAATTGTTATACGAAACATTACACACGTTTGCGTTTTGGGAATAAAAACCGGTTTAGTAGATGACAACATTAAACTTAAACAGGTGGCTCATTGTGTTTGCGAGGGCGTCATACATAGACTTAGGCTAGACTTGGGAGAGTAGGTGAACTAGCCTAAAATACCATAGATCAAAATACAATTCTTGGCAAAAACTCGATAGTAAATATGCCTAGGGACAAATCAGACAGATTTAGCTAGCCCCAAAGTGAGTTGTGAACTTGAGTTGTAGGATACTAACTCAACGATTTTAAATGTTGTCTTAAACTAGCAGACTCGGCAGACGTTATCAAAATATATCGATGGCAGCGCCTTCTACCAGTTCTGATTGTGTTTTGAAACGATCCAGAAACCCTTCATCTGTCCAGAATTAAAAAAATACACATATATTTTCTTCCACATTAATTGATATGCGAATCAAATTTGGTGACAACAACAGCTACGCCACGCGGCCAACCGGGTCCAATTGCATTTTCAAACCATCCAGCCGCTTACGAAGAGTTAGGTGACAAAATAATTATATAAGTTTAAAATAGATAAACATACAAGATCCAGACCAATCTGAAAAAGATCATAATCCATCATGGTTTAGCCGGATGATCAAACCCTAAAAGTTCCTTGCGGTACCACTAAGCAACAAAGGTCATCACACAAGGAAGGAATATTTTAAAATATTTAATTTCGCTGACACGTCTGTCCCGATTAATATTCTTAGTAGAATTCACCTGCTCAAGGATGCGCGGGGTTGTGAATAGCTTCCCGTTTAAAATACGACAAGCATCCTTCGGCATCGAGCAATTATAGTAAAGTGCTCTTCGGGATAATTTCTTACGCAAAAGACTTCCGTCCTTAGGGTGAATAATACATTGTTAATAAGAAGTATTTCATCTGTTCAAATTAATAAACAGTTTATTTTGAGGAATAAGCCCAATGGCCTAGTGGTCTTGAGCATTATTAGCACTTACGCATGTTCAGCAATCCCTACTGGGATAGGTGACCGCAAGTGACGAAATATCTCGAGCCTTATCCGTGCTTCGGAATGCCGGAAGCCGTTGGACCCGGTTGCCATCATTGATGGCAGTCCGTCCAGCTTACTGGACCTGACACTTCACGTCAGGTCCAGTAAACTGTTATTGGACCACCGTGTATCAGTTGTTGCTTGTCAAATATTATCCAATGATAGCTCTTCAGACCCTACGGTTCAGCTCTGCTTGTAAGCATTCCAGATAAACATAAGAGGCAATTAAGAGGCCTTTGACACTTGGTTGGCTGTCGCTCGGACAATCAAACATTTCAAAAGATAAATAAAAAATGTGTTTCATTTTTACAAAAGTGTTTCCTAATTATCCTATATAACTATATCGTGGATATTTTAGACATATTTTATACTGATTAGACATTGATTACATCATAAATCAAAATTTTTAAGTCGTTGATCAAATAATTTACGATGTAGTTATGTCTACACAATACAAAAACACGTCTAAAATATTTAGGATAATTAAGAAACACTTTTGTAAAAATGACAATGAATAAAGTGTCAAAAGCCTCTTAATTTATTGTTGCTATAGTGCATTCTTAAATCTACGAGCTCTTATAAACTCAAGATTTGGCTTTTATGTAATAGCAATTTCCGCTAAAAGGGCTACATTTTCGTCTCACGAAAATCTATATTGCAGTGGGCAAAGGTAGCCGCGTTGGCAGCGCGCCACACGGAGGAACTTTCCACCATCCCACACTGCTATAAATCACTTGCTGTTACGACAACAAAATGCTCTTTATCATATCAAAACTAAGCTGTGTTCTTTCACATCCTTCTTTTAAGTATAAGTACTAGTATTACTTCAGAAAATTACCTCTTTTTGTTAAAAAAAAAAGCCTTCGGCTCCTCTTCGACGTTGGTGCCAAAAGTGCTGAGGTTTTTTTGGCCAATGTATTAGCATACATAATATGCAACGGGGTAACGCATCCAGCATATTACTAACGTGCCACAGGGGGACAAATTTGTGGAGTTTTTCTTTCCTTTGCAATTAGGTATGTATTGTTATTAAATTTTGTACGTATGTGCTGTTAATATTTTTTAAAGGATGATAAACCGTTATTGTATATATCATGCCTTATTGGGCAGTTTTCTGGGTCAAAATAATAATATAAAAATTTTTCCATTTGGTAATCGAAAATATTGGACGAGTATTTTTTCTTTTTTCAGGTAATTAATAAATGATAAAGATAAAACGCGTTAAACTTCATGAGTGAGGGCTCGTGAAGTCACATTTCTAAAAAGTAGCAAACTGTGGTGCCATACGGAATTTTATAAAATATATGTGTCCAATTCTTTGATTATCTAACTGGCGGAGTAATTATATTATTAGATTAAACTATACTTTTCGTTCGGCACTGCGTGTCTAATCTTGGAAACCAAATTAGCACTACTTCCTGACGTCCGATTAATCTAAGGTAAATTTGGCATACATTTATATCTTTAGTGCCAATATAATCTAGCTCTGATTCATCAGATTCTGATGACAGAGTCGGAAGGTCACCAAAACAAGATAAATCTCTCAAGTTTGGGCTAATTTGATTTGTACAAGCACTTACAGATTTAATTCGCTCAAATATTTAATAAAAAGCTCTTGAAACTTTTAATTTTTTTGCAAGCAATTTTTTTACAAGCACTTACAGATTTAATTCGCTCAAATATTTAATAAAAAGCTCTTAAAACTCTTATTTTTTTCGTAAACACCTACATATTTATTGAACCCACAAATCGATATACCTGCTGCTCCGGATAGTCCAGTTTACCATCTATAGCTGAGAACCTTTCAATTCATCTGCATTCGGCAGACTGACGGACAGAAACACATTAAAATACCTACCTGAAACTTAGACATTTAGATGAGAAGAAAGACTTCATTTTAATGCTTTGAGATTTTTGAGATTTCCGGATTGAATTGTGTAAGAATTGGTCCTTGATTTTTGTAAATGAAAACCATCTGGTATATACAGGAAACGCTAGTATTATAATTAATAATTTGAATAATGTATATTATATAAAATGTGAACTGACACGAAAAAGTGCCTGAAAAGGCGCGTTTTCTGAAACAAACCTCTGAATCCAAATATTATAAAAATAACAATAAGTGAATTCTATAGCTGTAGGTAAACTACTTCAAACTTATAAGTAGCTGTATAATTTTGAACTAAGTGTGACTAAAACTAATTTTAACTATGCCTGCGGCACATCCCCAGCCTAACTTTTTGATTTGATTTAACACTTCCCACGAAGGTGCGTCTGAATGGTAGCACGTCAAAGGTACTTACTATTACTGAATATTTACATTCGTGAGAGTAATTCTAGAAATCCCAAAACTTTGTTGGTACTTAAGCTACCTCTGTATTGAGATGGCGGGACATCGTACGACGAGCTACACCTGCCCCCCAGAATCAAACAACATGTTGACCACGACCACTCTGACAAGAGTGATACGGATAAGAAGTTTACATTAGGTGTAACATGCAAAAAAGACATACTCTTTACGTTTTATCGATCATCCGCGAAGTCTTTGATGATTATGCAGTTTACTATAGGTGAGAATTTTTAAAATCTTTAGTAGTTTTAAGTTTATCCATTAAAACCAAATAATTTAATATCTTTATAATATAAGTATAGAATAACTTACTTATAAGTAACCCTATCTGATAAAGTGAACATAAGTAGAAATGTTCTCTCGAAAAACTGGCCAAGTGCGAATCGGACTCGCGCACAAAGTGTTTCGTACCGTTATCTATGTCTAAAATCTAAAACGACAAAAAAGTCATGTGTGTTGTATGGATTTTTAAATTAACTTTATTTTTATGTAATTATTTATTTTAAAGTGAATATAATATTCTGTAAATACTCGTATTTCAAGCGTCTCCCTGTAGCCGTTATCAATATCGAGCAAAAACAAGCAAAAAAATCACGTTTGTTATATGGGAGCCCGCTTAAATATTTAATCTATTAAATTTTTTAGTATTTGTTGTTATAGCGGCAACAGAATACATCTTCTGTGAAAATTTCAACTGTCTATCTATTACGGTTCATGAGATACAGCCTGGCGACAGACGAACAGACAGACGGACAGCGGAGCGATATTAATAGGGTCCCGTTTCTACCCTTTGGGAAAATGTCATTGGTCAATCGGCTGTTCTCGCTCGATGACTCTCATTAGTAGCATATACATTAAGATCCTGTATCCATGTTACCTGTGATGACAAATAAATGATTTGTATTTGTAAGCTTGTAGCTTGATAATCTAACACAAATCACATCTTCCTAGATGAATCACTTCACAAGGTCAGCAACATATTGTTAGGAAGGCCAGTATGGTCTTAGAATACAATGTGTTTAAATAATATGTAATCACAGCTCGCGAAAAAAATTTAATAGGTACTTGATTCAAAGATTCAAAAATGTATTCAGAAAATAGGCCTTTTCAGGCACTTTTTTACGTCAATGATGTATGCATAGGTACTCCTTGCCTTGCGTATTTGGTCGTATTGTCATGTAACGAAAAAAAATGGGAGTCCCTTTGTTCAGTTTAAGGAAAATAACGGTCCAATGGGTTTTGATTCCAAGGTAAAAGGAAATGTATTAAAGATTTTTATCATGCCTCCGAGAATTGTGCGACAAAGTCATACGGGCGAGGATAAAGCGATGTTAATTTAAATCTGGCGGTTCCTCTGAAAATCTCTTGAGAGTCCTTTAATTTAAAATTCCTAAAATTTGCGATAGCTTTTTATTCAACTGATTATTATTTTCATGAAAAGTTCTGGAATTTTTTTAAATATTGTTCGAGGACTGATTAAACCCTAAGCTTACGTTGTCTAAATATCTTTAAAAATAGCACTATACGCTTATACAACTTCTACAGCGTCTACTTATATAACTATACTATAGCATACTATATTACACTGTTTCTTACAGTTACGCTATTCTTCAGGGTAACGTAAAAAAACTTTCAGAACTTATGATATCAAATAGATCGCCCCGATGTTCGTCTTGCAATTTTTCTTGGTTATCTTTCCAACAAATATTGATACTTCGCCTGCACGTCTTTTTTAAGGTTCCGCACATAAAGTGTAAAATAGATTATTTTACACTTTATGTGCTATTACTTAGCCTTCGATGTCCGTCAGTCCGTCTCTCATAGAGCTGTATCTTTTGACTATTGAACCATAAGAAGTAGAGACTTGAAATTTCACACATAATTTCTCACATAATGAGAATATCTATTGCTGCTATAACAACAAATAATACAATTACAAGAATCGTGTTTTTGGAGCCTTTTTGTAGTTTAATAAATAATATTTTAAGTTTAAATATAACTAATATTTAATTGACTTGAATAACGCAATGTTCTTTAAATTAGAACAGCAAATTAGACCGTCGATATGAACAATTTTTTTATGGGATCAAAGCTGGGAACTCAAAAACATAAACATTTTCAAACAAAAATGTTCGGCCGCCCGGTTAATATGTATGGGATCCTCAATAAAAAAAATTCAGATCCCAACATTGGTCCCATAGGAAAATTTGTTCATATCGACGGGCTGAATCACCCCTTCAAGGATCGGACAAGGTTTTCTTTACATATTATATATGAAATGTAGCCTTCCTACAATGACGAAATTCCTAAATTTTTTACGACTTTTAAAGTGTCTGTTAAAAGTTATGGCCCACAGGAAGTGTCTGGCAACTATACATGTTTGTTTATAACAATATCATATATAACAATATAAAAACCAGCCTTCCTACTTTGACATAAGTTAGCATGTTTTTTTCCCCCTTTGATACCTGCTTTCAGCTTAGCGAGTATACATTCCTTTCTAAGTTTACGTTATACTACCGATCCTAAAAATTTCATCTTTCCCCTCAAAATCACAAAGTCTGGGGTGACTGGGATCTTGGACTATATTGTAAGGAACCCTTCGTGTGCGATTCCAACTCGCACTTGGCCGGTTTTTTATTCAACGCAACTTAATTTTGCAACGCAACTAAATTGACTGGCTCCGTGGCGCAGCGGTCAACACGCCTGCCTGCGACACGGAGTGACCGGGTTCGATCCCCGGCCAGGTCAAGATGGAAAATGATCTTTTTCAGATTGGCCTGGGTCTTGGATGTGTATCTATATATGTATTTGTTATAAAAATAGTATCGTTGAGTTAGTATCCCATAACACAAGTCCCGAACTTACTTTGGGGCTAGCTCAATCTGTGTGATTAGTCCGTATATATTTATTTATTTATTATTTATTTATTTTAACTTAGGTACGTACTTTTCATTGTTATAAAATCAAGAGTTTTAAACGCATCATTATCCTCAACACTCCCCCATTGAATGGAATGGAAGGATTGAACCAATACTTCAATGCTAGGACACAATTTCTCTACCCCTATGAAATCGGACGTGCGCAGTGACTAAAATAACATTGGGCAAATGCCGTTACTGGACTTGTCATCTAAACACAAGGGCATAAGGACAAATATCCAACGTTTACTACTTCTAAATTAAAAGGCAACTTACGACTTTGGGCACGTAAACACACGAGGAGAACAGGACGAGGAGGATATATTAAGTTAGTTATCAGTTGGTAAATCCCCTTTGTTGCGGTTCTTGGATCCGAAGTTTTCATGTGTAGGTAGAAATCATACACACCATGAGTAGCTTACCCTTACTTTGAATGTACATCATACATATGTTTTTAACATTCCGGTGGGTGAAAACTGATGGAGAGCCGCAAAAATGAAGTTTCCGAGCTTTGCTTTACCCGAATGTTTGAAACAATTTCATCACCCACTTACACAGGCTGATTCTGAACTATCTGATAATATTTAAATCTTGAAAAATATTGCCAGTAGGTTCAGTACCAGCATGTATACTGATGTGAAATTATTTGTATTTGTTAAAAGATGCTTGAATATTTTAATCTATGTTTCCACTTCGGGCAGCATTTACAATGCAACATAGGAAGACGATGCGGCTAACAACCCATCACTATTTTGATTTTGTTTTCCTCCTAACGCCCACCAAACCGAAATGCTCCCTCCGAGAAAAAAACACATGATAGTATGTATGTATTTAATATGTATATGCCAACACACATATCACATTCATAAGTAGCTTTTGGCAGCTACTAGGGTACATCATATGTGGTATTCGAAAGTATAAGCTATTACATTTTACAGTTCATCAAACTTTATAAATTGTTTTTTTTGTTATCCCGATAAAAAATCACATGTTTGACATTAGTAGGATGTAGTTTAGGGTACTTATATTAATTCTGTGTTTAGGTACTATCGTCTTACTCTCCCAGTGTATAGAATATCTTCCCTGAACACGCAAATGCAATGTGAATGTTTGTAAATAAAAGAAGTACAAACTAGTTTTTAGGGTTACGTACCTCAAAAGGAAAAAAACGGAACCCTTATAGGATCACTTTGTCAAAACCCTTTTTCTTAGAAACGCGTGGAGGCATCAAGCTAAAATTCATATCAAATACTCAGGTCTACTGTCATGTGAAAAAATCAAACTTCAAAGCCAACGCCATTAAAAGATCAGCCGTTTATGCCGCAAACAAACCCGGGTACTCCCCGCATGAATTCAGAATCTTGAAATTTGGTACGAAGCAACGTCTTATAGCACAGGTAAAGAAAAAATTAAAAAACCATACATTTTTAGTTACATCATACCTATAATAAAATATTTTTGTTAATTTTAAACTTATTGTAGATAATGGTACGGCAAAACCCTTCATGCGCGAGTTCGACTCGCTCTTGGCCGGTTTTTTTTTATTCTAATATATTCCAACGTTCTTCCGTTGTAAATACAGATGCAATCACAGAAATAAATGCGGTTTTTCAATTCTTTGATGCAATATTCAGTGCTCTCGAGTCCGCTAACCGAACTTGAAACAATACTCGTTCATTAAACAACAGTTTATGCCAGAGCCCTTATGTAAAGCAGTACCTAACGTCTAACAAACACTGAACGCTGAACGGGGACAAATTGGAAAACTCTCTTACTTGCTTCGGTTTTTTTTAGTTATGAATAAATCTAAATGCAAGGTCTTACTCGTTTACTTAGATAGAGAACTTGAAAATTTGAGATATGTTTATGGTAATTAGACTGTGGAATAACAGCAGAGGGGATAATTTTTGAGGAGGAAATTGGCTCCGATAGTAGATATATTCAATCTATGTTCGAAATATTAAGTAGGAAGAATGCGGTGTCGGCGTCCGTGGCATGATGGTGAACACGCTACACCGTTTACCAAGAAGCTCGAGGTTCGTCGCGGAGAAATACTTCTATATTTTCATAGGAATTTTTCAGCAATTTTGGAGCTACCTAAAGGGGTTTGCGTCAGATTGATCGGTTCGCCAGCAGTAAAACCTTTGCCAAATTATATTGCAGCATCAATTTCTTACATGATGTTATGTAGTATACACAAACACAAATACTTACTTGCGCTGGGGATCAAACACAGAGCCCCTAGTGTATCAGATGACATTGTTAATCACTGTGCTATGGAGGCTGTCGTACTGACGATAGAGATATATGAAAGAATTACACTGTAAAAAAAAAGTAGTGCGAGATATGTAAAAAATAGGAAACAAAAATTTTAATCTCAAGCAAAGTTCTCTTGTAGATAATAAAACATAAGTAGAGCTATACTTTTTGAGAACCTATATAAAAAAGAAATCGCTTGGATAGCACCGCAAAGTAATCAAACGGAAGCCAAACGGAAATTGAGTGGACGGGAGTGGACGTATTGGCATCTCAGGGTATCAAAGACGGCTCCCCCCGCAGCGAAATATTCCTACTCGCTGTGAGTTATGGCTTGGGCCGACTATGTTGCAGCCGATCTAATTGTCCTCCAAATTATCACATAAATGGTTTACAAGGTCTATCAATCAACGTAATAACTGGTCTTATTAACGTTGGTACTAGCTATACGCTGATTTTACTGAAATTGAGCCACTTTTAATCTACTTAAGTATTGGCTTGGAAGTGGTCCCCTGGGTATCGTCGTCATACTAAGCGCAAAGAATCATACTCGTTCCTCCAGTAAAACTCCATTAGATTTCATGGTAGATGCACGTTCACTTTGAAAGCCAAGATATTAAAACCGAGTTAAAAAATGAAATCATTTTTATTGTGTCTTTTCTCACTTATAATCAGCTTGAACTTTCTGTGTACAAGCAATTTCACGGTACAACTCCCGAAAAGATCTTTAGCAAGTGGAAAAGAAATAAAGAGAAGAACTTTCGAAAATGCTGAAATGGAGCGAGTATTGGCATTTGGAAACAATACATCGTATTATGGAATGCGACTGAAAAGACAGGACGGAGAAACAAACAAAGCCGACCCCGGAGGGCCGGGAATCATATCGACTGAAACAAAAAATATTTCAGAGTGTAGCAATTGCTCTAGTATCGACAACCATGCACTATTGCTCGCGGAGTTTAAAAGCCAGTGGCCTGTGGAGAACTGGCGGAATAATGGATTTTTCACCGAAGATTACTTGGATTTAATTAACGAACACTGGCTACACTTCCGACCACCTTCGGAGACCTTACAAAAATTCTTAGGAGGGCTCTATCTCATATTTTCCACAGTCGGCTGCTGGGGTAATGTGATAGTCCTGTTTATGTATCTAAGGTAAGATTAACCGTCAAAGTTTTAAATGAAAATTTAGATTGTTTGGCAAAATGTAATAATGGTTTTCCTTTGACGAGGGAACAGATGATTGCTAAGTTGTTGGAAACCGCTAATAATGCCGCCTTTCCCTTTGAACTTAGTGTTTAATTATTTTTCGTTATGAAATTACTGAAGCGAGCATACATGCTCTTAGTAGAGAATAACGAAGGTATCTTTTGTGTTCACAAAATGATTCAGAGCACAACACACATTAGATTTTTGTTACGCTACCCTGTAGCTTTCTTAATCATATTTTCGAATACCGGTCGACTGGAAGAAATCCCTCATTGGGATAAGTCCGCCTATGTACATCATTAGTTTCTAAGAATTGCCTTTTGTTATTATTATTTTTTTTTATGTGCAATAAAGAGTTTACAAACAAACAAACAAACAGAGCAGTTTTTGCCGGCTGGTCGCCAGCACTGCCTATTTCACGAATCCAGTAACCGTTGGGGAGAAAGTAATCTGTCACTGCCTAATCCTCAAGTATCTGTATATATAAGGTCAATTTAAATTAAGCGCAAATATTAAAGCCGGCACCAATAACCTAGAAAAATGCTATAGAAGCAAAATAAAAAAAAATGGACACTAGTTTTTGAGGCATTTGGACGTGAACATTTAAAAACACACACAAAACACTCTGTATACAAATAAACACTTTCTTGGTCAAAAACTTTAAACAATTATTATCTACTATGGATACTAAGTCACTGACGTCGACAATCAAAACAGCTGACTTATCGATTTTGATAAAAAATATAATGTATAAAAAAATTAAAAATAATCTAGCGTGTCAATTTCCTAAAATTTGCTACTAAAGCATTTCTTTGTCCGATAAGACCAACCCTTAAAATATTTGCGCGTAATTTAAATGGAACTGGTTTGCTTTGTATTGATGGGCAGAACGGACAAACATTTGTTATAACGTAAAAATAATAAATCAACTCACGCGAAATAAATATCTCAAGTACTGTACTCATTTGTAAAATTAAGCGAAATGAAAATCGGCTGTTTTTATAAGGACACCCCTGGGGCCTGGGGCGTGCGTGACACGCCGGAAACCTCCCTAATAAAAACGCTACCTACTTAAATACCCGTCTTCTTCTGCCTTATCCTTATCCCACTATTTATGTGGGGTCGCCACAGCATGTAAGCTTTTCCCATTTCGTTCTATCTCCAGTCAACTCGTCCGTCACTCCCTCATATCCTCCTTTACACATTCCATCCTACTCATATCCTCCTTTACGCATTCCATCCAACGTTTCTTTGGTCCCCTCTGTTTCGATAACCTATTTTATAAATACCCTCCAAATAAAATATTTATATCTGTTATATCTACAAACGGTGAGTAATTATACGTATTTACTTATCATTCGTTAATGAATGATCAGCTAGTTACCAATTAGGATATGATAAAAAATAAATAAAACATAATGTACCTTAACTACTGTCATTATTAGCTAATTAATTATAGCGTATTTCAGTAATCATCGGCGACTCCCATTATAAAAAGGGTATAAAATTATAATTTAGAATATTTATTCATTTAAAGATTTTTACGTCCCCTGTATATTCTGTAATTTATTATTCTACTTAATTTAAAAGAAAATGTCGATGGGAACGGAGTCATTGGTTTTGGAAACTTGGGCTTAGTTTACCTATCGTTAGGCAAACACAAACATAATTATAGTGATTAGAAGTATGAGTTGTAAATGAATAGATAACTACTTGTCAATTTAACTAGTAATCTAAAAGCTCCTAAAATAATGTAAATAGCGATAGTTCCTGAAAATATACCACCTTCAGAGACTAGCCGCCGTTAGAGATAGGTAGCAACAAAATTCTTAAAAATCTTAGCTCAAGATATCACACAGGGGAGGAACGTGACATATTATCTATATATGAGAGGGTTAATTTGTATGGTGGATATTTATAACTGAGGTTTTGTTTCTTTCCTACATACTGGCGCCACGATAGAGAGTTGATAAGTAAGTTAATAGTTAGCGAAGGCTGGGATTATTATACTTACCTGTTTTAAATTGTATTTTTCTATTATTTCTTTATTTAGTGACTACAAAAATAAAATACAAAATTGTAAATGGCAAACTCAAAATATTTTCATGAAAGGTTGGTCATGTCTTGAATCACTAAATTGACATCATTTTGTGCCCTTCAAAATGCCGCGACCTCAACTCTCATAATGAGTTTCCATAAAAATGATGATCAGCATCCATATCGTCCTGAAAAATTACACCCATGTCCATTATTATGAAAAGTGAGTTTGGTTTTCGCGGACATAGGCTATAAATTCTTTGGTAGTTGTATTATTTATTTTGCTTTTAAATCATTGCTTTTGAGTCTTGTGTGTTGTCTTAAATGTGCATCCCTATTTTTCATGAAAAAAGGTGCCCGATATCTCGTATATCAAAATTGGCGTTATATCAGTAATTTGAACCACTAAAATACCACGAGAATAACATCCGTATCAATTTTTAATAAAAAATGTTGCCATACTTCGTGAATCCCTGTGATGCGCCGGAACTAGGGGTCCGCTATTATGACAACAAACAAAAACATGCTGTTATATGATTTGGCAAAAGTTTTTACGGCCGGCCTGCCTGAAACCAGGGCCCGCCTTGTATAACACCAGGACCGCAACTAAACGACTGTAAAAATAATGTTTCATATTAAAAAACCGCCTTCACATACGACTAAACCGATTTTGATGAAATTTAAATAGACCAATCTGAACGCATATCCTATCTAATAAAAAAAGAATTCTTCAAATTAGTTCATAAATGACGAAGTTATGAGGTAACAAACATTAAAAAACATTTTACACCGAATTGATAATCTCCTCCTTTTTGTATTTCGGACAACATGTGTGCAAAATTTCATAAGGAACGGCTCAGTACTTAAGGCGTTAAAGCGTTTCTAACAAACTCACTTTCGCAGTAATAAAAATAGTAAGTATAATATATCCTATCTTTTTAACCGACTTCAAAAAAAAGGAGGAGGGTAGCAATTCGACTGTATTTTTTTATTGTTTTTTAAGGTTTGTTACCTTAAAACACCGACATTTATAAACCGATTTTAATTTTCTTTTTTTTTGCCAGGGTATTCTTTCAAGTTGATCCCAATAAAATTTTATCACAATCGGTTCAGTAGTTTGATTGAAGTCGGTTTTTTTATATAAAATATATATATTACTAAATCACTCATCAACCGCTGATCGGATTTGGATTAAACTTGGCATAAGACATGTCATGACTTGCTTAACATATAGGGTATGTAGGTACATATTTCATTGTATGTTATACACAGGTAATTAGAGAAATTATAAGACAGGTAATTGTATTCCGAAATCAGGTTCCTGTGGGATACACATCACGAAAATCGAGTTTAACACATTTGTACTACATAGAATACAGAACTGCTTTTGTTAAGTAGTTTCATAAATGGTGGCGTTTCCCTTTACCCTCATCCATTAGGCCGTCGGTCCAATTTTCTTACATAGCAGACAAAAATACATTTGGCAAGCAGGTCTCTCATGTGTCAGCTAATAGTTTTGCGAACAAGAATTACGAGAAACCCTTGTGCTATATTTGTACTTCGCTTGCGAAATATTATTCAACTACAAATTTAGTACAAGCATCTAAGAACTAATATTTTAACGCGATTTAAGTCAGTACGCGTAAAGCGTTGAGTTGTCCACGTGAAGACTATGCCAAATTCTATCTTAATAATAATCATCATAAAAATATCTAAATAAATATATAGGGACAAATCACACAGATTGAGCTAGCTCCACAGTAAGTTGTGAACGTGTGTCGTGTGATACTAACTCAACGATAATATATTTTATGATAATAAATACATATAAAGATAAACATCCAAGACTTAATTAGGTTAATTAAAAGAAGATCATTTGCCATCTTGACCTGACCGGAGATCGAACCCAGGACCCTGCGATTCAATGGCACTTGCGGTACCACTGAGCCATAGAGAACAAAAGTAACTCTATCTCTCTGTCTTCTTTTCACGCTTCAACCATTGAACCAATTTGGATGCAATTTGGTATGAAAATAATTTGAGGCCCGGGGAAGGACATAAGGTACCTTTCATTCCGGGAAATTCTACTTGTTTTGGTACTGTTCCCGAGGGATCGAAATTAACGCGGGCGGAGCCGCGGTCACAAGCTATAACCTTCGATCCAAGGTCGTTTTTAGCATCATCTGATTAATACATATTTTATTTTTTAAATACATACATCAAAACATTATTTTGTATCTATGTTTAAAACAATATGATACAATAAATCCTAACTAATATTATAAATGCGAAAGTGAGTTTGTTTGTTTGTTTGTTTGTTACGCTTTCACGTCGTAACTACTGAACCGATCATCATGAAATTTTGCATACAAGTTCTCTGGAGTACGGAGATGGACATAGGCTATCTTTTATCCCTGGAAAAAGAAATGTTCCCGAGGGATCGACATTGACGCGGGCGGAGCCGCGGGCGAAAGCTAGTAAAATAGATATGAAGAAGAAAAAAATTATTTAGAAAAAAAATTGGTAGATAATGTTATTAATTAATTTAAATAGTATTAAACATGGCGTTCCATGTCATGGCGTTTCCGTCCAACGCCTATGTAAACACTCGACATCCCCATAGTGTGAGATTTTTATATTTAAGGAAGGCTAAGCGCCACCTCTCCATTGTCTTTAACATACTCTAAAAACCTGAATGAGCGCTCACAGGCACCTACTCATATTTTAATTCATAAAATGGACTTACGTCGGAATTAACTGAATTACAAGGCAATTTCATTATAATATTTGCTGTCCCGGCAAACTTCGTTTTGCTATTTTTTTCCTAAATATTTCTTGTATTAGTGTTATTCTGATATTCGGGGTAATAAAAGAAAACAGAAAATCAACGCTCGTAAAAATAGATTCACCCGTTCATAAGTTATATGTTTTCGAACAAACTTTATTTTATATTTAAGGATTTTCGATTGTTGTTACTGTTGACGACACAGAATTTATAAAAAGATACTAGCTGCTTTCTACTTACTAATAGCCATCAAGCAATTATAGGAAGTTACGAAGTTTTATTAGAATCGGTTCAGTAGTTTCAGGGTTTAACCCGAACATCGTGACATGAGGTATTTATAAATAAAGATAGACAGATATTATTGTAGAGCTTAATTTCGTCAGCATAAACAATCTGTAACATATTGGTACTATGAATGACAATATCGAGATTTCTACTCTCCTAATTTATTGCTTATCCTATCAATAATCCTTATCCTTATCCTTACTTCCTTACTAATATTATAAATGCGAAAGTGAGTTTGTTTGTTTGTTACGCTTTCACGCCGTAACTACTGAACCGATCATCATGAAATTTTGCATACAAGTCCTCTGGAGTGCGGAGAAGGACATAGGCTACCTTTTATTCCGGAAAAAAGTACTATTCCCGAGGGATCGACGCGGGCGGAGCCGCGGGCGAAAGCTAGTCTATTATAAAATCCAATATTCCTCAATCTTATTATAGAATTTATTATAAATAGTTGCTAGATACACAAGTTCCCGTTGCGTTTTAGACGAGTTTTTACTGTAGACTACTTTTGACGACCAATCAATACTAATTCTTAACTAGAAAGTATTTAACAACAAACTACATGAATATTGTCGGGGTTTTATTAATAGATGAAAAATATATTTGACAGTTTAACAAAAGTGCATATTTTTTTCTAAATATTTGCCTAGTATAACTCGAACAAAAAAAAAAGAAATTATATTAGTGATTTATTTTTCTAAACTACTTTGGCCTTTCTAAGGTAATAAGTTAAACAGATAAGATTTCAAACTTTGTTTGAATGTAATTTTAAATTGAATTAATGATTAATGACTAAACAAAATAGTTTTTTACGATATTAGTGCATACCTGTTGTACTCAAGTTGCCACATCCACGACCGTCATCGTAACGCTTCGCCGCTGAGTCCTACGCTGGTAAACATTTTGTCTCTGAAGCCGTCGCGGGCGGTTGTGTCGGCCCACTAATTACTCACTCAGACTTTTTCTGTCGACACTAGAAAAATGTACAAAACAATTCAAATCATTCTTATCTTCGTGTCGGCAATGGTGCAGTGCAATAATTTTAACGGCTCTACTGCACGTGAAAGTGAAGTGCCAATCCACGAAAAAAGTGTGCTAAAAAGTTTCCATACCATTAGATCAGTGATTTTAAAACCTTTTAAATGTCATAATGATTTTCTGTGGGGCCGACTGGATAATTTAAAACTGTGGAAAAAACGTAGAAGAACGTTTGTGCCAGTGACTATATTATTGCGTGAGACTGATACATTAAGGGGAAAACTTAATAAAAGAAGGCGAAGAGGAGTGGTATCTGAATCACGAACTATCCAGCTGGTGCAGATGAAGTCCGGACTGACTGTTCCTGAAGAAGTTCCGTTGTCGCTGGTTGCGCGGTTCAAAAAAGACTGGCCTGAGTGGCTATGGCGAGAAAAGGGCTTATACACGGACGATTACCTGTTGTTGATAAACTCTCACTGGCTGCACTTCCCACCTCCTGATCCCAGCGTAAACTACGCATTGGGAAGTTTGTACATAGTGATGATGGCAATTGGATGCTCTGGAAATGCTCTTGTTCTTCTAATGTATCTTAGGTATGTATATGGTCCTATGCTACAAGAATACCTCTTAAAATATAATATGTATTTTTATTGTTTGCCTGACCAGGATGTATGATCTGATATAGTTTGAATCAGATTTCAGAGACAGTTTGCTAGCCTAAACACTTATACGATATCTGTCTCACTAATGCGTGTGTGCAGATTGCAACCCCGGCCATGACGATTCTGAGACCTGGGTTCACTATGTCAAGGTAAGAGACGTACTTAAAATGTGAAAAGGTCGTTTATACTATGACTTTAAACAAAAGACACAGGTTTATAAATTGCAAATCTATGTCAGGAATCGGGATGGTTGGAGCATAAAGAATCATGGCCTCGTAACAGATAAAAATTGGACCAACCTTAATAGTCAAGATCGGAACTAAGTATTTAAGTATGACAGCAGCTTAGCATCTGATTCGGACTCAAAGATTATTTATATACATGTAACAAAATGACGAAATAATATTTAGGGGGCACGCTCAGTTTTCCCCAGGGGACATTCTTCGGAAAACGAAAAAAAGTTCGACCTTCCATATAAAATGTGCAATCAACTGATCAAATTTCTATAGGAAGTCGTATGTCGAAGTTTTTCCCCTAGGGATCTTATTCCAAGTCATATAAATATTATTTCACCATATTGTTACGCTCTGTATAAAACCATGGAAAGTAATAATTAGTAATATTTCTTTAACTAACCCTGTATTAATGACGTTTCATCATCATCATTACAGGCGCATAAAGTCCACTGCTGGACAAGGGCCTCTCCCTAGGATTCTTCTTTCCATGTAGGATATTGCCATACTCACTACGCTTGGTAGGCGGGTTGGCGATGTTGGGTTGGGTGAATGGCATTTCTATGGGACTAATCTAAAAGTAGGTATATAATCAAGACTAACCTAGTCTTTAATATCAAGACTCACATTATAAAAATGTATGCGTGTTTGCGTATTTGTTTGTAATGGATAAACTCAAAAACGACTGGATTTAAAAATTCTTTCACATACACAAAACTACAATATCAGTGAGCAACATGGTCCAATTCTTTTTAATAATATTTATTTTCCTTTACGATCTAAGGAAGACTTTCCGACTACAATATGTATTTTTTCAATCTGTGTACACTGTCACGGGTAAACATATTTTTACAATTTAACGTAAACTCTTATTAAGTAATTACACCATTATTGAAAAATTCGATCTAGCAGTTTAAATAATGAAAAGTTAATTGGTGTTTGCTTAATCCAAGGCACATTCAATTTTCTTAGCTTGCGTATTGAAGTAAAAGAAGGCGCATTTAAGCTCATTCATACATTCTAAGGAAGTACATTTTTCATGTTTACTTCAAAGCGCCCGCTTTCTATTTGTTTGAATAGTCCCACAGTCTCGAAACCGTTGGAAGGGTTATTTGATAAAGTTTGATATGAGATCCCTCGGTTGGAGGTCCTATTTACCTATATGACACAATTAAATGTCAAGGTAACCAAATTGATAGAAAACATTACGTACACCAAAGTTTTGTAAGATTTTCGGAATTGATTAACCATGGGCTTTTAATTTAGTTTCGGATACGTAATTCAACAAATATTTAATTTAAAATATAAAATAATTTATGTAAATCACAACATTTATAACTACTATTACTTCAGCGTTATGCTAACGACTTGTGTAATCAAATGTTAATTGCTATTCCACAAAAGCTTACGTTTCGACGAACTTCGATAAGCCAAGTAAATAAAACAGGAATTGACAAAGCATTTCCTTCGTTAAAATAATGATCCCCAAATAAAATTAGTAAAAACAAAGATAAAATCTCATCCAAATTCATAATCACAATTGCACTAAAACAATTGGATGTGCTTAGAAACAAGTTTTGACCTACTTTTCGTACAGACGTCCGTAACAAACAAACTATTTGTTAAAGGAAAGGGGAGATAGATGGTTACAAATAGATACAGTAGCAAGTGTAAAGGAGAACCTGCGATAAAGAATTGTCGACCGGTTTAGACACATAGCCCAGTTTCAACAGGGCTGAGAATAGCACTCTCGAAAAAAAGATCGGCCTGGATAAGTTGTTTCGCTTCTAGCTGATTTTTTTGAACCTCTTACCAATAAATTCAATATAGCTTTGACTTTTGTTACGGGATTATAGACCGTGAAAGGATTTCTACTCGTACGCGTATTTACTTCTGAACTTTACACTCTGCGCGATTCGTTTATTTTTAAATAAAATTATTTAAATATATGTTATAGGAAATATACAGCACTTTTATTAAAATCCTAATCTACAGATGGTTTTCAATGGATCTTGGATCTTCAATTCAAAAACCACTAAGGGATAAGATAAACGGTTAAACCATTTATTTACATAAAAACGTGTGTCCCATTATAAGTTTGCACACCTCCTTAGAATGAGCTACAATGCAACGTAGCGGTCGTAGCACTGCCGTGCAAGTTTCGTAGAAGTGGCGTAGCTGCTTGTCTCCTTTGGCGTAGCACAGTACATTTAACGAAACGAAGCTTTACTGGTTTTCAAATTTTTATGTTATAATATTTTTATTTGAGGTATGATGTATTTATAAAAAAAGTGCTCATACGAGCTCATAAGAGGCTGATTTTTTTTTATGAATGCAAGTGGGAAAACCTTAGGATGAGAGAGAGATTTATTCATACACAAATATACATGCATTGTGATTGTGATAAGCCTGATCTTGGATTAAGGAAATTATTCGTATTTTTAACTAACAACATATTTTTCTTTTGGTAAGATAGCGCTCTCTGACCAATATTGGTATCTACTCGTACTTAATGTGAAAAGTTATAAATAATGTCTGTGGGTAAGTTGATACGTGCTTGTTTTCAACTTCCAACAAGATTCCAACTTATGCAGAATAATCATAATATTTATTTTGGTTTTTCCTTTATTATTTGGACTATATTATTAGCAACATTTTTTCATCATAGTCCATACCCGATATGTTGCTAAGGTACTGCGTATTTGTACAAGTTCCAGTCATGCTCGGTTTTAGGGTTCCGTAACACAAAAAGCGACAAGGATATAATATTAAGATCACTTCATTGTCAAGTTAAGGCTGATTCGTTTACTTTATCATGATATATTTAAACATCGTATGTTTAAATTTCAATTACTTATTTGCTGTTAGAGGCTAACACTGAAGTAAATTGTACAGCCTTCCGAGCGCCATGTAGCAGTATTCGGGTTAAACGGCTTATAACGTGCCTTTCGAAGTAAGCCATTTGCCAGAGCCCTGAATTCCTGAAACAGTCGCCACGACCGAAATCGGTTGGACGTCATTATTCAAAGTAAACAAACAAAAAAATCTGGCCAAGTGCGAGACGGGTTCCGTACTTTTATCTATAATAACTTTAAAATTACTATTTTTTATATAATGTACCATATAATGTAGTGTACCAAATTTCAAGATTCTGAGTTCACGGGAAGTACACTGTAGGTTTTGATTCCCTTGCGATGTCGAAATTTGCGGCAAAGACAGCTGTATCTTTTGATTGCGTTGGCTCAGAAGTTTGATTTAACAGCTCCAAGGGACAGTAGACCTGAGTATTTGATATTAAAATCAGGTTGATACTTCTACGCGTTCCTGAGAAAAAGAATCTTGACAGACAGACGGACAACAAAGTGATCCTATATGGGTTTCGTATTTTCCTTTTGAGGTACCCTAAAAAGCTAGTGACGTATAGTTCGCTTATTATGTATGTACTGAACTTTTTCTAAGTGAATCCTTAACTACCTTTAATTGATACAAGTATCGCTCACGCGAGCAAGTTCGAAGTTAACTAAACAAATTAGTTAGTAACCACGATTAAGCAGGCTAAGTCAACAAAGTTAAATACTTAGTAAATAATCAAGTAATAGTATCGAATTAATGTGATAAGATACACTGTGGTTGTAACTTAATAAGTCACTTATTAAAAAATGTGAATAAGTATGTAACAGAAGTTCTGCAAAGAAGCGCCTATTTCGGGAATATATCTCATACATTGGTTAAATGATCATCGGTTTCTTCATACATAGACCCTAAAACTTATGTATGATTAATAAAAAAATATTAGGTATATTTTTTATTATACTTATTCAAATTATTCATTAAACAAGTTACAGATATATATTGATAATTATTATCCGAAATATAACACTTTTGCTATATGTTTTAAAAATATTCTATTAATTGGAATTGTAAACTTCGGAATTGGAACACATTTGGTAGCACAATTGGAACATATTTATGTGATCCAAACACATTACAAAGTATATGTTGCGAAGTTAAATACATTTTGAAGGGCTTGTTTTGAGGAAAAATTAACGTTCTAACTTATCTCTGAAACTACCCTAAAATTTTGAAAATTTATTTAATATAGTACAAGAAAACCTATGAGAAATGTATCTTATTCTTTTATCCAGTAATTCTTCTATAAACATATAATGTACATTAGGGATCTCGGAAATGACTGTTATGATCACAATGAAATTAGGTATGTAGGGAGCGAGGGGCGAGAAATTCGTGGTTCTTGAACATTATAGCTATAGTATAATATACGCAATATAATATAATATACATAATGGTTTATTATAAAATGAAGCGTAAAACTTACATCATAGGGACTGTCAGTGAGTCTTTAGAATTTTAGTTACTCGCACTTTATGAAATAGTATACGCGCTTATTTTAATTAATAAAGAATCCTGTTTAACTCTCAATTTTCAACGTTTAATTAAGAATACCTAATGACCTCATTAAGTTCACTATGCAATTCCAAACTTTTCGTGTAACGTCAAGCAGTAAAATTCATGAGACCCGCTCGTTACCGTTGACATAATTTTTCTTCAGAAAGTTACAAGTGGGTCCCGACGACAAGGTGTTCGCGAATACTGAACAAATTGTATGCAGTCCGGTCTTCGTTACTCTTTGAGAAAACCAGATCTAATTTGTTATTCTAATAATCCCTTTGTTTCTTTCGCTCGTTTGTATTCAGCATTCCTTATAACCTTATACCGATACTTTTGTAAACTTACGTAGTTGCCAACAATTTTCCGGAAGTAATATTCTCACAGGTCCGAAATTGCCTTCCGGCTTGCGCTGCTAAAGCAACGAAATAATGATCTAAAACGAGCACAAAACTTCCTTGACTACAGACAGATAGATATTTATATTCAACTTCCGTCCGATATTCAAAAGTACTCAAGATATTAGCGTGGCAAATAGTGTAAAACTTGATCAAGTAGTATTATTTTTATTAAAAAAAAAAAACCCCGACTGCCTTCCCTTTACGAAAAATCTATCTAAGGATATTTGGGTTTTTTAGATGATTTTATATTGCCGTGTGGTATCCGGCAGAGTAGAATAGGACCACTCCAAGTCTTCCCGTGGATGTCGTAGAAGGCGACTTAGGAAATACAAGCTAAACAAAGCTTATAAACATCTAAGACACCTCTCCAACCCGTCTGGCCAGCGTGGAGAATGTAGGCCAAGTCCTCTGGCTGCTCTGGCCAAGTATGGCCCTAGTAGTACAGAGAGGGTCGTGCTCCTGTAGTGGAGACTAAAAAGGACCTGATGATGATGATGATGATGAGATGATTTTAACAATACCTTATAACGGTCGAAATAATAATAAAGAAACTTATATACGTATACACAATACGCGCGAAACACATAACCCTTCTTGGCAGTCGGGTAAAAAACGAACTATTGTATAGTCAGAGAATTTGAAATTCCATTCCAGTGTATATATGAGCGGTTTTTAAGCTCTACCTACCATGCATCTCTATTTTAAAGTACGTATCAATAGTATGCCAATAAAGATATTTTTTATAAATAAATATTTATCAATAAGATTGGAATTTCTTAAAAAAATTCATGTTTTCTTGAAAATATTACGAATTAATGGTTTCAATAACATACTCATAGACACAACTGTAAAGCATGCGTCATAGCTCTATTTTGGGGCGGATGAAATTGGTGCGATTTTCAGTATATCTAGCTAGATACGTCATTACTTAAATGTGTCTCGGCTTGCAGCTGTGAAAACGTGGAGCTAACTCACGCGATGATAGATTATTACGATACGCGCTTTGTATTAAGTAACTTAAATTAATAAATTACACAAGTTTTCGAAGTGCGAGGAACTCAAATATTTTAAAAATCCTTTTTACAAAATAAAATGTTGCAAAGAATACCTAAATTAGATTTTTAGTTTAAACCTATAATTGAATTGTATTATTTAATTTTCGATTTTTAATTGGTAAACATTCATCGTAGAGAAACATGCGTGATTGACTCATTGCCGGTTTTGAAATTGTCTCAGGTAGGGACAAGTTACGTATGCTACAGTATAAGTACTAGTACTCCTATACCTAGATCACCATCTGAGCGTGTTCGGTTGCTTCCTCAGCTGTGCTACTTCGAAATACACATAGGTACTATGATTGTTTCTAAAAAATCCTTGTCTTTTTAAATCAATTCAGATAATACAACAATAAGAACAGCTCCAGTGTGGCAATTTCCTAACGAAATTACACTTATAGATACCTCGTTAAAAAATATACTGGAGGTTGTTCTAAATGTAAGTTTGGACAACAATCAATGGAGTCAAGCTTCCTTGCCAGTTCGACATGGTGGTTTGGGAATTCGTCGAATGCAGGACACCGGGCTTTCAGCTTTTTTAGCTTCTTCACATGGGGTGATTGAGCTTGTCACTAGTATGTTGTCATGGGAAGGTGACAGGCTTACTCTACCTTATGTGAGCGAGGCCCTGGCGGAGTGGCAAAACCGGTGTGCTGGTCAGAATCTTCCTAATCAGCCAAAAGTCCAAAAGGAATGGGACGATATCTTAGCCAAAATCACCCTTCTGGATTTGATGCGCAGCAGTTCGGGTGCAGATTTGGCCAGGCTTAGATCGGTTCAGACTCCGGAATCGGGCGCGTGGCTCCATGCATTACCTTCACCTCAACTTGGAACATTTATGGATGATAATAGTGTTAGAATAGCTGCAGCTCTAAGAGTGGGGTGTGACATTTGCGAACAACATCAATGTCCCTGTGGAGCTCTAGTAGATGTCAAGGGTCACCATGGTTTGAGTTGTGTTAGATGTGTCGGGAGGTTTCCTAGACATCACGCATTAAACGACATTATAATGAGAGCAATGGCTAGTGCAAACATTCCGTGTGTCTTGGAACCTCCTGGTTTGAGTCGTACCGATGGCAAAAGACCTGATGGCTTAACTCGCATACCATGGCAAAGGGGTAGGTGCTTGTTATGGGATGCCACCTGTGTGAGTACTTTCGCTGTTAGCCATTTAAAAGACACTACCAGAACTGCGGGGTCTGCTGCCGAGACTGCTGCTCGACAAAAACACATAAAATATTCTTGCCTTAAATCAGCCTAATTTGTGCCTGTAGCGTTTGAGACCACGGGTGCCTGGGCATTGGAGGCTAGGTCTTTTATTAGAGAGTTGGGCCGTCGTATTTCAGACCGAGTTAAAGACAGTCGTTCTACGTCGTATCTGACCCAAAGGCTTTCCATTGCTATTCAACGTGGCAATGCGGCCAGTATAATGGGAACCTTTGGGCCAGGGACTATCAGGGGCGGTCTTTTAGACTGAGACTTTTGACGAAGTGTGTAGTGAATACTGTTTTATATATACATTGACGAAGCATGTTGCTGATTTATTTCTGTAAACTTTTGACGAAGCATGTTGCTGATTATTCTTTGTTTTAACGCAAATAAATGATTTTGAATTCACATATAAGTTCAGATAATTGAACCTATATATAATCTAAAGAGTAATTAAATAGACATCTAAACTGACACACTTTTTTCGTGTAATGTACAGGTTTAACATTAGCATATAAATTATATGACAACGCATAGAATGTCATCAATTATATAAATTATGTCATATAATTTATAATTGTCCGATAGTATCATCACTGAGCTCGAAATTCAATATATGGTACCTCGACGACGGCACAGTGGGAGGCCAAGCAGACACAGTCCTTCAGGACTTGGAATTCTTGAAGGGTAAATTCAAAGAAATTGGTCTCGAGCTGAATTTCTCGAAGTGTGAATTGTATGTTCATCCGTCTGTTTCTCCAGGGACAAGAGACGTCATTCTAAAAAGATTCAGTGAGGCCGCACCCAATATACAGACTGCCTCTGGCGCAACTCTACGCCTTTTGGGAGCGCCCGTGTTGGATGAATCTGTCTCTTGTTTTGTGGAGGAGCAGTTGGGGGCATTTCGGGACACTTCGGATCGTCTCCTCAAAATTAATGCACACATGGCCTTGACCATAATTAAGTTCTGTTTGTTTGTACCCAAGTTTACCTATATACTACGCTGTTGTCATCTATGGAAGTTTAGGCCATTGCTTGAGAAAGTGGATACATGTATTTCTGAAATGCTGACAAAGGTTTTGAACTGCCAGCTCACCACAAAGGCTTGGACACAGGCTTCTCTCCCGGTGCGCTTTGGAGGTATTGGAATACGCAGTGTGGTGGCCGTTTCTCTTCCGGCTTTCTTAGCTTCAGCACATGGGTGTAGTCAACTTTTTGATGACATAATTAGTCCCTCGATCCCTGGTGCTGAGATCGTTTACAAGGCTGAAGCCATGAATGAATGGTTGTCTTTATGTGCACGCGAGGTGCCAGCTAGGGTTCACTCCCAGAAAGAGTGGGATGAGCCTTTGTGTAAGAATACACAAGTGGCTCTTTTAAGCTCAAGTGCAAGTCCATCGGAACGCGCTCGCCTACTCGCATCATTTGAACGAGAGTCGGGATTGTGGTTAAATGCTCTCCCATCTCCCAATATCGGCACTTGCTTGGACAACTGCAGTCTTTCCCTAGTAGTTAGTCTAAGATTGGGCCTCCGAACTATTCAGAGTCATCAATGCAAGCGCCGGTCGCATCTCACGCCACGCGGCTCTGAATGACGTCATCTGTCGCGCTCTTGTTTCAGCGAACTTTCCGGCAAGGTTGGAGCCACACGGCATCGTTCGATCTGATGGCAGGAGACCCGACGGGTTGACGCTCATCCCCTGGCAACAGGGAAAATGTCTGGTGTGGGATGCGACCTGCGTGGATACGTTGGCACCGTCTCATATCAGTGCCACTTCGGAAAGGGCTGGTGCGGCGGCAGCGAGTGCCGAGTCTTCGAAACGTCGCAAATACAATGATTTATCCGAAAGCTACATGTTCTCGCCATTGGGCTTCGAGACTTTAGGTCCTTGGGGTCCCGAGGCCAAAACTTTTATAGGTGACTTATCGGCGCGTCTCATCCAGACAACTGGTGACCGCAGAGCTGGCAGCTTCCTGGCTCAAAGAATTAGCCTTATAATCCAGAGAGGAAACGCTGCTAGCCTGCTGGGCACTATGTCTGGAGGGGACACGCTAGACGAAATTTTTAGTTTGTAAGCTCAATGTATTTATTTTAATGATATTGTAAATGTATTTTATTGTGATCGAATAAATATGTAAGTAGCAGTAAAAAAAAAAAAAATTGTACGATGATAATATTTTGAAAAACCTATCCAGAGAAAAGCATCAAGCATACTACTCACGAAGACGATTTTATATTGTTCCACTTTTTTTAAATAATTAAAATTTGTACTATTACACTCAAATGATACCTCAACAAAGCGTTCATTCTTACTTATCAAATCGATGGAAAAACAAAGCGGGAGATAGTGCCAAAGAACGAGCCGTAAAATAACCGAGACCCCTCCTATCAGTGTAATAAAAGACAATCGGTACCTTATACCTACCTACCCTTACCTACCTATCTGCAACAATTTGAATTCCGGCGAGTGACATGAGAATTGGCATTTTATAACTTTATGCGGTATTAGACAGATATTGAAATTATATAAAAGATGTTTCAAATATCACAATGTTATTAAAAATTAAGATCATGATTATTTGATATCGATTTGTTAAATTTTCTAAATGATCTTTAAAAGTTGGGTAGCCATTTTTAAAATTAAGTAAGGAAAACTTAAAAAGAAAACATTGTTGCCGTAACTTAGTCTACGAAATATTAAATGTAGCTACCGAATAATGTTTACCGTATATGTGATGTCACAAATCCATAGGCTTTTCAGTGAAGCGTTTACAAAACATCTAGCAATATGTGTTGTAACTTTTGTATCTGAAGAGAATTTACGTGTAATTTATTTAACAATGTTAATATTCACAATGGTTCCATTTCTGTAATTACATTGAGAAATGTAAGTATTCAAAATTGCATATTACTTATTTTACCATTTAGGAGTGGGTGAGATATTAAAATAAGAGATTCCTGAAACATTTCCTACGAATGGTTTGAGACTACACGACTGCCTAAAAAAGAAATGTACATAACATTTTAGAGTTCATGTATTCCAAAATAACTTCTAAATGCTTCGAATGCATAAGGTATTTTTAGAATCCTTACGACATCCCGAGCGACATAGATAAGCTTTTAAATTTTTACTCAGAGTTTTTTTTTTTGTACATATTTTTTGAAAAATAGTGTTTGCGCACTTAATACCTATTACCATACGATGTAACTGCGCGTAAGGGTTTTCGAATTGTGTAATAATAGTCGTACGTGTTTTGTGTGACCAATATTTTACTTTTAGTCAAACGGAAGGAATGAAGGACAGAATGACAATCCTATCAAAAACAATAGTTTAATAAAAACCGCCCAAGTGCGAGTCCAACTCGCGCACGAAGGGTTCCGTACCGTTATCTATGAAAACGGCTCAAAATCATGTCTTTTGTATGGGAGCCCCCCTTTAATATTAATTTTATTTTTAATGAATTATATATTTTTAAATTATATGTATAATTAAATATTCTGTGAATATTTCAAGCGTCTACCTGTTGCCGTTATCAAAATCGATCAAAAACAATCAAAAAAATCACGTTTGTTGTATGGGAGCCCCCTTAAATATTTATTATATTATATGTTTTAGTATTTGTTGTTATAGCGGCAACAGAAATACATCATCTGTGAAAATTTCAACTGTCTAACTATCACGGTTCACGAGATGCAGCCTGGTGACAGACGGACAGACAGACAGACAGGTAGACAGACAGCGGAGCAAAATTAATAGGGTCCCGTTTTTACCCTTTGGGTACGGAACCTTAAAAACAACAGGTTGCACACCGAGAGTGCCGGCAAAGTGAACACTCCGCTCCGGTAGAAAGAGAGGAGGATATTACTTCCTCTCCTACGTCGCGCCAGCGGTCTTAAGTCACGTGTCCGTCTTACGAATTTTCGATCAGGTCACCTGGCCTGATGCGAATTTAACATTTTTTACCCATCCCATAATGCGCACAATTAAGTTTTCACTTCAATAATTCAAAAATATCGTGAGAGTTTTCTATAAAAATGGGAATATTTTATATGGCACGCTCTTTGGTAGATATCATTTACTGAACCCGTCCTTAAAATACCTTTACGAAATTCTGTAAATACCTATACAATCATCTGAATGAAATATGTGTAGGTAATCTTTTTTATAAGTACCTATCGCTTTATTTTGTGTTATTCATACATGTATTTAGTTTATCTGTAGACTGATGTAAATTAAATTCACCAAACGTAAGAGTAAGTTTATGATGTCGAGTAACGATACGAATATTTTTATGTTGCTTTTACTTGGAGAGAACTGGAGAAATGTTAAAAGGGCACTTATTTTTACGTGGAAAATGTACGTGTTCCAATTATGATAACAACACCGTTCATTGCTTGTTGCTGGAATAACCGTAGATACGTTCCGCGATCTCTCATCACGCTATTTTTATATAACCTAGGTAATAAATAAACCACAAAATGAACAAGATTTAAACAAGTAGGGATCTAAATTTTATTTAATGTTGTTTTATTTATTGTCGTAACCAGATCATCGATTGATGTAATAATTAGCGCTTTTGTACACGAGTCGCCTTTATCGTAAAAATCCTTGGTGTGAAATTTACTGAATTGTACAAGGAATACGAAATTTAGTAAATACGTACCTAAGTCAAGCTTTGTTATTTAGAATTAAAACCAATCAGATTCTATGTTCACGGAGGTCTGTCGAGTTAATCGGGCCAGCAATTTTAGCAATTCCCTTGAATGGATGACGGGGACATTTCCCTAATAAAGTTTTGTTTCTGATGGACTTGGAAAACGCTTAATATTCAGAACCGGAGAGTCGTTCGCATTGACGCACTCTGACATTGAGGAAATAGAACGTATTCTTGTATCAAAATTAGATACTCGTACATTTTATCTAAATTTACAGGATGAATGGTGATCCAGGCGATGTGGTTATCTGCGCCCGGCGAGACGCACACGAATTTCAAAATTTGTTTGTCCGCGAAATACCCAGCCGGTACGACCATGAATTTCATAATTCTACTCTAAACAGAATTCTGCAAACTACTAAAGTAACTTGCAAACAATTAAAAACGTGAGAGTCACAGACGTGGGCTCGCGGACAAACAAATTTTGAAAAGCGTGGGGGTACCGGCCTGGCCCGTCGTGGTACGGGCGCCTAACGGCCGGACCCTATAGGACTATATTACGTATCCTATAATAATTGTACACACACGTGACACAAAAGGTCAAAGGCATTGATTGATGTGTTTCAGATGCCGCAGTCTGCGCACTCCTGGCAACATCCTCGTGGCGAATCTGGCTCTCAGTGACTTCTTGATGCTTGCCAAAACGCCAGTCTTCATTTTTAACTCTTTTCATCTTGGTCCAGCCTTGGGCAAAACTGGTGAGTGCCTCAACATCAACGTCTTGAGAATATATTACATTTTACCTACACATCTTGCACAACTGAAAGTACCTATGTGCTTGTTAATTTTTCATTTTACCGTTTTAGCATTTTACCGTACCTCAAAAGTTGAAAAGGATCCCTTATAGTATAGGATCCGGATCACTCGCTAGTCTGTTTGTCCTTCTGTCAAGACCCTTTTCTAATTAATATAATTCATATTACACTGTTAAAATCAAGCTTTCTAAGTCTACTCAATCAAAATATACCAATGGCTGTTAGCATCGCAATTTTTGTGAATTTGTTCAAAATCAAATGAAAGGAATCAAAACCGATAGGGTTTTTCAAGGGTACTTCCTATCGACGTAGAATCATGAAATAAGACATTAAGAAAGGTCTTGTAGCACAAGTTAAGGGAAATATCGAAAAGCAGTAAGTTTGTAATCGGAACTAAAAAAATAACTTTTTATTTGGAACCCTCAGTGCGGTAATCTGATTCGCACTTGGCCGGTTCTTTTTATCAGGACGTGGAAGACGCTCCTTTGAAGAAGCGGCATATAAGTAAGGACTGTTTAAAGTCTAAAGATATCACTAAATCTACATATTTGACAACATTACTCAAAACATTTACTTATTTATGCATTGTTCTTTAAATTTATGATCATAATTTATAAATAAATCAAACCAGTATCGGGATCGACCTATTGATATTTTTACTGGAATATTTGTACTACCTATTGACATAGATAACAAATCACCAATGACGAAATTTTTTGTCCGTAGGTATGTGTCTCTCTGTATTAGTAATATTTTTCCTCTATGAGTATCACGCAAGAAACTTCAGGTATAAGTACTCGTAATACCTACTTGAAATTTGGTATAGGAGTTTCTTCAATACAATTTATCTCATAGGTATTAGTTTATTTCAGAAATGTAAGGTACCTGTAGGAAAGAGGACGTGAGTTAAGCCGAGGGCAAAATTTTGTAAAAAATATTTCATGACAGTTACCAATGTGGGACAAATAGATTTAAGCTGTGTAGCCATAGTCTGGCAGTATGGCGACTTTATATAATTGGTTATGACTTTATATTAAATAAAGTTAAATCGTGTAGAACTTATTAATTATTTGTAAGTCTTTATACACTCACAAACTGATACACCATAAACAACACAAAGTAATAAACTATGTTTCAAATGTTACCATTAGCTCACAAATTATAATAATTATTCTAGTCTACTTAAGTATATACGCCGTTATACATATAAATACTTACTTTATGGGGATAAGATACCAAGAAAACGGGCTGAAAGCTGATTTGTCTAACAGCACTCTGCAAGTCCTATTCTTATCAAGTATTTCGATTAGGCGGAAAATTTACTAACGATATTTCATAATTTCTGACACATCTTCGTAATCACCTGTAAAGTGATTTTTTTTATAGGTACTTATTTTTTTACTTTAATATTATACTTAGTTCTTACGTATCGATAATTTTCTATTTCAGGTTGCATTATCTACGGATTTGTAGGGGGTCTAACTGGTGCCACATCCATAGCTACTTTGTCAGCGATCGCATTAGACCGCTACTGGGCCGTGGTCAGGCCACTGGAGGCTATGGGCGCCCTCACGGCCATTCGAGCTCGAATCTTGGCAGTAGCAGCCTGGCTCTACGCGTCGATCTTCGCTTCCATCCCAGCCTTCGACATAGGGTACGGACATTACGTTCCCGAGGGCTATCTTACAAGTTGCAGTTTCGATTACCTTACTGAAGAACGACTGCCTCGTATTTTTATTTTCGTCTTCTTTTGTGCCGCATGGGTAGCGCCTTTTTGTACAATTTCCTATTGCTACCTTAGCATTTTCCGAGCCGTGGTTTGCAATAGAAATATTACAACAAAAAATCAAGAGCAAAGGCTCTCGACGAGACACGTCAAAGAGCGGGCAAAGCGCAAAGCGGAAATTAAATTGGCCTTTCTAGTCATGGCTGTTATAGCCTTATTTTTTATATCTTGGACGCCTTATGCCGTAGTCGCTCTTATGGGCATATTTGGGAGAAAAGATCTCATTACGCCTTTATCTTCCATGATACCAGCGTTATTTTGTAAGACCGCTGCATGTATAAATCCCTTCATTTACATAATAACTCACCCAAACTTTCGCAAGGAATTTAAAAAATTACTTTACAAAGACAAATCTAAACGTATGGGCGGTACTATTAAGACGATAGGCTACTATACAGAGACGACGAAGATGCATAGGCCAAGTAAAGATCTAAGTGACACCGATGTCGAAATTGTAGAGATGAAGGACATTCCGTATCAAACCGATAAGCTGATTGAAAGATCTGCTAACGTAAAAACAATATCATCTAAAGTATCGGATCGCGAAGGTTCGCAAAAAAGCGTGAGCATGAAAAGCTTCGAAGAAGGTGTTGTCAGCCCACCTTCGTGGTATGCCAAGCCAAAGTTTGCGAAAAAGAAGAGTTTTCATCGACGCTCTACTAGAAGCGTAGTCTCTCTAAATACTGATCCCACCATCTAGACATTTTATCTAGCACCGACAATATAGCTAAAGTAGATATCAACCACGCGTACGGATTACCTAATTTTTAATTTTACTTTCCAATGTACATTGGACCTCCAGGTGCTTCAAATGTTTTGGCACTGTCATTTTTATCTGGGTTCATGATCTCCACAGCTCATTTAATTTTGTCTCTATATTTGCTACTAATCGTTATTTAGACAGTTTGGATTCAAAACTTCTCAAAAACATTCCAAGTGAACATCACGAGTTATGTAAGTAGGCTCTTAATATTTTTTATACTTGTATTACCTGGCTATAAACGTTTTTATGTGTCAACGCTAGAATTATGTTTGTAAATAAAATGAGTTAAATATAATAAGTATAGAACTTTATATAATGCAATAATTTTATTTATATAACTTAAGTATGTAGGTACACGCAACAACAATGCTACTGCTGGAAGTAGGTACGTCAAGCGCTGGACACATAGAAAAGACGCAGACGGGGCATGGACAGGGCGCAGACGGGGCGTCGTCACGACTTTTTAAAACATACAGAAATGACGAGGCATGGACGTGACGCTGGGCATCGCGAGAGATGACAATAGATTTTTTTATTATAGGTGGACCTTAATATGTTAGCCGTGTGGTTTCCGGCAGAGTAGAATAGGACCACTCCAAGACTTTCCTTGGATATCTTAAGAGGCGACTTAGGAAATACAAGCTAAACAAAGCTCATAAACATCAATAAGACTTCTCCAACCGTCTGGCCAGCGAGGAGGGTGTAGGCCAAATCCTCTGTCTGCTCTGGCCAAGTATGGCTCCGGTAAAACAGAGATGGTCATGCCCCTGCAGTGGAGACTAAAAAGACCTGATGATGATGATAAATATGTTTACAGATCGTTTTCAAGAAGTACATAAGATGAGTCCACAATGTTTTAACTTCATATTGTCCAAGTCGAAGAATGCTTTACAGAAATGAGAAACACTCCGCCTGCAACCCTGTTCTCGTCCGCTTGCGCCCGTGCCCCGTCCAATCTGTGTGTTTTACAATAGGACGCAAACGAGTAGATACATATGTATGCGTGTCGTGACTGCGCCCTGTCCTTTCTATATGTTTTGCGTCGAACGCGAAGGAGAAATATGTGCAGCCGTAGCTCAAAAATTTATTTTTCTCCTTTATGGACGGGACACCCTATGTGATATGATGTGCCACATCAGAATTAATCGCTCCTTACTTGCCCCTTACTGTACATTTCTGAGTACTTATGTAAAAAATTGATGTAGAGTTAGATTTAGATTTATTCAATAACTATTTTTATAAAAAATCAAAAGATATACTTACATACCTATAGAAAAATAGTGTAGTAGGTATATTTTAGTTTTTATTACATGGATGTTGAACAAAGATGCATTTTATTTTCTTATAAGAACCCTCCTAGATACTTATCCATACTAATATTATAAATGCGAAAGTAACTCTGTATATCTGCCTGTCTGTAATTTCATCCAAATTGGTTCAAAGGTTATAGCGTGAAAAGGTCACGCTTCAACCTTTGAACCAATTTGGATGAAATTTGATATAAAGGTAGTTTGAGGCCCGGGGAAGAACAAAGGGTATCTTTAATTCCGGGAAATTCTATTGTTCCAGAGGGACCGACATTAACACGGGCGAAGCCGCGGGCAAAAACTAGTATTATATACATGTAGATATTTATATTGCTAAATATTCTTTATTTCTTGCACCAACTTAAAGTGGCTTCACAGCCTTATATTCTAAAAAGACGTATATACTAGTTGATAACTATACTTATATAACACTAGCTTTCGCCCGCGGCTCCGCCCGCGTCACTGTCAATCCCTCGGGAACAGTACTTTTTCCCGGGATAAAATGTACCCTATGTCCTTCTCCATACCCCAGAAAACGTGTACCTATGCAAAATTTCATGTAGATCGTTTCAGTAGTTACAACGTGAAAGCGTAACAAAACAAACAAACTAACAAACTCACTTTCGCATTTATAATATTAGTTAGGTAGGATGACTAGCTGTTTCTCCATGACTTTATCCGCGTGGATTTCGCCTTTATCATTTCATTTATGATAAAGCCGTAAACCACGCGGACAAAGTATCTAACGGCAAAATTCAGGTAGTCATGTAGGTATAATATATTTTTGACGTGATAAAATAAAGTCTTGAAAATAGATGAACACCGGCTGCATGCACGAAAAATGTCACGTTCCGAAGCAGTAGCAGCAGTAGTAGTATCTGTCACGCAACTATCTCTCATACTTACACCGTTATCACGTAAAATTATCGTCCTTAAACCGACTTTATAGACAACCAATTTTTTTGGAATATAGGTTAGCCTAAGAATATAGGTATTTGATTTTTGAATAATAACGGAGGTTCATACAAAATCCCCTATTTTACCAGTATTTGTTTACTACATAAATAACATAATTTTAGTTAGTAAACACCTCCAAACCTACTAAAGGGTACAATAATTTTGAAAACTGATCTTATAAGAACATGTTTCTTCGTATTAGTTGCACTATGTACCTACTACTTATCTTCTATACCTACCTACCTACTCTTTGTTCCCACCTGTTCTACGAGTATTGGAAAGTTTGATGGTAGATTGAAATAAATAGTCACTTTTATCGCACTAGTTACTTGCTTTCCCCATTCATTATGATTATTATCTCTTTATTTAATTTATTTCTTAGAATTAGGTTTTTACAATATTTATATAAAAGTAAAATAAAAAAATAAATTACAAAACATAACAAACAATATAAAAACCTAAACCTAGAGTGCCGTCAGCAGCGGAGCAGGGCTCAAGCTACCGGCAGAGCTACAGGGCCCCAGAGAAAGAAACCTTCTGACTATTCCTGCCGTATCCAGGAGTACTGCCTTCTGTATCTGTCCCTTGATCCAACAATCCGATTATTATAATGATTATGATCATCTGAGTAAGTAGTATCCCAACACCTTCATTCCCTCCTCAAATCCAACAAATTCCTATCTTTCCGCTGCTTAAAAATCCATACAAAAATCGCTTGAAGACGAGTGTCATACTTTCAAAAATAGTACGTAAAAAAAAATAGTACGTAGTATGTACTCGTTTTCTTCTCAGGTTTTCTTTTTGTCCTTCTTCGGAGTTTTTTTTTCCCTAAACTAGTAGCGTCCTCTAATGGTAAGTATGGCAATGAATTTCTGGCTGAATGTAAAGTTTAACGAATGCAGGAAAACTTAAAAAAAAACTGTGTTATTGATTGTTGGGTTGGCAGCCTTGATAATATGTCAATGTCAATGTGAAACAAAGAGTAAAATAATATGTGAAACAATGACATTCATAGTTTATAACCTCTCGTCCCGATTATTTAATTTTTATTATCATAAAAACTTACATTTTGTAAGGCGATTTGGTTCTCATAAATTTTACAATGTGCTCTTCTTTGGCTCTGATAACATCGCTTTTAGCAGTTTGAAGAAAGTTAATGACTTTAGGTGATATCTACTTTCAGTACCAAAACTAGGTTTTGATTATAATATAAGTGTACGTGAGGTGATTAATAAATAAATTATTTTATTTATTGAACAGAAAAAGGGAAAATGTGATCAAGAACTTAGATTTGGTTACTACCAAAACTTCGAAACAGCAAACTGAAATTGAAAAATATGCACTGTCGGAAGGATTAAAAACAATAACATGGCCTCTATTAGATCTTCGAGCGGGAGACTATGATGTCGGATTAATCGTAGCATTCGGTCATTTAATAAAGGACGATGTACTAGAAAAATTCCCATTGTAAGTATTTGCTTTTTTAATATTTTCATCATAGAAGTATGAAGTCTCTACAAACAGCGCATTAATTGATCTGTTTTCATACTCATGCTCTCTTACACGAGTGAGTATGCTTTCCCCACGGCCTCAGTCCTCTGGCGCCTGGCGAGGTGTATGTAACAGAGTGAAATTTAATTTTAAAAATTATAACCATGCCAATTTCTGCAATTCTATGCTGCTAAATTACTGAAATAAACATTAAAGTAAACTCTCACACTGCATGCTGGCACTTTTTACATTTAAGTAATGCAAGTTCATTTTATTTACATTATTATAAACATATTTATATGCCATTAAAACATCAAAATCCATTGTCAGTGAAAGATGGCAGGATGCATAGTGCTGCATTTACTTCTTTTTTGCCAAATATCAATAATCTACCTGAATATAGATCTCTAATATGGGTATCTCTTGGATAGGCATGTAACATCCTCGTCTTCATCGTCACTTACCATCAGGTGAGATGGGAGACAAATGCCTAATCCAATAGGTAGTAAAAAAAAAAGTGTACAAGTAATAAAGTTATATTTTTCTGGTATTAATTTTTCTTTTTTTCTGTCGGCAGAATCTAAAAACTAGCATTTTGAAATGACCTGATGAGTGAGATATATTATTTTCATTCTAAATAATGCTGAAAAATAAAAAATAAATTTACTTTCCACAACTTGCCGAAAAGGAAACGTAATACAAAGCCTTCAATGTCTATCCATCCGTCCATCTGTCACATGACTGCATCTATTAAACCGAAATACATAATACTTCAAATTTTTCATTGATTTAGTATACCTTCTGCCGCTAAAACAAAAAATAAAATGAAAACTTTAACTAAAGGGGTTCTGTTCACCTGGTTCCGTGGGCATTTTTCCACACTTAGGCCTCTCGTTTGGGCCCATTGTGTGTGAGCTGAAGACATTCTTTCTACCGGTCTTCAGCCTTGGGGGGGGGGGGGGGGGGGTAACTAAAGGGGTTCATACTTAGCCAGTTTTATTATAAGTTGTCACATGAATTACTTGTGTATAGGGTTACTGCCTGGGTAATGTGAAAACACAGAAATAGATATTTTATTAATAGATATTTCTGTGTGAAAAACACTACTGGACACATCAACGACTTTTGATAATTTGTTAGATATTACTGTCATTTTCTAGTACTACATATAATTTGTTACATATTATTTTCATACAAAAATAAAGATTAATTTATTTTCCGGTTTAACTCTACACTCATTGCAAAGAAGGATAACATTGGCGAGCGTCGCGTCGTCCTTTCTTTTATAAATATACATAGACTTACAAATGTCACGACAGGACATGAAAAACTAGAAAAATAATTTTGAGGATACCATAACCAATGGGCAAAAACGGGACCCTATTCATATGGCTTTGCTGTCCGTCTGTCTGTCCGTCCATCCGTCTTTCTGTCTGTCTATCCGACCATCTGTCTCCCGGCCAGTTGAAATTTTCACAGATGCTATTTCTATTATAAAATAAATATACTCCTCCCATACAACAGACATGATTTTTTTGCCGTTTTTATAGATAACTAGCTTTCGCCCGCGGCTCCGCCCGCGTCAATGTCGATCCCTCGGGAATAGTACTTTTTCCCGAGATAAAAGGTAGCCTATGTCCTTCTCCGCACTCCAGAGAACTCGTATGCAAAATTTCGTGATGATCGTTTCAGTAGTTACGGCGTGAAAGTGTCACAAATAAACAAACTCACTTTTGCAATTATAATATCGCCAACCTGCGACACGGAGTGACCGGGTTCGATACCCGGCCAGGTCAAGATGGAAAATGATCTTTTTCAGATTGGCCTGGGTTCTGGATGCAGGGCTTGTTACCGGTACCAAATTCCCATTATAAGTACCGGTAAGTACCGGTAAGTACCGGTATTACTATTCTGTTAAAATTTTAACGGTAATATGAGGTACCGGTAATCTAGTATTTAACGGTAATAATATTGTTAACAGTTAACGGTTATTTTACCGCTACTTGTTACCGGTACCAAATTCACATTATAAGTACCGGTAAGTACCGGTACCTCTATTCTGTCAAATTTTAACGGTATTAAAATTGCGTTAATTTTACCGGTACCTACGCATTGTTGCCGTCTACCGCATGGGACTCGCTCGACTGTAAAAGTGCCGCCCTATTGTGGGCCCCCGCCTCACGCCGCATATGCACAACACGGCAACGACACACATTAACGAAATGATAATTCCCAATACGAGTACCGGTATTTGGTACAGGTACTTCTTTCAATTACCGGTACCGTCGTTTTATTGAGGTACCGGTACCAATCCAATTACCGGTACCGTTGTATTATAGAGGTACCGGTACTTGATTTTTACCGTTACCAAATGTACCGGTACTGTCGTTTCATAGAGGTACCGGTAATGGATTTTTACCGGTATTCCAACCCCTGCTTGGATGTTTATCTATATATGTATTTGTTATAAAATATAGTATCGTTGAGTTAGTATCCCATAACACAAGTCTCGAACTTACCTTGGGGCTAGCTCAATCTGTGTGATTTGTCCGTATATATTTATTTATAATAGTAGTAAGGAATAGTAAGGAATAAGGATGGTACAGAACCCTTCATGCGCGAGTCATCTCGCACTTAAGCCAGTTTTTATTTAATTTATTAAGTTATGTCAGAACTCATAGAATAAATGTTGTTTATGATGTTAGCTATCTAGTAGGAGACTATTAGTGTTTTACAAGTAATCCTGTATATGTTAAATATAGAATAATAATATGGATAATTGTAATTACTTTTTTTTTGGATTTAACCTAAACTGAGACCCAAATCGTAGGTTCGGTTACAGTCTTGGCAGAATATCCTGTTTCAGTTTCTTACTTTGTGTGGAATTTGTTGAATTATCATCATCATCAGGTCCTTTTTAGTCTCCACTACAGGAGCACGACCCTCTCTGTACTACTAGGGCCATACTTGGCCAGAGCAGCCAGAGGACTTGGCCTACACTCTCCACGCTGCCCAGACGGGTTGGAGAAGTGTCTTAGATGTTTATAAGCTTTGTTTAGCTTGTATTTCCTAAGTCGCCTTCTACGACATCCACGGGAAGACTTGGAGTGGTCCTATTCTACTCTGCCGGATACCACACGGCTTGTTGAATTATGAAGACACTTAATCAATGTTAATAATCTTAATCAAATCTCATCTTTCCAGAGGAATGATTAATGTCCATCCAAGTCTGCTGCCGCGCTGGCGTGGGGCTGCTCCCATCATTTACACATTGCTGCATGGAGATGAAGTAACTGGTGTCTCACTTATGAAAATAAAACCAAATATTTTTGATGTTGGTAAGATAACAGATATGGTATCACATCATTAGTACAAACAGCTATAAAACTTACAAGATCAACAGGGCCAAACTGATGAGGATACTGAGCCTAAAAGAAGCAAAAATAAATAATTTGTGTCAGATGTCTAGCTTATCACATTGTTTAAAATCTTCTTATGTATTCCCATTCCCTCTGAAAATTATGCAAGCAGAGCCTTTTTTAAAGCAAATTTGGCGTGCTTCGTGGCGCAGTCGTTAACACACCAGCCTGCGACACGGGGTGCGCGGGTTCAATTCCTGACGTCAGTATCTACTTGTACTTCATTTTCATATACTAAGTAGTCAGGAAGTATGCAACCGGAAAAAGGCTCAGATGAGGAGTAAAATAGTCACATTAATTATCATCATCAGAGCCGTAAAAAGTGCACTGCTGGACAAAGGCCTCTCCCAAGGATACATCGTTCCATGGGAGGATGTTGCCATACTCACCACGCTTGGCAGGCCAGTTGGCCAGCTCAGTTTCTTTGACTTCTTGTGTTACCGACGCTGCTGCCCGTCGGTAGCAATTGTAAGCTTAGGAAGGACAGGAGGTTATTGGATCTGGGAAGGGAATGAAGGTATTAAGCTAAGGTATAAGGATACAACTTAACTCTATCACTTGGATGAAGGGGTGAAAAGCAAGTAGCAGCTCGGGAGGTCGGGCGCGCGTACCCGATGCCACCACTGCAACCACTGGACTGGACAGGCAGTTTAGACTGACACCCCTGACCAGATCTATTCATTAATCATTAATGTTTCAGGTGAAATAATACGCCAGCAAAGAGTATCTGTTTCGAAAGATACAAAGCAACCCGAACTTACAGCACAACTCACAGAAATTGGCGCAGATATGTTAGTAGATTGTTTAAGAACATTACCTGAAAGCCTACAAAACTCCAAACATCAGAGTTCAGAAGGTGTCACTTATGGTAAGTAGATAGTGTTTTTTTTTTCTTTTTTTTTAATTTATTATTTATATATTATGTTTATATTCTAAGCCTTTGATCGTGTCGCCAGACAGGTGGTATTATTACGGTTATATCGGATGCCTTGAGGCAGCTAGAAACATTAATGTATATTACAATAGTAGATTTTGTCTGTGACTGACCCATTGTGTGTGCCCCTTGAATACCTAATTAGGATTAATAATACCCAAGTCTGGATATAGCATTTATAATATTGATATGAAGTAGAATAACCATGTTTTAAACTTTAGAAAACAATTTTGAAATGATGTACAGTCTAACAGTCTCTTGTTTATTTTTCTAGCCAAAAAAATCAACAAATCCATCAGTGAAGTAAGATGGTCAGAAATGGACGCCATTCAAGTATACAACCTTTATCGCGCTATCTATGGTATATATCCTTTAACCACAAAGTTTAGAGACAAACAGATGAAACTCTTTAACGCATTTATTTCCAATCCAGAGGAGATTGCAGATAACAGTATCTCTCCAGGGACGCTCCAATATTGTGATAAAACAGATGCTATAAGAATATTGTGTAGGGACAGAAAATATGTATATTTCAAATCAGTCAGAATAGTTGGTAAGAGAGAGATATCTGCAATCGACTTTTATAATGGCTATATTAAGAACACGCCAGTAGAGGAAAGAAAATACATCTGTTGTGCTTCAGGTTAGTAAATTGTTTAAGTAACAAATTCTGTTTTATTTTTCATCTCACAATTCAGTAACTTGCAACTGCCGCACTGAAACAAATTATATCGACCTCAGATCTATTAATCAAACAACCATTATACCAAAAATATTATTTATTTTAGAATACCTAAATAGTTTTTTCTATAGATTGTAACTACATAAAACTAAGTTATGACAAATAGGTAGGTGTTAAACTAAACTATTATCTGCATAAACTAATTTGTATGTACCTACGAGGTAGGCTCTATCACTTCACATCACCTTACATTATACATTTCAATCAGAAGTGAGCATATTAATTATTCAGCATAATGTTTACTCGTTGGGATTATATCACACATTTTCTTTGGTCAAGCAGCTCGTTCGAAGTGGTGAATTAAACTTTGACCCTGGAAAGGAAATGAAGATTCATAATAATAAATTTGATGGGTATTTGTATACAGAGTGATAAAGTAAGGCAAAATAATTATTTTAATTGTTTGCTTTAAATTTGCTTTTGCATACAAATTACGCAATAAACGTTCACAAAATAGCTTCAAAATAGGTATTGAATCTTGGATTAAATTCAAATTATTTCGCCTTTCTCTTACACTTTGTATAAAATTCAAAAATAATTGAAATTTTTAACATGATTTTGAATAAACTTTCCCAGAGAGGATAAAATATTTATATATGTATATATGGAGTCTCATCTTCAGTACATAAAAAAAAATATCATCTTAATGCTAATTTGACTAGAAAGGCCAATTGCTTGTAATACACTGCCCAAAATGTTTTCAGAGTTTCTGTTTGTAAGAGACTTTCTTTATTCCTCCATAATTTCTTAATGACCAGAACCAGGAACCCAATCTAGCTGGACAATAATAATTTAAAACTTGTATTAGGTTCTAACCGCTTTGTAAGTACATAATAATGTTTAATATATTTTATTAAAAGAACAGAAAATCTTATTATTATGATTTTAAACAAAACCATCTTACACTGAGCCTCTTTATTGTATTCCGTACGTGTGCAAAAGTCAAGTAAAACTGGTCTTTTAGATAAGGAAATTAATTTTTCTTTGTGTATAGTTCGATATTTCTCGTAATAATAGTATAATGGAATTATATTGTGAAAAATAATAATAAAAATAACCGCAGGTAGCTTGAGCCCTGCTCCGCTGCTGACTACACTCTGGTTTTATAATGATTTTGTTTTGTTTTTTATTTTACTTTATATAAATATTATAAAATCTAACCTAATAAGTAACATAATAAAGAGATAAAAATAAAGCAATAGAAATAATAATAATACCACTTCCCGATACCTTCACTACGTTGTCCATTATAATAAGGGGAATGAAAAAAAAGAGACGACCCTTCTTGTTCAGTTAGATTGGCTAGCTGGTACACAGACAGAGCACCATCCTGGGTGACTGACTATAATAAATTGTACGACAAGACTGTAGTTTTTAAATTTTGAATACAGAAATATTATACCGTTAGCTCTCTGGGAAAATAGTCAAGTTCAAAGACATGAAAATCAATAATTTTAACTATCATCGGAAAGGAACGAGTTCGTATCTTTATTTACCTATGTTTTTAAAGGCCATATCATTCCATGTAAGTAGGTACTATCTTTTTCATATTACCAGCAAAGCAAATATTTGATTGCAAAAATGATGTTAGATAACAATGAAGGTATTATGGCATGGGTTTAATATCGTGGATGGATACTCACCAATATGTTAATCACAATTCTAATCTATGAAGGCTATGTATACATGAACAAACGGTACGTAAACAACATGGCGATTGCCTGCCTTTTGATCTTGAATAATCTTGATACATTAAAAAAGGATACGTTAACAAAATGGAGATTGCCATTTCCTTTTCCATTGATCCATTTGCCATTGATCTTGTATTAATCATTGTTGCCCCATAAGTTTTTAACATAATCAAGGTAGGACACACAATGACTCCATTCTTAAATTATCCTGAATTAATACTAATCTCAATCGAGAAAGAGAAGTGACAAAAAGTTGGGAGACTGTAGGTACCTATTTAGTTCTTTGACGTACAGGCAAGGCAGCAGGTTTAGTTAAAAATAATTACTTCAACTCTAAAAAATTACAGATTTATAATATTTCTAGATGTAAACGTTATTATTTAAGGGTCAGGTTGTTGTACATACATACATCCACCATTCTTATCACGCTTCAACCCTTACGGAGTAGACTAAGCTCTAGGGCCTAGGCTTTGACTCTTACTGTAAGAGTCTCTATGGTAAGAGTCAAAGGCCACGTTTAGCGTGATGGTAGGCGTCCAGGTGGAAAAGGCAAAATTGTGACGAGTTATTAGTCGCACCGCCTAATGAATGATTCTGAAGATTTTATATCTGCGCATAAAGCGAAGCAGTTGAATTTGCTATGAAAAAATGTATTTTACCGTGTAAGATTATTATTTCGTTTCTCCCGTTTAATTACACAGGCGTAGTGACCCGGTCCTTTAAGAGGTTTGCGTATGGGCACAGGTGCAACACCTAGAGGCCCTTTAAAAAGTTGTGATGTAATGAGGTTCTCTCACAAAAACCCGCTTCTAGATTATTATTATCATAGAATGGCCAGCTACTTCTCTTATTTTCCAAACCAGCGTAAAAGCACTATACCATAGTGAAATGGCATCCCCCTATCCTACCCAAAACGTTTATCTTTTATCGGACAAGTTGTTCTGCAACAAATCTGTTTTATTTCGAAACCCTACTTTCCAATTTCAACGCCTCACCTTTTTATTTTCCTTAATTTATTAGCTTATACAGCAATGCGATTTTCTAACTATCCGTACCCTGAAAAGATAAAATTGCTATATGATGATGATAATGGTATGAGCTAAATAATTACCCGAGGCTTCTGTGATTTTCAATGATTTTATTAAGAAACATCATGTATATGAATCTAGGTACTTAACAATTTGATGGGGAAAATGATGATGATACACAGTAATCTCGTTGTACAAACTAATTTTGGATTAGGTATGCTTATGAACTATACAAATCCCGTGATATACATGTTAAACCTTAAATATAAAATATTTAAACCTTATATAAACAAACTGACTTAGAACAGGACATTTTGGACTAGGTATAATGGTCTCCGACTCCTCCTGTTTAGTAATTGAGCAACCACGTTCCATACAGTACAACCAAGTTAAACCAAAATTGACACACTCAAGGACTTTCATCGCCGAGTAATTACTGTTAAATTCTCGCCGCTTTTTGTGGTAATAATCTCATGGATGTATTTCTCTACTTATTTCTCCAAAAGTGTGTACTTGCCAAACAATTATACCAATATAATTTTATCAATAGTTGGGACGTTACGAGCTTGACTGATAATTAGGTACAAGCATATTTAAAAAAATACACAAAATAAATTGTGAAAAAAGAAGTTGTCATGCGGATGTTTCGTTAACTGTTTATTAATATCTTAAACAAAAAGTCAACAAAAACATGAAACTGTACGCTGATTAGTAGTAAATTACGATAAGATTAATAAAATCCTCATAGACTTATCACACAATTCAAGCTTAAATGCATATTCCATGAAGATGTTTAACATCGACATACAATTTGTATGAAATAAATAACTGTGTATACATATTTAAATAATAAAAAAATATGTAATATGAATAAATTTGGTATAAATAAAAACCAATCAACTTTACGACACTAAACACCTTTCCGCAAGGAACACTAACAAAAAAATTATCCCTTTTACATACTTATGTAAATATCTATTGATGTCACCACGGGACTTACCGCGATTATTTTTCTATTTTGTGTTATATTTCGACAACATAACACTTTTATAAAAAATACAAGAGCTTGTGAAGATGGCGGTTGCAATGTTGCCGAAATATTACACAAATCTCAAAAATAATCGCGGTACCTTCCGTGTAACAATAAAAGTGATTGTTACCGCGAATGCTTAAAACGTATAAATCAATATGTTTTTTGGTGATAGGATTGATGGAATATATTCTTTAATCCTATCAGTTAACTTTGTCACACCCTTAGATTTGTGTGGAAGCAAAACAACAAGTTAAAAAGAATAAAAATCGATGTTTAACTTCTTCAATTCATCTAAACACTACTTATGAACGCATTGCACACGATAAACCTAATACACAATATAACATACAGTGCATACGAGAATGAAGTGGATTCGTTTTCTTACAACGTACAATGGCACCAAATAATTTCTAGTGTCAAATATACTAGGTTTGTTCATACTATGTTTATTCACATTATTATATCTTCTACCTTACAGTAGAATTGAAAAGATATTTGTTAAAACTTTGTTTATTTTTAGGGATCAACATATCCGTTGTGCATTGATTAGAAAACGATATAAAACAGCGATTATTATGTAAAGATTTGTAGAAAAACCATAATTTGTCTTAAATCTAACACCGCCGCTTTTGTGAAGCTATACCCAACAATGTAGTGAGTCCTCGATTTACTGAGTTTATCCATTATACAGGCTGACTGGTAAATCACGTTAAATATTGAAAGGTGGCGTAGGTACGTGATTCTCGTTCCAAAATATAAAAAATAGGGGCTTAAAAGTTGACCAAATTGTCCAATTAAAACAAGAAGTGTGGACACTTGCGCTAATCAAAGCGCGGGTACATGTTGCCGAGTCGGCCGCGGACCGTCTAACTGGATGCGCGTAGCGAGCGCGCGGTTTTCAAACATTCCGAGACTTTATAGACTAATTGGATTAAATTTTTCTTTGTAATTAATAAGTATTTTATTGGTTTTAATTTTCTGACGTTACGTGTGATCATTATTTTTTATGTCCTTAAGTATGACATGTGATTTACCAGTCACCCTGTATAAGTAATTAATTCCAAGATATGCTAAGTATTGCAGTTAAGAAAATGTATATTTTTCAAAAAATTGCTCTTACGTGCTAGAAGTATATGTTGAAGCACTCACCAAGAGCTTGTGTAGCAACAAACGACGTGGTACTAATATAAAAACGGTGTCAATCTTACACATTTAAGAGATTATCTATTGTATCCATCACGGCATAAACTTTGTTAGAGACTACGCCCGTACCAAGACAGATTATGGTTTGGTGAAACGGTTCACTAAAATCATCACAATGTACATCGCTGTTTCTGATAGCGACAAGTGCGGGGTGTGCAGCAGACGAGAATGCGACAGTTTCGACATGATGGCAAGCGATGCAGCACGTCACGCAGGTCACAGAGAACATTTGGGCGCCGGCTGTTTCCTAGAATTTCAGTTACATTATATTATTCGTATACAGTTACTGGTTTATTATTATGTGTCACCACCAACGTTTCTATCACTAGCCATTGGCATGTAACTGAAGCTGGCATAAAAACGCCTGTCAATCATCAGTTACAATATGAATGTGCGGTAACCATCACTGCTATAACAAGCGATGTTTTCCTATCATCCGCCACTGGGATTTAACGGTATTCATCAAACGGCCAGTGGCAGATATGTTGTTGTGCAGTGTGTACTAATAGTAGACGTATTGATGGTGCCAGATGGAAATAAACCTCTTCCTTGTTTTTGTATCGAAGTTGTACGTAATGTCATGTTCTTGAGACATGAGATCCCACTGTGAACCGGTCTCTTTGGCAGGTCTGACACGAAAACGAATCAATGAGGGCTACCGTTTTTTGCTCACTAGTTGGCGCTACTGTTGAGTAAGGCCCCAAAACACTTTTTATTACACGCATAGATACAAAGTTTACATTTCAATCACGGATACCTCACGGTACAGTAGCGCCTCTAGCAGAAAATTCACACGCGATATTCCTAAGCATTTTTCCAAATTTACCCAGCCCCCATTCTTAAGCTTTTTTTTTAAACATCGGTGTCATGGAAATGAGTCAGACGCAAGAGATCGAAATAATACTAATAACATAAACTTAACGATTTAATTGTATCTTGAATCTAAGACTGTGTGTACTGAATTATCATTAAAAATAATTCTGCACACCAGGCACAAAAAATTAAAGGTACTTTTATGATAATTTTAACTTGACATTTTGAGATAAAATGCATAGAGTTGATAATACAATGTTAACCCACACAAAAGATACCTACTTGATAATATGAATCTATATTCAATTAGACTTTATATGACTACAAGCCACATGAATATATTTAAGAAATGCAAAGACAGCCGTTCCCTTGATAATAGTTTTATTTAATAAGAGGCAACAAACAACACACTAACAAAACAAGTACAACATGCGTATATAAAAATCACATAATAAATGTATATAAAATGTTCTAAAACAGCGCGTCGTGTGAGTCAAGATATTCTGATCTCGTCTCGTTTAGTATATACTGATATTCTTAGGAGCAAATCTGCAAAATTAATAAACAATGGAAGGAATGGAAACAAAGCTTTGGATACAAGGGTTAATAAAATTAGTGAAGTAAATCTTTGTGAATCCCATTTTATTAATTAACGATCGGACTATGTGTACAATGTATTTGAGAAAACGTGCATAGGAAAGACAGGAAAGTCATAAAAGATATATTACATAAAATCCTATAAATATATCTATATTATTTACTAGAGTTTGTACTTAGCACCTACATTGGACTTTACAACATCAATATACGTTATCTCAACAACCACCACTCCAATATGTTCATTTACTCAGAAGTCAAAACGAGATAACAAACTCGTAGAGGCGGAATTTGTTAGCTAATTTGACAGTTAATACATCAACAAAGATAAAACTATCTATTCAATATTAGCAACAACATGTAATACATAATTCCAACAGCTGTCAGTAGTAACAAAACAATATAATGTATACATGCTTTATTTACTCACTATGAACACATGAATAAAATGACTGCAGACTTTTATCAACGTAACAAAACGTAACGTATGAATGCTTGCTGTCGATGGCCGTCATTAATTCTTTAGGTATGCAGGATTGTAAAAAATATTTTTATTCCTGATACTACTGCCATCACCACGAAGGAAAGCGAAAACCTTGCCTCTACATAAAGCTATGTAAATATTTGACGCCGTTGTTATATATTTACTAGCTGACCCGGTAAACGTTGTTTTGCCATATAAATAATTAGATGTTGGCCGATTCTCATAGATACCGGATAAGCACAAAAAATTTCATCAAAATCGGTCAAGCCGTTTCGGAGGAGTATGGCAACGAAAACTGTGACACGAGAATTTTATATATTAGATTTTATTCCTGTATAGGTACTTACATCTAAAAATATTCCGCCGGCGAATAAATAAAAAAATATTGCCAAAACGTTTAAATAAAAATACATTACTTTACCATTTACATAATAAATAAGCTACCTTGTAACTAATATAAAAAAAAATCACAATAATAAAAGCAACGTCGTCAAAAACACAGCGGCAGATATGAACAGATCAATAAATAACCAACACCTAAGTATCCTATCAGAACAAGTGCAGTCAATGTATTCATCCTCCTCGCTATACATACAAATCTTATCTAAGTACTAGCACCCTGTAAAATAAACATACATATAATGTTATGTACACATAAGGTATTGGCTCTACTCTACATAAAAATAGTTTCAATAGAAATGGCCCTGGTGTCAATAAAAATACTTGAAGAAAAGAGCAGCTATTAACAATAAATGTTTAATAGTGTTAATATTTGATACTTTTTTAATCTGTTCTAGATTAGTGTTTCTTTGGCCATTTCTAAAAAATAAAATATATGTTTATAGGCTCTAGTCTATAATGTAAGCTGGGCAGGGAAGCAATACATGGCATGGCGGGTCTTACATGTGCTCGGGGTGACTGCGGATGCAGTCGATGAAGTCTGTCGGCTTCAGCTCGCCCCGGCAGATGCGGTACACTGCCGTGAACAGGGGGAATCTGGAAAATATTTTCATTTTATGGATCACTTCGATAGTATGGTAATGGCATAGTATCACAACATACGTAATATTTCAAACCCTTATAACAAAACGAAGTAAAGCTAATTCAGCTTGTTTGCAAATATATAACTAAATAAACAACCAAAACAACATAAGTTAATAAACGCTTGTAAAACTTCGAGTTGTCGAAACTAGTGATCTTCGAAATATTTCTGGAAGTACTTTACTACAGTGAATTTAATTTCAAGAATTTAAATTAAAATTTTTAGAATATAAATTAAAATTTTAAGAATTTAAACGAATCGGACAGTTTGAGAAATTTACAGCATAGGACAAACACAGAAGGGGTAAGTAATATAACATATAAACACAAAATATATATAATTTAAGATAAATATCAACGAACCATATAATTTTGGTTAGTATAATTATCAAGTAAGATAAAATTCGAAAGAAATAACTTTAAAAAAACTAAAATCTTTAATTATAACAATCATTCAACATATCAAACCTTTATTATACCGTTTTATTATTATAAACTTTAAAACATCGATTAGTTGTTATGTATAATAAACTTTATATATACATATTAGTACGGATAATAATCATTGGTTATACGAATTAATTGTTAGAAGATTCTCAATGTATACCTAATAATTAAATTTAAAAAAAAACCTAGCATCTCAATCAATTTTATTTTACGAGTATCTTCCATATCTCCAAAGTTCTTCATTATATCATCACCAAATTAAAATAGGAACTTGGTAGTAAAGGCTTTTAAATAAAAAGAAATATCAAAATCGGTTCACAATTGGCGAAGATATCGTGTAACAAACATACATAAAAAAAACATACGGTCGAATTGACAACCTCCTCCTTTTTTTTCCCTTAAAATTAATAGCAACCTGACGATCTCGTAAACGGAAAAAAAGATTAATAAAACAAGAAAAAGATAACAATATATTAAAACGAAAATCTGAATATTACAAGTGTGAATTTCTTTAAGCTATAGTCTTTAATATAAGTAAAAAAAATAAATAAGAAAAATAGGTATACTTAAAAATTTTTTTTTATTTATTTCTAACTTTGTCCTAATATTTACATACAATCAAATACTGTAAAAGTTATTTTTTTATTTATTTTATACTTTGTCCTAATATTTACATACAATAAAATATTGTAAAAGTTATTTTTCTACTTTAAAAAAAAATTGTGATACATACAAAATGCGCGCGCATTTTGTATGTATCACAATTTTTTTTATTTAATATATACTTTGTCCTAATATTTACATACAATAAAATATTGTAAAAATTACATTTCTACTTTTAAAAAAATGTGATACATACAAAATGCGCGCGCATTTTGTATGTGTTTTTATACTTTGTCCTAATATTTACATGCAATAAAATATTGTAATAAGTTATTTTGTTTGTTATAGTTTTGACTTCTTGTATTACTTTCCGTTTGCTTTACTGATGAAATCGATTACCTTTATTAGTTATTCGATAGTCTGTTTGAATGATGCACCTTTTGCTGGCTACTCCGATTTTTTAACAAGAAAATGAAGTTTATGAGCTTGCGCGAATTTAACTTATTTCGTAGGTATTACTGAAATAATTCAAATTCGCAAAATAGACATGGGTATGGGTATATACTAATTAGCTGGTATATTTTCTCTGTTATATATTTTTAATTATATATTCGTATACATTTTATAGATTTTGATTCATATTTATTTTAAAATACTACACTTTTTGAATGGTATACATTTTAGCAGGTATACTGCACAAGTTGTATAACAGGTGATATTTAGTATTCATAAACGTTATAAAAAATGGGTTTATAGTTTTCGAATTGAAAATTTTATGAATGTTATAGCTTTTAAGAATATAATCAGTAATGATTATGTCAAGTTAACATTATATCTTTTGAACTTTATTGAAATGAAAATATATAATTTGTTATTATATCAATCAATACGCACCCACACAGAAAAGATATCGCCTCTTTTGTAGGTACAATACACACGCGTTCGGATAAAACACATATCCTTTTTTTTAAATTGGTTCATAATTTCGTTCAGTGTATATATATTGAGATTTTGAAAAATAATATTATGTAAACGTTTAATTGGATACCGACACGTTACTATGATTAATGGTCCTTTAAAGTTGGTTGGGCAAGTCCATTAATTAAATATGAAAAATAATAAATTACCATGAAATAGCCCACTAGGTTTAACGTTTTCTTATGATGTCATTTGAGACAAGCTTAAAGAAATTCTTACTGTAATTGTAATATATTTATCTACGAAATTAACGTGTTTTTGTATTAATAAGGTGATTCTATGTCTATTTTTAGGAGTTCTCCCTATATCATAACGAAAAAAAACCGACCAAGTGCGTGTCGCGCTCGCGCACAGAAGGGTTCCGTATCATTATCATTATTTATAAAACGGCAAAAAAAACATGTCTGTTGTATGGGAGCCATTAAATATTAGTTTTATTTTTATTTATTTTTATATTTTTAAATTGTAATTTTAACTAAATATTCTATTTTTGAAGCGTCGTCTATATTATTCTGTTTTTACTATTTCTTGTTATACCGGAAACAAAAATACAGCATTTCTGTCTCCGGTATAACAACAAATCTGTGAAAATTTCATTGTCTAACTATCACGGTTCATGAGGTACAGCCTGGTGACAGACGGCCGGACAGACGGACAGACGGCGGCGGAGCCATATTAATAGCGTCCCGTTTTTACGCTTTGGGTACAGAACCCTAAAAAATGTTTGCAAACGCCTACGGCATAGCAATTGACATATTTTATTTAATGAGTGACCTTCATTATTACATGGATATAAGCCAAGAGTACACTCTTGATACACCGTTTTACATAACGCTATGACCATAGATATAAATAGCAAACAAGGTAAGGTGACAGACAATGTAATGCTTGACATATCATTACATATTCTGAACACATTGTCATTAAATAAACAGCTTTTATGATAACTGAAGTTATAACGCAATAAAACCGTATTGAGTGATATTACATTGAAAAAGCTGAATCCGTAATTTAGACTACTTTCGAAATAAAATATTCAGCTGTAAGTGTGAATATTGAATATCAATATAATCGAAGATAATGTACTTATTGTATTTTTTGGATATCCATACCCGAATTGCTGATTAAACTTACTTGTTCTCCATATTTTTGTTGGCAAGCATATGGTTGACTTCTTCGGCCGTGATGGGTCCTTGGAGTTTCTGTCCGTTCAACATCTCATCTTCGAGCTCTTTGATCGAACGGCCTGTTTTTACAAATGCTTCCGCCACACGCCTGTTTCTGCCACCTAAACATTAAATAAAATTTAAATAAGTAAAAGTTTTCTTCAACTGAATCAACTTTCTATTCATCAGATATGAATGAAGTATAATTCTAAACTACTAAGTATAAGTAGGTGGTATTGAAGCAGTACGTATGCTTGGAATGCGTATAACCTACGGCACCTACGGGGTAATATGTGATGAGAGAATGCGACCCGATGATTCGAAGTCACGGTAATGTAGTTGGTATCACACATAGGGCGTAAACCTATAATCTTTTTCATCACATATTTTCAATTTTAATCACAGAACTTTAACTTTAAGATTGTAATAAAAACTTGGTTGTATTAAAGAAATCTCTGTAGACTGCTATTAAGAAAATGGTTTCATGGACTCGTTTTAAATATATCCATATCACAAGTATAATTCCTAATGAATGATGTTTATAAACCTAGGTATTCGCTCTTCTCTTTAAAATTCACCAAACGTGACAGTTGCATAACGTGTGTTACCTACTGCGCGTTCAATGTGCACACAATTCTATAATCTTCTGTATTTATGAATAAAAATTACTTCCGTCCCGTGCAAAATATAAATACATCGTACTACTGAAATAGATTTTTAAATGGTTGCCGGTTTAAGTACCGTCTTATAACAACGTAATAAATAACGTACAAAATATCTGCATAGGTACTTAATAAGATTCTACACTTCTGCATGAATCAATAGACTCTTCAGAAACAGAAACTGTTGTTTTTCTCGTAGTAATCTACATAAAAATCACAAAAATTCAACACGTTATTTCAAAAGATTCAAAATGAAATAAGTATTTCAATAAAAACATAGTGTAAGTTCCCTGTTTCACCATGCCTATTGTTTCAAAGTGGTGAACACAAATCACTTACCCATGTTTTTGGTGGGATCCCTTTGTTTCAGCTAATCTTTTTTGTCCTAATTTATTTTGGCAAAACGAGTTGTGCTTGTGCATATTTTTTATCATAATAGTATTTTGGCATAATTGTTTTAGCATACTATTTAAGTATGCAAATATTATTTATACTAATGTTTCCTGCCTTTATTTAGAGTAGCATAAAGTTACCTCAACAAATAAATATGCCTTACATATTGTTTATTCGTTTAATTGTTATTAGGCACAAAGATCAAAAGGCATAATAGAGTTTGAGATACAGTGTGTGTATTTTTCCATAATAACTATTATTTCATCCAAAAATATATTACCAAGTTAAAAAAAAAAATATCAAGTTATAATTGCTAACCGTAAGTAGATTCAGTTGGGTTAGAACAGAAAACGAATCGCCATCAGAAACAAGTAATTTAACCTTTAACTGCTGACGTGGGGGCCTCTCAGGCCCAGCGAAAGCAATAATATCCTGTCATTTCCTTTCCCCGCATGCGACGCATACGCTGCCTCTTGTAATTTCGAGTTTTGTCGCTCGGAGGCCACCGAAGTCGGTATACATGTCGGCGCGCGCAATATCGGTGAGTAAATTTGTTTCAAACTTTTTCGTGGGCCTCACAGACCCAACCTCAGTACTTACGTAACTTTTCGAAACGTTGCTGAGGTTCACATTTTGTAATTTTATTTGCAGAATTCGATAAGGTAGTCTAAAATGGAGTCCAGTACTTCTTACGGAAGGAAACGTGCTAGCGATACCAGATGTAGTCTACAATTTTCTAAAACCAGAAGAGTTGTTGCACTTGGTGATAGTTATTTTGAGTCAATCGTGGTTTTATTTATAAATTGTAAGGATTTTAGTGGTTCAAAAGCAGAAAATATGGACAAAGTATTGGTTCCAGAGTAGTATAGACATGAAAATAAATCACTTTCTGCCTCAGACCTGGAAAAACATTTACAATAGAAAAGAAGAGTTTTGAAAGAAAAACTGCCACGTGATCCTCATGTAAGTTTGACGAGGGTGCTGGATTCAAATATGTCTAACCGTCCAAAAATTTCAAAAGAAGTCGGGAAATAAAGGAAGATGTGCCATACATCCCGACAAAATCTCCGGAGAAAGTCAACACATACATGTTATGTATGTAAAAAAATGTGTCACTGTTCAATGCGCTAAGGAAATTTACCCTGATTGTGCGTAAATTGTCATATTTGGCGCCTTGCAGTTTTTTATTCCGCCTTCAGTAATAAGTTTAATTGGTATTTAGTTGCTTAGAGGAGTTATTAAATTTGTATAATAAATTTTGACTATGTTAGTTTGACAAAAAATAAAGACTTATAAAGCTAATTGTGATTTTTAAGTAATTTCTGCCAAAAAAATGTTCGCCTTATTTGATTGATATATATAAGCATCATTTAAATAATAAAAATATTGAAAAATTGATTCATTTTATTCATTTAAGCATATTTGATGTTAACATACACGTAACATGTCAATGGCACCCATACATATTTATTTTAATATGCTGAAAGTTGCGGGCCTCTCAGACCCCACGTCAGTACTTACGTTCTATACCAACCACGTCAGTAGCTAAAGGTTAATGTAATAATGTTTTAACAGAAGTTAATTATATTATGCATTTATATGTTATGCCTATTAATATTATGCGTAAAGATATTTAGGCTTTAAAATAGCATGCATGACAATTATTATGCATAGTTTAGCTTAAAAAAATTGTGCCTAAAATATTATGCCAAATTAATATTGTGCGTACCTATTATTGTATAAGTAAAAGTATGCCATGTTAAATTATGACATGAAATTTTATGCTAAAAGATTGGGAACCGTTTTTGGTTCATTGAAACTATTATTTTTTCCAACTGAATGCTGTATTACTACTACCAGCAGCTAACAGCACGATGCAGACAAAATAAGACATCCTTATTTGCATCGTAGTGAACCAGTGAGGTAGCTAGGGGGTCGGCCCGGGTGCCACCCATTGGGGATCGACACCCACAAAAAATATAACCTACTAGGTGATACGGGCGACCGCCGTCAAAATTGAGCAGATTACGCGGGGTGCGATTCGAAACGATTTGGATACACCTCCGTCCTCTTCATTCTAGAATTGGGGTGACAACATGACGACTGTCCAGGGTAACAGCCATGCTAGCTACGCCACACCACTGTTTCAAATTCATTATTATGAACGACCGTTACCAACTGAACTGGCGTTTACGCTGTGTCTAGCCCATACTATACAGCTATCTCATGCAAACGGGAGTAGACTTGCAAACAATGACTAATAATAGTTTGTAATGGACCAGCGGCAATCGGAGACCACGCGTCTAGTAGCTGATAACACCTTACGTAAAACAGCGACCGACGTCACTCACGCCACGAATAATCGTAAAATTTTATGTCAAACAGTAATCTACGAAATCAATCATTAGAAGTGATACCCATCTGTTGAAGCAATCTAAATTTTAATGGAATTATAGACACAATTATCTCACTTTGGTTAGTTACAATACAATTGATATTGAATTTAGCCCGTTGGTATTTGTGTTACGTCACTTTTTCGACAAATGGGCTTCAGATTGAAAATATATTTTCGTTATTTATCTAACACGTAATAAGAGTAGTAACTGTTTGGCAAGTATTACCTACATCTACATCAAACTGATATGTTTACGACTACCCATGAGATAAAACGACAACGGTTTATTTCTGGTACAGTTTGGACCATCTCAAAATAATCCTGTTAATATTTTTTTACCGAACGCATTGATAAGAGACTACCTTTTGCCATTTAATTGACTATCTTTGCCAAATAATGAGTTAATTGATTCCCCATGCAAACTTCTTACCCTTGAACCTTTAAGAGATGATTCCCGGGATAAACTGTGCAATTTCAAACTAACTCCATACTTATTTCTTAAAATAAATACCATACCTAGTCCATATCAGCGAAAACGATATCGGATTATTGGACTCATACTAGTAATATCTCAAGGCAAAGTGCATAATGCATTGCAGTAATTGGCAATGACAATTGACCTTAATACTTAGCTCATGCTTCGTTTATCTCGAATTTCGCTTAGTGGTTGAATTAGTCAAATCTAAACCTATTACATCATTCGTTTTTATAAGTGAAATCCTAATCCTAACTAATACTATAAATGCGAAAATGAGGTTGTTGCTTTGTTTGTTACGCTTTCACGCCGTAATTACTGAACCGATCATCATTAAATTTTGCATAGGGTATATTTTGTCCCGAGAAAAAGTTCCCGACATTGACGCGAGCGGAGTCGCGGGCGAAAGATAGTATTTCTATAAGTATATTTGAACAGCATTTGCGTAAACTTAAAGTTTCATTTTGTTATACACCGATACCAAGTTATTATTTTTAATCAAAACAAAGTCGGGTGTTCGAATACTTAGTTATTAACGCTTTATTGCACCATTAAAAATAAGTGCAACATAGAAATACGAGTAATGAAAAACCGACCGAGTCGGATTCGCGCACGAAGGTTTCCGTACTGTTATCTAAAAAACAGCAAAAAGTCATGTTTTTTGTATGGGACCCCCTTAAATATTTATTTTATTATATTTTTTAGTATTTGTTGTTATAGCGGCAACAGAAATACATCATCTGTGATCATTTCAACTATTTAACTATCACGGTTCATGAGATACAGCCTGGTGACAGACGGACAGACGGACGGACAGACAGACAGACCAATATTGATAGGGTCCCGTTTATGTACCCTTTGGGTACGCAACGCTAACGAAAGGTGGCCTTATCGCTAAATACAATTTCTTTTAGGCAAGCTGAGGGTAGTAGAAAGCATGTAGAAAGATGATAAATAACAACGAAGCAAGGCACAAAATTCAGCAAATAAGCGAATTAATTTACATATTATACGTTACGACATACGGCACAAAGTACTGTTCCCGAGGGATCGACACTGACGCGGGCGGAGCCGCAGGCGAAAGCTAGTAAGAGATATGTACGATGAAAAAGAATCGTACGAGGTCGCTTCTTTCTAACCGGTTATTCTGGAAATCCTTGAGAGGCCTATCTATATCCAGCAACGACTTCTTGCGACTGGTATAATGATGATGATATTTTTGGGGACCACCATTTCGATGAGACCCAAGATCACGAAACAAACCGCCTGACATCACGAAAGTAACCGCATGGATACGAGGTTACTTGTGATATCCGGCCGAAGTCCTCGTATCGTCTGTACTCACCATAACAGGTGGTGATAAGATCGGCTACTCCGCAGGACTCGAAGAAAGTGCTGAGTTTGCTTCCGGGGTAGAACACGTCCACGTATTTGATCATTTCCATGAGGCCCAGCCTGATGACGGCCGCTTTTGTGTTGTCACCGAAGCCGAGACCATCGACGAAACCAGCGCCTACTGCTACGATGTTCTGTGTACAAATAAGACATTATGGTTTACTTTAGACTACTAGTTTTAGTCTGATCGAAATACGAACTCAGAGGTACCATAAATATATATGTGACCTTTCACGGGTAAAGGTGCCTTCTGGGACGCTGACGCTTAAGTCGTTTAAAAAAACTTTTCATACAATTTTACTTAACTAAAATGAACACAATGTCATAAGTGCCAGCGTCTTTAAGGTACCTTTAGTCGTTAAACGTCACATATGGAATGCCATCATGAGATCCTGTTTTTCTTACCCTTGGAATATCTCCTTTCCAACAAAAAAACATCTAAATCAGTTCATAAATGACGAAATTATCCGCGAATACACATTAAAATATATGTTTATGCGGTCGAATTGAGAAACATACTCCTTTTATTGAAGTCGGTTAAAAAGTAAAATTGTGTTTGTTTACCCATTCTAAACTTCAAAACAAGGCATGTATGTAATTGGTGTGATTTTATTATAAACAAAAAACTGAACTCAAAGAATGATATGGATTTGAACATTTGCCAAAGATTTGTTGCAAATTCCCAATGGATACTACAAGTGATTGTGCGAGCGAAACCGTGAGCTAAGATAGCATATAAAAATAAGACAGAAATGATGCTCTTGAGTGATTCTTGAGGAATTTTGATACGAGAAAGTATATTTAGATAAGAGCTCGCCCCTGCATGCACTCATTATCGCTGACATTCACTCGCAATATGGTAGGTCGTGTAAATATTGTCTGGCGCGCGCTACTGCGCAAATCAAACCCTTGGGCCAACGCTTCGTACGTACCACAGAACTCTCATTATTTGTACCAACACTACTACTTGTGACTTTCATTATTCAAAAAACCCGTTTCGCTCATGGATCTCCTTTTTTGATAGTTGTATACTTAAAAAGAAAACCTTTGTATTTTTTTCCTGCCATTTATATACACAAGTACATTTTAGCAGCTAGTTTGCGTCGAATAACAAGATATTCTATGTATACTTGTTGAAGAAGTGTGTGTCTCGATGCTCAAGTGTTGAGAAAATTGACAGTATGTGATCTCTATGAAAAGAAATATTACTTACACAAGTAGGTATGTTGGCTATAGCAAAATAACCTTGAAGAATCATCCGATAGTCTTATGATTTCATCTAGCACTAGTTAGCTGTTTCGACGTTTTGCAGCGATCGCTACAAAACGTGTGTCAAAAAACTAATTTCAAATAGCCAACAAATTGTAAATGAAACTCGAATGGGAAAATACTATTTTGACAGTAGCGCTATTCATTTATGTCAATCACGCGACTCGAAAACAATGTAGTTCCGTTAAAATATGCTGAACTTAACCATGCAAGAAGGCATTGTTTTTAATAATGTATGTAATTGAATGTTACGTATCGATTTATCATTTAATGATCAAAATCCACAGTAAACATTAAAAATCTTCAGGATGTTAATTGCAGGGTTTATATGCTATTTCGATTTACATGATTATGGAGGAGAGACCGATAAGGCAAAATTGGCAACCTATTTATGTGAAAAATAATTATTTCACATACGTCATCCCCTGCCGGCTTGATAATCCCAATATTATTTACTATGTGAGGTAACATCAATATTGATAACAAAACCACTCCTAACTTATCATCCTATAGGTACATTTAAATACACTGTTTGGACTGCGATAGGTACAATAGATCAAATAGTTATCGCTCATCCCTAGCTTTTATGATATCGGCTTATTTTATTTCAACCATAAATAGGTATAAAATCCCAATCAAATTTGCTTAATTCACTCACTAACGAGAAGAAAGGACGTATTCAGTAAAGTGTGATGCCCTATCACACTTTACTGAATACGTCCTTCAAGCACTTATTTACTACTTGTACACAAAAATAACAATTTAAATGCAAATATTGAAGTTACTAGAGATATAGCAAATTACCTTATAAATGCAGTCATAATAGCGGACTCCGATGCACTATAGAGGATGCAACCGGGAAATACGCTCAGATGGTGATGAGGATGTAATATAGTCATAGTAATTTGTATTAGGACTTATTATTTCTTCTTATTAAGAAGAGTACTGGTAATTGTTTATAATTATTGAATATCACGCCCAAATGGCTCAAGGGTTATAGTTAAAATTATGCACAAAGTTAGTTTACTACCCAGATTACCACATAGCCTACTTTTCATCCTGGAAAAAGTTACTGTTCCAGAAGGATCGACACTAACGCGAGCGGAGCCGTAGACGAAAGCTAGTTTCATAATAATACACATGAATAACAAACTCATTTATAATAAGAATTACTCAGGATTTTATAATTTGAAAAGAAAATGGGAAAGGACCATTTAGCTACCAGGGGACATTTTGCTACCAAGGAAATTTCGCATAATGATGCGAAAGGGACATTTTGCGCAAGAGACATTTTGCGCTAGCATATTTTGCGCAAGGGACTATTTGCGAGAGGGGCATTTTGCGACTAGGGGTTTTTTTGCGGAAGGGACATTTTGCGAAGAAGCCACGAATAAGTGTCACGTTCAGGGCGCATGCGAGAGCACGGAACAAGAGATAGAGAGGCACAATCGGCTTAAGCGGCTTGTGACGCATCTATCTTTCCACCATTAACGTAAAACTATCGTCCGTAAACCGACTTCACAGACAATCAATTTTTCTATTTAAAAAAGGTTAAGAAATTAACAAATCGTTTATGTAATTTAAAAAATAATCCTTTTATTAAATCATAAAAAAATACTTAAAAACAGAATCTCTGTAATTAACATTTAACTATGGTAGAGCAGTGGCTACATGCATGTACCATATTTGGTAGTAGAGTAATAGTTCATGGCAAACGGTGAATTTTAGGTAGAAAATGCGCAATTATTTGCTCATTAACATTTGGTAATCGTTTACTAAATTTGGTTTTAAAGTACAATTTATAGTTCATTAATGACTAAAATAAGTAGAGCCGTTGTTATTTTAGATTTTCTATTTTTGGTTATGGTTTAATTTTATTTATTTTTTTTGCTGTTTGGTGTATATATTTTGTGGTCATTATATTTATCCCCAAAACATACTATGCTCGCATCGATTCGCACCTGGGCTGAATTCCAAGACTTCTGTTTAAAACGACGTTGTAAGAATGGTGCAACTAATCATACCTTGAGAGCACCGCAGATCTCCACAGCATCCTCGTCGTCCACGACGACCACCCTGAAGTACTCAGTCTGAATGATATCTCGCATCATCGGCGCGAGCGTCACGTCGCGACAGCCGATGGTTGTCTCGCAGAATTTCTCTTCGGCGACCTAACAAAACATATAAATTTACTTATAATAAAAAATAACACGTCAGGTGTCATCCTCATCCGGTGGTTGCAGGTATGGCATCGAGTACGCGCGCCGACCTCTGTCGTCAAGTTGGCTGACTACTTTTGAGGAGCCCGATGGCCCAGTGGTCGTAAGCATTAATAGCGCGTACGTAAGTTAAGCCACCCTGGGCGCAGTCCCCACTGTGATGGGTGACCAAGGTGGGCAAGTGCTACAATAAATTCTCGAGCACTTTCGAGCTTCGAAAGGCAAGTTAAGCCGTTAAATCTGACAATAATCGATGTTACCCAACATCGGTAACATCGATTAATGTCAGATTCTAGAAATGTCAGAAGAGTTTAAAACGCCAGGTTCTATGAATGTAGGATTCTATAAATGACAGACTCGATAAACGCCAGATTCTAATAATGCCAACTTCTATAAATGTCAGATTTTTCGAAAATTTAAGTCGTCTATCCAATGCTATCAATTACTATGATAGAAATTTTTAATTCCCTATTACGCCATTAAATACACTGAGAGGGAACTATATGTCTTGGAATTTATTGTTATATTTTAATTGTTTATTTCTTAAATGCTAGGACGACGGTTTGAAACAACAGACGTATTAAGTTGGTATCACCGACAAGTTTCAGCCTATACAGTAGGGCGCATCTTCATGTTTCTTTCTAATACAAGAACAAGTTTTTTTTTAATTAAACTTATTATAAAAAAATACAATTATATTAATTTTGTGTCTTTATACAATTTTTGTTACAACATAATTGAAGATGCCCTTCTGTATGGGCTGAAACGTAATTCCGACTAAACAAGTGTGTTGTTTAAAACCGTTGTTTTAAGATTTAAACAATAAATTTTATTTTTAAAATTTGAAGACGTAGAATTACAGCACAGCTAATCAACAGACTTAAATTTTGAAAAATCTGGCATTTATATAAGTTGGCATCATTAGAATCTGACATTTGTAGAACCAGGCATTAATCGACGTTACCAATTATTTTTCGAGATCCTATTGGAAAGTTCATAGGTTAAGCGCCTCGTTTAGAATGTGTCGAACGTTACCACATTAATTTATTCGTCTTGACGTTCACTAAATCCCCGACTAGGCTTAGTGTACGAAGAGTTAACTTTTTAAATGTTTAATTTGTGTTAATTTTTCAATGTCTCCTGCATGCCATTTCAGGGAGAGGGGGTGCGTGAAAACTTAAAATCTGCGCTATCTAAGACGCCTGTCTGTGGCAGCACAAGCTGAGGCGTTTACTTACATATACATTAAATAAGGTAGATGTGTAAATCAGTAATGTCTAAGTAAATGGCTACATATAGTAATATAAATAAAATAAATATATACCGACAAATCACACAGATTGAGCTAGCCCCAAGGTAAGTTCGAGACTTATGTTATGGGACACTAACTCAACGATACTATATTTTATAACAAATACATAAATAGATAAACATCCAAGATCATTTTCCATCTTGACCTGGCCGAGGGTTAAACCCGGGCACTCCGTGTCGCAGGCTGGCGTGTTAACCACTGCGCCACGGAGATGTCAATATATTAATTTATAATCAATCAACTGTAGCCCCAGGATTACTTATCATGTGGAAGCATTGTAACGCTGACCTTTTGAAGTCCTCCTCATTAATAGTTATTGATGTTTTTGTTATTGTAACTTTGTTATGAAAAATGTCCAATGACCCTATCCTGTCTGGAGCACGCTGATAACATCAGACTCCGTAAATGTTTGTCATGAGCTTAAAATAAACTAGCAGCCACCACGAATAACTAAAATGCATATTTTTTAGCTACGAAAAATATGCTTTGCACCACACAATCTAACTGAACCTTATTCGTAGCGGGAACAGGGAAAAATTCATAATGTTTACGAATATCGATCGTGCCGAAAATATAGTCTACTCGATAATCTTAACCGTCGTACCTCGCAATGTTAGCGCATTGGCGTTAGCGCCTAGCGTAGGTAGTTATACTGTATAGTTCGCACCGTTCAAGGTTACCCACTTTACTCACGCGGTAAAGAGTTGCGTAGTAAATAATTTTATAACGACAGAAAACTAAATTAGCGCCGTTCTTTATTGCAGCATCTACATTTCATTCAAACAAGACAATTACAATACTATTTCTCACTTAAAGAAAATAGGACTAGTAGACAATTTTAGCGGACCGTAACTCAAATGTGGAGGATGTGCCAACAAACCCTCCGCTGTCAGTTTGCAAGGACTGTTTCTTTGGCACCGTAATAACTACACACTAGAAATTTTCAAGGAATGTGTATATCTATTGCCGCTATAACAACAAAATATAGTTTAAAAAAAAAGTAAAAAACACGCTTTTATCAAATTATGGTATTGTTATCGGTCCTTGATAGATACCTAAGTCTACAACTTTTTTATAAATCTGACCGTTTGAAGTGGGTCGAATAGAGTTCATAGAAGTCAGTTACAAACAAGCAAACGTACAGATGAAGCTAATAAAAAGCGTATAATAAACGGTGGTCCAATACAAGAAACGTTACACGTCTTGGCGTATTCTATCAAAGTAATTGCTCATTTGTTACTGAGAAGTTAAACTACATTATGGACCGTGTAATAGTTTGGTTAACCTCACTAGACGGGTAGAATTTCATTGTTTGTGTACGGTTTGTCCCTTTATCTATATGTACAAAAATCTCGTGCCACGAATTCACGATGCAAGTTCGGGATTCTTCGTAACTATCTGTAATTTCGTCCAACTTAAGACAGTATAGTTTTAACTTAAAGCGAAACGAAGTTCGCCGGGACAGCTAGTATTTATTTATTTATTCATGTGTACTTAACGCTTAGCTAGCTAACTGCAATAAACACACGGTAATGGTCACACACAACCGTTGCTGACCATTTGTATAAATGTAAACAAAAGATAGTTCTGTCTTAGGTGGCGGACTTCGGTCGCAATATCTACATGGGACTTCAAGGAATTGATTAAAATTATTAATAAAAAACAGTCGCTTTACCCGACCTCTGACTGAAAGTCACCATAGCCACATGATTTCAGTACTAAAGTATGCTTCAAATTCAAGGACTTTAATTTATCGTCGCTATATAGCGGAATGGTCGCTTCGCTACAACCAAGGTTATAATAAATGTAACTGTATATAAAAACACAATGTAATCGGCACTACGTCCGTTTTCAAAGAGATCTGTCGGTTATGGTTATGAGGCCCGCCCTGAACGATTCTGGTTATAAAATAAATACCCTATGAATAACATTTTTTTATTTGGATTCGAGCTTGGAATAGAGTATGAAAGCAGTTTTAATTTTCTTAAAAAATTGTCGTCGAGAAGTTGACTATTTTCTAAAAAAAAAATGTGCCCTCTCTGACCCAGTTCATTGAGGTACAGCTGTATACCACGAGACATTATATTACATGACTCCTCAATCCAGACTTTCACTATACCTACCTATCTGATACAATGGAACAAAGCTTAAAAAACCAATTTGACTCGAAACGTTTCTATATCTGATTAAATACTCCACCGTAAAAATGGTAATTAAATTATCCTCACCTCTGACGCGATGTTGGCACCCATGAGAACTGCACAAGGGATTTTCAAACATCTTGTGATAATGTGCGAAATTAGGTCAATGCCGCCGCCTTCGGCAATGTCGAAGCCCTATTAAAGAATAGATTTTTTAACATCTGTTCTGGAAACAACCAAATTATTTTATTTCATACTTAGTTAATAAATACCTTAATCAAAGAAAGAGCAGCTGCTGTAGGCTTAATTCTACCCAAAAGTGTGGAGCAAAGGGTCCTGACAAACTGGTGGGGCACTACGAAGATGAGGAGGTCGGCGTCTTTCGCTGCGTCTACGACATCAGGAACGGCGACCTAAGAAAAATATTTCGGCAATTATCCACGCTACTTCGTAATAAAATGCATAAATTGACTTATTGGTACTTGATAATTTATTTTATGAATACATTTTTGAGGTTCATCAAAGCTGGCATCATGGGCGTAGCGAGGTACGGGCAGGGGAATGGAAGGTACTCGCTAGTTAGCTAGAATGCTCACTAGCCTAAAATAATACAAGTCATTTTCGTTTTGTTTTTATTTTTTACGCCATTTGAATTTGGGGCTGCTAATGTGCAAACCCACTGCTAATATGACTCACTCATAAAAGTTGAAAACATTGATTGTACCAAACTATCCTTAGTTTTTCTTCTTTCAGTGACAGCTCCCATCTGAATACAATCCTGGCTATGCCCTTGGCTGGTATTATAAAATGGGCTAATGAATCCAGTATCCAAGACTACATTGCTTATTCAATTTTGTCTATACAAAAAATATGTTGGATTTATCTAGTTTTGGTACCACTTAGTTGGATATTAACCCTTCAAGAGTGAGAAACGCAGCCACAATGGATTTTCTATTGTTATGCGGCCTCATTGGACCGCTTGGTAGTTGAGGGGTCAATAACAATATTTAAAAAAATGTTTACCTCAGATTATTACACCTAGCACACAAGTTGCATTATAATGAACAATGCATCAAGTAAATAACTAATGCAAGTTAATGAGTAAATGCCCTTGTGAATGTTCACATTAGCTCTGAATTTGATTATATAATCAGTTGTGAACAGCAGTGGCATTGGCAGTGAAACAACTCTCATATGGAAGAAAGACAGAAATAGAATGATCACACGTGTTGCTTGTCTCATTGCCAATGCCTTGACAATTGCCATGTGTGTTTTATTAAACATTTTTCATTCAAGTTTTATATTACAATTTTTAGATTGACAATATTTTACTCCTATTATTTTCTGACTTTTATGAAGTTGTAAAACTAGAGGCAAAAATATCTACATGTAAGCCAATTATTTTTTTAATTTAAAAGAAAATATATTAAGTGATGAGAAATTGCTTAAATACAGCGTCAAGTGACATTATAAGTACACAATAGATTACATTTCACATGCAAATGCTTGTTCATGTAATATTATACATTCAATAGTAAGTACTAAACTATAAAGTTTGGATTGTTTTATTGGTACTTAATTTATTAATTTATAAACTGAGCCTTCTTAATCACTTTAATTAGATATTATGCATGTATGTACATAGGTAATTCAATTCAGTGAACATGTTAAAGAAAGATCTATAAAGCATGTGAATGAAAGTAGGTATAGCTTGTATAATTAATATATATGATAATAATCTGATATTGAGATTCAAATCTACTTACAACATTTGCTGGCAGCTTGTGGCCTGGCAGATATTTGATGTTTTCATGTGTTTCATTTATAATTTCAGTTAGCTTCTTTCCCTCAATAATTTCTTCATACACCCACATGGTAACCCTGTCTTCAAAGTTAGGAAGCCTTGCTGCATTTCTTCCAACAATCTTAGCAATAGCTGAACCCCTAAAATAACAATAGTATTATTTATAATTCATCTAACAAAATCATCAGCTCGGCGTAGCACATGTACAGATATAGCAACTAGGGATAGATTTTCTGCCTAAAGGCAGCTTGCAAATTTTTATAGCATAGTTGTAAGTAAACCAGTTTAGTGAAATGTTCAATGAAAATCTCAAATTAAACACACATACTATTTATCCATGCATGTAATATTATGATGAATGTGTAATAAATCAGTCAAATTATCTGAAGCTTGTAGTGTTAAAATAAATAAGCAGGAACAATAATCTTGTTATGTCATCGTTTCTTAACGTGTAATGCCGTATGTAGTGGATATTAAAGGATAGACTCTAGTCGTAATTTCATTACGAAGATAAAAATCTTACCAATTTCCCGATCCTACGATGCAAACTCTGCTTTTAGGTTGATCTGCCATTATAAACAATGAATTTAAAAATCGGAAAAATAAATTAATTCAACTCAATAATGAACGTCAATCCACGTTTCACCGAACTATACGACTGAGTGATTGGAGTAACCTAGCAGCTGCGAATTTAGTTAAATGATAAGAACTTCATTTATCAGTAGACTAGATGATATGCACGAACAAACCACGAACTCCTCGACTTATTCGATCAGCCTTGACAACTGAACTGACAGATTACATATCTGAGATTACTAGTGACAGTGATTTGGCAGCTGACAGTATTTTTTTTCGTAAAGCTTTCAGAGGTAACGGAGGTACCACAGTCTGTCGATCGATTTCATTCTAAACCAATCTAAACTGGCAACACTTTAGCTGAATGACAAGTGGCTATGACACTTTAGGTGTTGCCATTAGAACTAAAAATATTTGCCGACGGACTGACAGGAGAGGAAACGTTACGTCCTATGTCTAAAATTACGAACACAATTTTATGCACTATGGTTGTTATAATGCTGGTAAATTGAATAGTTTCGGATGATGCTTTAACTACGCTTTACTTTCATATTGAATTTCTTAAAGAGGAAAAGAGAAAGCTATATCTACGTGTTTAAATCCTGCCATTTTATACAAAATAATTTTGTCGCAATCGTAATCTGTAGAATTTTCTCGAAAGTGCACGTTTTCTCATCGACTCGAATATATACTTTTCGAGTTTTCGCAGTCTCGTAGAAACGTCCCTATAGACTTCTGCTTCGAATCGTTCGGTGTTACGCTGTCTTCTTGTCCACATTTTGTTACTTGATTTTCGATTAGCGTGCTGAACTGGAAATCGTGAATATTTTAATTTTTATAACGTTAACTGGTGTTATTTTTGCAGAAACACATCAGAGGTAACAATTGAATTCATTGCAAATGTATACTTCGAATTATGTCTAACCACAAAATCATTGTTACGTACATTTCCAATCTACAAATTTGATTATTTCGTCATGCATAATAATTGAATTATCATGTTGAGAAAGCTCTGTGGCTTACAATATTAAGTTTTCTTCTGACATCTCTAATTGCATGCTTTATAATATGAGCCTTATCTAGTCATTCTGTTCAGTAATATATCATGCTGTTTCCTTGCTGTAACTACAAGAATATAAATTACTTCCGTGCGTGCTATTACTACTCTGGGTACAAATGAATTTATTATAAACGGATTTTGAGATCAGAGTTAGATTTTATCACATTGAAAATAGTTTGTTGCTAGAATTTTCTAAAATCTTTCCTTGCCTATTTCTTTGTACTTAGTATAGACCAACAATGAGATTACGTACATGCGTTTAAATTATTCCACTGGTATTGTGAGTTGTCATGGCTATCAGTTTACTGCAAATATTGATTTATCAATGACACATCACATTTTAGGACTTGTCTTCTTGTACTTACAAGAAGACAAATCCTAAAATGTAAGTAGGTTACCAGAAAAAAATTGACCAATTGCAAGTCGAACTCCCATGTAAAGTGTATGATGAATGTGATGTTTGTTTAATTTTTTTTGGTTTGGAGATAAGAATTATGTATCCTAAATCTTTACAACAAGTACTTTTAATAGATGTCACAATTTACAAACTTTACCTTGTGCGTATGTACAAAACTTTACAATCTCCTTATGACCCCCCGAAGTGCACCCAATCCCAAAATACATTTAATTTCGCAATATATACATGTTTGGATCACAAATCTATAAGTGTAAATTTCAACTTAATTGGTCCAGTAGATTCAGAGTAAATTGGCTGTGACTGACAGACACATAAGTGAATTTATTTTGTTGTAAAAAAACCCTAAAAATGGATGTTAATATTATAAATACCTTTTTAATAGTATCCATATACTAATATTATTAAGCTGAAGAGTTTGTTTGTTTGAACGCTCTAATCTCAGAAACTACTGGTTCGAATTGGATAATTATTTTTGTATTGGATAGTGCATTTATTGAGGAAGGCTTTAGGAGTGAAGCATCAATAAAAATGTTTTGAAAATGGGGGAATATATTCTTAGTTAAGGACATCTGACGCGTGTAATGTGTAAATGGTTCAAGTTACCCAAAAAATGTGTATTCAAAATTATTCCTCTATAAACGAACTAAAAAAATTACCGAGACAGACAGACGTCTATAATAACAGAAATTGCCGCGGACGAAGTCGCGGACAACAGCTAGTAATAAATATGGACAAATCACACAGATTGAGTTAGCCCCACAGTTCGTCGTGAACTTGTGTTGTGGGATATACTAACTCAACAAGACTAGATACATTTAGAGATAGACATTCATTATCTGTTGTCCATTATGAATAACCTTATCTCAATAACAGCAGTTCGTTTGAGAGGTCTCTGAGAGGTTAATTTCCAAGTGGATGCTTGGTGACCCAGTTGGTGTATGCATTTTTAGTGCTTAGGCATGTAAAATAACCTGGGTGTGTCCCTCACTAGAATGGGTGACCATAAGGGGCACAAAAATTAGGTCCCAGCTGTCACTTACGCACACAAAAAGCAAGCAAACTATTTCTATTCTTCTTTCTATATTCTTTATTCTCGTTCGTTGCTCGATAACAAAAAACAAGGACACAATTTTATCTCATTTTAAGTTGCTATTTGACTTCTACCAGAGCGAACCCAGCTTGACGAGGAAGTGAAGAACTGCAAGGATAGGCCTTGCTAATTGCTGGTCTTCACAGGAACCTTTTAAATGTCATGCTTGAGCATTCCATTAGAAAATGCCTAGCTGTTTCTTCAGTGTCTAATCAGTCTTTGCAATAGGGACTGTCAGTTAGGATGAGGGAGATACAGGGATGAGGCATATACAATATCGAAATAGTTGTTGAGAGCAAACTGCTTGGAACTGTTCCCTACCATCCAAAAAATCAGTTCTAGTTCCAAGATTTTTTTACAGCTGGGCCAAATTTTTGGCAATTACCCAATCAGAATATCAACCACAAATAACAAACTAAGCTTACAAAGTATGAAACATGCTTCAATTTATTTTACCTCTTATGGAGGTTTATAATTACTCTTAAGATAAATTTTATATTAGAGATCCCCCATGACGCTGGCATAGTCACACCAAGAGTGAAGCTTTGAAACAATAGACTGAAGTGTACTGAAGCCTTGAGAGAAATAGATTAAAACAAAAGCATTTATTTATTCTAATACATTTATTAAATTAAGAATATTATTTATGAGAATAATCATCAATTCGAGTAGGTGTCACGGTCAATCGACCATGCACACCCATAAGAATAATAATTAAAATAAATACAAAATATTTTTTGTTTTTTTATACAGGTAGCAAAAGATGGTGAAAGAGACAACATATTATGACATCCTCGGGGTTAAACCAAACTGTACAACAGATGAACTTAAGAAAGCATACAGGAAATTGGCCCTCAAATACCATCCTGACAAGAATCCCAATGAAGGGGAGAGATTCAAGCAGATCTCACAGGCCTATGAAGTCCTCTCAAACCCTGAGAAGAGGCGTATCTATGACCAAGGTAAGCCATTTTATTCCTTCTTATTTAATGCTTGTATCATGCATAAGCAAATTTGCTAAAGGCTTAAAAGAGGATATTAAACTGAAATATTCTAGTTTCTGATAACCTTAAATTATTGGAATCTATCAACTTACAAATGCATTAATTTCTTCTGCATGTATACTTATAACCTTGTGCTATGCTAATGTATAAACCTATAGAATTATCACAATGGATTTTTTTTTTTAACAAGAATAGAAATATTTACTTGAAGTCAACATTCAACATATTAGAGAAAGCACATGATAAATATCTTAAACCTCCTAATGTAATTCAAGGAAAAGTTGTACAAAACTGCTTCTCTGTTCCAACCTGTATACTACTGTGTAGATATAGGTTATGAGTGTAGCTTTCCTGAATTCTTTTTTATTTTAACAGGTGGCGAGCAGGCACTCAAGGGCGGCGGCGCTGGTGCCAGCGGTTTCTCGTCTCCTATGGACCTGTTCGACATGTTCTTTGGAGGCGGTTTCAGCGGCGGGCGTCGCCGTGGCCGCGAACGCAAGGGCAAAGATGTCATCCATCAGCTGTCTGTCACATTGGAGGAACTTTACCGCGGCGCTGTCAGGAAGCTAGCACTGCAGAAGAACGTGATTTGTGATAAGTGTGAAGGCCGCGGTGGCAAGAAGGTTAGTATTCAGAAAATTTACCTCTAAACAAAAAATATATGCTCTTATATCTTCTCTGGCAACATACATAACAATTATACACCTACACAGATCCTGTTAATGATTGATAAGGTGTTGTAATGATTGATGGACAAGGAACCTTAAAAATTCTTTGAATTGGTGTCAATTAGTATCTACATTAGAATAAATAAATAAGTAAATATAATAAAGAACTGTGAGGAATAAGTTTTACTAAAAACTGTCTTATTTTTCAGGGAGCAGTGCAAACTTGTCCCACCTGTCGTGGTACAGGTATGCAGGTTCAAATCCAACAAATTGCTCCTGGTATCATCCAGCAGAACCAGACGATGTGCAGTGAGTGCCGTGGGCAGCGGGAGATCATTGACCCCAAGGACCGCTGCAAAGTTTGTCAGGTAATTGATACAATATGCAATGCCTTTATCACTTCAGGGTAGACTGAGACCACAAGACTTAAAAGCCATGTTTTGCTTGTTGTTGGGTGTGTATAGGTAGAATCTGTATAGGTAGAAAAAGGAATCAAAATAGTGATGGGTTGCAATTCTTACATATTTATTTTTACATACTCTTGCAATTGTCTTAATCAGCTTTTTTGTTGAATAAAGGTTTCTAACAATTTTCTCACAGCATTTTAAAGACGAAAAATATAACCCTTGTTGTGATATAACCATTGTATAATAAATATTCTAGGCTCATTTTCAAAAATTATCTACATTATTCCACTGCAGTTATTATTACATAAACAATGGAACATTTTCAGGGACGCAAGACTGTCCGTGATCGCAAGATTTTGGAGGTGCATGTTGACAAAGGCATGACTGATGGACAGAAAATTGTGTTCAGTGGTGAGGGTGACCAAGAGCCGGAGTTAGAACCTGGTGACCTCATTATTGTTTTAGACGAAAAGGAACATGATGTGAGTAGCCCTATTTTTCACATTATTGTGTTGTATATCGCAAGCAAATACCATAGCCCTGCACTTGTTTTGCAGCAGCATATTTGGCAGACTTTCTTTTTCAGCAATTCCACTATACAACCATTCATTTACCTTACCTAAAATCTTTCTCCCAATTTTCCAATTACCCAAAGGTAGCCTAGAAGAGATTGCTGTTCGATTTTGTTTGTGGCCGCCTTTTGTAAAACAATGTTTGTATGTGCAAAAAAGTGTAATAACCTTGCCCACTTTTAAAATAAATTATTTGAGGAAAATTAAGAAAAAAGTATTGAGATTCCATAGATACTATTTTATGAATTACTAAAACTCTCTTGTTAAAGCTGGACAGCTTCACCTATAACTCGAATTCATCATCGTCAGCTTTCCACAACCCACTGCTGGGTATAAGCCTCCTTTTGTCTGCGCCATTCTTCCCCATCACCAGCCCTCGCAATCCAGTTCTTACCAGCAATCTGCTTTATGTCGTCGACCCACCTAGCTGCCGGACGCCCAACACTACGTTTCCCATTTCTGGGATACCACTCAGTGACAGCCTTACTCCACCTACCATCGTTCCTTCTAGCCAGGTGCCCTGCCCAGTTCCATTTAAGAGTCGCAACCCTAGAGAGCACATCGTGAACTTTCGTTCGGTGTTGGATCTCAGAGTTGCGAACTCGGTCTTACAATTTGATGCCAAGCTCCATGGCTCTCTGCGAAACTGAAATCTTGTACATGGCTCCTTTCGTAAGAGTCCATGTCTCGGCACCATAAGTTATTGTAGGCAGGACACACTGGTTGAAGAGGCGTGTTTTTAGGCATTGTGATATTTCTCTATTTTTAAAAACATCCACCAGCTTACTAAATGCCACCCAGCCCAACTGTATTCGACAATCGATCTCTTTCGATCAAAGGATAAACAATGTCCAAGATAAGTATATTTGTCAACCATCTCCAGCCTCTCGCCACAAACAGTTATGTTTATGTTCGAGAGCCCAGAGATGCCTGCCATAACTTTAGTCTTGGACATGTTCATCCTAAGACCCACCTTAAGAGACGCATCATGTAGTTTATGCAGCATTTCTTGGAGATTCTCCGGCGTTTCGGCAAACAATATGAGGTCATCAAATACAAATACAAATACAAATCTCTTTATTGCGGAACACAGCTTACAGAAGATGTTATATTTAAATGGGTGTCTCTGTGACCTGTCTTTAAAAGACGTACAATAATTAGTAGTCAACAAAATATAATTCTAGTCACAAACAATTAAGTAAATTCTAAATTCAAGATAATATTGATAACTATTACATTTGCTATTCAAATAAAAATAAAACAATAAAATAAAACAATAAAAAATTCAATCTTATGTCAAAATATCATTTAAGTAATCTCCTACGCTATAATAACTCTTTTCGATTAATAACAATTTTAATTTCTTTTTAAATGTCATTATGTCCATAGTTTTGATATGATCCGGTAATTTATTAAATATAATGGGAGCCATACCAATTACACATTTGTCCAACATAGCAGTCTTATGTCCGCCAATTGCCAGCTTATGTTTATATTGAGATCTCACATAATTCATTCTGGTTTCTGTTAATTTGTTAAACAAGTGTGGATTAGATTTAACAAAAATGCATATTTCCATTATATAGACACAAGGCAATGTTAAAAGTTTCAGCGATTTAAAAATAGGTACACAGCTATCTCGAGATTTTAATCCACATATTGATCTGAGACATCTTTTTTGTGCTTTAAAGACTTTGTCTTTTTCACGTGAGTTACCCCAAAATATTATACCATATCTTAAATGTGGTGTAACCATACCATGGTAAGCTACCAGTGCAACCTCCAGCTTGACTTTTTTGGATAATCTGAACAATGCATAAGCCGACTTGCATAATTTTTTACAAATCATTTCGATGTGATAAGTCCATGTTAGATTGCTATCAACTATGAGACCTAAAAATTTAGTTTCCTGAACTTCTTCTATTTTTTGATTATTGTAGTTTACACAAAGATTTGGAGGTAATTTTTTATTATAAAAGTGCATTAATTTAGTTTTTTGTAAATTGATTTTTAAATTATTTATGTCCAACCATTTAATTATGTCGTTTAAAGTATTATTTATGTCCAATTCATAGTCATTCGGGTCAACACATGTAATCACGGCAGTACTATCGTCAGCAAATAGCACCATTTTTTGCTTAATTTTTAGAGGCAGATCATTAATATAAATGAGGAACAGTAAAGGTCCAAGGACACTTCCTTGAGGAACGCCATATCTGTTTATTTTATATTCCGACACATGATTAATTTCTTGTTTTGTGTTGTAACATAGTCTAGATATTTCGACGCATTGGCTTCTATTATCTAAATAAGATTCTATTAATTTCAACACATTTCCTCTGATTCCATACCTATCTAATTTGTTTGTCAGTCTTCTATGATTAACATAGTCAAATGCCTGTGTCATATCAGTATACAAAACACAAACAGGATTACGCTTGTCGACATTTTTCATAACAATTTCAATAAGGTCATATTCATCATAAGGTCATAGTCATCCGCAAAACGTAGGTGAGATAGATAAACACCGTTCATTTTAAAACCCTCAGAATCCCATTCTAAAGTTTTTAATAAGTCGTCTAGAGCGGCAGTAAATAATTTAGGGGAGATGGTATCCTCTTTGATGGTAACTCGAATTATACTTTACTGATAGCTAGGGCTTCAAATAATTTATTTCAAATTGGCCAGCACTGAAAAGATTCAGGTATATCTTAGACTGCAACCTTGATGCAATATAACTATTATATTTTGTGACCTAGTCACCATCACACATGTTGAGAGACTCGCTCACAATCTATATCAAGGCATGACTGAAAGGTCACCGTAAAAGAGATATTTGGGATAGGGATTCAAAGTTATGATAGGTTGATTATAAAAACACGGTTTCACTCGCGTTTATTCAGTTGGAATCGCCAACTACTTTAGGTGTTGTTTCTATTGTACTGTTCCCTCAGTGCTTTGAGGCAAGCGAAACCGCGGTGTCGTCACCCCTAACACTCTCCCTGAGACCGAAACTTGTTTGCGATTACGACTGCATAAACGTGAGTGAAACCGTATTTTCTAATGTATTTATCTCACGTAGATTTTAATACTATCATAATAGGTTGCTTTGTTTCAAACAAAAGGTTAAAAATCCGGCCAAGTGCGAGTCGGACTCGCGCACAAAGGGTTCCGTACCGTTATCCATAAAAGTGGAAAAAAATAATGTCTGCTGTATGCCAGCCAACTTTTATTTAATTACTAGTTTTCGCCCGCGGCTCCGTCCGGGTCAATGTCGATCACTCGGGTATAGTACTTTTCCCGGGATAAAAAGTAGCCTATGTCCTTCTCCGCACTCCAGAGAACTTGTATGCAAAATTTCATAATGATCGGTTTAGTAGTTACGGCGTGAAAGCGTAACAAACAAACAAATAAACAAACTCACTTTCGCATTTATAATATTAGTAGAGATTTATTTTTAAAGTGAATTTATAACTATTCTGTGAATATTTCAAGCCTCTACCTGTTGCCGTTATCAATATTGAGCAAAAATAAGCAAAAAAATTGTGTTTGTTGTATGGGAGCCCCCTTAAATATTTATTATATTCAATTTTTTTGTATTTGTTGTTATAGCGGCAACAGAAATACATCTTCTGTGAAAATGTTAACTGTCTAACTATCACGGTTTATGAGATACAGCCTGGTGACAGACAGACAGACAGCGGAGCGATACTAATAGGGTCCCGTTTTTACCCTTTGTGTACAGAACCCTAAAAACGTGATATTTTTACATTCTTTTTTTCTATTCTCTTCAAATAGCATGGTTTAAAAGACAAATTTTTATTTTACAGGTATTCAAAAGATCCGGCAATGATCTCATTTTGCGTTTGAATATTGAGTTGGTGGAGTCTCTTTGTGGCTTCCAGAAAGTAATCAGAACTTTAGACGATAGAGACATCGTAATTACTGTGATGCCTGGCGAAGTCACCAAACATGGTGAAGTGAAGTGTGTTTTGAATGAGGGTAAGTTCTAAGACTTATAGGTTCTGAGGATAGTTGATATTATATATGCTAATTATAAGTAGACTATATGCAATGCAAGCAGGATCAGCACATGAATAGCAATAGAATAGCCTGTGTAGGTACAGTATTTGTTATATTAATAAAATGATAAGTAAGATAGCATTGGCATGGACAATCAAAAGAAAAGTCATTTTGATAATGAATTATGTATCTATTTAAGCAATATAAGCAGGATCACCACATGAATAGCCAATGTACAGTATTTGTTATTATAACAATATAATGATAAGTAAGATAGCATTGGCATGGACAATCAAAAGAAAAATCATTTTGATAATTAATTATGTATCTATTAATACCAATATAATGGCACTGTGCAGATTGCGACACAAATAGCATCACGAGTTTATATCTACCAACTAGGTTATTGTGGCGGATTTATATCTAAGACTATGATAATGCACTTATGTTTTATTGACTGTCAAGGTATTTATATTTATGAAATATATTTTTGTAGGTATGCCGATGTACAAAAATCCATTTGAGAAAGGCCAGCTGATTATACAATTCCTAGTTAATTTCCCTAATCGCATTCCACCTGAAGTCATCCCTGCTCTGGAGAATTGCCTACCACCTCGACCTAGGGTAAGTAGCTTTGTAATATTCTGTTTTCAAGTTTCGCGCTTTAAACACATTATTATTAATTTTAACGGGATTTAAATAAATATATAAAAGTCTCGTGCTAAGTCCTGTTAAAATAAAAAAAAATGTTTTTTTTTTTTATTTCTATTGAATATTTTTTACGATTAACACCTCTAAAATCCTATGAAATTAAGTCCCATCTTTTTTCATGATGTGCTTGCATATGATACAGTACAGGTTCCGAGCTAGCGGAAGTGTTACTCAATTTCACGTCATAGAAAGAATTGAGTTGTGGAAAGTCACGTGTCACGTCATGGAAAGTGTGCCAAATGTTAGAGCACCGAGTGCCGTGTCTCGCGCAGCATGCCAACCATACATTGAGTTTTTCTAATTCAATGCAACCATAGATATCAGAATATTATTAGGTTAGGTTGGTTCCCGGTCGAAATTAGTTCGAATACCGAGTTAATATCTTTCAAGTTTTTGCTACAAAATGCCTTATAAACACAATATTATTACAATTAGTTATGGTAAGGTGATGCAACATAATTGTGGCAGAACATGGTATTAAAGAAAAAAATCCATTCATGTTACCTGTATGCACATAAACTCTCTATGCTAAAACGAGGTCATTTTATAAAGAAATATAATCATTTTGCACATAAAGCGTTCGCACTCGCCATGCCCGCAGGCCCACTGTATACATCTCTGTGGAAGGCCTGTCTCACTTCCCGTGTCGGTATCGAAAACATACCTACGCGCGGCGAATGTGAAAACCGAACAAATCCGGTAGGAACGAACGACGCGTGTTTGGTTATATGTGTTTATCGACCAAGCCTTTTAGTTTAGATACCTACAGTATTTAAACTAAAAGTTGTGGCGTTCTGACGCGAGCTTAATTACACCGCATCGCTAACAACATTGAGTTGATATTTCTTTGAATACCTTTGCAGAGTGCGACTTCTGTATATAATTACTACTACTTTTTTGTGTGTGGTGCCAACACTGACGGCTGTATGAATGTGGCAGGTGGAGATCCCCGAGCTGGCGGAGGAGTGCCAGCTGATGGAGCTGGACCCCGAGCAGGAGACGCGGCGGCGGCGCGCGCACCACGCCAACGCCTATGACGAAGATGACGAGCACCCCGGCATGAACCGCGTGCAGTGCGCCACCAGCTAGGCTACTATGTAGTATGGAACACTATATTCACTGCTCGACATACCTACGACCATATTTAGGCTGATTTCAGAGTCAAACGTTTGACCAGCACTGGCCACACGCGCACACTATACAGTAGTTGCGTTTCATAGTCACGCAGTTCAAACGCGCCGTTCGTGAGACGCGCGCTATCGGCCAGCGCTGCACAAGCGCGCGCTCAATAATCAATTTGCAATGTTTTACGCCGTCGCTGTTGCACTTCTACCATAGAAAATAAACAGCGTATCCTGTTATTATATTTGTTCCAGTGATACACAACTGTACATTGCAACGAACTGCACTATACTAAAACTCGTTTCACAACGCACGCTGGTCAAGCGCGCGCTGGTCAACGGCGCGTCTCGCCGGCGTCACTCTGAAATCAGCCTTATTCTTATTTGCCTAAAAGTATTATTATATACTACAATAACATCCTTGAATTGTGTTTCCATCTAATGTTAGCTACATATAAATAATTATTAACATCATATAATAATTATACTGATGTTTAAATATGTAAAGGGAGGTTGTTTCAATATATATTCATTGTGATGTAAGTAGTACAATGGAGTAAAAATTTGCTATGCTATTTCTAAATTTCACATGGTATATAAAATAATCTGTGTTTGAAACTAAAACAGATCACTGTATTTTTTAGTTTCATTGTTTAAAAACCTTACCCAAATCTTTAAACTGTAAAGTAGAATGAATTCAAAATAACTACAGTATATTACCAATTTGTCGCAGATAGCAATAAAATGTAATACAAAACAGGGTAACAATTCTGTACTCCCTTGAACATGACTTCACCAAAAAGCAAACAATTAATAAGAAGACAAATAATTTAGGCTAGCTTAATTAGGGAGAAATGCTTGGGTAAAGAGTTATAAGCTAGTTCTTAACGTTAAATGGCATTTTCCGCGGGGTCCATCGGTGTAAGGTAATTGAATAATCGTTACTGTGATTTTGATTTACTACTATTTGTGTAGATAATTTATGTTTGTAAGTTATTGCTTACTTCTATCACTAGATAAAATGCATAAATGTAACTAATTTTGAAAGCCGGTTTTGTTTTATAAATTGTTTTCATTCCATTGTTAATGTGTAGGCGATTAACACCATTTGATCTGACAGTCGCATCGCTGATGCTGAAGGTTTTAACTTACGAGTCAAAGCTAGCTTTTTGTTTTTTTTTTTTAACTGAAACCTGCATTTAGAACATTAGTAATTTTATTGGTACGGACCACTTAATTGGTTTCTGCACAAAAGAAAATTTATTCACATCCATATATTTAAATAAATTTATTTGTCTCGTATATATTGTTTTATTTAGACTAAACTTTGCCAATGGTATGTACGTTAAGGAACTTCTGGATGTGGAATGAATAAACCTCCGTGATACTTTCTGGCTTGAGTTCAGGTGTGACTTTCTGGCTTGGACACACCATCATCGATTTAAATCCCGACCATGCCAATTGACAACATACTACAAACCGGAAGTGATGGTTTTTATTTATGCAATCGAAAGTACCTAGCATGCACAGAAATTAACAGTAGCAACAGCAGCTGGAGCTGGAGGTCGTTGTGTCGTATGTGTGGAGGCTGTATATGACACTTGACAGTTATCTGAACTGAACCTCTCAATGCTGCCGCCTGGTTAGCGACATTTCAGAAAACCCTCAATATGGCATATAGAGAATAGAGGTAGGTATTCATCAATGAAATAAAAAATAATTTTACAACAATTAGAAGCTAAGTAGTATCCCAAGAAAAGCAGTCCATGTATTGTACACTTCCAAGTGTTGGGGAAAATATTCTCCAACCTGGCAACTCATAAGACTTGGCAGTCAACGTCATCACTTTTTGACAGAATGACAATGACATTGACATTGTCATGTGATGAAGCATGGGAATATTGCTTATAAATCCTACATTTGGAGTTTTTCAAAAATCATAAAAAATTGAATTTTGGATAAAAAAAAATTTGAAAAAATTCTGGAAGTATTTACATTTAAGGTACTTTCGATTGCATAAATAAAAACCATCGCTTCCGGTTTGTAGTATGTAGAGTTCAGAAGTTACGAGCATGTTTTAGTAGCCAAGCCAGAAAGCACACTTTCTGGCGTAGCCAACTCCGAATCTCGGAAACCGTGCTATAACCTAGTGAAGATCTGTTTTCTCCCAGATTTAATCTAGAATTAGCCGAAATCATCATTGCGTCGATGCCATGCCAATTCAATGTAGCGCGGCCCCAAGTGTTATTAACATTGTTTAGCGGCCATGCCACGCACTTTCTGCCATTGCTACCGCCGTATCTCGGAAACTATAGCACCTTGCCACCCAGAGTGACGCCGGCGACCGGTGCCGTTGACCAGCGCTGTCGCGCTTGACCGGCGTGAACGAGTTTGGGTATCGCGTATTTTGTTGCAATATACAGCTGTGTAATAGGTTGTCATCATTGGAAATTTGACTATTATTAGAATTAGAATATTATAACAGGATGAGCGACGTCATAAAACATAGCAAATTGATTATTGAGCGCGCGCTTCGGCAACCGGCCACGCGCGCGTCGCTAACGGGGCTACGAAAGTATGACCAGTCGTCGTCTTCTACTTCACTTTTTGTATTGATTAAAGAATGAAGATGAAACGCAACTACTATCTAGTGTAATTGCACGTGTGCGCGTGGCCGGCGGCGCTCGTTATTCAAATATGAACCTTATTACATTCAATCAAATCTGAAAATAGTATGTATAGCATACATACTATTTTCAGATTGAAATCTTATTTATTGTAATGTTGCGTACTATTTTACTCATAGAGATAAGATAATATTTTACTATATATAGGTTATATAAAGCAGTAAACAAAAGTAAAAAATAATTGCTTTAATAATTTTTATAGTATTTCAATCTGTACAAGTAAGCCACACCTTTATCATTACCAAGTGCCATATAGCCACTGTTAGGGGAAAAGTTTACAGTTTGTACATTGTTAAAGTTGAATGACTGTTTTGGAAAGTTCCCAAAAACATGGTAGGAGGGAATGTGGACAAGTTTAACTGCATTTGGATAACAATTTGATGTTACAGCCATTATTTCAGAAGTAGCATTAAACTTTATATCTGTAATTTTTGTTGTTAAGTTTGACACGGTCTTAATAGGAAACGGTGAAGCGCCATCCAATGCTGATGTTTCATAGATATTAACTATGCCCTCCTTGCTTCCTGCGGCCAGCAGCTTTCCGCAGGGACTGTCTGTTATACAAGATGCATTGACACATCCATTATCATAAAACTTTTTAAGTGCTCTGTAGGTGGATAAATCCCATACTGTCACTTCTCCTTGGACACAATAACAATAAATCTGCTCACTGTTGTAACTAAAAGCTATAGATTCTACATTGGAGTTGTGTTTTAAGGACCTCAGCCTTTCATTTGATTTGGAACAAATTATGTGGATCTCATCAAAACCATCTGATGCTGCAAGATATTTCCCATTAGGTGATAATTTAAATAATTTAGGTCTTTTAACACAATGTGGGAGTTGCACCAACTTTGGCTCTGCTTTAATAAGATCATATAAGCAATAGTAATGGTCTGCCACTGATGCTAAATAAGCTTCTGTTCCTTCTGGTGAAAAGGAAGCTGCAGTAACTTTCCACTTTTTCAATCTGAAGCTATGAAGTTTGTTATTAGTATCTCCACCAATGGAAAATAAAGAAACCACTCCAGACTGTCCACCCACTAAGGCAACACTCAATTTTGGATGAAATTCAATGCAAGAAATTACTTTGCCTTCAGATTTGGTTTCATTATTTATGTTAGGAAATTTTCTTATTTCCAGATAATCCTTAGGTAAGTTTAAAGACTTCTTCTTGTGAATATGTCCAACTTTTTTCATAATATCTTTAACATCATCTTCAGTTTCCTTCTTTTTTCCCAGCTTTGCCCAATTTGGAGTTCCCATAATACTTTCATATTTTTGTTTGAGTCTTTCAGATTGGAGAGCCTTACTCCTTTTGTTAGGTATTGAATTTGCTGCCAAATGTATATCGTCTTCATCAACCCATACAGGTTTATGTTCAACATCTTCAGTATAATCAACATTTCCTTTTAATTTTTCTCTTAATTGTTTTGACTTATTAAATAACAATCCAGATAACCTAAAACAAAAGAAGGAATAAAATATATATAGGGACAATTACACAGATTGAGCTAGCCCCACAGTAAGTTGTTTTTATTTTAAAAAGGCTCACTCTTGACCATAAGGTCAACTAACCCAGAGGGTAAAGACAAGTTCTACGATTGAGCGAGCTTGCCTAGAAGATACCTGTTCACTCAATTATTGTGGAATGCTAACTCAACAATACTATAATTTATAATATAACTAGAGAAACGCCTCGGCTTTGCATGGGTGTGATAAATTATACATATAAACATCCCTCTTAAATCACTATTTATTTACAAAAACCGCATCAAAATCCATTGCATAGTTTCAATCTAAGCATACATAAGGACAGACAGACAGCAGGAAGCGACTTTGTTTAATACTATGTAGTTATAGGTATAGTGTCGTATATAGTGGCTATAGAAAGGCCAGAACGGAGAAGATTGGAGGAGGCCTTTGCCAACTGGCAAATGGACACACAAAAGTGGCAGAAAAAGGCAATATACGAGAACTGAAGACGTGTCCATAATGAAGGCTTATATATATAGTTATAGGTATAGATTGATAAACATTCAAGACTCAATCTGAAAAATCTGATTTCCATCTTGACCTGGCTTGGGATCAGACCCCAGACTTTGCGATTCAAACGCATTCAGGCCACTCACGGTGCCACTGAGCCACAGAGGTCTGCAAAAGTTATAGTAGAATAGGAATTTCAAAAGTAAGTTATAAAAGTAAGGTTGGCTGCCATCAAACAGGCTGTCCATTAAAATATTGCTAAATCATTATAAAACATGACATGATATTTATATAGATGTAATTTTTTGCCCCACAGTGCAATTCGACAGAATGTTTTTTAAATTTATAAAGCTAAATTAGGTAATCCAAAAAACACAAGTCTACAATCACATTCTATCCTTACACTTGCAAATAACAAATTACGTTATTTGAATACATACTTGGTTTCTTCTTCGACCAAATCAGATTTGCTTCTCTTCATGGTTTCTGAAAATACGTATTGTAGTAAATTGAATATGTTATTTGAAGAATACCACTAGGTAAGTGTTTTAGAAGCATCAAGCATGTCCTTTGTTTGACATAAGTAGTACTCTGTCAAATCCGCTGTTTTTTTTTTTGTTTGTTTATGGCTTTTTACGCGTTACGTATTTAGCCAATATCAAGTATGTTTTTTTGTAATGGATAAATACAAAATCTGATTTCAAAAATTGTTTAATTTATAGGAAATTAATGAGTTTTCCCGCGCTTTTTCTAAGTCTTGTTATCAATGAAACGATGGTGTAGTTCATTTCATTGATTCTACGGAGCCCCTGGCGACAATTCCCACGAATCCACTGGCTTGATCACAGACGCAATGAGGCGAGGCGGTCCACCAGCCCGCTAAGTAAATTTCACTACAGCCGCACTGTGACAGTTTATTTCAGTTATTCCACACATTGTTCATAAACATGGGCATTTATAACACCAAATTACACCGATTTCACATTATAAAGTCCACTAGAAACAATTTACAAAACAATGCAAAACACAAGCCGTGCTCTCCGCCGAAATTGACAACATACTACACACCGGAAGTGATGGTTTTTACTTACGCAATCGAAGGTACCTTCAATGTAATTACTTTCAGAAATTTATAATTTTTTTTTTATACAAAATTCTTTTTTTATGAATTTTTGAAAAAAAAATCCAATGTAGGACTTCTAAGCAGTATTCCCATGCTTCATCAGATGACAATGTCATTGTCAATCTGTCAAATGATGTCGTTGACAGCCAAGTCTTATGAGTTGCCAGGTTGGGGAATATTTTTCCCGAAATTCGTACAGCATACATGCGTGAAGGATTATGTATATATGTATAATGCGTATGTATATCTGTAAGTGTGGTATTTATGATATTAAATATATGAAGAAATTTGATCTTTGTATTCCTTCCTTCTCTGCTTCGGTTTCTTAAGGATATGTTATGAGCGATAGATATAATCCTCCGAGACAATCCTATAATACGATAAGGATTTAAACATACCTTTTTCCTCGCTCTTATGTTATTACTGGAATATGATCTGTCTTGGTCGATTTTATGAGATGAGGAGACCACGCTGGTCCAACCTTGCAAGCCAGTCTTATTTAACAATTCTCCACCTGTATAAGATAGAGTCCAATGAGTATAACAAGTGCCCCACGAACGCTTGCTACTTGTCAGTCTTAAAGTCTGTCACACATCAGTACATGACAATTATCAGGATATTAAACAAACAACTGGTCTGTTACATGAGCTTCCGTTACATGCGAGTGGAAGCCCAAAGCTTACACTCGCCACACGTCGAAGACACACGGGGGCGATTCTCGCACGCTCGACATGAAGTCGAATTCGATATATATCGAAAAAACATGGCGGATATCGAATTGTGCTATTCTCACTTTATCACATTCGATAAATGTCTACTGCTAGCGTTCGACATACATCGAATGGTCGGTAGCACTCGAGATGAATGTCTAATGCAATAACATTGAAATTTTCATGATGTTTAGCTTAGGTTTCGAAGTAATATGGGGTTGTTTTTAAATAAAATATCTCTAATATAGGTATTTAACCATTTATTTTTAATCCACACTTCACTACATCAGTTATTGCTGATTTCTTGTTGTTCCAAATTGTTTTGTCTTATTTTCAAGTCGTCTTTGCCTGCGTCTTTGCCTTTTTTGGGTTGAAACTTCGCCGTTACAATCTGAAAATAAAAAGATAATGGTTGATAATAATACCAATCAAATGTTAATAAATAATATAAATGCTAATTACTATGTCCCAAAATACAGCTTTTTTATTTAATGTAATACCATTGTTCATATTAACAATGAGACCAAACATAGGACAAATACGAGTAGGACCTTGAAATAATATGGTCTAATTGATTAAATCTTTAATCAAATACATATGCCGAATGCCGATGTAAGTTTGTAATTTTTGATCATCAAATCCGATATCACTGGGTGCTCGAAGCAATGAGATTAGGTAAATTAAAAACACTTATTTGGGAGGGAGTTTTAAACAGAAGTAGATACCTATTAGCATTAATATGCTTACCTTTGGTGACGAAATCCAACATTTCAAAGTTCTTTTTATCAAATAAACCGCCAGAGACTGCTATTTTCTTCATGAAAGAAGAAGGAGTAGATGGGGACTCGTCCCACTTGCACGTTTTTGCACGCTCCATATTTATAAGTTCATAACAAGAAAAACATATTCACACACACTTTTAATTCAAAAATTAAAATAATTGTTTATTTTGAAGAAAGATTTTACAAATAATTCAATTTTCTAGATATTTTGACAAAAACACAAAACGCGCGCTTCAATGACCGCACGTTGACACGTTTCATTTCAAGCAAACACCCCATCAAAAATAACATAACGAGCTATTTATTAATATGAAAAATAAAATACAATACATTAAAAATATTATTATTGAACGTAACCTAATGCTATAAGTAAAGATATTTTATCATTTATTACGATATAGCACAGAATAATTTTACTTTAAAGTTATTTAATATTTTCTCGATTATGATTGGTTACAATCGAGCAAAACGGAACGTTTTGCAGTAGAGATGTAAAATGTCATGTCTATTATGCCCCAGAATAGCAATAGTGATATTTCAGTGATATTTGCATGCGACATCGTGCCTTCGACATTTTTCTCGAATTCGATAAATCTCTATAGAAACGAGAATTAAGTCCTCCTATGCTTACGTACGTACGAAGACTTTCAACTCGTAGACTCAATCGTGCGACCACCACAGATCCAGCACTCAGGTTCTTTCCGAATTAGCTGGACTTAATCCGTACTCAAGACCAAACACAGAACCACCCATGTACCTACAACAGACGAGAACACACGAGAACGTCTCGGCAGGGCACTCCATTGCTGAAGGCAGTGTCAATGTCAACGATTCTCCTATAATTAATAAGACATTTAACCAGCATATTATAAATTAACCAAGGGAGGAAAAATCTAACCGTGTTTCGTGGGAATCAAGTTTTACTCAATTTAAGGATTAGTAGCTTTCATGTTCCCATATACTGGATTAATCTCGATACGACATGACTTATTCTTACCCGCCAGTGAACTTCCAATGTGCTTATCCCATGACACTACAACATCCTTCTCTATACTTGAAAGAGTCTCTACACTAATATTTTGATTTGGCTCACCTAAGAACTCGCGGTCGCCGCGACAATACAAGGACTGTTTTTTTTTATACTGCACTAAAATAAACTTCACTTGGTATGTTTGTTGAAGTGAGATTTACTTAGCGGGCTGGTGGTTGCCCTCCGAATGAATAAATTACGCCAATTGCTTCTGAAAGAAGTTTGAGGGCCTAGGAACCATCGTTGTTAGTCATTATGTACCTAAGTCGTCTTTAGCAGGTTTTGCGTTAGTTAACTATAACCCTGTAGAAAGCAAACCAGACAGTTATTTATTGTTGATGCCTATAAAATTACAATAAAATAATTTGACTAAATATTTGTTTCAAAACCTTATGTATTTAAATCTATCTAATAAATTTAAATCCATGTACCTAAAAACACAAATTCAAGTTTCTAAAGCAAGATGAAGTACCTAGTATAACTCATTTTAGTTTTGCTTGAACATCGCCCGTCAATCTCGTCAAACACGTAGATTGCTTAAAACTTTTGTCAAGCTTGCAAAAGCTTTACGTACATGAACAAGCAGCTTGATCTAGAAAGAAAGGAGGGAAAATGTTTTGTTATTTTCTAGAACTTCTAACTAAGAGGGGTCTTCTAACTGTTACAAATTAAATTACATTTTGTGTAATTATTTACTGTATAAATAATATAATATAAATAAATATATACGGACAAATCACACAGATTGAGCTAGCCCCAAAGTAAGTTTGCGATTTGTGTTATGGGATACTAACTCAACGATAATATATTTTATAATAAATACATATATAGATAAACATCCAAGACCCAGGTCAGTCTGAAAAGTAAAAAAAAATCATCTTGACATGGCCGGGGATCAAACCCGGGCACTCTCGTGTCGCAGGCTGGCGTGTTGACCGCTGCGCCTCGGAGCTAGCCAAATAAAAGTATAATGTCCTCCTTTACTTTTGCACCTTACCTGTTTTTGTTAACATGTCTCCTACTTAACTTGGTTGCCTCGAGAAGAGATTGCAGCAGCGATAAGGCCGCCTTTTTGCATTAATTTATTAATTTTAAGATTATTTTTTATTGTACATTTTTGGTGCAATAAAGAGTTATATTACTACTAGGTACTACTTCTTTTTTAAATCATGTTTGACATGAAATAAATTTGCAATCTTTCCATTTCTCAGTAAAAATAAAATACATGAAAAGTAAAAACATCATCACACCACACCCAGAATACCCCCATAAATATGAAGCCCTAAAAGGGCCCATACTACTTTTTTTTTAAGTCTAGGGGAATAAACTTAAGTTGGGAACACTGCATATTGTATCAGTCAGCCAAAGTATCAGCAATGCATGTGCGTTCTGCGAACGGGCGAGTCAACAAGTGCCGCACCGCAATGAAGGCAATCAAAACACAAAAAGGTCAAACAACGGTCAAACCGACGTGCGACCGACGGAACGATGCGATCGCATCTATTTAGTGCGATCGACACAATAATTAAACGACCTACACACGATTCAATTTGTCATTCAACAGTCGAATGAACGAGCTCTATGGTGTAAACGAGGCCGTTTACACCATAGAGCTCGTTCATGAGTTCTGAGTGTTAGTTATTGTTCTGAGGTAGGCACCTCAGAACAATAACTAACACTCAGAATTAACATCAATATACTCTTTCAAATCTGTGAGTTAGGTTAAACCAAACATCAAAGCGAGATACCGTTCAACTTCTGTTTTTTGTATACAGGGGTACTATTTTTGAAATGACGCAGTTCGTAAACGACCGATTTTCCCAAGGACATCTAAGGAACCGCTTACTAAATAGATGGATTTTCCATACAAAAATCGCTTGAAGACGAGTGTCACAATTTCAAAAATAGTACCCTCGGACGTTTTACGTTTAAAATCCTCTCTCGTACACCATGTACTCTGGAGAGGACATGCTCATTCAAATCTGTGCTCTGGAGTGCTATTTTTTAAATGATGCCGATCGTAAACGAGCGATTTTTCCATACAAAAATCGCTCGAAGACGAGTGTCACACTTTCAAAAATAGTACCCCTGTACAACAGTACAACACTAGTTTCACAAACTACGGATAATAAGTTCTAGTTGTATTGTCGATAAAACAGTTAAAAATGGAGTAAACCCTGTTCTGAGAGTAAACCAGTTGCCCGTATTCGCCAGTAGATGGCATTAATGTCAATTTAATTGCATCTCTTTTCTCCTTTCGTTTCGATGCTTGGATTGGAACGTTCCAAAGAATCCAATCTACATAAACCTCTCATGTAATATGTCTAGAGTTCTTCCTTCATTCGTTATTCGCAGTGCTACTAATTTGTTAGCATCGTTTGTACAACCGCAAAGAAAATATTTTTCGTTATTACTGTGCATAATAATTAACCAAGTAATATAAATGCAAATAATGAGCGAATTTTATCAAAACAAAGTTTGTTAAATAATGTTTGTGAGATGAAACGGACACTCTTTATTCTGTGACCTTTTTACATCGTCCAAAAGAGTTATGCATCAATATGGAAACTAAACGGCTTAATTTCACACGGTAGCCTTTCGGAAAACCTTTGAAGTGTGTTTTTTTAGTTGGTGCTATAAGTTTTACAATGGGGCCGAGAAGGGGCCCCGCCATAAAATTATTAGATCCTCTTTAGACCGTCGTAAAACGATTATAGACTTTGTTGATGACATCGACACGTAAAAAAGGTGCGTCGGAGGATGTCAATGAAGCATTGGAGTTCTGCCTGGTCGTCGAGCTATGATCGGCGGGTTGAAAGCGATGCCAGGTGGAGTCGTGCTCCGAGCTCCGCAGGATCGCGTGAGCGTCTTGGCGGGTTCAGCTAGTGAGCAGCCGGCTGTCGCGGCGTGTGATGTGCGGTCGCGATGTCAGGCAAGCCCGCGAGTGTGGGCGCGTGCGGGGCGGCAGGCGTGCCGGGCGCTGGCAGCCCGCGCGTGCTGGTGTACGTGGCGGACCGCCAGCGCCAGCTAGAGCCCGGCGCCGTGCCTCCAGACCCGCCGCCGCCCTCTTCTCAGCTCGACGCACTCTACCTTCCTGATAACCTGCATCATCAGTTGCCTAGAAATTCTGTCTACAGGTCTCAAATTGAGCGAAATGATTTGAGGAATCCTTCAGGTGCAATCTTTTATAAGACTATCAATGATGCTGATGGGAAAATTGGTGTTTATGGCACAAGTGAGAATCCGATTCATCGGACTGAATATTTACCTCTATCGCAACATTTTATTAAAGATTCCTGTTTAAAATCTGATGATGAACCAAGTGAAAGGATAAGTGGTGTTAATGTTAAGAGAGACTCAACAGATCAAGTGAATGTGGACTTAAGTAGTGCAGAAACTTTTCAAGCAAGGACACCTGCAGAGTCAACGGAGATATTGACATATCAACCAAGAGGTTCCGCATCAATAGGTGCTGACAGTGTTATGCCCTCTATGCACCCACTTTCTTTGCGTCATGGTCAGAGCCAACTCAATGATAGTGTTATTATACAGAGTGGTGAAATAGTAAACTCTGGTGAAAGAGAGGTGTCAATTGGAAGGAGTTATGTGAACTACCAGTTGTTAGAACAGAGTGTGTCTCACCAGTCTATAGTGAATCAAAGTATTAGTATTCTGAATCAACAAGTAGGTGTGAGTAGAGTTTTAAGTGAGAGTGACAGTGGAAACGGAGCACAGCTAGTACGTACAGCAGACGGAGTGGTACTGGCAGTGCTACCTCCCTCTGTGCTGCCACGGGCTGACTCGGCGGAGCCCAAAACTGTGCAAAGTGACTCCCTGCAAACTACAGTGGTGCCCTTAGGTTGGAGAAGAATTGTGAATGGAACATCAGTGCTTTACATAAGGTGAGTTTGTTGATATATCAAAACTTTTACTATCAAGTTTTTCCCTCAAGTATTTTTGCGTAAATTATAGCCTATTGTACCCTTAGTAGTACAAAATTAACTTTCTATAGGTGAAAACAGTTTCAAAATGGTTCCAGTAGTTTTTGGAAAATAGATCCATTTCTTTTTACCGTCTTATAAATTGATGAGCGCTGGTTGCACACAGGCAAGTGTCATGTTCTGTGTGTAAGCTAGAGCGTAGAACAAGTGATAGAGAGGCTGAATCAACCTAAGCATTTGGCTTGTAACACATTTATTTCTCTTCCACTGATACACATAAAATTATGGTATGGTAAAATGACTTTACTGACAACCAATTTTTTTAGATACACAATAGGTTTGCCTGTGCCAGCACAGATTACTAAATAGTATAAAATTTATCTTAGATTCATTATAAACATAAGAGGTGTACTTATTTTCCTGCATGTGACAATGCACTGCTCAAACCTAAGTAGGTACTCCTGCCCACAGGATAGTACATATATTGCTCACATTCCAACAAGATATCTAACAAGTCTTCCTCCTTATGATAAAAATTACATAGGTTTGGGTCATGTGCCTCAATAACAATATTTTTTTATCTCAAATAAGACCAGACCGCACCTTAGATGCTGAGTCAAGAAGTTCCTTAGAGAAGCTAACACAGTCAAACCAAGGCACTAGACTAGGTGAGTTTTGGATTGTCCTTGTTTGTAATTGCTCCGAGATCTAACAGTAGGTTATTTTATGATTTTGTATGTTCTCTTCTCTCATGTTCAAGTGTTTTAAAAGTTCCCAAAGTCATTTTTCCTATGGTTTTATCTTTCAAGCAAGGAACCATATTTGTTGCCCTCAACTGTACTTTTTCAAAAATTTCAAAATCTTTATTGAAATATCAGCTCTATATTTGAAAGGCATATTCTAGGAGTGGTCTTATAGGTATATGTCTTAGATATTGATGAACAATTCATTGGTGATAAAAATAAATGTCTTTCTAATCATGTAGAACATAAAGTTTGCTTTCTTTGCTATAACAGTAATATGCTTGTCCCATTTGAGATTTTTCTGTGCAAAAAGTCCTAGATTTCTTTACGGTCATAGACTCAATTTTATACTGGTGTTTCCAATTGTATGTTCCTATTGTAAAACAGTATGCTTGGTTTTATTCAGTGACATCAGCCATTCTCTTGTCCATTGCACAGTTCTGATCAGATCTTGTTAAATAATGTTGTGAGAAATATGTGGATTTCTCATAATTTTGGTACCATCAGTGAATATTGATATGTCTGATTGAATCTGAATGGTCTTAATAGCACAATCATCGCAACACACCACTTTAAACATTGTGAGGATCTGATAGTGTTTCTATTACTCTTAAAAACCATTATTAGTCAGGGAGTCTTCTTTTCATTGGAGGAGCTGTCCATGGATACCATGTTGTTCAAGCTCGGCTATAATTCCCCATATGAAAACTAGACCAAAAGCTTTCTCGTAATCCAATTATCCCAGTGTTTGGTATTTTGGTACTACATACTAGATACATGTAAAATGAACATATATTCCAGCTTTATTTTATTTACTGTTGCTGTCTCCACAGCCTTAGAAGAAAGAACCTTGTGAACCTTGTAAGTTTGTATCAATCACAGTGCCTATACAGTTCTTACGGTAGTGATTTGAGTACCACTGAACTGTTTGAGCACCTGCTATTGTCGAATGATAAATCACTAGAGCAATACCCCTCTGCAGAGCTGATTATTTTAATTTTTTTCTTATAAGCATTTTATAGTGTGTTTACTAGTATTGACGAACTTCAGATTCTCTTTCATGCCTGGTAATGACTAAAAATCAGTGTTTTGTTCTCCAAGCAAATGTATCACAGTGTTGTTCCCTTTTTTTATCGCTGCAACACATTTTATCATTATTCCTGCCAGTTATGAATAAGTTCTAGTTGTGAGTCTGTTTAAAGTATTGTGTGTGAGTGGTCTCAGTTAATGTGAATAAAGTTTTTATCTTTCTATCTATCCATGGAAATATTCAACCCACCACATCAAGAGGCTGACTCAAAGAGGCTGATCCTAGAGTGTATCTACCAAATTGCTCTAACCTGCGGTTACTTGATTTTTAACCAGAATAGGTTAGTTGATTTTTAACGTCGAGAACCATGAATGCCCCAAGCTGGACCTTTTACAGACCACGCATCTGGACAATAACCCTGTGGTAGATGAGGCACCTATTGGCATTACAGACCACTACGTTTTCCGGACTCAAGTGCCCTGCTCGCGGCCTAAGTCGGATCGGTCACCCGCGCGGTGGCGGCGCCACGTTTGGCACTACAAATCAGCCTACTGGGATGGATTGTATGCGTCCCGTAGAGGTAACCTGTTAGGCATCGGTAAACCTAGAGGTTTGTACGACATCAGTAGCGGCTATTCTAGCGGAGTGGAGTTTTACATCCCAAACCCGGCGCCTTTTGGCACTAAGACCGGACCGTGGTTTAATGGGCCCTGCAGAGAAGCTAGAATCTTGGACTACGGGCCGTGCCAATAAGGACTGACAATTCCGATGTGAGACAGAGGTCATAAATAATGCTGCCTCGAGGATTGGCAAAACAGTTTTGGCTAAAGCTGTTCGATTTCATCGGCAGAGTGAGTGCATTTTTAAGTATCCCTGGGAGTCGAACTTTCCGGGCGCTTGCTAAATCCGCCGAGGGAATCTTTTTCAGTCATCATTGCCACCACTGCAAGCCAGATGGCTGTCTGACCCATAGCGTAAAAGACAAAGCCGATCTCTTAGCTCTCTATTTGCCTCAAATTCGATGGAGATGCCATGAGACCATGGATGGGGCTGGTACCCCTTCCATCCATAGGTGTGACTACTCCATGCCGGAGGTTTCCATCATTGCGGATGGTACGGCGGGAATCGCTAGCTTGGATGTTCACAGGTCGAGTGAACCGGTGCTCAGGCACAATACTTCTTCAGAAGGCTGGCCTTAACGCATCATTGTGGTACCTACGAAAGCGATTGGGCAAGTCCCAACGTCGTGTAAGATTGCACTCGCGCACCCGGTGCAAAAAAGTGCGATAGTACAGACCCATACAATTACAGGTCAATCGCCATTACCTCCCTCCTTTCAACCGTGATGGGGCGTGTAAGAAATGGTTTTCTAACATACTTAAATTTCAAGACTTTAAAGATGACTAATTTTTCCCCGTTTTCAAAACATTTTTTATTGATGCTTCGCTCCTATTGGTCGCAACGTGATGTTTTAGCCTAAAGCGTTCCTCAATAAATGGACTATCCAACACAAAAAGAATTTTCCAATTTGAACTAGTAGTTCCTGAGATTAGCGCGTTCAAACAAACAAACAAACTCTTCAGCTTTATAATATTAGTATAGATATTATAAAGAGGAAAGATTTTATTATTTGTTTGTTCGAATTGAATCGGCTCCGAAACTACTGGACCGATTTGAAAAAATCTTTCACCATTAGAATCCTACGTCATCCCTAATGAAGGAGCAAGTTTGTATTCTACATACCAAGTTAGGGTAACTTATTTTTTAAAAAAATATTTCTACATGTTTTTTTCCAATCGAGTTTATTATTAATGTAAACGCCTTAAGTTGAATTACCGGTTTTTATGGTTTTATTATTAAAAGAAAAATTTAATTATGATCGGTTTACTAGCGAAAGTGTAACGAACAAAGAAACTCACTTTCGTACTTATAATATTAGTAAGGATAGTTAGAGGCCGTTGCGTGTTTTTGATATAGTGTAAACGTTCCATAAATAATGATAGTTAAGCGTTAATGAACCACCAGAGGAACTCTGGAATGAGCGGCGGATCTTGCTTCAACATTAAATCAATCCACCACAAGTGGACAAACCAGTCGGGCAGCTGTGCGGAGTGCGGACGCGGCCAGCGATGTGCAAGTGACGAAAGATATAAACACGTATATATGTGCTTTCAACTTCATACTATATAAAGCCATGCAACAATTAATATACTGTTGACTTGAACTCTCCAATTAGTGATTCGTTATTCAATGAAATATTCATAAAATTGTTAACCTTCAAATCTTATAATTTTTACCACAAATGTATGATCTAATGCCGCTAGACTCTGTCTATCTCCTGATAATTAATAAAGACATGATAATATATCTATGTCTATGTAATTTTATGTTTGCACAAATCGTCAAAAGTGCAAATAGGTATTCCTGCAAAGTTTCGATTCCATTTGTGGATGATGAAAGTTTCTTTGATATATTATCCCTGTTATCCTTCTTTTTTGAGCTTTAACTATTTCGCCACTGTACCCTAAATATTATTCCTTATTACAAAATTGATAAGCGATCTTTTTATAAAGACACTATGTATTTTACCATTTTATGGTAACCTCAAAAATTCAATTGGTAATTAATTTATGGCCCATGTTTATTGAATAAAAATGGAGATAAGTAATAGTTTTGCAGTTTCAGGGTTCGCAAGTATGTGTAAGGGGGTTCGCCATCTTATCTTTAAAAAAATAAATTAATAAATAAATGCCAGCACGTCTCGTAATCGTTACGCTTAGCACGGCGAGCGTGCGCCAGCAAGCGGGATGCTGCCGAGATGAGACAGAGTTATTGGGTGAATTAAAAAAAGTATATAAAGAAATAAGGAGCACGCTGAAATATTTACTGCTCATCCACATACCTCTGTGAAAAAGCATTATCTGCTCTTGTATACGTCAAAAACAAATACAGAAACAAATTATAATTAAGTGAATTTCTATTTGAGATTAAAACTAAGTAAAAACGTCTACCCGAATATTACTAATTTAGTTGCAAAAAAGCAGCACCCACCTTTACATTTACCATAGTATATTTAATTTTTATAAAAATGTAATTTTTTTAAAGTACTAATATAAATTTTCTACTACTACGTTCTAATTAAATTAATTCCTATTTGTTTCATTAACGGAAATTCCTTGAAATCGTGCTTGATTTTCTAGGGGTCCGTGGACTGTAAAAGGTTAAGAAATGGTGCAATTGTCGTAAAATACTATACAAGACTAACCAGCCGCGGCGAGCCCAAGAGATGCTAGTGTGAGTAGTGCTTGTTCTCATTACCCGGCTCTTATCTGTCATTGGCAGCACAATGCCTAAGCCGAAAAATACTGTTAACTCACGCACCTTGGGCGGTAATGGACTTTCTTGTTCCCGTTAAAGGCAAATTAACTATTAATTCGTCTTAGCTCCCAAAAGTTGTGCGCCAACTATAACTCAGTTTTTTCTTTTATAAATACATTATTAATTTTGTTATTTGCCTTGAGACGAAATAAAAGGATGATATAATTCACAAAATCAGCTGGACTATTCTTCAGTTATCAATTGCCCATTCTATTGTACCTATTTGAAATATAGTCCTGCAACAGCTGATCGTCAATAAAGAGCCGAATGCCATCCGCAACCTCTTCGGAACGTTTATTGAAGCTTGTTTAGTATTGGTCAACTGATTTATTGCTACGAAGATACCGCAAAAAGTAGAGTTACTTGTTTTGTTTCGAAAGTCGCATAACACACGGATTTCTCCGGCCTCCTTTGTGATGTATTGCACAATTTTGGGTTTGTCTGCTTTCAATGCGTACGGATCGTCTCAATTGTTTCGAACGCATCGTTGGGCTCCACCCGGTACTGATCCGATTTACAATTCGTTCCGACTTTCTTTACGCTTTTAAATAACAAAGAACCCCGTGTATAGTTAAAACGAAGTAACAAATAACCACCTGCGGTGCTAAATCTGTGAGCAAGATACAATGGGCCATAAATAAGATTTCAGTGACAAATCAATTGTCTTCCAGATACTTAGAAATGGCAAGCTTACTTCTTTTTGTGTGTGGTTGGTTTATAGGTTTTCGTTGGTTAATCTTGAAGGAAATATAGGATTATGCCGGGCATGTTATATCTAATTCTACAAAACTCTTAACACATGTTAGTTATGTAGCTTTAGGTTTTTAAATATGTAGTATAATATGTGTTTCGGCCAAAAAATCTAAATATAAGCAAGAGACGCCATCGAGGAATGTGACAAATTGGCCCAATGGTCGATATTCGATCATAATTTTAAAAAATATTAGCATTCTGCTTATATAAAAACTAAGTGTGAGAAATTCCTCCATCCGCGCAATTTTCGTAAAAAGGAGTACGAAGTTTTTTCTTTACGAATTAATAAATAGATATTTATCTTTTCGATATCGATAATTTAAAAAATACACACTGAGCATCTAGTAGGTATTATTGTGCTTAAGGACGGAAAGACTTTCTTTTATAGAGTAGGTACTTTTAAATATTTTTATATAGAGTATTGCCTACTATTGGCCTTAAATTGTATTGCATGTTGATCTATTGTTCATTGGTTATATGATAGACAGGAAAGCATTGCGTCTTTGTCTTTTATTTTTTGTTAAGGTAATTTGGAATTTTTATGAACTCAACCCCAGGTCGGTGGGAGTCCGTAAAACTTTACAATGTCTCTAATTCGAGATTTACAGTCCACTTCGTGATGAATGGCTATTGTGTAATATAATATTGTACCGTCATAAAACAAAGACCGATAACTTTCTATCACTTTGATTTGAGACTGTAAATTATTTTAATGTCAAATTTATTTTAGTTTCCTAATATACTTTATGATTTCCTGTGTTTTTTTCTTACGCTAGAGATGCTTTCTGAGGATTTCAAAGCAGACGGATTTTTGCTAAAATTCGTTTCATACGACCAAATGCTCTATTCATATATTTTTTAACATTAATCCAGTGTCAATCGTAAGCAGCTCCTTTATTCACATTGTGGTTTCATCACTTTTGTTAATTCTATGGGCCTTACAATATTTTTGTTTGTTTCACAAGATTATAATTAACTTAAGATTATTATTTGTTACGATACATAACAAATACTCTTAATAATCTTAAGTTAATTGGTTTACTTTTCAAATATAATGTAGCTATGAGATGAACGATACTAGCTTATGGATTATTTCATTCATACATACTAGTGGAGGTTCTAGTTCTACGGTCTCTATTTAATGTTAGTATAAGTGCTTTATTATATTTGTCATTTTTGTTTTCGAACATTGAAGGGTAATTTCAGTATCTCTGAAATTACCCTTCAATGAAGGGTTCGAACATTGAAGGGTAATTTCAGTATCTCTATAGTATAAAATAGCTGTAATATGTTAATTAGTGAATGTTCTGACACGGTCTTTAAATATCAAGTAGGTAAATGTATGTAAACGTTAACATGTGTTTCTTTCTAAGCACTTTGATTCTAATGTTAATACGACCTTTGATCATATTTATACACGTTATCTATGTTTAGTTAGTTTAACGATAAATTTGCTTAATATTAAGCAAAAAATGACAACAGGCCCTCGTAAGGCAAGATCATACGCGCGTTGACCTCCACAATCGCTTCGATGCGGAAATAATACGGCTTACGTAAGCTGAGTCGATCATTTTTTATTGCTCCATTAAATGAGGCACACCGTCGATGTTGGGTGGAGAGCAACAACAAATAAACGAATTTAACATTCATGATAGAGCCATTAGTCCTCCTACCGTTAATTGCGAAAGTTAATGCCGGAACGTTTGAACTGTGAGATGTAACATTTGGCCTTATTTCCTCAGGTGTGAATAATTGCATTGTCCAACAAACACGTTCCTTTCTTATCAAAATCAATGTTCACACATTGATTTTGATAAGAAAGATAAAGCTAATTTACCTCATTACGGAATACAATATCTAGTGGTAAGTTTGCTTTTAACCAACTTAATTTCTAAATGCTTAAACAAAAGCTTATAAATAAACAACATTTTCGGTGTCAAGTTGCGCCCAGCCTCGCAAACAGCACACCGGATGCGTTTGCTCACATGGGCACCAGACGTAAGATACGAGGCAAAACGTAATATGGACTCAATCGTTCCCACAGAAGCGCTGTCGACAGTCGAGGGGATCGAGTCAAGGTTGCCATGCGAATATTGTAAAAAACACTTTGAAATATGCTTTACAAAAACTAGGCGGTATTACACGTCTTGCATGGTTTAAGTGAATTTATTTGCTTAGCGATGCACCGCTTGGCGCGCCTTGTGGCAGGTGTGCACTGCGATCCAGGACAGGACTCGACTAGATAACATTTATCCCACCAATTGATAATAGTTTGTTGTTTTGTTTAACTGGAATAATTGAATAGAGCTAGAAGTCTCCATCGACGCAGCGATATAAATAGAATATAAGAAACATGTTCTTCTTGTCCTTGAATACTAATGGGCGACGTTAAGTTTTTGATTTATTAATAACCTCAGTTATTTGTGTAACTGAAATTATATAATATATCCGAGGGACTAAACATTTTTTTATTCACAATTCATGCTTTTTTTAGTCAGGTGGAAATGAGAACACAAATATTGTTTTTCTCATAGAGGGAGATGAAAAGCAGAATGTGTCATCTCGAGACTAACATAATACTTTCACTTCTCATACTCTGAAGCACTCTGGAGTCTACTTGAGAATTCTATGCACTCCTTCGCTCTGGATTCAAAATATTGCCCACACCAAAAGTATTATGTTAGGCCATAAATTAATGTTGCGACTTCCTGGAAGAGTCACTGCATTCTCCGATCAACCCCAGAATCACAGCAAGGGAAAATTCAGTAAACACTCACCTGGATTCATTCTTGAACAGGAGTTTGGATAAGGATTCGCCTTCGACGGGACCTCGTGTCGACCGGCCGACGATCCTTGTGCTTGAACTTTTCTTACTGCCTACACTGGTGGTAGACCATCACACACGCGCGATGAGATTTAGGGTTGTTTTCGGCCAGCGAAGCCCTTCCGCATGCGCACATTGTCTCTAATTTCCTTTACTTATTATTAGCCTTATTTTCAGACTTCCTTTGTTGTCATATTTCCATTATTTGTGTCTTGCTTTTTGTCTGTAAGTCTGATTGCCCTTCGGCAAAGGCCTCCTCCAGCCTCTTCCACTCGTTCCTGTCGCAAGCGATTCTGTGCCAAGCCTTTCCTCCCACCTGGGTTATGTCGTCATCCCATCTAAGCAGTGGTCTTCCTCTTTTTCTCTGACCCTCTCTAGGGTACCACTGTGATACTATTTTGCACCACTTTTCTTTTCCTCTCATCATATGGCCTGCCCAGCGCCATTTAAACCTTCTTACATTTTGAATAATGTCATTGACTTTTGTTTTCTTTCTAATAGTTGTTGCTTTGATTCTATCAGCTTTCCGTATTCCCAGCATGCTTCTTTCCATGGAAAGGAAATTTTCTTTATAGCATCGAAAAAAGTGTTGAAAATAACTTTGTCCAGTTTTTCGTCATTCCTGTCAGCCCTTCAAAAAGGTTAACAACCATATAACTAAGTATTTTTTTAAAATATTACTTGATTTTTTTAGGGTTCCGTAGTCCACACCACTTACCCCACCACACCCTTATAGTTTTGTCATATCCGTCCGTCTGTCTGTCCGTCCGGGCTCGTACTCTGCCGCTACTGCACCGATTGTCACGAAAATTGGTGGAAAGATAGATATTGAAGTTCCAAAAGTTGGTTTTTAAAATTATAAAAAAATATATTTTTTTAGCCCCATACAACGAAAAGTGAATTTAAAAAATTAAATTGGACTAACCCCAACGTGTTGTATCGTTGAAAAGGTCTTTTAAAATGCAACAAAAACTGCTTCGAAACTATGTAGATCAAACTCCCTAGTCTTGAGATAATCTAATACAAAGTTAAAATTTGAGGTGTAACTTTTGAAATATTAGTAAAGTAATTCTGTTATTATGTACTTATTCAATAAATATGTACTTTCAATTAAAACTATAGCGGTCTCGGTATCATAGACAGTTATTTTTATACAACTCGACCAAATTATGTACTTACAGTCGGCCGAACAAAATGTATGGAGTCCACCGCAAAATGAAATTTGTATATACAACATTCGTTTTTATTGCCAACTTTTTTTGCCGTTTTTATAGATAACGGTACGGAACCCTTCGTGCGCGAGTCCGATTCGCACTTGGCCGGTTTTTTTTAGAAAATTAAACACTTCAAATCTGGATCGTCTTGACCCTGCTTGAATTATAAAGTCCTCTCACTCTTAGGGTTCCGTAACTGAAAAGGAAAAAACGGAACTCTTATAGGATCACTCTATTGTCCTTCTGTCTATCTGTCAAGACAAGACCCTTTTACTCAGGAACGCGTAGATGTTGCAAGCTAAAATTTTAGCTTAAAACACTGTCTACTGTCCCTTGGAGCTGCGAAAAAATCAAACTTCTAAACCAACGCAATCAAAAGGTACCGCTAGTTGTGTTGCAAGATTTAGTGGTTTTTTTGACATTCGCAAGGGGATCAAAACCTACAGGGTGAACACAGAATCTTAAAATTTTGTACGAAGCAACGTCTTAAAGCACAGTTATAGGAAAAATTGCGAAATCTATTAATTTTTAGTTTATAAAATAAAAATATGATTAATAATTTTTCGACACGCACAAGGGAATCAAAACCTACAGACTTCCCGTCAACTCAGAGTCTTGAAATTTGGTATGAAGCATCGTCTTATAGCACAGATATAGGAAAAAATGCGAAAAGCATTAATTTTGAGTTACATCATAATAAAAATATTTTAATAATTTCAAACTTATTAATAATGTACGAAACCCTTCGTGCGCGAGTCCGAGTCGCACTTGGCCGCTATTTTTTCTAATACACCCGCCTGGTCAACGGACGAGCATTGCACAGGTAAAAAATCATGTTTATTTTGTATTATATTTTACGTTTTCGATCATCATCCCTGCCTTGAGAATTAATGGCAACATATATGTTTAAATGAATGGCTCTAGCTAGAATTATAAAATAGTACTATTTAAACGTCATTTAATCGTAATCAACTGTTGAAGCTTATATTTATATATACATATATTTAAACAGAAAAATATTTTGCCTGTGTCATTTAGTATTTTTGACTGAAATGGATAGAGGGACACATAAAAAGAATAATAGAAAGCTAAATTTTTTTTATATATCTCTTATCTTCGAAAGTACTGAACCAATTTACTTAAACCTTTCACGAATTGCTTTGTTTTAACATGAACAGTTTATCTCATCAAACCCGGTTCTCACAAACTCAAGGCATGCGTTTGCCTGACTAATAGCATGAAATAAGTTACATAGGAAAATTAAAATCCAAAGTCAATTCATCATCATTATACGACAACATTTTACCTATCCATACTAATATTATAAATGCGAAAGTTACTCTTCTGCCTGTCTGTTTCTTCAACCATTGAACCAATTTGAATGAATTTGAATGAATTTTGGTATGGAGGTAGTTTGAGACCCGGGGATACCTTTTATTCCGGGAAATTCTACTATTCCAGAGGGCCGACACTAACGCGGGCTGAGCCGCGGGCAACAGCTAGTTATTATAATATGAAATGCAATGTCAAGGTTTGTAGCCTTAGCGCAGAGCAATTTATTGTTTATGAGTAAATCTTACTTCTTACGAGTAAGCAGATTACTTACTTCCAACACTTTAATCTTTAATCTCCTTATTCCATAACAAAAATTTAGCTTATATTAACTTTTTTTTGTTTTAATAATATAATTAAAATGTTAATCAAATTTAAAGTTTCAATATAATTCTAGAAAATGTCAAAGATAATAAGCATGCTAAGCAAAATTAGGGTTACTTAAAATTTACTTTACTTTATGATTGTTTAGACTAGACTGTCTGTTTTAGTTTATGTATCGATTGGATTGCTATCATACAAAGGGAAACCTTGGGGTTTCCCTTTGTATGACTTTTGTATTGGGGTGTACAGGTTTACAATTTTTTATAAGGCATAATTATGTTATAAAAAATTGTAAACCTGATTGTATACGCTGTTGGTTGTCTCAATAAATATAAATATACATATATAAGGCTTAAATGTCCAGAGGGTGCTAGACGTCCACATCCCAGAATGTTCATATTAATACCTGTTGTGTCTGTTTTACTTTATTCAAAAATAACCACTTAGATGGTGAATAAAAAAAACCGGCCAAGTGCGAGTCGAACTCGCGCACTAAGGGTTCAGTACCGTTATGTATAAAAACGTCTAAATCATGTCTGTTGTATGGGAGCCCCACTCTAATATTAATTTTATTTTTATTTAATTAGTAGCTTTCGCCCGCGGCTCCGCCCGCGTTAATGTCGATCCCTCGGGAATAGTACTTTTTCCCGGGATAAAAGGTTAGCCTATCTCCTTCTCTGTACTCCAGATAACTTGTATGCAAATTTTGTGATGATCGGTTCAGTAGTTACAACGTGAAAGCGTAGCAAACAAACAAACAAACAAACTCACTTTCGCATTTATAATATTAGTTAGGATTTTTTTAAAAGTGAATATATAACTAAATATTCTATGAATATTTCAAGCGTCTACCTGTTACCGTTATCAATATCGAGCAAGAACAAGCAAGAAAGAAATCACGTTTGTTGTATGGGAGCCCCCTTAAATAATTATTTTATTCTATTTTTTAGTATTTGTTGTTATAGCGGCAACAGAAATACATCATCTGTGAAAAATTCAACTGTCTTAACTATCACGGTTCATGAGATACAGCCTGGTAACAGACGGACAGACAGACGGACAGCGGAGCGATGATAATAGGGTCCCGTTTTTACCCTTTGTGTACGGAACCCTATAAACAAACTGCTATTGTAGCATAAAAATCTCTCGTACGTATCTCGGCATCGGCATCCAAAAATTTTACGGGCTTTTCTAATTGACATAACGTTAAAAACCCTTTATTGCATTGATAAAAATAGAATGATAGATATTATGGCTTCGTGGATAACTGTGCGTGCTTCCAAGGACAATCAGTGGTCCGCGGACCACCAGTGAAACAGTGCTCTTTAAGCTGTATCCACATAACCAATAGAGCGCTTGCAAATCGGTGAAGGTAACGCTTAGCTCGCGTGCCGCTGTGTCGGCCATTCACCTGCCCCAGGTTTCGAACTTCTAAGCCAGTGAGTAACCGGAGTGTTCAGCTTAATGGTTTCTTAATTTCCTCTTTGCGAGGATCATAAATGTAAAACAAGCTACCAAGTCGTTGGATATAATTAATTAATTGTGTTTAGTATAGGTTTTGTTCTCTCAAAGCTATTGTTATTATTAATTGTTCATTAACATTTTATTAACTTTCCTTTTAACACAACGTAGATTTATTATCAATTTTACTAACTTCGATATTATGATATTTTACGGTATACTGGCTTTCAATTTGTGTACGAGACAAATTGAAACATAAAGCGATTGATTTGGTAGTAGAACAATGACACCGTTTCGGAGTCCTTTGACGATTGCCGAGCTAAGAGTGTCCTTTATCGAGCGACCCCGACCCATATCAACCTCCTCGTTCCCCTCCCATGAATAAATAAAAGCTCAATTTGTAGCTCGCGCGTTTAACCGACGCATCGATATAAGCGCCTCCGGTCTAAAATTGACTCCCCTAATGCTCTTAGAAACCTTTATGTCGGAATAAAAGAGAACATTTTATGGTCGTCTAAGGGCTCTCTTATTCTGGTTGTGTTGTCAACGGGTTATGTAAAACCAATCGCGTCCAAAAGCTGCCTGCTCTTGTTTAGCTTTTTATTGAATTGCGTGGAGACCTGACGCTTTTAATAAATGATATGTTTGAGCTGAGCAATAAAGGTGACTAATGATTAATGATGTATGATTGATGCCAGTTCTCTATTTATTTCCTATTAGTAATTTTATACGAATTACCTTACTGTTATTAAAATTATTGAACTTTTTATTAATTCATGTGTGTAAATAAACTTTTAAGACTTCCACGAAAACAGAATATACCAGCTAGAGTCGCAAGCCATCAAGAGAATATGTAATAGGTTTTGACGACCTTGGTGGCGTAGTGGTACCGCAAGTGCCTTTGTGTTGCAGGTTCGATCCCGGCCAGGTCAAGATGGAAAACGATCTTAATATGCTATGATGTACCTAATTGTGTATTGTACTCGTATGTTGCTGATAAATAACTATTTTCATTTTCAGGTTAACCTGGGTCTTATGTTTATCTATAGTATCTATTATAAAGTATCCCACGAGACAAGTTAACGACTTACAGTGGGGCTAGCTCAATCTGTGTTGTTATATGCCTATTTTATTAATTTATATTGCCACGCGAACGAAAAACGTCGCGACTGCGCAAGCCATTAGGCGATTATGTAAAAAAAATAATAAAGGGGGATACCTCTGAGATGTAAATATAAATATTGTAATGTGAGAATTATTGTTTTAGTAGTAACACTTACTTACAAACTTCTCAAAGAAAAATGTTTTTAGATATTATACTTCGGTCAAATATAAGTAGATACACGATTCGCGCTCGAAAAGTGAAACCGGCAAAAGAGCGCGCTAATCGATTTTCAGAGCTGTTTTGTCCACAGTTTCAATAAACCGCGCTAGCATTCACACCTCTCGCGATAACGAAGGTACAGTCAAAAGATGCAAAAACTAGGGATCAAAAGTAAAAAAAAAAAGATGGAGTTATAATTTCAGTATGTACAGTTTTTGTCGTTGTTTGTAAGTATGCATGATATTTTGACTCCGCTTTCTCGGCTCGGATTTAGGCTTCATTTTGTATGAGATTGTGCATCTATTACATTTGATCGATTGAAGATATCATAACATAAATATATCGTTTTCAATATCTTATGTGTCTGTTTCATATTCCAACAAGGGTCACCCTCTTATGCAAGGATCGACCTAAATTATACAAATACTTCTGATGTATTTAATTAATTCAGGGCATAGTACTAGTGATTTGGAAACACGTCAATTTCCATAATTTCGTGCAGTACGTTCTTAATCGTTGAGCTAGCAACCTTTTTCATTTATGTATTATATGTTGAATAAACATTCTAAGCGTACTTACATTTTGACTCCCTGCTATAGGTCCTATATTAATATGTTAGGACACAGACGTGAAACTGACTGCAAAATCTGCATCTCCTAGTCTAAAATGTAAAACCGCTGAAAGAACGGAAGCCAGATGCGCTGACTGCCGACATAATTTTTTGATGAGCTTGCCCCATACTCTGCACAGACGTGTCATGTTCCACTTACGAGTTGCGTTGCGACACTGTTCGCATGATAAATCAGGAATTGCTCAAGAAAATGTCGACATCGGCATTTTTCTGGAGAGGAATCAGTTTTATCGACTGTGGGGCGTGGGGTTTTAATAATCACAGATTTGTCCAGATGTCATCAATATCAGAATTAATTTTTAAACGTTTTCAAATTACTTAACCTCAGGTTAGGCATATAATATACCTCATAACATAAACATCAGAATACAAATTTTCTCGAAAACCTATGTGCGTTTTAACATGAAAAGTGAAGTTTCGTGTTTATTATATATTTCTGCTGCATTTAATAATCAAAACCAATAGCTGCATTTATTTTTAATGTAGTATAATATCAGCTGTTGGTTTACATACAGATAATAAATATAAATAAAAATATAATTTTAGCAGTAACGGACAGCAAAAATCTAGTTAATACTCAATAATGAACAAGAACCCTAATAATCGAAACACATGTCAAATTCCAAATTATGGATAATTGAATTTGGAGTTACAGTAAAGTAGAATTAGACGAACAACGTTCTATTATGAAACTTATCCCAAAGTATTCAACCTTGAAAATCTCGTTTCTCACCAAGATGATTCTAAGGGTGTGAAAGGAAACTACTAACTACCTATCAAATCCGCTTGCATATATATGTAGAATTTAGATTAAGTGCTATGACCCGAATACTATCGTCATAGTAGAAGTTATACTATCTAAATGCCAAGTTTAATGTTACTTATTCTATAAGAAAAAATAAAAATAGGCTTTTAACTTACGATTGAAACCATTCGTCATATGGCCTAAAATATCTGTCAGTGTCAGTTCTAATCTAAACGACCAAATACGGACAGAACTATTAAATTAACGCTCTTTCGTCCGTATTAAAATCCTTTGATAATTTTAGAGCATCTTAGGATTAGCAGTAACTATTTTTAATCAACATGAGTTTCTCTTGATATTCATACATTTTTAGCAACACGTCAAGCATTTCGAAGGTATTTAGATTTATAAACGAGGATTGCTGGATAACTTTTGACCAATAAGCAATCTCAAGCTTATCTTAATTTTAAGAATATCTTCTTTATCCTTCAGAAGAAAAACTGTATTGGGTCCCATTGGGCACTCTATGAGACATTTTCAGCGTTTTGTTGCGAGTTATTCGGTCCTATTTGTTTGCATAAAATGTTATGTCATAATAATCTAACATGCAGGGCTTGTTACCGGTACCAAATTCCCATTATAAGTACCGGTAAGTACCGGTATTACTATTCTGTTAAAATTTTAACGGTAATATGAGGTACCGGTAATCTAGTATTTAACGGTAATAATATTGTTAACAGTTAACGGTAATTTTACCGCTACTTGTTACCGGTACCAAATTCACATTATAAGTACCGGTAAGTACCGGTACCTCTATTCTGTCAAATTTTAACGGTATTAAAATTGCGTTAATTTTACCGGTACCTACGCATTGTTGCCGTCTACCGCATGGGACTCGCTCGACTGTAAAAGTGCCGCCCTATTGTGGGCCCCCGCCTCACGCCGCACATGCACAACACGGCAACGACACACATTAACGAAATGATAATTCCCAATACGAGTACCGGTACTAAGTACCGGTACTGTTTACCGGTATTTGGTACAGGTACTTCTTTCAATTACCGGTACCGTCGTTTTATTGAGGTACCGGTACCAATCCAATTACCGGTACCGTTGTATTATAGAGGTACCGGTACTTGATTTTTACCGTTACCAAATGTACCGTTACCAAACCAATTACCGGTACTGTCGTTTCATAGAGGTACCGGTAATGGATTTTTACCGGTATTCCAACCCCTGCTAACATGGCATACTTTTACTTAAGGGCCCGTACTACCTCACACTGCTTTGCATGATTGACTGTTATATCAATAATAATTAAATACTCAAGTTGAAATAAAAATGCAGCAAAGTTCAGGACTAACTCTGGTAACTATATGAGTCAAAAACACGATTGCGTTAAATTTTCTCGATAAAAAAAAATTGCAAAGTTGCCTCCAAATCACGTCTAATTTACTCGGTATATAGCATTATTCACCAAATACATTAAAATTAACCTTGAAACTTTTGATTATTATTGCATTACAGATAAGGCAGCCATCATATGTTTTTCTTTTTTGAATATAACCCTTGAATATTCCTAAAAAACGAAAATATCCTAAGTAGCCAACGCGTTTAGACCATCCGCGTTTGTATCGCCACGCCGCCTGGCATATGGCGGGCTCTTAACCTAATAATAGTTACGCACAATATTAATTTGGCATATTATTTTCGCACATTTTTTTTAGATAACACTGTAAGCATACTATTTTTCTAAAGCCTAAATATGCTTACGCGTAATGATATTTAGGCATAATAGTTTTTATACGTTGCATTATTAACTTCTGTTATAACGTTTACATATTTTTTAGGCGCCATTACTTCAATAACAATAAAAATATCTATATTAATAAAAGTTAGCTTTTTACAAACCTCACTATGGATTTCTTTAACAAAAGTCGTGAAGATAATTTAGGAACGAACACATCATTCAGGTCATTTTAAAATTAAATACATAAATGAGAAAAAGCTTAACGTTAACGCCTAATGACATGATTCCTTAGATTTTCGCCCATTCTCTCGATCGACTTTTACGATCCATTATGAAAAAATATTCCAGTCCTTATTCTACAAATTTGTTTTCATCTATGACTGGACCCTTGTCCATTACAGGTGCATTAAAATATTTTTTTTGGTACAATTATTTTTAACAACGTGTCCAGAAATATTATTTGTAACTTGTTACTGCCGCTTCAATACTATAAGCGACTGTTAATAGTGACTTCTTATCCCATTGTACTGTAGTGCGACAATACTATTGACTGCAATGATTATCCGAAAATAAAATTGATTGCCATATGGTAAATAACATGAACTTGTTCATCCTGGCGTTTAAGAACTTAAACATAGACAAGAATTAAATATGAAAGACAAAGGGGAACAACGACCTATCCAATTTCAGTGTTTACTCCGACAAGGCTCATTTTGTCAAAAGGGGAATCGTCTGATCTACATCATTCGCCGAAGGGTAACAACAACAACATACTAAATTCTGTTGACATATTTACAATTTTCCAATTGAATTGACCAATAACGAAACTTGCCTAAGAAAATCCCGTTAAAAACATTTTTTTTTACGATCATATTATGTATAGTCCTTCACGATAAAACTGCTTGGCGGATTTTGATGGGTTATTCCGTATTCATCATTAAACTTGACAATTACTTACAGCGCAAAATAGCAAGAATGCTATGATATACGCTAATCAAGTCGTGGGAAGAAGCTCGTTCATCAATCCACGTATACCAATTATTTACTACAAAGTCGTAGCAACTTACTTGGATAAATACATGTGAGACGCGTAAAGTTGTGGTTTTGTTTATTACCTGTTTGTTATTTCAACCTGTCGGCATATTTAGGGTAAGGGTGCTAAAAATACCATCAAAACTGGTAGGGCTGTCGTAGTCATGTTTAAAAGGGGTTGTAGGAGCGACGTTTTAGTAGTGATAGTGAGTCATGTAGGGAAACCCTGCGTGACTCAACTTGTTATCGGATCGCGGGCACCGAGGCTCACCCTGCTTATATTGATAATACTGTTGTCAGATATTGTGGGTGAGCTTTATTTGCCAGTTGTATGGTCGTACACATAGTAAATTTTTCCTGTGGTAAGCTTGTCGCGCGATTTGTAGATAAACTAGTACCAGTTTAATTAAATACTGATAGGTAATTAAACCTCGATTAAAACATTTTTAATAGTAATTTAAAACTTATTATAGATAATGGTACGGAACCCTTCGTGCGCGAGTCCGACTCGCACTTCATCATTATCATCATATCAGCCGCAAGAAGTCCAGTGCTGGACATAGGCCTGCCCCAAGGATTTCCAATACGACCGTTTAGAAGCGACCTGCATCCAGCGTCTTCCTGCGACCTTAGTCAGGTCATCCGACGCTGCGCTTGCCGGTACGTGGTCGCCATTCGAGAACACTGCCCATTGCCACTTCAAAGAACTAATCTTCTGAGTTTTAACGGTGGCCTTTGTTTCCGATTCGATCTCGCAGAGAAACACCAAGCATAGCTCTCTCCATATCTCTTTGAGCGACTTTGAGCTTTCTTATGAGGCCCATAGTAAGGGACGACGTCGATCGACCGATCGACCTACCCACAGGAAAAATTTACTATAACTTCAAAAAATAAAATATGCAGAATGTTATACGAACCCTTGACTCATGTGACTAACTTCATATTTGCATGCCTGATTTCAGGTTAATACAATTGTACCTATATAATAATTTAAAGACCTGGATGTACTGTATTTTTGGCCACTAAATGATTATGATTACTAGGTAGGTAGTTACCGCATTTTTTCCCCTTCCTCTCTTGCCCTTTCGGTACGCCCATGCGTATATTCATTGCTTGCCATAATTATGTGTGGGTAGTTGTTGCTACGAATGGATGGGTTGACCCAAACTCGCGCAAATGCAAATTTATTATAATTAACAGCCTATAATGTCGCTACTATTTGGCATAGGCCTATTCTCACTTCCAAAGTGATTTGCTATAATCACCCCGCACGCTATTATCACATTATTTATTATTATCGATATCTAAACACTTAAGTGTTGCACATCCCTATTTTTTGTAGGTATTTATTTTCTATTCACTATGCTTGGCGCTGGGGGCACGACAACTGATATAAAGTCTCGCGGTCAAATGGTTAAGACTACCCGAGAATAAGACCCAGATATCCTACGCTTTTGTTAAATTCAATAGAAATGGACAGGAGTGTCATCCGCAACTGCTTGACCGGTGGTTGCAGGTATGGCATCGGGTATCTTAAACGATATTAGGTGTCGAAAATTCTATAAGTCATTATTTTATGACCATATAAAAAAAACCCGGCCAGGGGGTCATAGGCTGGCTGATTTTATGGAAGAAGAGGGACTTTATGCGATAAACTCTTTCTTTCAGAAGCCGCCTCATAGAAAGTGGATTGGATGGGCCCCAGCAGAAGAGACCAACCAACCCCCTGTCAAAAACGAGATAGACTTCATCTTGTCGATGAGGAGAAAGATATTCAACGATGTCACTGTGATCAATAGGATTAAAACCGATAGCGATCACCGAATCGTGAGAGGCATCATGAATATAAATCTCAGACGAGAGAGGGCTCGCTTGATGAAGTCTACGCTCCGACCATCACCGGTCCATATCCAAAATGTCGACAGTTTCCAATCGGAACTCTCAAATCGCTTTGATTGCCTGAAGGATTGCGTTACAGTGGACGAGCTAAACAATGGGTTTGTAGAAACTGTCCAAGCGATAGGATCAAAGTTTTTTAGGTCCCGCCCCAAATACAAACCAGAAAAGGTCTGACCGCAGACCCAAAAGTTAATGGCCGCGCGACGATCCACGCCGCTGCAGACCTCCGAAGGCGCAAACGTGGATCGGCAGCCCTAGACGAATCCAAAAGTCCTGAGCGACACGCCATTCGCTCCTTTAATACCGAGCGTATTAAGAGGGCACGAATGCGAAACTTGTCAATGAACATTCGTCTAGATGTCTATATCTATAACGACTACATGCCTGTTATTTATTATATATAAAACTTCAACATATTTTCTTAAAACTGTCCAACCTGAAAACACGATTAATAACAAAAGCCTCGATACTTTTATTTTGCAAACATAGCCCCTTTATTTGATGTTTGTGGTCAGAACGGCGAAACCCTAAGGTCTTTAGAAATGATTTTTAGTTTCCTAGCTTAGCAATAACTAGTTCTAAAATCTGGGAAAGTTTTTTTACTCATTAACCTCGTACTTTTATTTTAAATAACAATTAAGTGATTTGGCGCTTACGCCCGTTAATTCTAGGACACCCGCTTGTGCCTACCCACTATCTTCTTCTCATTTTGTACGCGTTACGGTCATTAGATCTATCCTGCTTTCGCGCGGGGCGCGGGGTGCGAAATGGCTTCAGCCGGGTCGCATTGGTGCGCTCTTAAGGAGACGATAGATAGAGCAAAATAAGGGCTCCAAAGTGTTCGCAAGAGTGGAGTCTATTGGGCAAAGTCGTGTAACGAAGCTGAAGACCAAGGACGGCAGTGTGGCGTCGACAAAGGCCGAGATGTTGGGAGAGATCGAGAGGTTTTATGGACAGCTTTATACCTCGATAGCCAAACCCATTGTCAGCTTGGCCAAAGATCCGAGAGCCAAGCTAACCCGACACTATACCGAAGATATCCCGGACATCAGCCTGTACCAGATTAGGATTGCCCTCAAACAGCTATAGAACAACAAGGCGCCGGGCGAGGACGGAATTAGAGCAGAGCTTCTGAAAGTGGGCGAAACGCCGGTACTGAAAGTCCTTCAGAGGCTCTATAATTTCGTTCTTTTCGAGGGCATTACGCCATAGGCGTGGAACAGGGGTGTGGTGGTTTTGTTCTTGTGTGGTGGCGATAATAGCCTGCTGAAGAACTACAGACCCATCAAGATTCTGACACCTATAAGCTGTCTTCTCACGTCTATAAGCTGTTTTCGAGGATGATCACGAATCGTCTCACGAACAGGATCGATGCTTTCCAGCATCCCGAACAAGCCGGTTTCCGAAAAGGCTACAGTACTAGGGATTGCAAAATCCGGATATTTTTCAAATTCGGATTTTAAGAATTTCGTTGCTCAAAAATCCGGATAATCCGAATTTTTCGAAGCTTTAATTTTATTTTGTATCATTTCTAGTTTAGCTTATTTAAAATTCACAATTCACTAACATTTACGATAAAGTTGAAAAGAACACAAAACAAAAGTAAAATATTTAGTTATCACATGAAAAATCAGTCGAATTCTTAAAATAACCGCTGAACTACTATGTACTTAAAATATAATAGTTTTAAATAGGACCTGTATTGTCAGATTGTAAAATTCACGTTTTATATTGTTAATTAAATTCACATTATAAAATTTAATCAAAAATCACGTTTTGTAAGGCAAATTCATCTCTCTATATAGTATTAATATTTTTAAACGAAAAGCTTTGTATTTTAAATATTGATACGTAGTGTATATACACAATGAAAAATTAAAATAAATAGCAATCTACCTAACCGTAAATAACAATTAAGATTTTAATCTTTTCATGAAGCAGTATTTTCAAAACATATGTAAAAGCGTTGAGTGTTTCGTCATTTATATTGTGAATTTATTGCAGAATATTCCAACCGTGGAAATGGCTCTTTCTGATTCCAGACTAATCGGCGGAACGGCTAGCAACGTCTTTAAACCATTTTTAAATTTTTCCAAATCCTTTTTCAAACGTGCTATTTCCACATGTATTCATGCAGGTAAATCAGCCCTGCTGCCTGAAGTCGACGGCTGCTGCTGTAGAGTAGGGCACTCCTAGTTTTGATAATAGAAATGATGACCACGACCACTCTGTAAAGAGTGAAACGACTAAGATGTTGACGATCAATTGTTCCTTAAAGCTAAGTACGAGTAGGTTAAGGGCAGATTTGCACACGGTTGCCGAACTAGAGTCTAAGGGGTTTGGTGACGTTACCGCGGCCTGTTAGATTAATATCGATTAATGCTTTTTGTACACTTGAAGTAAGCTTTGAGATACGTTCCATCATTGTAGCTAGACTATACCATCGCGTTTTACAGTCCATAACAAGACCTAACTCTTTGCCGAATTCTGCTAGCACATATTTCTGAAGCATGTCATTCATAGCCAGTGAATTTTTAAATGTCTTCACCTACGCCTGGACTTTCTTTATAATGTTTTGATAATCATCGTTAAACTGTCCGTGTAGTCTATTGTTTTCAATCAAAAATACCTTAAGTCATAGCCTAAAATTTTTTGCGAATTTGAGTGCTGGTTGAAAATTGTCAATAAAAACAATAAAAAAGATGGTGCTTTATCAAAAACAATCAATTAAGATGATAAGCTGTACTTAAAACAAAAATCGAAAAAACCGGAATTTGATACTGAAATCCGGATTTATAAAAAGTTTGAAAACCCGGATTTTTCAGTGTTTTTCGGTTTTCGAAGTATCCGGATTGCAATCTCTATACAGTACCATAGACCACATCCATACGCTGCGGCAGGTTATACAGAATCAGAGAGTATAACCGGGCATTATGCTTAGCGTTTGTAGACTATGAGAAAGCCTTTGTTTCGGTCGAAACATGGGCCGTGCTTCAGTCTCTCCAGCGATGCCGCATCGACCATCGGTATATCGAAGTGTTGAAGTGCTTAGACAGCAAAGCCACCATGTCAGTTCGAGTACAGGAGCAGAGCACGAAGGCTATACCATTGCAGCGAGGCGTGAGACAGGGAGACGTGATATCTCCGAAACTGTTCACCGCTGTTCTGGAGGATGTCTTCAAGCTCCTGTAATGGGAAGGACTTGGCATCAACATCAATGGCGAGTATATCACTCACCTTCGATTTGCTGATGACATCGTTGTTATGGCGGAGACGTTGGAGAACTTAACTAAGTAGGTAAAATGAACGTGGACAAGACGAAAATAATGTTGAAAGTCCATGTTGTACCTGCACCGCTATCTGTAGGGAGCTCCATTCTTGAAGCTCTGGACCAATATGTCTACTTGGGTCTGTTGATCTAGGTTGAAAGTTTCAGCTTTGAGGAAGAGGTCTTTCGACGAATTCGACTCGGCTGGGCAGCGTCCGCAGTGTCCAAAATACCTCAGTGCTTAAAGACGAAAGTCTATCATCAATGTGTGTTACCAGTGATGACATATGGGTCCAAAACGTCGTCCCTTACTATGGGCCTCATAAGAAAGCTCAAAGTCGCTCAAAGAGATATGGAGAGAGCTATGCTCGGTGTTTCTCTGCGAGATCGAATCGGAAACGAGGAGATTCGTAAGAGAACAAAGGCCACCGTCAAAGCTCAGAAGATTAGCTCTTTGAAGTGGCAATGGGCAGGGTTCTCGAATGGCGACCACGTACCGGCAAGCGCAGCGTCGGATGACCTGACTAAGGTCGCAGGAAGACGCTGGATGCAGGCCGCTTCTAAACGGTCGTATTGGAAATCCTTGGGGCAGGCCTATGTCCAGCACTGGACTTCTTGCGGCTGATATGATGATAATGATGAAGTGCGAGTCGGACTCGCGCACGAAGGGTTCCGTACCATTATCTATAATAAGTTTTAAATGACTATTAAAAATTTTGTTATCGAGGTTTAATTACCTATCAGTATTTAATTAAACTGGTACTAGTTTATCAACAAATCGCGCGACAAGCTTTTATGATCATATAAATTGTATATAATGAGGTTATAAGTTGATAGTTCAAATTGTTAAGGAAAAAAAAATATTTTCTTCTTTTTAGAGCATTTAATTATGTGTTTGTTTTTATTTATTTTTTAGTTGTCAGGGTTCGCCCAGGTGCCATAAGGTGGTACGTTCACGATATCATATTACACCCCGATGCCACTTAGTAGTCGACACGGCCTCACCTTGACTTGGATGTTTGGGGAGAATGCGCCATTTATTTCAGCTTGGAGCTTACTTGTGCTTGACGAAACACAGTCCCTAGTTTGATTTTGGAGTTGTCCTTCTCTCCTAGACAGATTGCAGACCAATGCTGATGACGCCCATCTCGCCAAATTACACAAGTCAAACATTTCAGCTAGGAGCTTGCTTTTCAATTTACTCTCAATGAGCCCTTTCATTTGATACACATATTGTAGAAGTGCATTAAAAATAACTACTCCGCCATCTTGGATGACCATTGGCGAGATAGGCGTCATCAGCATTGGTCCGCCATATTGGATTTAGAATGACGCCGCATTATTTTTCTAGTTACTCTCAACAAGCCCTTTCATTTGATATCCATATTGTAGAAATACATTAAAAATAACTATTCCGCCATCTTGGATGGTCCGCCATATTGGATTTAGAATGATGTTACACCATATCGTGTATTGTCATCCAAACTAAACGTGTAAACAAAATTTCAGCTCAATCGGTTGAAGATATCTACTTCAAAATTGAGTTCAAAGATTCCTCCTTAACAAATAATAAATAAATAAATATTACGGACAAATCACACAGATTGAGCTAGCCCCAAAGTAAGTTCGAGACTTGTGTTATGGGATACTAACTCAACGATACTATATTTTATAACAAATACATATATAGATACACATCCAAGACCCAGGCTAATCTGAAAAAGATCATTTTCCATCTGGAGCTGCCTGGGGATCGAACCCGGTCGCGTATTGCCAAACTGTATACTGACCCAGACTTGACTTGACTTGTGTAATTTGGATGTGTATCTATATATGTATTTGTTATAAAATATAGTATCGTTGAGTTAGTATCCCATAACACAAGTCTCGAACTTACTTTGGGGTTAGGTCAATCTGTGTGATTTGTCCGTATATATTTTATTTATTTATTTTATATTAAGACACCCATAGTATGTACCGAACTACATCGTGCTCATTAAAATCACAAACAAATTGGAGCAAAGTACATACGAGCTCAGAGCAGTCTGAGATGGTATGCACTTTGCTCGCTTGTATGTAAAGCAAACTGTGACATATGCGAATATCTTTAACTAACTATACAACGTGTACCGTATTTTTCTCGTATATTTCTTATGCTGTTGCGATTTTTAGGTATCCTATCCGTGAAACTGAATAACTTTCCCACAAAAAAAGAATTGCTATTGTGAAGTAATTTAAGTTTTAATTAAAAAAAAAACCGTTGTAAGTATAACTAAAAAATAATTTGAACTGTAACAATTATAGAGGGTGTTAAAAAACTTTAGATTTTTATTAATTTTTCATAAGTATTGTTATAATTTCGGTGTAGATAATAATAAAATGAATTAACTGAATTAAGTCAATATGATAAGTGATTGATAACAAAGTAAATTAATGAATCAAGAACAGAAAATGGAAAATTTTCATTAAACGCCAAAAACTTAAATAGCAAGAGATGGCGTCACACCACGCCTATTGTGCTTTATTTCCCTATCGAAAATTGACAATAGCACAAATACAAAAACGGATAAGAAAAAGGGAATAAAAAGTATTAATAAGTACCTAATTTAAACCGTCTGAATTTTTTTTTGTTAATAACCGGAAAGTGCGGGCTAAAAATATATTTTTTTAAAGTTAAAATATCAGTAAATAAGTATGCCAACTGTTTTTCTACCAGCATACTCGTACCGCAAACTAGATTTATTCAAATTATTAAAGCTTATACCGATCTATAAAAAACAGTTTTAAATTCGGTTTATTTTTTAAAAGTAACTCTATTTAAACACTTTATTTAATAAACACGTGCGTAGTTGCTAATGAAGTTACGACCACTGGTGAAAAAAAGGAGTCAAGGTCGAAAGCGGCGCAAATTTTAGAAGACAAGGCAGGGACATAAATCATGTCTGCATTTGCATGCATTTTGTTCTAAAATATCATGCCATTACATACTACACCAGACGAAAGTATGCACGTCTGGACTCGTATGTATTTTGCTTAAGTATTTTAAAGCAAAATGTATTTTGATTCAGACACTCGCTGAATAAGTATACAGTTTGCTCTTCAACTACAAAGGCAAACTGCGATCGAACTCAGAGCAACCCCGGTCTGGGTCAGTATACAGTTTGGCAATACGCAACCCGGTCACTCCGTGTCGCAGGCTGGCGTGTTGACCGCTGCGCTACGGAGCTAGTCGAAACATACATACATTGCAAGTTAAATAAAAACATTTAATTTTAAAAACGTGATCGATTAAAAGAATAACAAGTAATGTTTGGTGGGTAGGACCTTGTTGTTCCAACTTACATTACATTCCTTACAATACCTATCGCGCGTTAGAGGAAGCAATTATTTAAGCATAACCTCGAGTACGCGTCCTTGTAGACACTGGTAGTGTAACCGAACAATAGGAATGCACCGTCTTTACCTCTATGAAAAATATTTATGTGCTGAATATTTCTCAATCGAACTGTCGTCATATTATGTGTGGCAGCATTTGTACACATTGGATTGTTGCCAGAACATTTTCGAAGCTCCGTTGACGATCACAAAGGAAATGAGATCAATCGCAGTGTATACTAGTTAGACGATAAGTTTTGCCCCGTCTGGCTGTCGTTCCCTCGTAAATTGTGAAAGTATGTGTATGAAATGACAATACCCGGAGTATAGGTAAAAAATCAGTCTTTGTGTAGTTTTTAAAATAGATGTGTTAACCAGACATCCATTTCCAAATTGATATGTTTATACTTTGATTTATCTTTTTTAAAGTAATATATGCTTACCTTTATCTTAGGAAAATATACTAATCTCCATGCAATATTATTGTACTCTTTGATTAAGGTATGAATTATGTTATCCTATTGCCGGGTTTAAGAGAGTAGATCTGTCGACAAAATGTAGTTATGTAACTTTTAATACTTTGATCGCCGGAATCGCAGATACAAGTTATTCAATTGTTTGTTGGACACCAGCTAGCCGACGCGGTGTCAGGTGTTAATGAATATTTGGTTTTTACTTGTTTTTATGTTAATTATATAATATAAATTTTAATTAAAAAATATATATAAATTCGGGCATTTAAAATAGAAAATCTAATATATTCTTCCAAATCAGGCCAAACACTTTTTTGAGTAGATTACGATATTAGATTTTTCTAAATTTGGATGGCAGTGGACAGACGCGGGTGATTAAAATACACAATTGTTATGTGTATTGAAATCTTTGTAATTTACTATACCCACTGACCTATCAAATCGGTATGATATGTCAAGGTGAAACAAGAAAAATCTGTACACATGCACATGCATCGTGTTGACAACATCGTCCGTGATTAAAATATGTAACAACGGGTTACTCATTTACGAAGTCAGCTACTAGCCGACATGTTTCGACCTCATCCGGAAGTTTTCCTCGGGGCGAATGTGGATCGAGACGCGCGTTCGATGTCCGATCCGAAATGATGGTCTTTGATGTCCTTTTAGAGGAATAGAAGCCTTAAGCCTATCAGTTCGACAAATTTTGTACCTTGTTATAATGTAAATAATTAATTGTTAATAGTTTAGTTAGACCACGTACAACCAACATCACACTTTTACTAAACTTACGTTGCAATTTGACGAAATTTCTTACAATAGTATTCCGCAATATGGCGAGGTTTTTTTATATTTTTTGTTGGGCTTTCCTTTGTGTGCAATTATACAAGAGGACTGACCTTCATTTCATACTACTACATACATATTATCATATCATACGGTGATTCGTCGCCACGACAACAGTCCGTGGGTTTCACCCGCCGCTATAGATGTGGATGTTTCATATCAATAAAACAGATTTATTTGGCGACAGATTTACCATTTTCATATTATTATTCAGTACCATGCTCAATGACCTCAATGGAGTTTCTCAACAAGTGGGCCTTAAAATGAACATGGGCAAGACGAAAATAATGTCGGGTGCAACGAGATTATATAATTAATATACGATATACGTGTGGGCACATAGACACAAATATATAAATAATTAAATGCATTTTGGAAATATTTATGACCAATACATAAGAACCCAATATGCCTATAACTAAGATCGAAAATAATTATACATTAAGAGATAGATAAAGAAGATATACACGTCCCCCAATAAGCTAGACACGTCAAAGACAAAATCACCTACCGGCAACGCTTTGGAATACTTTTAACTTGCTTTTGTATAAGAAAAGTTTTATTTAAATGTATAAAATAAATCGAACTCGGTAGTCTAATGGGAGGTAGCGGAAACTTCCTTCAAACGCTACAGTATAGAGCGGGTAGACCTATACCTGTGGGAAAATTTGAAGAATCCAAGTTTGGAGTATAAATAATTAGGCTTATGAAACTTCATAACCCCGAACATTAAACCAGCCAAGTGAAGTTTTCTTCTTGATTCCATATTCTCTTTCGTTTGTTCTTACTTTTTGCCTATAGTCGATGTGGTCGATATAGATTATATTCTGAAGTGTTTTCGCCTTTGGTGCATGTACTTCGTGTGCAGTCCACTGTTTTGAGTTTCATTTCCGGCGTATGGTGATGGATCAAAGTCTCATCAACAACAAGTCTCGGCGCAGAAACAACTTCGGGTGGCGCTTAGCAGAGCCAAATTCTGCAGGTGGTCATTCGAATTGGCTTGTTGTCGACAAATATAAATCGTTAAGGGCCCGTACTACCTCACACTGCTTTGCATGATTGACTGTTATATCAATAATAATTAAATACTCAAGTTAAAATAAAAATGCAGCAAAGTTCAGGACTAACTCTGGTAACTAAATGACTCAAAAACACGATTGCGTTAAATTTTCTCGATAGAAAAAAATTGCAAAGTTGCCTCCAAATCATGTCTAATTTACTCGGTATATAGCATTATTCACCAAATACATTAAAATTAACCTTGAAACTTTTGATTATTATTGCATTACAGATAAGGCAGCCATCATATGTTTTTCTTTTTCGAATAACCCTTGAATATTCCTAAAAAACGAAAATATCCAAAGTAGCCAACGCGTTTAGACCATCCGCGTTTGTATCGCCACGCCGCCTGGCATATGTCGGGCTCTTAAATACAAATATTTGCTGAAATAGGGTCATTAACAGATGTTACATAAATAATAAAGCAAGCCTATTCAACTGTTGCAAACAGTATGCAAACCGCATTAAGATTTTCACACAAAAATAGAAAACAAAACCAATAAATTTTGGGGGTTCCCCTTACTTAGAACTGAAACACAAAAAAATATTCTCATCAAACCCATACGTGTAGTATCTATGGATGGGTCTTCAAAAATGATATTGAGGTTGCTAATATATTTTTTTTCTAAACTGAATAGTTTGCGCGAGAGACACTTCCAAAGTGGTAAAATGTGTCCCCCGCCCTGTAACTTCTAAAATAAGAGAATGATAAAACATAAAAAATATATGATGTATACATTACCATGCAAACTTCCACCGAAAATTGGTTTGAACGAGATCTAGTAGGTCGTTTTTAGGGTTCTGTACCCTAAGGGTAAAAACGGGACCCTATTAATATCGCTCCGCTGTCCTTCTGTCTGTCTGTCTGTCTGTCCGTCTGTCCGTCTGTCCGTCTGTCACCAGGCTGTATTTCATGAACCGTAACAGTTAGACAGTTGACATTTTCGCAAATGATGTATTTTTGTTGCCGCTATAACAACAAATACTAAAAAAATAGAATAAGATAAAATTTTTAAGGGGGCTCCCAAACAACAAACGTGATTGTTTTGCTTGTTTTTGCTCGATATCGATAACGGCAACAGGTAGACGCTTGAAATATTCACAGAATATTTAGTTATATATTCAAAATAAATAATTAAATAAAAATAAAATTAATATTAAAGGGGGGCTCCCGTACAGTACAGCAGACATGATTTTTTGCCGTTTTTATAGATAACGGTACGGAACACTTCGTGCGCGAGTCTGACTCGCACTGGGCCGGTTTTTTTTAATACGTCATAAATCGAAAATCGCAATTTACCTTTCATTCGATCAACTCAAATATAACAAGAACTTTTACTTCGTTACTTCGTCATCATCATCATCTCAGCCGCAAGAAGTCCACTGCTGGACATAGACATATTATGTTACTTGCTGCTACGGAACCCTTCATGGGCGAGTCCGACTCGCACTTGGCCGCTATTTTTGTATAATTGTCTACTACTACTTATTATACTCATTTCTTAACATAATCATTTTCCAAATGTAAAAACATTTTTGATTACATTTGTTAAGATTTAATAATTTCAAAAAATAAATTATTGACAAACAAAATTGATTAAGTATTATCCCGCGCTTGCTTAAAATATGTATATTTTGTTTGACGTACATGCATACCTCTTTTATATATATACACGGTACCGGTAAAATCTGTAGTTCTTTAAAATAAGGCCAGCAAGATTCATAAAGACCAATATTATGGTTCTCTATGTTGTCCATAAAAATTATATCCATCATTTAAGATCCCATAACATTTATTTCCATAATAATCATATGCCCAATAATAATGATTCTTTGCCCTAACATAATATCGCACAATTCATGTGATGTGCCCGATAATTTCAATCCCTAAATGGAACATGCTGTACCTTTTTATGCTACAAATATTATGATACATAATAATCAAAATGTATATTCTTTTTCACCATAATTATCACGTATCCTAATTTCGGTCATATGATAAGCAAGCAGGCAAGCAAACATGCAGCATACAGCATGCATGCAGCAAGCATCCATGTAGCAAGCATGCATCTGGGAGTTTATTGTATATGCTGATGCACATGCCATAGCATTTTTTCTTGAACCGTTTCATATGTCGGTACACAGAAAGAATCCGTAAAAACATGCACACGGATGTCGGCGACTTTTTATTTCAATCAGTTTTTTCGAACTTTTAACGAAATAAATGATACGAAATGTTTGTTGTAGCATTTTCTTAATACCTGCACCAAATATGATCCTATATCATCATCATCAGGTCCTTTTTAGTCTCCACTACACGACCCTCTCTGTACTACTAGGGCCATACCTGGCCAGAGCAGTCAGAGGACTTGGCCTACACTCTCCACGCTGGCTAGACGGGGAGAGTGATCCTATATGTGCAATGTGAATTCAAAAAAGACAATTTAGGTTCTGTAAATGGCTTGATCTTGAGTAGTTGAGAGTTATGCACAACCTCAAATGCTTCGCGTTATGTTATGAGGCGTGCAATCGTGCAATAGTCTGACTGAAGCAGATAATTCCAGTCGTGTTCTTCAAGGTCGCGTAGGGGCTACGCTGTGCACATAGAACTTTGCATGTCTTCGTTTCATAACAACGGATATGTAACACACTTGTGAGTTGTGTGTGACACACGTAACTATGTGTTTTGTATTATTCTATTATTTTACAATTTTATATTCAGTTAAGTAGGCGCGTATTTACCTGGTTATACCTTTATGCCGACGTTTGATAAGGTTCCAGGTATTTAAAACCGCTTTGATCTTGTCAGAAAATAATCAATACAAAAAATTATAAACATAAAAAGCGTCAAAGTTCATGAGTGGGGGCTTGTGACGACAGAGTTTGCTAAAAAGTATAGCAAACTGTGACGTCACACGTAATTTTATCTTTATAATCTTTTGTATAATTGCAAAAAGAAAAAATACAAGTCCAATATTTTTGATTATCTAACTGACGGACTAATTAACATTTTTTTTAGTAAATTAGCCTATTATCTAAATCATAATTTCATAATTAATGGTATTTCAAGATATTGGGATCAGTGGTTTAGGATATAAAGGTAGAGGAAACGATTAATTTTCGTCTATTCAATTTTGTTGAACAAATCCAGGTACTTACGAGTTTATAAAATAAATTATAAATTTATAATGTGGATATTTTAATCTTTGTAATAAGCGCTTTCATTTTATTTCTGAGCCCATAAGTGCAACCTCATGTTTTTTACACAACCCATTTATTATTATAAATAAACTAGCTTTCGCCCGCAGCTCCGCCCGCGTTAATGTCGATCCCTCGGGAATAGTACTTTTTCCCGGGATAAAAGGTAGCCTATGTCCTTCTCCGTACTCCAGAGAACTTGTATGCAAATTTTCATGATGATCGGTTCAGTAGTTACGGCGTGAAAGCGTAACAAACAAACAAACAAATAAACAAACAACCAAACTCACTTTCGCATTTATAATATTATAGTAAGGATAAGGATAAACATAAAGCATTATATATAAGTAATCTTAAGTGTTAGGGTCACATACATAAATGTATAAGGGTACCAAATTTTAACTAATTGGTATCAGTAGATTTGGAGTAACAGGATGTGACAGACAGCTGTCCGTTATTCCAGCCAGATTTTGTTGAAAATTGTCGAAAATCGACATTGAAGTGCAATAGATAATTAGATATAGAGCTTCTGTAAATGGTAAGCTAATTTTTAAATTTGGTAAGCGTATACTTTTTTAATTATTTGATAAAAACAGTTCCGGCTAGCGTAACGTTACCGTAGCCAGATCTTTTTTTGTTTAACGGGAATTTTGAAATAAAAGTTATGTAAATAATTAGATATCAATTTGGTATAAATGGTACAACTTAAATTGTATTTGTATTTGCTATGGTTGCGAAGATATTTGAAATCCTGCTGGAGTAACGGTTTGCCCAATTGCTGTATCTTGGAATTGACTAAGCAGATGATGATGATTTTTGCACAGGACATCTGGCTAATTAGTTATAGTTTATAGCGCAATAAAGGAATTCACAGTAATTAACCGTTTAGTAGTTATTTTCATTAAATAGAAATATGCTTTAATAGGTCCTAGCACTTCCAATAAGCGCTCCAAAGACTAACTTTAAACGTTATTATATAGTGAAATACTGTCTATAAATGGTACCAAAGTTTCATTAGTATCCTATACGTAATTAAAAAGTTATGATGAATCTTCGATTAGTTTCGGCCATGGCGCGCGGCGGAGTTATTTAACGACCGATTAACCGAGTTTCCTGTACGAGTGGTCACAGAATCTTTTGTAAATAATTAGATATACATGTCAATTTAATACCTGCTAAATTTCAGACCTGTAGATTAATTAATTAACGAAATAATTGAAAAAAATAATGTTCGCGTGGTTGCCCGACCAAATCTAGAATGTTATAAAAAAGCGGCCGCGCAATACATTATACCAACCTTCTAAAACTTACAGGATAATACATACGCGGTTTGTACAGACGAGCTATTTTTACAAAGTAGGTACATTTATTTTAAAATAGCTACTAGCTACCAGTTACAGCTTAGCAGTTAGTAGTGGAAGCTGATCTTGATAATTTACTCGTAGTTAATCTGCGTTATCCTTACTAATATTATAAATGCGAAAGTGAGTTTGTTTGTTTGTTACGCTTTCACGCCGTAATTACTGAACTGATCTCTATGAAATTTTGTATACAGGTTCTCTGGAGTACAGAGAAGGACATAGACTACCTTTTATCCCGGGAAAAAGTACTATTCCCGTGGGATCGACATTAACGCGGGCGGAGCTGCGGGCGAAAGCTAGTGTTTACTATAAAACAAAGCTTTAGCTTGTACTGTTTTAAAAAGTACCCATCCTAAGAAGTAAACTGCATTGTTATGTCGTTTATTTATAATATTGTATTTTGATTTTTATACTAAAAACCACTAAACGACCTACCACCTCAACGCCTTTCATCGAGATCTCCCATTTGGACGGATGTCAGACTTAAAACGCCGGTTAGTGTCGAATCATCTTGGCGCTCATCCTGGGAGGCTAGCGAGATTGCTGGGAAAGATTTAATCTTGGACCCGACCCAAAAACCAGCAGGTCTTGATGCTCAACGAGCACTGTGGGTAAAATTAAACCGATTCCGGACGGGATACGGACGGTCCAACCACCATCTCCATAAATGGGGACTTAAGGCCTCTTCAGAGTGTGAGTGTGGGGCAGCAGACCAAACTTTGTGGCATATTGCCGAAGAGTGCCCACATCATCGTTTCCCCGGAGGCCTGAGCGAACTTCATTCCTTAACTCCGAGAGCTGAGGAATGGCTTCAAAATTTAAAATTAAATATATAGGATTCTTGCAGTAATTTGCCATACGAAATGATGATGATATACTAAAAACGTAATTTAAGAATACGGCTATTTTTATCTATACTAATAATATTATAAAGCTGAAGAATTTGTTTGTTTGAACGCGCTAATCTCAGGAACTACTGGTTCAAATTGGAAAATTCTTTTTGTGTTGGATAGTCCATTTATTGAGGAAGGCTTTAGGCTATAAAACATCACGCTGCGACCAATAGGAGCGAAGCATCAATAAAAAATGTTTTGAAAACTGGGAAAATTATTCATCTATACTAATTAATCATACTAACGGAAATTGCCGCGAACGAAGTCGCGGGCAACAGCTAGTCTAAGACATTTGTGATTTTTTTAATCAGATTACAGAAAGCAATAGGAAGTAGATACTTACTGCTGATAAAATATGTAAGTACATACTACACTGTGATGTTATTACATTTTATTATTGTTGATCTGTGATTTAATACAATAAAACTTTATATATGACTACAAGTATTTTACTTTAACTTATTCGGAACGATAACATAAAAAAGATATAGGTATTTATAAATTCTTTCTTTTTAATTTCAGATAAGCATGCGACGTTGCATATTGGTCCATAAGAAAAAACCTGTGATTATTTTTGAAGCTAATTTATAAACTTACTTACCTTAGTTAATATATACAGATAGGTCCTCTATATGTTCTATTACCTACGTATTATTATTTTTGATTTTTTTTTCGGACAAATCATTCAGATTTAGCTAGCCCCAAAGTAAGTTCGAGACTTGTGTTATGGGATACTAACTCAACGATACTATATTTTATAACAAATACATATATAGATACACATCCAAAATCCAGGCCAATCTGAAAAAGATCATTTTCCATTTTGACCTGGCCGGGGATCGAACCCGGTCACTCCGTGTCGCAGGCTGGCATGTTGACCGCTGCGCCACGGAGCTAGTTAACAGTATTCTATCTAAAGATACAAAAATGTTTATTATATATTAATATAATATTAGTTATAACTAAGTTTTATTATATCACTTATGTAGCTCGTCTGTACAAAACACGTACGAGTATGAAATTATCTAGTAAGTTTAAGAAGGTTGGTATAATGTATGGCGCGGCCGCTTTTTCATAACATTCTAGATTTGGTCGGGTAACCACGCGAACATCATTTTTTCAATTATTTCGTTAATTAATTAATCTACAAGTCTGAAATTTATTAGGTATTAAATTGACATGTATATCTAATTATTTACAAAAGATTCTGTGACCACTCGTACAGGAAACTCGGTTAATCGGTCGTTAAATAACTCCGCCGCGCGCCATGGCCGGATCAAATCGAAGATTCATCATAACTTTTTAATTACGTATAGGATACTAATGAAACTTTGGTACCATTTATAGACAGTATTTCACTATATAATAACGTTTAAAGTTAGTCTTTGGAGCGCTTATTGGAAGTGCTAGGACCTATTAAAGCATATTTCTATTTAATGAAAATAACTTCTAAACGGTTAATTACTGTGAATACCTTTATTGCGCTATAAACTATAACTAATTAGCCAGATGTCCTGTGCAAAAATCATCATCATCTGCTTAGTCAATTCCAAGATACAGCAATTGGGCAAACCGTTACTCCAGCAGGATTTCAAATATCTTCGCAACCATAGCAAATACAAATACAATTTAAGTTGTACCATTTATACCAAATTGATATCTAATTATTTACATAACTTTTATTTCAAAATTCCCATTAAACAAAAAAAGATCTGGCTACGGTAACGTTACGCTAGCCGGAACTGTTTTTATCAAATAATTAAAAAAGTATACGCTTACCAAATTTAAAAATTAGCTTACCATTTACAGAAGCTCTATATCTAATTATCTACTGCACTACAATGTCGATTTTCGACAATTTTTAACAAAATCTGGCTGGCGTAACGGACACGACAGACAGACAGACAGACTGGCAGACATATGATTATCCCTATAAGGGTTTTGTTTTGTCACTCGACTCGGTCATACGGAACTCTAAAAATATTATTTTCGGATTACCTTTACTAACTGTGCCTATTTGTTTAGCCAGCCCAGCACGACATGGAATCCAGAATATTACTGTTGAAGCATCGGTTGACGTTACCTTTCAACTGAGTGTCGCAGTTCCGTGACGAAGGGTTTAACCTGTCAGTGCGCCATCGTGGGGAATCCTCGTCTTTGTACAGATTAATAGGGTATTTGGGTCCCTATCTAATGTTACATTTACAACACTCGCAGTAAATGCGGATTGTGACAGCTCGAAACGAAGTTAAGCAATTCATTGTGTAATTAATTAATACGCTAGTCATTAGTCATTTTGAATAGTTTGACTGACACTTTTAACATGGTTTAGATTTGATATTTTGCTGCTACTGGTAGCTCTGTGATATGTAGACCTCCTGAGTCTTTTCTCAGCGAACTCACAGTGGTCCTAAGAGCCATAATAGCTTAGGCAATATAATAAATAATATATACATTACGCTAACTTAGGTCACTTGTCCCAAACCGCCATTTTGATAACTTAAGAAAAATCTTTGTAGTTATTGACCTTGCTCACAAAATTTCACCTGAATCTGTTGAAAGATGCGAGCTGTTGATGTTGGTTATGATTTTATGCTACTTTAGCTGAAACCGTTTAATTTCCCATCTCTTGTTTTCTTAATCACGTACCATAATCACCTGCTTAGCAGCCTATTTTAAAGACCACACGTAACGTTTGTCAAAAATGAAAAAAGATTCAATTCCTGTTATTACTATTAAAATATTATTAAAAGGGGTAATAAATAACGAGTAATTACTAAAGTCAGGCTCGTGTGTGTAAGTAGGTAATTTGGATAGTGTTGTAAGCAAGGTGCCAAAGGGTTTGCGTGTCAAGTAATTATCGGCAGCTGTCTACATACATGCTCCCCCAAACGTTGCATTTGAGGCAAAAAGCGAAATTCGCTGCGTGGCTGTATGTGACCGCGAACACCCCGCGTAGTGGCTAAAGCCGCAGACTGCGCATGAATAAAAGTGCCGGTAAATAAAAATCTTTTTTGCGGTCGCGGCGTACCTTTACCCAGTGTACCAGACCGTGAACAATCGCCGTGAATTATCACGTGCAGCATTTATGAAAGAGGTTGTTTGTATAGCGAATCGAGAGGAAATGATATGTTTGCAAATTGTTATTAGCCTTGAAGACCCACTTGCGGTACGACCTTTGTATCATGTTATTAATATTTAGTTCAACTCAATTCTGTACCGGACTTCAAAAAACAAAAACGAAACCCTTACAAAAGTATCACAGGTTTGTTTTCTTTTAAATATGTATGTATATTGTGTTTTAATCTGAGAAAAATTTAAAACTTCTTTGAGATGCTATTTACATTAAACTTCTATTTAAATCGATTTTGAAAAGAAGCGAAAGCCTTAATTCTCTAAAGTATTACCTATAATTTTACTGAAAATATCCTCAAATCTCGTGTTGTCACTGTACATATATAATAATCTAGCGAGTGGGGAGAAACAGTACAAGATAAAAGCTACTTAAATTAGTTTATCTCTTTATAACCGACCTTGAATGATGGTCGACTCATTCAGTGTAACGTGTTTTTGCACTTTTAGCCAAGGGCGGATCCAGATTGCCATTCATTGGGTCATAGCCCCTCCTGAGTTAAAAGATGCATCTGATCTGAATTCAGATTTTGTTGACATTTTCGTCACCTCTGCTGGACGCGGTCGTATTCGTTTCCAATATTACTCTTATATCTTATTAAAAGGAAAAAGTAAATACTTATACGTAGGATACTAATGGTAATTTTTTTTCTAAGGGTTTTGTAGATATATATACTTACCCTTGGATCCGCGCTACCATTAGAATAGCGTTTATTCTGCTCAGTTACACTTCGTATTTTGTCATATTAAAACATTGAAATCCATATACAAGAATCGACATGTGCTATTTAGAAGCCTCTTATGTCGACGTTTTGCTATTTCTACTGAACATGGTCCTATTATAAAAAGAAAATTGATTATTAGGTCGAGAACGACGAGAGCGGGACTCGTTGGATGGATAGGCCGGGCTTATTGAGATTCAGCGACGTGAAGTAATGGGGTCTAGAAATTAAATATCGATTGACCGGACAGCAGTCAGTTACTCGCGTGATTACCTCGCCAGCGTCAGGCGCGCTCACGCTTGACTACAAGCTTTTGCATCCCCGCTTTCAGCAAATATGCCTTCAATCGTTTACACGAATCACTGCACCGCTCCCCTGGTTGTCACTGACTGAACACTTTATTAATTACGAACTGGTTTCGATATTAAATATCTACATCCATCCCGCGAACGAAACAAACCGGTTTCGATTAATATTACTGATACCATACCGTATCGATGCCGTATTTGTCGTATGTAATGGATAAAATCTTGCTATTCGAGATAAACGTGAAATCGTCAAATAGTTTTTTTTTTGGAATGTATTAACCATGACATTAATATTGATGTGAGAATTAATTAATGATGATTTCTGCAGCCTAATGAATTAAAGTTCTTTTTTTGTTATAGTCCCAGCGGCACGGCGCTAAGTACACTACCACAGCTACGGGAATATCTCCAGACGGCTGGCACCTGTAAATGTGGATTGCCGTGTCCACTGAGACCAGAGACAGCCTTCAGTTTCGATCCTAAGGTAATACTTTCATGTTTTTATATTATAGACAAAAATATTGTTTTTATCGAGTGTTGCTAACCGTGACATGCTCATTCCCACAAGTGCGTGAAGTTCGACAGCAATTTATATTCTGGTCAGTGCATTCCTGAGGGCAATTCATCGACAGGAGGAATGAGCCGTTGGAGTTTTTCTGCACCGCGAATGATTCGTTCGCAGCCAGTTGCCAAGCAGCATCTTAAAACTTTTTACGTCTCGTTGACGATCTCTCCAAGCGCAAATGTGTCATTTATATCCATTTGTGATTGTTTATGGCGCATCGCCAGCAAAAAAACGATCCATTGTGAAGATAATAGTATTATTTACTAGAATGGTGGCTGCGTCAGTATTATTCAGTTTAAGATTGTGTGTAAATTTTAGTGTCGTCGATGTCAATATAAGGATGTAATTTCAAAACTTATTTATCTCTTAATGCTGATCGTGTCTGTTTTTAAACTTTTTGATGTTAAACAAGTATGAATACATGAGAACGTAATGCATTGTAAACAAGAAAATCTTGCTACGGCCGCTATTTTTACCGTGAATTAGCTTTACTAGATATATGTATTAAATTTACTATAACAGTGGTCTGGCATATCTTGTGATAAGCTAGCTGAACTATCCTAATGGGCGGGCTTTTTCGTTAGATTTATTCTACGAAAAAGTACGTAGTATTTACTTTCATCATGCTTTTATTCGATTATAACTTTTATTTCAAACGACAGTGCTCAGACTGTATGGAAAAGTAGAGTTTTTCTTTTTACACGACTTTTATTGGCTGCACCTATGTGTTTGCTTGTTTGGAACTTTTGTTTGTAACCGACTTCTTTGAACTCGATTTTGACCATCTTTTTTTTAATTAAAATTTTGTAGGCTTTACCGAACCGATGACTATTCAATAATTTGATAAAAGCGTGTTTTTTAGTTTGTTTTTAAACTATATTTGTTTAGAGTGTCGGTTGATGAATCCTATTGTATTTTTATTTTGAAGACATTGTTATTTTCAACAAAAAATATATCACATTAACTTTCTTAAGTACCTCAGTACGAAATGAGATATTTAAGATCAGAGTTGAAAAATAAAATATGAATAAAAATCCTAATCAGGAGCTTTTAGGGTTAGAAAACATTAATTAAAAAGCGACAAGTGATTTTAATTACAGCTTACGTCGAAAATTTTCGCTGAGCTCATTATAAGCCTCATTTTCTTGTTATCTGCTGATTCTCGCTTCATGCTAAGTGCCACAGAATATCAATTTTAACAGCAGCCCTACGAACTATAGCATTCTTGCCCACTGCATTGAGATGGGGGCTCGTGACGTCAGAGTTTACTAAAAGCTAAAAAGCGAAGTAAACACGGAACTTAAACAGGCTATACAGTTATAATTTTCTGTTAATTAAACAAAGGAAAAAATACGTATCTAGTATTTTTTAACTATCTAAATGCCGGACTCTACTTATATTTTTACAGGAAACCTATTATATCCGTATTGATAAATTTATTTCAATGTAGTATTGTGCCTGTCTTGTCGGATAAGTAGCTCAGACGGAAAAAAACAAGGTCATCTAAATATGAGCTCTAACAGTTTAATCAATCAATCAATCAAATTCTTTATTTATGAGAACAGGTTTAAATAAGATATACAGTAAATAAATGGCACTCTGTTTCCTGCCCATAGGCGTACAATATATTTGTAGTGTCCCGCACTTTGTATGAAATGACAGGTCGCGGCGCGGGGACCGTCGGGCTGTCATTTCATACAGAATGCGCGAAACTTGCCGCTGTCGCCGAACTTCAAAGTTGACCTTAAGTTGAGTGAATGGTTGACATTGCGCAGAAGGCGAGTACAGACATTATTAATTAGAGGAATTACCATGTCAGTGTCACCTTGACACATCGCGTGAATGATAACCGAGTCCAACATGGCACCTTAATAATTAGAACATGCGTTTTACCCTAAAAGGAAATTGGCATATAAAGACTAGGTACATGATTATACCGGGGTAGGCTTTTCAATAGCTTAGCACGAATTTAGATATCTGCGGATGGGATCGATAAAACGCACTTTTCTTTTAAGAGTTATTATTTTTAGGGTTTCGTACCCAAAGGGTGAAAAGAGGATATTAATTGAGTGTCCGTCTGTCACGTTGTATCTTTGGAACCGTAATTAGTAGACTTGAAATTTTCACAAAATATGTATATCTGTTGTCGCTATAACAAGAAATACGACAATGCAGAAATAACTAGTCATTTTCCTTGTATTATTTGTTTTGGTATTGAATATTTCTCATACAACAAACTTGCAGCCAAGTGGTGGTCAACCTAACATCAATGTCAAATCATAGACTAAAAAATATATGAAAGAAAAATGACAAATCTCAACAAACGCTATAAGGTTAAAATATTGCTATTTTTTGTGGTATTTGGTATGGAAAATAAAATTACATCTCCGCGCTACAGAAATCATGTAGTGAATCTTCAGAAATTACAAATTCGTCTTAAGCTATTTTTAAAACATATTTGGCAGTTTAACCAACAGTACAAGAAGATGGTGTTAGTAGATGGTGTGTGATGGAGTAGAGGGCCGCAAATTAGTTAGATATCAAATCTACCTGAAGGATACTTTAGCACACATCGCACAAATATACATGGTGAAGTTTTAATCGTTTTGGACCCTTAAAGGGGTGACTCAGACCATCAATATGAATAACTTTTTCTATGGGACCAATGCTTGGAACTCAAAACAAATTTCGTCATTTCTATACAAAAGAGTTCCGCCGCCTGGCCAGTTTGTATGGGAAAGTCGATTTATTTTTGAGTTCCTAGCATTGTTCCCATTGAAAAAGTTGTTCATTTTGATGGTCTGAGTCACCCCTTTAAAACATAAAAATTTCAACGTGTATGTGTAAGGTATACCTCGTGTTATGGAGACATTATATGGGCAGTTTATTTATTAACTTTCTTGAAAGTATACAAAAAAGCAAATAATTTCGTAATTTCTGAGATACACCACAGCGTTCACATGAACTAGTGAGTCCTATCCTATTCAATTGATATTATAAATGCGAAAGATTGTAAGTTTAAAGATTGTATGTTTAGATGTTTGATATTCAAAACGGTTAAACGGATTTTGTCGAAATTTTGCAGACAGATAGGTAGGGTTTACCTGGATTAACTCATAGGCAACCTGAAAGGTAGCCCGTCTCGGGAAAAAGAAATACTGTTGGATTGACATTAACGCGAGCAGAGGCGCGACAGCTAGTTGTAAAAATAAACGTGACCTCATCTTCAAGGGTGCTCGTTGATGTCTTTTATTTTAAAGGAAATAAGGTAGATCTTACATAAAGACAGTAAATCGAAATATATATTACATTTCGTTTTACTGTCTTCTCAAATGTTTTTAAATGCAATTTTAAACCTCTCAAGGGTTTAGGTATTATACGTCACAAACCCTCTGTATTCGCGCCTTCGCGCCTCAGCTATTCGCGCCTTACCACTTCGCGCCTCAGCACTTCGGACCAAAATTATACGCTAAGTTTTCGTATCCAGCCTTAGCATATTGACAAAGATTGAACAAACCGAAAAATTATAATACTACATTTATATTTAGAAACATAATATTGTAATATGAGGGTTTATTCAGGCAGGTTTTGCTTATTATGTGCGTAGGTATGTCATATTGTCTACCAACGATAATAAAGGGCTGCAAAATTACTCTGATCTTCCCACGCGACGCGTTGGCGGATCGTCAACGTTTCCTCTTCTAGTGGGCGTTTTGAGTGTGGCGGGTTATTATGACTTGACTTAGATTACTAGTGTGTTTTTATTTATCATAGGATACTTATTTATGAGCTTGAAAGTTTACTTCTCAGATTTACATCAAATTATCATCAAAGAATTTTGTAATGTTGTAGAGTTACCAACAGTCTTCGTATTTCTAGTTTATGTATCTGTATTCGATCGGCGCGATGATTTTTATATTTTTTACACCATTTAATAATTAACCGAGCGAGTGCGAAGCGTCTTCTTTTCAGCTTGGTCAACATTGATTTGTGTCCTGTCTGTGCGTCTGTTGTCCTTCACAAGTCGCATTTCTGGAATGATAATTAGATGCATAGGTTTTTTCTGTGTTACAATTTCAATATTCTATGTTACAATTTATATCTGGGGTAGTTAACGTATGTTACAGCGTCAGGGGGAGTTACCTAGTATTATCTCTGTCAGGAAAAACAAGTCCGGTTTTGCTATCTCGTGATGATAATCGACGGCATATAGGTTTGAATGCAAGCCTCTAATGTTGCAAAGGTCCAACGAAAGTAATGTGGAATGTTTGGCTAATGTAGATTTTTTTTTACTTCTCTTGGCTTCCTTAATATTATTGAGGTAGGGGTAAGGGAGAGAAAGGAAACCAGCAATTTTACCGATAAAGAAGTCTAATCAAGGAAAGGGCTACGTGAATACAGAGATTGTTAAGGGGAAGTGAGTTGCTGGCACGGAAGGGCCCACGATCCGATCGAAAGATGACTAATGAGTTCCACCCAGGTTTCCCAGTCTAACACGAAAGATGGATACGTACGAGTATCGTGTTAGACCAAGGACTTTTTACCAGTGGTAGCGGGACAGCCTACTAGGTGGAAAGCCCAGACCCAAGCGGACAACCGTTTCATTAGTCTCCCTGGTCTCCAAACCAACTCCTCACGCCAATACTCAACAGAGGGCACCCAGCTCACAATGGATTCAAGGCTATTGGAACAAAGGCTGAGTAAGAAAAGAAGGAAAGGGGAGGAAAGTAACCTCAACATACGAAATTCGGACACTGCCATTTCACGATTGTATTCTGTGAGAGCGTGGTACTTCCCCAGTCGAGTCAGCTCATTTATGAGCTGCAATCGAAATAGATAGCAGTTAATCTTTACTACTGTGAAAATTGCATGTAAGTTTAGCTTGCAAGTGTTCCGTTTTTCAGGCATGTGTAGCGTATTTCCGCCTTGTAGCAGAGTCCAGTGGTACATGCGTCTCACGGTCTCACTTCACACAATACAATTTTTAGTTTTTTTTTGTTAATGTTATTAACATTTACGTTTAGCAATTAATGTTTGTATTAATAATTTTAAAGTATAACCTTTGTGGCTGATTGAACATTCATGATGTGGTATCTGTGCAATATTTTTTTCAAAGAAACTCCTCATTGTATTTTAGTTTCAGATTTTAGTAATTCTGTGAAACTTAAAAATTAACGTATTGGCGACGAATCCGTAGCGGCGAAATTTGATAAATTCCATATTCAAATTTCAATACATAATTTGATGTCTATCAAAGCAAGAAGAATGGCTATAAATTTATTTCTTGGTCGAATGGAGACGTAAATCCTTACTATAATATTATAAATGCAAAAGTGAGTTTGTTTGTTTGTTTGTACGTTCTCTGGAGTACGGAGAAGGACATAGGCTACCTTTTATCCCGGGAAAAAGTACTATTCCTGAGGGATCGACATTTACGCGGGCAGAGCCGCGGGCGAAAACTAGTAGTAAAATAATTTTGAATGTCGGTCATCGTTTAGAGTAGACAACAATTATTTTGTCTTGTCTAAAGGATCTTGCTAGAGTTATGGACGTAGTTACTTACGCTGCGCTGTGAAACCGCTTATTTATTAATGTTGCAGGTACCCTTTAATTTTCATCGTATTTTTGCGCCCGTAATAGGTATATAATTTGCTGCTTGCTACATAGTAGTGTAGGTTCACAAAGCATTTGTTTCATTAGGATTTAGATTCCGGTGAATATTTATTATTTCTCGCGTTTTTGAGCGTTTTGAGCGTTTTTCCGCTTACATTACTTCAGATGTATCGCATCGGAGCCGACATTATGACAGCATTTATGCTGTAATATAATTTCGCAAATTTTTTACGACCTGACGCCAACCCATCTTGGTAGCTCTAGAACCGCGAACAAATATTTGTAAAAATGGATTGCAAGTATTTGCCGGGAATGAATGTCGGCATCCCTCGTATAGCAGACTGGCGTGTTAACTACTGCATCACGGTTAGTACGTGAAAATGTATTCATTATCATCATCATCATCTCAGCCGCAAGAGGTCCACTACTCCAGCAGTAGCCTCCCCCGAGGATTTCCTATATGACCGGTTGGATAAGGACTGCCTTCAGCGTCTCACTGCGACCTTGGTCAGGTCGTCAGACCACCTGGTCGGTGGGTGTTCAACGCTGCGCTTGCCGGACCGTGGTCGGCATTCGAGAACTTTTCTGCCCCATCGGTCATCGGTTCTACAGGCTTTGTGCCCCGCCCACTGCAACTTCAAAGAGCTAGCTAATCCGCTGAGCTATGTCGGTGACCTTTGTTCTTCTACGGATCTCCTCGATTCTGATAGATCGTAGAGAAATACCGAGCAAAGCCCTTTTTATAGCTCTTTGAGCGACCTTGAGCTTTCTTATGAGGCCCGAGGCCCGTAGTAAAGGACTACGCTTCGGACACATAATCACTCGTAACACAATTTGGGCACTGAGGTATTTTGGATGAGAAGACACTGCGGAGCTTTTCAAACGCTGTCCAGCAGAGTCCTGAAAACTGGAACTTCCAAAATGTTTTCGTAGGTATCAATCAACTTATTATTAGCAACTTGAAGTAGGTTAGTAATAAATGGTCTCTTTTTACTTGACAAATTTCATTGAAAATTAAAGAGTTTTTTTGAATACCCTAGCAGCCAAAAGGTCTAGTGAGTCTTGCTCAATCCCCCGGTGAATTTAATTTGGGGATCTTAGTAAAACGACTGGACCAAACGGTACAACATAACAAATCATTTTTACATTATAGCATGCATGAGTGATTCCACCCACAGCAAGAGATACATGGATCTGCTTTGTGCATCCACGTTTCATATTTACTTATTATTTCTATAAAAAAATAAATTATGATAGACAAGTACTTCAAAATGTTGTTACTATATTTGTCACTAGCTGTTACTCGCGGGTCTGCCCGCGTTAATGTCGATCCCTCGGTAACAGTAGAATTTCCCGGAATGGTAACCTGTGTCATTCCTCAGGCCTCAAACTACCTCCATATCAAATTTCATCCAAATCGGATCAATGGTTGAAGCGTGAAAAGGGGGCAGACAGATAGGCAGAGTTACTTTCGCATTTATAATATTAGTATGGATATGGATTGCGATGGTTAACTCTACATCAAAGTTATTATGAACATGAATGTACGAGTGATTCACGTGTCTTTGCTAACAATATCGGCTATTATTGAGATCGCACATGACCTTTATATTCAGAGTTCAGAGTGTATTGCTATTGACATTTCATTGCTTAACAAGACCGTTGTTTTGTTGAACTAAATTCTACATATTTTGACCCATTCTACATATTTGACCATTTTGTGTTTACTTTTTGTTTGAAACGGATTTGACAGTTCATTCATTATTACATTCTTTCGAGATCATAAGACAATATTAGATCAGGTTAGTAGTGATAAAAGAATTAAAGGTAAAAAAGAGAACGATCTGATATTCCCGTGCAAATACATTTCTTTAATCAGATTGATACATTTCTTGTCTCGTTAGTATAATTAATACAGAATATTAGTGTACATTTGCGTATGTTACCATAATAATACACACGCACAAATAATAGTTACAAGTTTACACAGGTTCCAGATTCCTATAAATCTAAATGCCAATAGTGTGCCCCGCCTTTGACAACTTTGCCCATCTCTAGTAGTTCTATCTAATTTTACGTCGGCAGTAAATTTATACATTTGAACGGTACATGCATCTAAAATTCCGTCTATGTAGTTTGTCCAATCCAATAAAGGTGAGCCGTAGTCGCAATCGTGCGACGGACAAGTTAATTCTGTCAAAGCTTGCTGCAAGTGCTGCGACCTCCTCGCCTCGCCTTTGTGTGCACTTGAAATGTACAAATTGCACCGCGGCCCGTAGGGGGGAGGTCGGTGCACTCGCCTCCTGTCCCCACACTCCTGCTCTCATCGATTCCTCTTTGTTCCGAGCATTCGTCTTGAGATGCACTCAGCGAGATCTCGATTTCACATTCAGGCGGTGCAGTGAATTGATCCACTGTGTTCGTGTATCTTTACATGCTGGAGGCGATTGTTGAGATTCCGTAGACGGAACTAGTTCTTGAGCCGCGAACTTTCATACCAATCGGGTTTTGAATCTACCTCAAGATTGTATGTTAGTATCGTGATTTAGAAAATGGACCCTCATCGCTTTGTATTAAACGATTGATATAATTTTTGTATTATATGCACAGATATATCCTATTCAACTAAAGCATTTGAGATTTAGGGCATGCCAGAATCTCATTTAGAGGTATTTTTATTTTTAACATGTACCAAACAAGTTAAATATAATAACCCATGAATATATTGGCCAGTAACCAGTAACTATTATATTTACGCTTATTTTAACAAAGTTCTAAAATCTAGATTTTCCTCATGCCATATCATATTTCACTTACTGAAGAAATGACCTTTCCTATGTTGAGGGACGGTGACACAGGGTTGCATACCCAAAGGGTAAAAGCTGGACCCTATTCATATGGCTCCGCTGTCCGTCTAGTCTGTCTGTCTGTCCGTCCGTCCGTCTATCACCAGGCTGTATCTTATGAATCGTGATGTCAGTTGAAATTTTCATAGATGTATTTCTGTTGCCGCTTTAACAACAAATACTCGCACTTGGTTGTTTTTTTTAAATCATTTGCCTCATGTTAACACAGCAAAAATAAAAATAACACTAAATTAAAATTGGTACGGCCGTTTTGAGCTCTACGCTTACCAAACATTTTATTCATTTAGAATGAAGGTAAGTATTAAAACACGGTGATAACTTGCGTCTTACCCTTTTAATTATTTATTTCAGAAATTACCTTTCTAATGGTACTAAAATGGCGACATGCAGACTTTCAAACCAAATTTTTTTTATCACAACTTTATGTTAAAAACCCCGAAGTAGGATAAGATTAAATATAAATATAAATAAATATATACGGACAAATCACACAGATTGAGCTAGCCCCAAAGTAATTTCGAGACTTGTGTTATGGGATACTAACTCAACGATACTATATTTTATAACAAATACATACAAATATATATGTGGGAAGAGGTTATAATATTCAGTTTTGGTCTATGGTAAGATTGTCAAAGAAGATGTCAGATAATGTAAGACGCAATAATTATTGAAGACTACGATTTGAGTAAAAGATTATTGATTCAACACGCTTACTTTACTTCTTCCAATCCCACAACAATTTTGGGGGCTAGTCCGGGATGGAGAGAAGTTTTGGTGCGGAAGAAATGACTACGAATTAACGACGTGCGCGGTTCGATATTTTCGACAACGATTGCTGTTTGTGAATTTCTAAGAAGAAATAAGAAGGTGAAATGATTATTAAGTTAATATGATTACCGGATTATTTTTTAAGAAGAAGATTTGTTTAACGATTTCGTACGATTTATAACAAAAGAAGATTTAGTGATTTGAAGAAGAAGACTTATTTTTTAAAGATGCCACCGAAGAAAGATGTTCCCTTGTTTACAGACATAGAGAAGTCTATGTCATCGTTTAGTGGAGACGACACTTACCCATTTTCGATATGGTTAGATGAGTTTGAGGATACTGCGTTGTTGATGAACTGGTCTGACATTGAGAAGCTCATTTACGCAAAAAGACTGCTCACGGGTACTGCGAAGCTTTTCCTACGATCGCTTGGAGGTATTAAACATTACGAAAAGTTGAGACAGGAACTTGAAGAAGAATTTGGTTATAGATTGAATAGCGCCGCCTTACACAAGAAACTCAGCTCACGTAAAATGAAGAAAGATGAAACTTATCAACAGTACTTCCTCCACATGAAAGAATGTGCTCTCTATGGCAATATTGAAGATGATGCGTTAATGGAATATGTTATTGATGGCATCCAAGACAGTGAGTCACACAAGTCTATTTTGTACGGAGCGTCAGATCTCAAAGAGTTTAGAAAGAAATTGGATATTTATAAAAGTATGAAAGAGAAATATCAGTATCGGCCTAGTCTATCGTCATATCAATTTGCAAAGAAGAAATCGGTTGAGAGATGTTTTAAATGTGGAGACCAAGATCATGAAACTGCTACTTGTACGAAGGGAATTAAGTGCTTTAAATGCAATCAATTTGGCTACAAGGCACCTGAATGTATTGACAGTTACAAAATAAAGAAGTCGCTAAATATTCAAGTGAAGAGTACAAAGATGAAGACTGATGTAGAAGATAACGAAGTAAAGAGTCCATGCAAGAAGATAAAGATAAATGATGTTGACATGAGTGCAATGATTGATACCGGAAGTGACGTGAATTTGATAAGGTTATCGGAAGTAGGAAATGTTCTGAAGGAAAAGTATAGTTATGACGAAGAAACAAGAATATTACTAACAGGAATTGCTGGGCAAGAAGTAAGTACAGAAGGGATCCTGAACGTAAAGATTGATGATTGCCAAACTAAGATGGAGTTCTACGTTATCAAACACCATTTTATACCCATCACTGTCATACTCGGAAATCCTATTCTAAAAGACTTTGAAATTAATTTTACAGCAGATGGCATTTTCCTGGAAAAGAATAAATATCATAAAATACTGGCTGAAGAGAAGAAATTTGATAAACATGAACATTGCTCTGAAAAGAAAGAAGTAGTAAAGACAATGACAAAGATGACAGAAGATTATAAACCTGATGTTGAGAAAAAGAAGGTTAATATTGAAATGAAAATACCCAAGGAAACATTAGCAAAAAGACCCTATGAAGACAAAACTAAGAATAGAAAAATACTATGTAAAGGTAAAGATGGTACAAGATTGAGAAAAATACAAGACGAAAGAGTGAAGGCTAAGATGAAGGCTCAAAACGAAGTAATTGCGAGAATGATAAAAGAAGTCAAGAACGATAATGAGAAAAGAGATGAGTTAAGAGTAAAGGCAAAAGGATCAATAAGAGAAATTGAAGAAGAGAGTATAAGGAATTATAACCGTAATAGAAAGAAAGTGATTGAAGAAGACAACTATTCATCTGGGGCAGATGAATGCTCAGGACGGCCGTGTGGGAAGAGGTTTTAATATTTAGTTTTGGTCTATGGTTAGATTGTCAAAGAAGATGTCAGATAATGTAAGACGCAATAATTATTGAAGACGACGATTTGAGTAAAAGATTATTGATTCAACACGCTTACTTTACTTCTTCCAATCCCACATATATATAAACATCCAAGACCCAGGCCAATCTGAAAAAGTTAATTTTCCATCTTGACCTGGCCGGGGATCGAACGCGGTCACCCCGTTTCGCCGGCTGGCGTGTTGACCGCTGCGCCACGGAGCTAGTCAAATTAATGTGGTCTACATAGTTGATTGTATGACTTGAGAATTGATTAGCTGTTAAGAAGAGGTTAACTATTTAAGCAACTATTGAGTGTTCGGCCGTTAGCCATTTATCATCATGATGGTTTAATACATTCGTAGTAACTAATCTTAACTCCATATGACGAGTCGTGAGCTCCTGCCCCGCGAACCCGCCGTGCCGGAGTGCTTATTATCGACGATGCACGCACGCACATCCATCTGCCAATTGGACATTTACGCTTCATTACGCTGATATTTACAATTGTCAGATTCACTTGTTTATTTATCTTCCATGTCATACAAATCCGTTCTCAATATGATCTCTCTGGTCGTCATCATGATTTTGTTTGCCAGGGTACTTAAAATTCTACAGTCAATCTTCAGCAATTAAAATCAAGAAGTGAAATTCATTGTCCTCTGGGGAAACGATACGTGGTACGATAAGTGGGAATTCTCGTAAATGTCTAAATCTCTATCAAAGACTCCTAGCAACTGTCCTTCTCTCTGATCGTGGTTGTATGACATGCCTGGTGGTCTTGTTGTTAATTAAAGCGACAAAAATGCCTCAATCTTAAATTTTTGGATTAGTAATACCACTTGGTACGAACGATGGTCATTCTCATAGCTTCTATTTGAGAAGAAGTGCCACTTCGGAAACCCCTGCAGCGACTTTCTGGTGGTTAAACATTGAAGGACCAGTTATTATCATCGAAACTACGTGATGCAAAAAAGTAGTTCATTGGAAAGCAGGTTTCAAGATAAAGTTTTCAAAAATTTTTGTTAAGTGTATCACACACACTTATGAACAAATTGGAAAAGGACCATTTTGACATTGGGGCCTATTTTATCAACGCAGCAACGTAAGATTTTTAGGGAATGCTTACCCAAAGGGTAAAAACGGGACCCTCTCGGTCTGTCTGTTCGACTGTCACCAGGCTGTATCATTCGTATTGAACCGTGACAGTAAGACAGTTGAAATTTTCACAGATGATGTATTTCTGTTGCCGCTATAACAACAAATACTAAAACATAGAATAAAATAAATATTTAAGGGGCTCCCATACAACAAACGTGATTTTGTTGCTTGTTTTTGCTCGATATTGATAACGACAACAGGTAGACGGTTAAAATATTCACAGAATATTTAGTTACATATTCACTTTAAATATAAATAATTAAATAAAAATAAAATTAATATTAAAGGGGGGCTCCCACACAACAGACATGATTTTATTGCCGTTTTTATAGATAACGGTACGGAACCGTTCGTGCGCGAGTCCGACTCGCACTTGGCAGGTTTTATTTTTATAGTACTTTTATCGTCTTCAAATCTGCTTTCCAATAAACTAACTAATATTACGTTTATAATAGCTCGTAAAGATCGCTACAAGGGTTTCCAGGGGCCACCCTGGAAACGCACCTACAAGTAATCCCTTTCTGAAATGAAAGATATGGGTATAAACAATGCTCGTACAAGTGGCATTGCTTACTCCGAAAACGTCCCAACAAACAGTCGATTCAATAATTATGTGCTGCGGTACCTAATGTTGTTGTAATGTATGTACCGAATCTGCCAATAACACTCACTGTACACCAGTAATTTCGGAGTAGGAGCCGTAATTATAATAACGTGCTAGAAAACGACCTAAATATCCAGCTCTAAGATTGGAATAGACGTGATGGATTAAAGTGGTCGCCTTAACCTGAGTTGAGTCGTGAGCTCCCGTCGTCAACCCTCTGGCGACGCCAGAGGAAGTACAACCTCGATTATCATTGAGGTTGTACTTCCAACTGCCACTAGGTCGTTTATGCCCCATTACGCTGCTATTTACGACCCACGCGACTACAGAGATTCTATTCATAAATTGACGGCGATCTGACGGTGTCGCTCGGATGCTGCATCACTGACCTAAAATAATAATATAGTGTCCCTATATCACACAATCACACAAATTGAGCTAGCCCCACTGTTAGTCGTAAACTTGTGTTTTAGGATATTAACTGAACTATATTTTATTATAGATACACATTATTTATATAGATAATATTCCAAGACCCAGGTCGATCTGAAAAAGATCGTTTTCCACCTTGACCGGACTGGGGATCGAAGCCGGGACCTTGCGATTCAAAGGCTCTTGCAGTACCACCACTGAGCCATAGAGGTCGTCGACGTGATTGTTTGACGTGATAGCTGGCATTGCTAGGAAAGCCTTGTCCTCTTTTTACAATCTTTTACATATTTAATTGCATTGGCAATGCCATATAATGTCACCCTCAAACGGATCTGATGGTGGGAAACTCCTCGGCGCTGTATGGTTGAGTCGCAAATTTTGCAGCGCTAATCTATTATTTATTATTATTATTTACTAGTATTTCACAGCAAAAGTTTTAAAAGAATTTAATTTTGAAAATAACCTTGATATGTTAAAGAGGCAAAATAAATAGGCGGTAAGTGACAAGGGTGATTTTAGGGACAGAACTTCTTCGGGTAATGTTTAGTAAGATGCTGGATGGTTTTAATGCCTGTTATTTCCGTATTAAATATTACGTATCTACAATTTTCTATGACGTTTCTTTCGCAGCCAACTATTTTATTTTGCCGTTCAAATAACAGCCTAGATTTAACAAATAAAAACAATAAACGCCGTTTTTCTAGTGTATTGAATGATATGCAACTTGGATGAAAAGTAAAAAGGCTAGGCGATAATAGTTGGCTGTAAAAAAAGAGTACGTTGTAGCTTTAAAAAGAAGCCTTTATAGGTATTCAGTGCCTTAGGAACATGAAAGGATCAATCGAACATGGAAAAAGGATTTCTCCTATTTAGTGGATTCAGTTCATAATTTAAATAAATAATAAATAAATACGGACAAATCACACAGATTGAGCTAGCCCCAAGGTAAGTTCGAGACTTGTGTTATGGGATACTAACTCAACGATACTATATTTTATAACAAATACATATATAGATAAACATCCAAGACCCAGGCCAATCTGAAAAAGATCATTTTCCATCTTGACCTGGCCGGGGATCGAACCCGGGCACTCCGTGTCGCAGGCTGGCGTGTTAACCACTGCGCCACGGAGCTGTCATAATATAATTTGCTAGATTATTATAATGAAATATCATGACAGCTATTAATTCGACACATTCTCTGATCGAATGGAATTACATTGTCTGCGAGCGAACAAAGAAATGCGGCTCTTCCGCGTGGCAACAATATCAAGTGACATTTAAGCGACGAATCGAGGTCGTGATCTTTAATAGTAGCGTCCAATCATAATAAAGCAACCCATTATTGAATCGTTAATAAAGATTTTATTCAAGCTTATTCCAAGTATCACACGCCTTAATAGTTTGCTAAATGTGATTCTGTTTAAATGGAAAACAAACAGAAAACATGCGCTGAAAATGTAAATGTTAGCTATTAAGTGCAAACTAAACGTTGAGTTAGTTTCTAAAATGCCCTCTACTTTCCCACAGTGCGGTGAAAGTGGCGACAGCGCGTTGCGCTGGCGCAGGGCAGTACGTAACATTCCGATCCGATACAACCGCCGGGTCTACTAATAAATTCAACAGCTAGCTTTGACGATTTTGCTGATTTTCTATTTGTTAGTTACGTACGTACGATCTAACAAATTCTTTTACACATGCCACCCCTACCATATTTTTTTTAATATGTTGAACAATTGGATCATTAGCCGAAATATCATTACATTTTGCAAAAAATATCACGCTTCTAAGCTTTTAAATGGCTCGAGTGTCGGAATTATTTTTCCTAAAACAATGTATGTTTACTACCCAAACAGCACCTAGTTAGACAGCCAGCATGCATTAGTGTACGTAGCACAATAAAATGTATCTGCCGACAGTTGTAAGCGACACGGTTCGCCGCGCCGCGTCGATGGCGAGATAGCTAGCTAGCACCCGCCGGAGACTTTGTCTACTATCTACAAGCTTTGTTTATTGGCTATTGTGAGGCGGGAGATCTGCCGATGTATGGAGTCATATACAATGACAGATCTTACTGGACCAACCTTTTGGACCACGTTATTCACTTTGACAGAAACATTTTGATTTTGCAACTGTCATAGCCGCGTTTAAGAATTAGTCTCGAGGTTTACTCGGTCATTACCAAGTAAAATTTGAGACAAATTCTCAATTAATGTTGGTGTATTTTACGCAATTTATAGGTTTGTAAAAGAAAAGTTTAATCTGTAATTTATTTATCCATGCTGATTTGCAAGAGAAGAAAAAAAGATAAAGTACCTAGCTGTTTCTCTTTCCCCGCAGAATCCGGCGGAGGGAATGGGCGTAATAAGGAGTCATCATGCCTTGCGAAACGACTAACAACCCAACATTATTTTGATTTCTTTTTCCACCTATAAGCTATACTATATAGTTATGGGGCTTGTGGTTTTGGGCTCTGTCTACCTCGTGAGGGAGAGTGGTAATCTGTATGTGTATTAATTCTTTTAAACTTATTTTCCCAAAAACTTATGATTTGATAAGAGGACGGAAGATATCGCGTGGTAGCTTTCAACTAGCATGTTAAAAAATGCTGTACGAGTGCGATTCTTTAAAAAGAATTGTAAAGTTACTTTTCCGGAAAAATAAGTGTATTCATTTATTTCGAGTAGGTGTCACGGTCAATCGACCATGCACACCCTGGTGTCAGAGTTCTTCGGAACCGCCTCTCGGCCTCTGACGTGGTTCCTAAGTGTATTGAGAAATTGAGATGTTTGGGGACTAAATTTCATGCCTATACCGAGAATACATTGAACTCCCCTTGTAAAATCACTATCTTAATGTTTTCAAAAATTATTTGGCCAAATGAAAAAGTACTTAAATGTTATGGAGAATACTTCGAAAAACAGTAAAAATATTACTTTACTTTATACATATAATGTAATCGAAGTTTTCTCCATTACAATTGATTTATTAATGAGTTACGCAAAACTTTCAATAACTTTCAATGAAGCTACTCCATGTACAGGATGATTCAATAAGCTATCCACGTGTATGTAGTATAGGTTGATTCGACAAACTCCCCCCTCACGTTTCTTTTTAGGGTCAAGGCCGATGATATTCAATACCAAAATTCAATACGACCCTCACCCTAAACCAAATAGAATAGTGTTGCACTGTTTGTGGTTCAACAAACACTAATCTAAAGCAAATAAGGCGATGTGTGTGAGACCAAATATTGCTTACCTTTCAGAGTCTATAGTAATAAAGTTTGGATCAAAAGATTTCATGTGACGACTGACCTTTGTATCCTATAAACTAATATTTATGCGAGAAATAAAATGTCTATTTCTTTATTTTGTTAAGCTTTCACGCCCTAAATTCTTAACTGATCATCATTATATTTCTATATTAGAAACAACCACAGACTAAATACCTAATAATATTCAAATGAGAAAGACACATCGTACCTTTAATCTCGAAAAAGTGTCATTCGTGCAATCTGTATTAATTTTTGCAGGAAAAAATATATTAAAAAGTTAAAAGTACATACATGTCTGATTATTTTCTATTCTTTAAATTCAGTTTTATTTAATGTCTAATTCTTAAGGGGGCAATAATAAATAATACTCAATAAAGATGCTCCTCTGGATTTCCGTTTGAGCAATCGTGTGACAAACACCTATTATTGCATATTACAATAATTTGCCGAGCCATCTGCACTTTTTACATTCGTTTTCGCTTGCAGCTTGCATCTGCATGCTGCGTCTCATTGCTTGTCATCCGATATTTATTTATTGACTTTTCCGGATTTGCCAGCCTAACTCGACGACTGATACTAATCTCATTCCTCTGCTCCAACTTATTTCCCCACCCCAGTGTATATTTATTTATCTTTTCTCAGTGCTTGACCTTAATAGAGATTTGTGAGAGGGGAACATCAATTACCTCTTACGGCCACTTACCTTTCAACGATATGATAATTACTTTTGAAATCCTTTCATCTTTTAAAATGTGGATCAGGCTTTTTTATTGACGAAACACCTGTTCATTATCAGGTCCTTTTTAGTCTCCACTACAGGAGCACGACCCTCTCTGTACTACTAGGGCCATACTTGGCCAGAGCAGCCAGAGGACTTGGCCTACACTCTCCACGCTGGCCAGACGGGTTGGAGAGGTCTCTTAGATGTTTATAAGCTTTGTTTAGCTTGTATTTCCTAAGTCGCCTTCTACGACATCCACGGGAAGACTTGGAGTGGTCCTATTCTACTCTGCCGGATATCACACGGCTACACCTGTTAACAATACTTATTTATTTTTATGATATTACATATTTATTTATAACTTATAATACAACACGAAAAAAACTTCACTTGAAGCAATATAAAAAAAGGTTTTTTAGTCTGGTTTTTTGGTCTGGTTTTTTGGTTTTCGTGGTGTTAATTTGCACCTAATTTTAATAGAGCTGTTGTTACCTGGTATGGCAGGTGTTGCAATGAAGCTAAATTGATTAAAACCGAAACAGCAACTTGCTAGGGAATGCAATACGCCCAAGGGGAGGCGAGGTGGAAGTACTGATATAGGCAAGTTTGGCAGCCGTAAATGTCCCCGTTAATTAGTGGCGGGCTCCCGACGATACGGCGACAAATTACTCGACATTCTGTTGCCGCACGCAAATAAAACGACCTCACTATATCGTGCCGCCCGCCGCCGTCTGTGCGGTCAATTTACCCGAACTTTTAAGTCACCTCAATTGCTTTAGTCATTTTGTTATTTTAAAATTTTTATTATTGTCAGTGTTAAAGAGATCTCTAGCGACATACAATATTATTAACTCATCCATCTACCCCAGTGAGCTAAGGCAATGTGATTCTGAAAATAACTATATAAGTATGGTATTTAGTATGGTATGGTAACGGTTTGACAGCATCAAATGCAAAGCAGCTGCAAAATTATAGTTTAAATGCTGTGATCGTGTGCTGTCAGCACAACTGCAACTGAAACTGCAAACCGACTTCGCAAGCAGTTAATTAAACAATTCACTACAGGTGGTTTGTACAATTACGCAACTAGCCGATATTGAGTCTTGAGGAATAAACCCTGACTGCAAACGAGCTGCACTCGGACTTTCATACGTCAGAAGTTTACATTTTTCATATATACCTATATTGTAAAGCATGCAAACATACAAAACATCCACTTGTTCGGCCTTCAGTTCGTACCGTTCAAGCAGAAGATATGTATGTACAGCTTCTAAAAAGCATTATAAGTTGGAAGTTCACTGAATAGGTCTGTATAAAATTCTACCAAAAATGCACAAAGATTGGAGAGAATTAGTTTTCCTAACGAAACCACGCTCCAATTCAGTCAGCTTATCTAATGAGCTGTTTTTTGTTTTGCCATCATCAAAGTCGTTTTTATAGAACGCGTCTGGTTTCTTAAAACTAATCAATTTTTCAATAAGTATGAGCGCAACCAGTTCAGGTCAGGTGGGGTATGGTTTGCTGCCCCCATTGTGCCTTGACGTTTTCCTAGAAACCCGGAATGACTATTCCACCTAATTGAATAAGTGGTATTTAAAAACGACAAACAGCTGAGTGTGCGTATACTTGTTGGGGAAACTGACGATGTACGTCCCAGCATAACAGCAATCGCATGAATTATTCAGTAGCAAAATGTATCTATTAATTAGAACGCAGTCATTAGTTACCTTGACATGTTCGATGCAGTTGGGACGTGCCCGGGGTAGGTGCGTCCATCACGTTGATTGGTTTCATATTGCAATGACCCGATGTATTGTTGCACGGGTTTATCTATCGGCCAGGCGGACATCCCATTAAGGATTTGCTATTGGTGCTCACCGCGACGTCGTGTCGTCGGCATTGTTTTATTGTTACGGTGCATTTTGTTCCATCTAACAATACATGAAGTACCATACACAACCAGGCATGTACGGTCTCTACTCTCTATCTCCATAAATGGTTGTAAAGAGCTTTCCAACTTGTTTATCCTGATAAATGTGTCGTTTTAGCAGAGTTATGGCATTAGTCGATTGGCATATGTCGATTTGAAACCTAAATTTCTTTATTCACATGTCATGTTGGCGATAATGTGATGTTTGACAGCGTGTGATTGTACTGTAAGTGGCACAAGGACGGACACGGCCTCTTGCTCGCAGCATGAATCCATTAATGATTGCCTATGTATTTTCATTAAAAATGCTAGTATTCGTGAACAGATAGGTCTCTTCATAGCAAGGCCGATTATTTAATTTACATGTTACATAAATACCGGATCGGCGCAAATCTTAAACACTCCATCGGTTGGTTTGGGAAATTAATAATTAAATATGAATACTGAATGTCTTTTCATATATTTTTTATTGATGTTGTTCATTAAATGAGCAATTGAAACGGCTTCAACGTCTTCGATGTTCAGCATGTACTTAGGGAACGTACCCATACTACGTGCGTGACCAATTTTTACCTCCTTCTCCGCCTCCGTGACAACCCTAAGAATAAAGCCCCTCTAGAATTTACGTAGTAATAAATAAAATATTTGTCTACAATATTGCTCGAAAAGCGCTGAGTTTTCTTAGAGATCATTGGCGAAGACGTAAACCCCTTTATTTACTTTGATCCCACTGACAAAAATGAGTTTTTTTTTATTTATTTATACATAATCCATGTATCGCAGCACCTTCATTAATGATTTTTGTGATGTGATCATGTTACCTATGTCTCCGTCCTGCTTCCTCCGACAACAATATAAAAATTCTAATTAGAATAGTGTAAAAACGTCAACAACAGTTTTTAGTTGACTTACCACTTTTTATTGGTCTTACAGTATGTACAAGTACAAGTACTAGTGGGAAAAAAATCCAAAAACCTTAAATTGAACAGGCCTACAAATATTTACAATTATACCGAAAAAACTACTTGTGTTTCGGTAATATCACTGCACTAATTTCGTTCATAGGCATAAATAATTTAATTTATTGGCCAACTTAACACAAAAGACATTGTTATACTCGTAATGCGATTGCATTGACTTGCATAAAGAAAGACCATTTATCGTGCATCGTTAACAGAGTACTTTAGTTTGCGGTTTGTGAAATTACTTATTTTGTTAGCATGGCAGCGCTCACGCAGATCGGGCTGAGGTGGAGAGAGCTGCAATTTCCTCGTTTTGTTCAAACATTAGGCACTCGCATGCAGCTGTGTCAGCGGGCGAGCGTGGAGCAATTTGCGTGTGTAGCAGTGCACAGTGGGCGTCCATACTGTAATGAATGAATGGCCGACGTGTTCACAGATTGGGAACGCCACTATCGGAAGCAAAATGAGCTCGATTCATACCTATCCTGTAACACTTTAATTAACCGTATACTGCCCACCCATAAATCGCTTAGCCACTCATACTAACTTTAAATCAATTTATTCATCAGCGCGGCCGCGAGTTGTGTGTGACTCATAAGAGGATAAAAGTTTCTTTGAGACGATGAGTGAGTCAAGATTAACCTAGTTTCCGCGAAACCATAAATACGGTGTAACGAATCGGATAAGTAAATCGAAGATAAAGCGTTAATATATTTTTTCACGAGTAACAGACCAGACGAACGAGTCCAATGTATTGTGTTGGATCTGCGAAGTAGATCATAACTGGCGGTCGCTGGCGTGAAATCAGGAAATGCAACGGTTGATGATTGGCTAAACTCATACATAACACTGCCGGAGGCGTACAGATATCGACACTGGTTAGTTAACAATGCGATGGAAATAGTTTATTAACGGTTCTTGTTGTCTTGTTGTTCAGATCACTATTGAACGCAATAGTGATCTGTTTTGTTTGATGATAGGGCCAAATATTTTTTAAGTGTTTGTATGTTGCATTCACAACGCTATTTAGATATACTCTTATTAGATAAAGAAATACGACGTTACTACCTTAATTCGTACATAGAGTCAAGGTCGCAGGTTCAAATCCCGCCCGCTTAGAATTTTTTCACCATATTTCATTTCTTTATTTAATTACAGATATGGTCAAACTTATGAAAAATGTTTTTTTGTGTTTTTTTAAATGGGAGTTGGCGACAGACAAAACTGTATGAATACGAGGAAACGTAATTCCATACTCATTCATGCAACTGAAGAGACGAATTATTCAGATTCTAATATGTAATTCTTTTTTTTTTTCAGTAAGTTGTATAATAATACTAGCTGTGCTCGCAATTTTGTTCGCGTACGTTACGATTTCTAACTTAACAAACAACGAGAAAAATTAATTAGCCTATCCTTCTCCTGTCCGTCCGTTCGACCTGTACGTCAAATGTGTATCTACCAAGTTTCATAAAATTTAGTTAATTTGTTTAAGAGTTTGGAGGAACATACATACATACACACATACAGACATACAGAAAAAATCTAAATATCGTCGATTTAGTTTCAGTATCATGTACATATAGAGTTTATGAACACGGCATGAAGTAACTTACTCCATGCACAGCCCATACAGATTTATTATTAGTATTTTGATGATTATAAAATTGGTTTAAGAGTAAATTAGTTGGTATAGTAGTATCTATGTGCTAGAAATAGCGTTGTATATGTTGTGTCATTGACATTTACAAAAGTAAATTATTCGGAACTATTTTCCTGACATTTCTTTAACTATGTATCAGTATCCTTAGATGTAAATTAACTAGTTTCAATTTGTTACAATAACTTTTGAATTGGCGTCTGTCACTGTTGATGACTGATGGGCTAAATAACATCTTGCATCGAAATGTTAAAAGTAAAATTGTTGATGTTTGTTTAATTAAAACAATTATTAAGCAAGGTTTTTTACTTGTCACAATTGACGCCAAAATTGAACAAATAAATGTATGTAAATTAAAGGTTAATTTGACAGGTTGTTATTTGTTTAATTTGCAGGTTATAAGCAAGCCGTATCAGCCGGCATCGGGTGCAGAGTTGACAAAACTGTGCAACCACAAGCGGAAACTGCTGGCGACGCTACATGCGCGGGCGCAGTCGCCTGCAACGCCGCCGCCCACTCAAACAGATCAGAAGAAAGGTATGTTTCCAAACACTTCATTTTATTTGTCTATTTCGACTTCTAGATTCAACTCGTGCCTTTGTTGACGGAGCTGTTAGAAGCCCATGCCATAGCCAGTACTCTAACATAACCAAATATTTCCGAAACGGACTAGTGAATAGAAAAATGATGTTCACAGGCTCGCAATATTTTTAAAAGACCTATTCAAAAACACCCACAGGTTGGGATACTAGAGAAAATAAATAAATAAGGTAAGCCATTAAATAAAAAAAACCGGCCAAGTGCGAGTCGGACTCGCGCACGAAAATAAAATAAAATAAATAAAAAAAACGGCAAAAAAATCATGTCTGTTGTATGGGAGCCCCCCTTTAATATTAATTTTATTTTTTTAAATTATTTATTTTTAAAGTGAATATGTAAATAAATATTCTGTGAATATTTCAAGCATCTACCTGTTGCCGTTATCAATATCTTGTTTGTTGTATGGGAGGCCCCTTAAATATTTCTTTTATTAATGTTTTTAGTATTTGTTGTTATAGCGGCAACAGAAATACAGCATCTGTAAAAAAATTCAACAGTCTTACTGTCACGGTTCATGAGATACAGAGTTCATGAGACAGACGGACAGTGGAGCGATATTAAAACGGTAATGCAAAGCAAAACTACAAATGTAATAAGGCTAAGTGATAATTTATTAATACTTTGACTGGATATTTCAATTTGGCTGGAAGCGACGTCACGGAAAATAAATTAATTACTCAGAGAAATTTAATCTTCAATTTAGGAGTAAACACGAAGAAATGAGATAACAATAAACAAATTATTATTCATGTCATAAGGAGGGGAGGAGAGTGGTGTGAGTTGAGGAGTAAACGGTCGGCGAAATAACAGAGGGTATATTGTCTTGAGTCCATGTTTATTGTGGCAGACCCATCGAGGTGCTCGGTTCTGATTTTATTCGTCTGGGACAAAGGGATAAATCCTAATCTCATTTAATTTTAGTTGGCTTTTATTTATAATTTCTAGAAATTAGTGGTATAAAATCAATAACTTAATCTTATTGATGCCAAAGGCTTACACAAAATGTGATAATGGAATGAAAAAATCGTGTAAATTCCCGCTTTTGATAGAGTATGAATCACTAAAGTACCAAATTAACTGCAACAATCACGGTTAGCTTTATAGCTGCCGTTGCTTCTGTAGGGCTTTTTTACTGTTTAGTCGGAACTGGTTTTGTCATCCCGTAAAAAGCCCCACTCTTTACGAGCATTAATATTTAAACTATCCTTAAACGTGATAAACTGCCTTATTATAATTTGAATTGTGTACAGGAAAGCTTTAGCAGCACAGTTTCATCTCATAGTAGACTGGCCGGGAGCATTATTATCCGATTAGCGGGCGGGTGTTCCGGGCGCAATCTCTGAGCCGGCCCTCCTTCATCCAATTACACGAGTGTGAACCGAACGGAATTATCCGGGAAACCAGGCCTCGTGCGCCAGCCGATGCCGACCTGCCGCCGCCTGTTTTGAGAATCCATTGTGAGGTGACAATTATGCGGTCATTTAATTACGGATAGGTACATCTGATATTAAGTCCATCAAGTTGTATCTGAATTTTTAAAACGGACGAGAGAGGATAGGCTAATTAAATATAAAACGGGTAAGAGGAATATGTGAGGGAATAAATCTTAAGGGCAGATGAATGTATGCATGGCAAATGATATTGTTTGATGGCAAAGGAGGTGAAAATTGCCATGAGTTAATTGGGATTAAAAATTTTTGATTTAAATTTTTAGTCCGGTTTTTTCTTAACTTACAACTAACTAACTTCGTAATTCTAACAAGTTAAATTATAAATGCGAAAGTGACGGTTTGTTTCTTACGCTTTCACGACTTAACTACTGTACTGATTTTTCACGCTTTTGTGATACGGATAAGACCTATCTTGAAAACACAAAAAGTAAGTTCCTGAAGTACTGACGTTAACGCGAGTGTAGCTGCGGGCGAAAGCTAGTGGAAAATATAAAAGTTTTCAGTGCAGTCCCCGTGCGTAGTCCTCTGTCGGCAGCGTCGTAAAAGCGAGATAAGTCTCGCTATCTATTTCTAAAGAGTCTAAAGCAACACTGAAAAGTGGTTGCTCGCAGGACGGAGCGCGGAGTTGTTTCTTGTAACAAAGAGGGTAGAGCGGTCTCTTTGTTGTTAAGTGGCAGTCAGAGGGAAGGGGTGCGGGGCGCATTTAGTGTGGCATGAATAGCGGGTAACTGCACTTCGTCAGCCGTCCGTCCGGGAGTAACAACCTGCATTGCACCCAACACCCCCTGCAATCCTCGCAGTCATTTCTCCACCTGTAATATGCTACCACTGTTTTACTGTCAAAACAAATACTGTGTTATTTATAATAAAGGCATCATTCATTTTTTATTTACATTCGTTATTTATTTTTGTTATGTGTTATTAAGAATAAAGGACTACATTGCTTTTCTCGTTGCTAATCCTTGCCTCCTATTACATAAAACTCGAAATAATTAACATGAATATTGTCTATAAGGTTTCAACTCCGTGGGTTTCACAAACAATAAGTATCATTAGCAGTGTTAAAAATGTTGAATGGGGAAGTTTGTAGAGTAAGCCACAAAATTGCGTAATTGCCGTAAAGGAAGTCGGCCGTTTAGAACAAACAAAAACGCAGGCAACTCGATCAGTGGCAGGAACAAAGGCGGGTGTAATTTGAAACAATCGGTGGTGGTGCAGAGCGGCCGGTGGCGTGGGCGCCCCGCCGACTATTGATCTGACGAGTCGCGCCACCTCCGGCCGCGGCCACCCCATTCCACGCCACCCCGCCCTGGCGCCTCGGAGACCACCCTCGCCTCGCTTCGCACACAACCCGTATTTTAATTGCAAATCTGCCAGATAATGTGCAAATAGATAACGGTATTATACTCGGCTCGCTAACTAATTATGAAGCGCTATCGAATTACGAGGCTGACTTTTAAAGCTCGTCAAACTCGAACAGATTATAAGAGTATAGTTTATGTTTAATACACGAATTAAGATTGATGTAAAAACTTGTTGAAAATGAATTATAAGTTTTAATTAGTTTGTAATCTGGCTGACGAGATTGGACTTTACTTACCGCGCTTAAAGGCTATAAACGCTAATCTTCCCCAGTTTACATACCAATGGGTCGTTGAGGCTCTCTCCACTTCCGATTTGATGCGAAACCGCTTATTTGCCATTTCCTTCGTCCACAATCTGAGCCGTTCGCAGTTTCAATTAGAAATCTTGCTATTGACAGATTTCATATAGGTAGATAAACGTTCTGTTACGAAAATATATTATGGCAGTAAATCAAATCTACAGACATCAAATATATAATATATATATAAAGGTATAATATCTATGGTATTACTGTCCTAGGTATACATGACCTCAATAATAGTAATACGATTTATGTATGATTTGATGACTGTTGTTCTCGTGCCTAGTATATTTTTTATGCTATAGTAAAACTCGGGTGATTTTTTGCTGTATTAATATAAAAGTGCTCTTTAAAGGGTTGTTCGAGCAAATGACATTGCGAAGCGTCTTAATATTCTTTTAAATTATTAGGTCGTCTGGAGAACGGTGCAAAGTCACTCGGGCCGGGCGGTCGATCCCCGCTCTCCTCCTCAATGACATTGTGTACACTAATGTATTAAGCACTTATTATTTTATCACTATATTGATTTTATTTGTTAAGTAGATACATTCATTACCATCACGCTATTGTTTGAATTGATCAAATGATTTAGTTGACAATACATTTTAATATTCAACTACTCACTGTATGGAATAGAAATAGTTTTATTTGTACCAAAATTGGTCACATGTTTACAATATACAAATATTAAATATTAGCTGCCTGCCCTGGCTTCGCACGGGTAGGTATAGCTATTTAATTCTATACCCTAGTTTATCAGGGATAATGTAGGATTCTTTCAAATGGTTGCAGTCGTTTCGGAGCCTATTCAATACAAAGAAACAAACAATCAAATCTTTTTTGTGTGGATAAGAATTAAATAACACACAGAGGAGAAGCTATCAACAACATAGCTTAAACAATGATGACACAGTTATTAGGCTTTAAATTTTGTATTTAGTCTTTTAGCTTGTAAAACAATTTTATTATTAGTCGTTATTATAGAACCTTCTTTTCTTTTACTTTTCAGTGACCGGATTAGAAGTTGCTGTATTAAAGAAGAAAATGAAGAAGAGGCCTGGTTTCCCGCCGAATATGAGCGTGTCTCAACTGATGATGCAGAGGGATAGACCTTTTAACGAGTTGAAGGTAAACGTATCAATGCGTACTAACGCTGTTTTTAATTGATTTCGAAGTAAAACCTGAGTTGTTGCGAAAGAAACAGAAAGCTTGTTTTTTTGCTTTGACAGTCTAAATGTATTTTTATGTCGTGTTTGTGCTGGGGCAAAAAACAGAGAGAATGTTAAAGTAATTATCTTTCGTTTTTATACACACCAATTACGTGTTTCTTAGAAAGTTATATTTTTACAGCTCGCGAGTAACTAGATGATTAATTAAATAAGGACATTTTTACTACCTTCATTTTATTTTATTTCAGTCTCAAGACATCGAGCATAACAGGACCGTCTCACCTGGGGTGGGTCCTCAACGTAACAACGCCCAACCGGGGATCCCTTTCGCACCCATGCAACAGCAAAACGTCGTAAACACCATCCCACAGGATGACATCAAGCAAGAGACACAAGTACAAAGAAGTTCGCACTACCTTACAGTCAGTAGTGGCTGGATAACTCAACAACAACAGCAACAAGAGAACCTCAACCGCCAGAAACAAAACCAAACGTCTTCCGTGCCGGGCACTCCGCCTGTCAATGTTGGTTTGCCCGTTCTTGGCACTAATGGACAAATCATAGGTGTGAACACCGGGTACAATAAACAAAATGCCAGTTTTAAAAGTGTAAATGTCATTCCTCAAAATACGGTAGATCAGGCACACAAAGAAGAAAAAAAGGAGATGAACAGCATCCTTAATAACAATCCCGTCAAGTTTCCTGTCAAAGAAGAAGAGTCGCAAATATTCTGTGGATTAAATCAACCATTGACGCCAGAAGTAATGCAGAAAATCAACGAACAGCAACAAATATTTATACAACAAAACCAAAAGCAGATTGAATTGGCTATGAAAGGTTTTAGGACACAGCTAGCTGATAATGTTACTCAAAATAGACCGCAGAACCAGCCGCCGTTTGTGCCTCAAGGTCAATTGGTTATTCAAAATGGCGCAGTGGTGAAAACGAATCCTGCCAAAACGCCACCTTGGCAGGTGAAGCGAACTGACTCCAGCGCTCCTATCGCTAGTCCACAAAAGACACAGAAAATAGAAAATATTGATTTCGAAGAATCAAATACTAACATATCAGATGACTCTACGGGTTCCTATAGTTCCTTCACAAGTAATGAGCACATAATGAACCAAGCTATGTGTTCGCGAGTGCCGCCGCTGCCGCAACATTACAATATGCTTGGTCAACAATGGCCGGCTGTAGACGTAAACAAGAAAAAGCTGAAGAACAATAATAAAGGGTCTAAAAAGAAGGCGGGAGCCAACGATGGCAAAATGATGGCCTTTGGTAGCAACGGCATGAGGATTATCCAAGATTCAAAATGCGAAGAAGTCGCAAACAGTAACGTGCCGTCTTTCATGGATGATCCCAATGGATATTTAGCTCAACAGACAGTTTTGTTGAATAATACAATTTCTAGACAAGTAGGAATAAATTCGTCTCTAGACTGCAATCAGTTTGATAATTGTAACAATTGTTTCAATTTTCAGAATCAAGTCGATAAATCGTGTAAGCCTCCTACAAAACCTGAAATGAACTATAGAAATAACATGGTCCCCAATCCATCGCCTTCTCCAAATAATACACCCGATAGCAGTGTTTTGTTGGATAAAAATAGTGAAACCCCACCGCATTGTTATAAAGGATGTAATATACCAATGAAAAGCAGTACAGATTTCGCTGACAATCATATGAGGCTAAAATACATGAAAAATAATATGTATAAAGCAGATTTGGAGGGTAGCGTTGCTACGTCTAGTCCCAAACACTGCTTCGAGGATAATCCCGTGACGTCGTCGACGTTCATCGAGCGGAGTCCGATCGTCAACGACAACTGCGGGCCGATACAAGCGGGCACGGTGAGCACCAGTAACGTGTCGCCCACCGACTCGCTGCAGCCCGAGCCCTCGCCCACGCTCTCCAGCAGCTCCCGCAGCACCGACACCCCGCACAGCGGCGGGCCCTTCCCTGCGCCCAGCCCCGCATACTCCGGCTCGGGCTCCTTCAGAGATAGCTACAGTAGCAATCCGCCGACGCCCGGCAGTAGCCACACTTACCATTATAACTCTCCCGGAGCGCCTACCAACCAGTCGGTAACGGGAACCCAAATGATGCATTTCATATCTAATCATAATGTAAATAAAAATTTAATGGAAGTAGACAACATATCAATGGTGGGAGTGAAACCGGGGTTGAGAACTCCGCAAGAAGTTTTTAGACCTGATCGAAGACGAATGGAAAATACTATGCCGGGTTATTGTCCACCTCCTCACTTAGGAGGCGGCCCCGCGCACTCTTTGATACAGGCCTGTTATGTGCAAACTTTTGTCACGACAATGGCGAGTGGATTTTCCGTCACCCGAGATACAATGACGTCTGTATTAGCCGGTAAAGCCAACACGGCCACCACCTCTATAAACGCATCTCAAGCGAATTTTATCCGACCTCCTCCTCCACCTAGCGTCAATTTAGCGACCACGTACGCCATTCCCAATAACCAGCCCGATCCATTTATAAACTCCGTCAATTTACCGACAAGTTACCCGCTGCACATAGCCGGGACAACGGCGCAAAACATGATTTCTAAATCACCCTTGGAAATGGTGCAGAACGTTATCGGCAGCTTACCTTCGAAAATGGAACCTAACAACACTCAACAAACGACACAACCGCCGTTACCGAGAAGAGCGACTCCGGGGCAAATCCTCATATCGTCTACTGGGCAAATAATCGTGTCGAGCAACCAGATGCCGCCGCCGCCGCCCAAGATTAGTACGGCGTCCCCCGGGCACGGCGGCGCCAGCGCCGGTGCCGTGCCGCCGCTCGTCACGCAGTCCGCCGTGCTGCTCAACACGCTGCCCGCGCCCTTCGTGTTCCAGCCGCCCATGGTGGCCGTGGACGGCCAGGTGGTGCCGCAGATAGTGGCGGGCGGCGTGGTGCCCGGCCCGGCGCCGAGCGAGAGCCCGCGCCCCGTAGACGTCAAGAATGGCCAGAACTACGTCCAAGGAGTAGCCATGCTGTCTCCCGAGAGCCTGAAAAAGAGGAGTAAGAAAAAGAAAAATCAGCCACCGAACATAACGAATGTCTTACAAATTACAGCACCGCCTCAAAACCCTAACAATTTGATGGTCCATCACACTTCGCCGCAGCACAATACTAGCCCGCAGTTCTCGCCGCGTGGTTTTCAATTATCGCCCAACAATAATATTTCGCCTACTCCGGTGCTTCAAGCTTTAACTATAGTTCCTGGAAAATCTGGCACCCCGGCACATATAGTTATGAATGGACAAGGAAACACTAATAACTTCGGATCTCAACAAATAATTACGAATACATCACCATCGCAGCAAATTAATTTACTGCAGCCAGTGAACCTTATAAATAATGCTAGCAGTGTAATGCAAAATTTCCCGGCTTTTCAACAATTTATTGTGCCAAATCTCGGTGGAATGGTTATGACAGCGGACGGCACGGCGATAATTCAAGATAATTCTACAGGAATGCCTGTTCAGTTACAATTACAAACGGTTAATGGACAAAATGTCTTGACTCCAGTACAAAATCCCGGCGTATTCACGGCGGGCGCCAACGGTGGAGTAGTTATCAGAGCGCAGAATCAACAAGGAAAAATAATACAATCACAACATAGTCCTGGTGCTCAGTTCTTGTCCCCCAACAACCAAGTAATGATGAATAGTCCTAGTTTTAATGGTCAACTTAGTCCGTTGCTAGCTAATTTGAGCCCAACTAATGTTGCATTCAATACAAGCTCTCAAGTGAGGTCTAGCAACGTGCAAGCTCAAGAGTTCATCCAAACAAATCAAATGGGTCAGACGTTGATGGTGCCGTTATCACCAAAGCAAGGGTCCATGGCTCCGGCGACTAACAATAGGAGCAACTCGACGTTCGTTCAGCAAAATACGACTATAGTGCAGCAGCAGACCACTCTCGTATCGAATTCGCATAACACGCAGCTATCCTCGATCACGACAAATCTGCAAGGGGGCAACTCTTCGAGATTGAGTATAGATCCTAACGTGTTGCTAGCGCAGAAGCCACCGAGCAATCCGAAGGGAAGAAATTACATCGAAATGGCGCAAGAGATCGGGCAGACGGACGACGCGAAAGACGACAAGCCCTCGTTCAGCGACGACTCTTCGAAGTCCGACGAGTACAAGTTCATGGAGCTGACGCCGCCGGCGGGGCAGGCGCTGGGGTCGTTCGTGCGGCACTCGGTGTCGACGCAGACGCTGGTGAACCAGCGCAAGTCGCCGCAGGTGTCGGGCGGCAGCAGCTGCTCGCCGCCCGACACCACGACGCACAGCCCGCTGGGCGCGCTGGAGCCGGCGCGCCTCGCCACGCCGCACTACGCGGACACCACCACGCGCTCGCCCGAGCCGCCCGACGCCAGCTCCTCGGTGCGTACCTCGTATATACATACACGGTGGAATTTTGATCCCTCTGGAGCCTCAAAAGGGGGTTAGGGAAATTTTGACATTCCCATACAAATTGACCGGGCTGTTGTATGGAACTGGCCATATTTTTTTGGACTTCCTAGCATTGGTCCCATAGGAAAAGTTATTTATATCAACGGGCTGAATCATCCCTTTAAGGGTCCAGAACGATCAAAATTTCACCGTGTATGCTTTGCTGCTCTCCTACTACATTATTTCGACTTAGGGTCAGGAGTGCTATTTTTTAAATTCGCCGTTCGTAATCGACTGATTTTTCCATACGAAAATCACTCAAAGACGAGTGGTCAAAGTTTCAAAAATAGTATCCAGTTCAGACAGAGAGGAGCACAGCGGAGTAGATTTTATTAAGGCACTAGAAAATCAACTTAAGAATTATTACACATGCTTGAACCTGACAAAACATGCTCGCGCGTCCTCGAAGATACGCGGGAAGCCCCGCGCGCACTTTATAGTAATAATTTTAAAGATGATTTTCGAGTGCAATAATAATATCCTCTCCGCTGCGCTCCTCTCTGTCTGAACTGACCCTGACTCAATTCGGCTGCCCTGAGCCAAATCCAAGTATCCCATTTTACAGAGAAAATAAGTAATTTAGTTTTTTTATCATTATGTGAAATAATAGTCACAAAAATTCGTTACTCATCAAATAATATCAAATTATATGTATGTTACATACATATTATATAAAAAACAAAAGTATTTTTATTGCCTACTTTTATTTCTACAAGCAAAAACGGTATTCATCGTAGAATTATTTATCAATTTATTGAGACCATTCTGCACTAAAAACAAGGATCATATTTCTTTATATTTTTTTTTGTATATATAACCGATCATCAAGACATTATGCATACACGTTATCTGGGGTACGGAGAAGGACATAGGGTACATTTTATCCCGGGAAAAAGGACTGCTCCCGAGGGATTTCGCCCGCGGCTCCGCCCGCGTCTATATCGACGCGGGCGGAGCCGCGGGCGAAAGCTAGTAAAATATATTTTTTTTTAAATTGTGATTCTTGACTTCTGCGTACGGCAGCAGAATTAAGACGAAAAAATTTATGTTTCAGGCTATGGTCCAATGTGTTTCTAGTAGCGAACAAGACATGGCAGAATCTAGAGAGCAAGTATGGCCTGCTGCCCGGAACGAATTCCATTCAGATCCTGAAACACAAGGTATGTATAAAAGAAAAACTGAACACCTCCTTGCCGTTATTTCTTTTAATATTTCATAGTTTATATTTGTTCCCTCGTTTCAAACCCTATCACGACCCAAACGGCGGAACTTTGTAATTAATATCTACGAAATTTCATCATTTTAATAACAAGTCTAATCATCATCATCATCAGGTCCTTTTAAGTCTCCACTACAGGAGCACGACCCTCTCTGTACTACTAGGGCCATACTTGGCCAGAGCAGCCAGAGGACTTGGCCTACTAGTCAATAAATTATAAAAAAATCTAGGAACTTTCTTAATAACTTCGACGAGCACTTCACCATTCTTATCCGGTTAAAAAACTCAACCCGGGGTAGATGAGACTTTTGAGTTGGTCGACGGGGCCGGTCTACCGGGGAAGATTAATCAATTTTTCCTAACCATCCCGTCACCAGGGCAGGACCACCGGGGCGGATGGGTTACTCAAAAATAATTATCCAATGTTATGAAATAAAAATGTTATTGTACCTGTATCTAATCAAACTAGATAGATGCACAAGAATAGATTGTGACACAAAGGTCTTAATACTTTTTGGTAAAGGCAATAATTTGAATCCACAGCAGAGTCCAAAGCACAAGGATTCTCATAGAATCCTGAGCGTAGTGAGGGGTTCTAAAGTAGACTCCTGAGTGAAGCGAAGGATTCAGAGAATGTTGCTCGAAGTATAAGTATTATGTTAGTCCCGAGATGACGATGATGAAAACGTACTTTAGACCCTGTATATGGGCCACAGCGCTTTTAATAGATGAGATGAAAAATGGTTTTGGTACGACAAGAAAGTGGCTTATTGTAAACAAAAATATTGATCAAAAAATTTTTTTGTCTAAAAAGATTGAATCATATTACTTACACAGGCTAGTTAATTTTATTAACAGGTCACCTCAAGATCTAACGGGATTTTATATGATGCATGCTTGTTTCTTTCGCACGCTCAAGGTGCTTTATGAGGCACCTTTTTTGTTGTAAACAAAAATCTGGAATAGTTTTCGTTGTTCAGTCTGTTTTATTATGTAGACAACATTTCAATTTACCAATCTATAAAAAAGTTTGACATCTTTACAGCTTGACACGAAATATTGAACCGCGCTCTGGTTATAAATACACAGTAGTGTGACACTACTGAGAGGGGGTCAGATTTCTCTGCTGCTATTTTATCTTATGTGTATAGTTTATTTACAGACCCCTGTCTTTATATAAACTATATATACATATAAGATACAATTATTAATGGATTATTTAAAGTAATAACTTACTTTAGATTGTGTATAACAATTTTTGTTCTTTATTAGTATAGGTTACTTAATGTCTTTTATTTGTTTATTTTTTCACAGAGGTAGATAAAAACAGAATGTGCCATTCGGCGGGACTAATGTGATATTTTTACTTCGGGCAACATTGTAATGAATTCCTTGTTCTATCCAGAATGCATAGCTACGATCAGGAATTTAAGCTAGATTTGTTCGTTCCACTCTGTATTCAAAATGATTCCCTTGAAAAATATTATGTTAGAACATTGCGTCACGATATACTACTTGTTATTACAAGTAACACTCATGAAGCTTATAACGTAAATTTCAGGTATAATGTCAAACATATCGCTAATGCGACAAAACCGACCACACAACCCTGTGGAATCTACTGAAATGCATTACAACCAGAACGTGAACACGTCGTCTGCGATGAATAATCAGCATGTGATGCCTGTGTCATCCAACTATTATGACCGAGCGCAGGGCTACAAGCGAAAGAATGATTTCGGAGACGGCTCCAGTTACAGGACGGATAAGATCATGAGAACCAACTATAATATGGTTCACGGACTGCCTAAGGATTCGGACTATGAAAACATGGGAATAACTTCACCAAATAAAATACAATCCAGACACTTCCCTTCATCTGGGAGTAGTATGGATAATTCTTCCATTCAGAAAGTATTTGATAGACATAATTTAGGGTCTGGTGATGGTAAGTGAACTTTCATTTTTGGTTACACTTCTTCTTTCCATGCCTTGAGACCTCTGCTATTTAATTTGTAGTATCCAATGCTGTCTGTGATCTATTGCCATCAGTGTGCAGTTAACACTAAAAATCTTCTAAGCTGTTGATAAAAGTCTTCAATCATTTTGTCATTTTTCCAATATAAACATGTACTTACTTATATTAAATGTGTCTAGCAAAAATAAGATTACACTGAAAACTTAGAAGAACACAATTTTTTTATTTGTGGAAATATGTGTTTAACATCCTTCCTAATTTGGAAACTTTGAGTTACTTGTGTAACTATTGCCACAGTATACTAATATCCAAGCCATCTCACGCTTTAGCCACAGCTAACAAAATTCAAAATTTATCATTATGTTGTGTCTTGTATTTATTGGTTTTGGATTGAATGTCTCGCCACTCGCCAGCGATTACTCTAAATTGATAAAGTATTGTATTTGTTAATTTAGAATCGGATGAATACATAACTGTGTATTGTGGTATATTTCAGCTTCTACATAATGCGATACTATTGGTCATTGGTTTTCTTTTGGTTGGGTTAATACAAGATACAGCTGTTAATAAAGGGTGTACTGGAAACTAATCAGAATTAAAGTGATGTGCAGCGTTCAATGATCTCACTCCGGCTTTCTGTCGCTTTCCATTGCACCACATTCGAAGTAACAAAATTGGCTCACAAATTGGGATTCCATTACTAACGCATCATTGTAAAGCCATCATTATTCCATCTGTCCATCATTGTAAGTAAAGCACATTTCCATATTATGTATTGTTGTTAATACTTCTAATGGTGAGGGAAAAAATACAACTCACTTCATTAATATTAGGTATGTATGGTGGTTGCACACCAATGTAATAAAAACTAAATGTAATCTATGTATTATAGTTTTGTTTTATATTTTAATACCTAGAATATTAGTATTTTTTCCTTCTTCGAAATTTAAATCGATTGTAAATGTCGAGTAGGTAATAAAACTATTAGCACAATGGGCTATTCTCGTCTATCAAAAATAAATTATGAAATTATGTTATTAATATAGTTTAATCATAAGAAATACGAATTTTACACCATTTTGTTTTAAAATCATACATATTATAGATAAAATCATCAACATTGACTTATCTGTATGTCAAGTGACCGAAAATGCCCACCGCCAATTTTTCTCGTGAATGACGTCAATGTAACTATAAATATATAGGAAAATAGTAGAATAGCCTATTACCGCACTGCCCTTTCGGATCGGTACGAGGACTAGTCAGTAGAAAATAAAAATGTCTTAGTACAATTTCGGTGTGGGGCGAACGGTGGAGGTCGACGGGAATGAGCGCTAAACCGTTCGGTGTCGATAGATGAGAAGAGCTCGGGCGAGCCGGAGAGCGGGCGGCGCTTCGCGGTGGGCGACGTGGTGTGGGCGCCGGCGGGCGGGCACGCCATGTGGCCGGGCGTGGTGCGCGCGCGCGCGCGCGGCCGCTGGCTCGTGCGCTGGTTCAGCGCGCCGCCCGCCGCGCCGCCGCTCGCAGAGCTGCCCGCCGCCAGCCTGCTCACGCTCAGCGAGGGGCTCGAGGCGCACCACGCCGCGCGCACCAAGCTGCGCAAGTGAGTCGCTCGCCGCACATTGTGAGATTAACCCAACCCAAAGATTCGCTAGGCGCGGCTACATTCGCGTGCGAGGTTTCAGTGATGGCTTACGAGCTCGATATTAATCGGTAGATATGAATTACCCGATTTTCGTATTTGAGATTGAAGACACTGATAAATTTGGTGAATGTTAACTATAACAAGTATATGGCACTTGGTTAGACACACAGTTATCACATGCAGTTTTTTTTTTATTTATTTATTCATATTCAGCTTTTTGAGGACCATATTGTTAATAAGTAAAATGTTTAATTTTTTTGTTTTTAATATTATCACAGGAGTAGAAAACTAAACACGCTTCTCGAAAATGCTATACAAGAAGCGATGGCGGAGCTTGATAAGAAAAGTGAAAACACATCAGAAGAACAGGTGGAGGAAGTTGAGCAGGAGCGTGTGCCCGACGAACCCATCGTCGAGACGCCGAAACGGAGCAGGAAGCACGAGAAAAACAGAAGCAAAGACAGAAGTAAGAAGAGCACGCACAAAGCCGCTCAGAAGCCCGGCGACAGCGCCAGGTTACGCAGCTCGCGATGACAGCTATGCTTTGCTCTACGTGAACAAATCATACGCTTGATAATTGTCGGCCAGTCTCAGAATAGAAACATTTGAAAAGGACATTCTTTTGGATCAATTTCTTAACTGCATTATTGATAAAATGACTCATTTATAAAGTCGGAATAAAATTCCATAATAGGAATCATCAAACTATTTGAACACGTTTGCTGAAAGCTACGACATTACGCATCAAGCACAATATTAGAATTATATGGTATGTCTGTTTTCCTTGTAGCCTGCATGTAATTGTAATACATCACAAGTTATATCAGTATTCAGCAGTTATGGTGAATATTTAAGAATAGCGTTATTCAAGGAGGTAGAAATTGAGATTTATAATTGATGTTCTTATAAATAAAATACTTATAAGTGATGATCTACCATTCCATACTATATTAATTGGAAGTTCCCTATATGTTCAGTCCAATTTAAATGATCCAATTGGTTTAACTCCTCTTGGGCATTCGTAAGATGTTAGAGAAATAATGTTCATTCATTATATTTATATTGACATGAGTTTCCTTTTTTGACAGTCTAGAACCGTCTGGATAAATGTGTGTAATGTTTAGGTGTTACAACAATAATTTAAAATCATTGTTGTTTCTAATTGATAAAGAGGTAAAACGAATAGATTGAAGACAATCACGTATTATCCAAATAAATTTACCCTGTCATCGATATATTGTACAATCATAGTTATCTGTAAATTGATAAGAAATTATGATATATGTCGTGTAAATTAATGTGTTTTATTAGAGAGTTATAAGTATAACATGATTTCTAGTCAAAATATTGAGCATATTAAAAGGTAGATATTTATAGACGAAGGTAAATGACAATAACACTGGCCTGGCATTTGTTGACGTCGCGTATACTCTGTCAACATTGTTTCGGTTACATATTGGATAAGTACAGCATAATTAATTATTACTTTGGTACTTGTGTTAATAACAGCATATTTTTGTTATTTATTGTATCGGAAGAAACGCTAGATTTAATAGATAAAACGATTCATTCGGCACAGGAGTCGAGAATTCAATCTATATGAATATTACTTACTACTCGACCACTCTATCCAGGCACATGTTAAATGGTATTATTTTACCGCTATTCTGTAATGCTCATTCAAAGTGGCGAAAAAAACGGCCAGCAACTTTGGCAGTGTTGAATAGCGTGGTCGAGAAGTATTTCTTTTTTCTCTAGATTGCACCGATTTGGTTTGTTCTCATTGAGTCACACCGTGATAAACACTGCTACTCAATGGGAGAAAAAAATCCCGTTGTGTAGCAGTGTTACACATTGCAACTATATTTTTCCTAATGAGTAACACTGTTACTTATTGTTCAGTAACATCTATTAAGAAATGTTGAAAAGAAAAACATGTCATTGAGATATTCATAGTCATAGGTAATTAAAAATTGTTTAAAATCTGTTCCAACATTTGAAGTTTTTCTACAAACATAAATGTTATTTCATTAAATTCTATGCTAATTTCGCTACATATTATTTTAGAATTTATAACTTATAAAACAAACATTGGAATTTCTTTAACAGACATTTCTTAATAACTGTTACTGAACGGGAATACAGAATGCCAATGACACTGTTACTCATAGGGAAAATAATAGTTGCAATGTGTAACACTGCTACTCAGCGGGTCTTTTTTTCCATTGAGTAGCAGTGTTACTCATCGCGTTGTGACTCAATGGGAACAAACCACCGATTTTATACATTTTGTACGTCAATTCAAATAATAGGCCTATTATGTATTATTTTAGGTCATTATATATCTTTGTTTTGAAATGTTTGAAGATTTTTAGAAGGGTAATTTGAACAAATATTTTTTATGTGATAAATCAAAAGACTCGAACCGGGCACAGTCAAACTATAGAACGCTAAAAATGTCACATCACTGTAGGAATCACATAAATACTGCTAACCTTGTCGTTATTATTTTTTATATAGAAAATAAATTATCACTGTAAGTGTCGTTTATAAGTTTTGTGGTACAAGGGAGATTATTTTAAAACATTTCAGAAATGCTTTTTAATCACAATAACATTTAGACATAAAGAATTTTAAAAATTTGTAGGTAGAATGTTAACGATAGTTTATACCATGAGTACATTTGCTAGGTAATTTGTTATTGACGGTCGTTGTTAGATATTATCAATGTGCAAAATTACTTTATGTGATCTTTGAATGTCCGGTAAATATTACTATATCAAGGAATTATCATAGCTTACTGTTTTTATATTATCGTATTTTAACCTTAGAGATTCCACTTAAAAGTCCTACTAAATGTGACTCCAAGATATCGAAATAGTATTTAATGTTAAAAGGATATTGTTTATTATATTGATAGTCAGATAGCACTTCTCTATGAGATGGTATTATGTACATAATCTTAATGTAGTTATGTATAGTATTTTATTTCAATGAAATTAATGTTTTATAGACTAATATACAATATAAGATTATTTATTTGTTTTGCTGTGTACATATTTTTTTCAATAAAATGTACCTGTTTTATTTAAACTTTATATCTTTTTCTTTCAATCCTAACACTTTTCCTTACCTATTTCAAAATAGTTGTACAAGTCAAAACTAGGTAGCCGAAAGTTTGGTGTAGGTATTTTGGCATCATCATTCCAATAGCAGATGAAAATCCTACCTATAATCGCGATGCAAGGTTTCTAGAGTATAATGCCCCCCAGCAAATATATGCTGTTGCCCCCGACTTCGTCCGCGGCAATTTCTGTTATTATGATTTATTAGTATAGATGAATAGTTTTTCCCGATTTCAGAACATTTTTTATTGATGCTTCTATTGGTCGCAGCGTGATGTTTTATATCCTAAAGCCTTCCGCAAAATGAACTATCCAACGCAAAAAGAATTTTCCAATTCGAACCAGTAGTTCCTGAGATTAGCGCGTTCAAACAAACAAAATATTAAGTATAGATAAAACAGAATTTTATATTCAAATTTGTAGTATATCATGTATCTCTTTTTGAACGTCATATTATTATTTGTAATATTTGCTAAATCGATAAACTACTTACTAGCGTTTCGGAACGACCACTGCTGAGAAGAATACGCCGAAAGAAACAGCTGGACTGTTTCTTTCGGCGTATTCTTCTCAGCATATTGGTCCATACGTGCCTGAATGGCTACGCTTTCACATATTTATAACAAATTAAATTATTTTAAATTAATTGCTGATGTATATTGATTAACAATTTATTGAATGTATTACTTCCATGCAGTTTTATCTGTTAGATTTTCATTAATAGAATAATAGGCATTTTTAAGTAATTGATTTTAACAGCAGTTTTAAACTAATGGCAATATTTCTGCACTATTTCTATTATAGAAACGTATACTAATTCCCACACGAATGATCTAATAGTTTGCAGATCATGGCCACAAATTAGCGTTGAAAAAAGCGGGAAAATTCCCCGTTTTTTTTAAAGTCCTTCGTTTTTTCCCAGTTACACTCGAAAGTTTCAAGAAAAATATATATGGAATTTTTCATGTTTTTTATTAATAAAACGAAAAAAAAACAGGAAACTTTGAAAGAAACGGAAAAGTATTGACGTTTTTTTCACGTAATATTTTTATTATGTTTTGGAGTGTACAATGATTTGTTTTTGTTGTCATCCGTTCCGGCTTACATTTGGTTCATATCACGCACGCGTTACTACTATACTGTATGTAACTATACATATAGTAATAAAAACTTGATTATTTCAATCGTTTCTTTCAAACTGTCTGATATTTTCTGAAAAATTCCGATTGTATTTTCCCGCAATATTTCAATGCAACAAACTAATAAAACGGTAAAAAACCATATATGGTTTCTTTCACTGAAAAAAACAATTTGTTTTTTTTCGGAATTTTCAACGCTACCACAAATCTATGGATTTACACACTGTTTCCATGGGAAATTCGCCACTGCTTGCTCCATAAATTTTGAACAGATTAAATGTCGCCGTGTCGTTTAAAGCAAGCCATGTCTTCTAAAACTGACCATAATGTGTAGTCTAATGGGTTGAGGTGTGGGCTAGATGAGGGCCAGTCTTCAGCTCTTGTAAAGTCCGGAACGTTGGTTTCAAGCCAGGTTTGGGTAGTTCGTGCCTTGTGACCAGGTGCAAAGTCCTGCTGGAAAGTCCACGATACGCAGATATAGATAAGAGCAGCTCGCCTCGCTCGCTATGATAAGTTACTCCAATGTCACTTTTCCGTTTTTCCTTGCGTTTCCTGCACCACTTTACTACACAAGAAGTCATTTTTATCTAAATTCGTTAAGATTTCGCCGATATTCACAAAAAATTCGACGCGTCTTTCCGTCACGGAGCGCGTGGCAGACTAGTTCGCGAAAAGATATACTTTTTAAGCCCCGCCCGCTTTGATATACTTTGCGTGGTGTCAGTTTTTGAGTGCAATGCTGCTTCCATAGTTTTTCTTATTCAATGAGTTGTTTATGTGTTGTATGTCATAAAGTTAGGGGTATTCATAATTATAGGTCATTAGCATAACTGGATATGAGGATAAAAAGAAAAATGTAAAAATCTTTGGCCTCACTTTAGGGACCAATTAGCAGCTCTTACAACACAGCATTATGATTTACTATAAACAAATAAGTTTGCCCCATCATGAAGCGTTTCTATAAATTTCAAGTCTGAACTCCGAATAAATTAAAAGTTATGACAAAATCAATTATGTAGGTACCAGCAATGCCACGCTAAACCCTAACTTAAGTAAACCGACTAAATTAGAAAGGCCACGTAAAAGCCGCCGCACATATCGAAATGGTTCCCCATTTTATTTAGTATATTTCTTTTGACCAGTATTAAGTCTACGCTGATCGCCTAGGTAGTGAGTAGGCACGCTAGGAGTCCCATAAATATAATATTATCCTGGCTAGTCCTGTTTGAACAAAGAATTAGATGTTGCACTGAATCAACAAACAACATTTCTTTGGAATAACTCTTGATGCCGGGCTTCAATGGGGTGCCCATGTTACTACGTTAGCGGGTAAACTTAGTTCTACAGCTTATGCTGTTAGGAAAATTAGACACCTGGCCGATGTTGATACTGCGCGTTTAGTATATTTCAGTTACTTTCATAGTGTTATGTCTTACGGGATTTTATTTTGAGGTAACGCTGCAGAAGTAAACACCATATTTGTAATGCAGAAAAGCGCTATCAGATCTATATATAACCCTGGTGCTAGAGAATCTCTTAGAGAATTGTTTAAAGATATAAATATTTTAACATTCCTTCTCAGTAGATACATATTTGCGAATATTAGTATGTTTGTGTGCCATAATCATGATTTATATAAGAAAAATAGTGATATTCATGATCGAAACACGAGAAATAAAAAATAAATTACCTACACCAGTTTTACGATTGCAGAAAGCTATGGATTCATTTCTGGGTCCAGGAGTACGCTTCTATAATAAAATTCCTGCAGAAATATAAGGTCTGCCTATACTTAAGTTTAAAGCGACTGTAGAAAATTATTACTGCATTGCTGATTATATAAATGATAAAAATGCTTGGCAATTAATAAAAATGTATAATCTATTTAGTATAGATTATTATAGCGCTGAAAAGTTTGTTTGTTTAAACGCGCTAATCTCAGGAACTACTGGTTCAAATCGGAAAATTATTTTTGTGTTGGATAGTCCATTTATTGAGAAAGGCTTTAAGCTATAAAACATCACGCTGCGACCAATAGGAGCGATGCTTCAATAAAAAATGTTTTGAAAACAGGGGAAAATTATTCTATTCTAGCTGTTGCCCGCGACTTCGTCCGCGGCAATTTCTGTTATTATGATTTAATAGTATAGATGAATAATTTTTCCCCGATTTCAAAACATTTTTTATTGAAGCTTCGCTCCTATGGATCACCGCGTAATGTTTTATAGCCTAAAGCCTTCCTCAATAAATGGACTATACAACACAAAAAGAATTTTCCAATTTAAACCAGTACTTCCTGAGATTAGCGCGTTCAAACAAACAAACAAACAAACAAACTCTTCAGCTTTATAATATTAGTATAGACTAAGAAAATAAGAATAATCATAATAACAGAAATTGCCGCGGACGAAGTCGCGGGCAACAGCTAGTTAATAATATAATACATGTAAACAATGTAATCGGAGCTCTTCAGGCACATAGGGACCAAGTCTGGATTGAGTTTCTTTCGGCGTATTCTTCTCACCCACGGAAAATATTCCGTGTTCTCACCAGTGGTCGTTCCGAAACGCTAAGTATTATTTCGATTTTGCATAAATTAAACAAAATATAACAAATACAAATATGACGATCAAAAAGAGATACACGTATCCAATTTTGATTAAAAATCTTTGACTTTGACTTTGAATGACCTGCAGGTTCAGTACATTAAAACTAGGATTATCTTATCTCTATGATTAAAACCGACCACTGTCCTTGTTTTATACCTAGACAGGATTCGCCCGAGACGAAATCTGTGGGTTGAATAATACAATCGGACTCAAGGTAATAGACACCTGCTTTATGGACGAATGCCACTATTGGGCCTAGCGCCGAAACAGTTTTCTAAGGCAAAGGCTTGTACTGGAATAAAGTATCTGCCCAGTCCATCCAATATTTCTCCTCATGAGAAGCTTCCATCCGGTGGAAATCTCCTCTGGGTAGCCTGCAAGTCCCTAAACTGACTCAGAGTTGGTGTTGGGAGATTTCGAGAATCGTCTGTCCCAATTTAAACACAGGGTTTAAGATTATCACTGTGTTTAAGATTTTTACATTATGCTTTTAAAACAGGAAGTGCCCACATTAGTCAGTCTGTAGTTTAGAAGTTACAAGCATGTTTTGGTGGCCAAGCTAGGAGGCACACTTTCTAGCGTGGCCACCTTGGTATTTCCGAAACTATAACACCTAGGGGCGATCTGTTTTCAGAGTTATTAACATTTTTTAGTAGCCATGCCAGAACGCGCACTTTCACGCGCTCAAAAACACGGTCTAAAATAAGCTTTACCTATCATCTACGAATACGAACTTATTCGAAGAATATCACAAATCAACCAGAAATCTATTTTGTATACCTACTAAGCATATGGAAATCGACCTTCGTTACTAATCTAAACAAATTTTGGAAGCGACCTCTATGAACGATACTTATGAAGCGATTCGCTTGTAGCCTTTGTCTTTGTTTGCAACCACGTGCATGTGCACAGAAAATCGCCATTTTGACAACCACGCCATTGGGCGCAAGTGTCGTTGCGTTTAGTGCCTTAAAGTTCCGCTAGATGATACCGTGATGTAGTTAGTTATCACGCTGCAATTTGCCTCCACTTTTTTAGAGTACATTATGTAACGAGCTATCTGGCCCCTCTCCATGCTGATGTCCGTGTTGTGGCGATGTCAGCGAGAGGTGAAGAACCACAGGAGAGCGGTCTTGATTATGTTTATTATTCCATCTTGATGTAGGTACCTACTCCTTACATGATTACGACTCCTCACATGTTAATGACTGTATTGTCTTATATACTAGATATTATAAGATGCTACTTATCAATTCACCATCGCTGACAGGAGGGTATGTAAAGCACTTCACATAAATTGGCATGAATGTTTGTTAGGCTTATCTATGCATAGGTACGCTTACAAGAGCAATTTTTAAGAGCAGCTAGGATAGGTGACTGAATGAGTAACTAACCATAAGATATAAGAATTACTTATCTTAAGACATAAATATTATACTTTCTAATATATAAGGTCAATTTAAATTAAGCGCAAATATTTTAAAGACTGACGATACTTATAAACTTTAATGCTTTACAGCAAAATAAAAATAATCGACACGCCAGTTTCCGAGATAGCTGGACCTGAACATTTAGAAAAACGGACAAAAAACATCATGTGAACGTGAACAAAAAAAAACACTTTCTTGGCGTTGAACTAATCTAAGTCACTGACGTAGAAAATCAAAACAGCAGATGTAGGTATGAATCGATTTAAAAAAATATATTTTGTCTGAAAACATAATAAACCAAGTGCGAGTCGGATTCGCGCCCGAAGGGTTACCGTACCATTATCTTACGTCTAAAAACGCGCCCACATAAGACGGAGGTTAACCGAAGAAACATTTATAAAGTCCTACTTCACAAGGACTATTAGAAAAATAAATATTATCCATTTGAGTACCACCACGAGTAGACGCAAGAGCCGGTAACAAGACTTCGTAGTTATAGGTACTTATTATCTACTTTGATTCCCGACTATCGTTCCGCATTGCTATTTTAGGTATTATTATAATTAAAGCTGCTATGATTTTAAATTTATTTAACTTTACGTGGTTAAAAAATTTATATTCAGTATTTATTTTACGTAGTAATTAACAACTGTATTAACAAATTTTTAATACAATTTGTATGAACGTTTACTTTACCGAGTACATTATTTATAAGTTGGTCGACTATAACTCTATTTAGGTATAAACTCTACTTAGCGTTAGCTCTGATAGTTTTCCTTTAAACATTCGTAGATAGAGGGGAGGGACAATGGACTCGTAACAAAAATGTGGACTATAAAACCAAATATTTCCGAAACGGCTAGATAATCGAAAGATAGAAGTTCGCAGGCTCACAATATTTTTAAAAGACCAATTTAACAGAACCCCTAAAGTTGGGTTAGTCGCGAAAAAAATTGACTATCACTTTACTTGTTCGCGAGCTATGCTAAAAATTTTTTTTTCATCGTTTAATTAGCCAATTTTTAGGCGTGTTTAATATACCTACATATTCATACTAAATTACAGCTCTCTAGTACTTAAGTATAGTCTCTGAGTAAAACCGCGGACGGACAAACGGCAAAACTATAAGGGTTCCTTGTTTAAATAAATAAATAAATACGGACAAATCACACAGATTGAGCTAGCCCCAAAGTAAGTTCGAGACTTGTGTTATGGGATACTAACTCAACGATACTATATTTTATAACAAATACATATATAGATACACATCCAAGACGCAGGCCAATCTGGAAATTATCATTTTCCATCTTGACCTGGCCGGGGTTCGAACCCGGTCACTCCGTGTCGCAGGCTGGCGTGTTTGATCGTTTTGGACCCTTAAAGGGGTGACTCAGTCCATATTTATGAAGAACTTTTTCTATGGGACCAATGCTGGGAACTCAAAGGAAATATCGTCGTTTCCATACAAAAGAGTCCCGCCGCCCGGCCAGTTTGTATGGGAATGTCGAATTATTTTTTGGGTTCCAGCATTCTATCCATGGAAAAGTTGTTCATTTGGATGGTCTGAGTCACCCCTTTAAGGGTCCAAAACGATAAAAATTTCACCATGTATGTATAAAAATAATTCTTAGGTTTAGGTATGCAATTTTTAGATATTTTTTTCTTGCAATTATTTGTATACTATTGTGCAGCTTGGTAGAAGCACAAACATAAAAAAAAATACTACGTACAAGTAGTTTAAAATGTTCGTAAAGTACACATGTAGAGTAAATACTGATATTTTTATAATGGTGATCTGTGAGTATTGCAAAAATAGAAAAAGAAAAAACATCTACATAAAGGTATTTTGAACGGGTACTGGATACTTTAGAAGATTTAAGTAGGTACTCGTAGTAGAAAACCCTGTATAGTATCCCTAATTTCTATTTATTAATTTGAAGCTTAGCTGAAAATCTACACTGGCCAAATTGGTAATGCAATGTGAGCGTTAAGAAGTAGGAGTAGGCATATCAATAAAATGAACCCATAATGTGCTTGTTTTGATGCGCCCACTTCCAGTTGGCATTCGGAAAAGTAGTGAACTCTTAAGACGCGGTTCGTACAACCAGTGTTATTGGAACTCTACTTCCGATAGTACTTATTATCGTTTCGTTGTGTATGTGTATTCTGTGTGTGTCTATCTACAGTGGTTACTTACAGCAAACAAATTCCGGGCAAGTTTAAACATTTCCGCCGTCGTTACTCGTGAACGGCGTGCCCTATGGTCCGTGAAGTTATTGCCTTCACGACTTATTGACGCACTGAAAGTTTCACTCCCATTAAATGGTTTCGTCTGTTAGTTTTGAAGTTTTCGAACTATTTATTATAGTTATCGTACTTACAGTTAAGTTAGTATAAAATATATAGCAACAATTCACATAGATTGAGAATCCCACAACACAAGTTGTGAACTTGTGTTGTGGGATTCCAAATCAACGAATAAAGATTTTATAATAAATTCATAGGTAATATAGATGCAACACTCAAATCAATCTGAAAGAGATCGTTTTCCATCTTGACCTAACATATGAATGGAACCACTATAGCTTAAAACCATGGTGGTTTTGTTGAATCCCTTGCGGTATCCTAATCGGGAAACCAAGTGGAGCGACAAAATCAGAATCGCTTACAGAATATACCGCATCATCCGCGAGAATAAAACGTAAAAGAAAACTTCCCATAGAAATTCGGTGGATTTGTATGGGACGGAATTTTTTTTTCTTACGGATCTATACCCCACTTTAAAATATTGCCAGAGAATTCAAAATCATCCTATCCTCGTAACCGCGAGGCTGACGGCGGTGTTGACGTTGCTGCCATTGAGCGAGAGGAAAGTAAGTCAACATAAGTAAAATAATAAAGGATGTCCTATGTGGTTGCGACGATCGTTGGTGGATTTTTTTCCAATGCCTATTTCATAAAACGTCATTAATTTGCTAATTATAATAAAAAAAATAGATTAGGGGATTGTAAGTAAAAATACTAATAAAATTTAAAGTAGGTTGTCTTCAAACGGGAAAATTACGAATAAACATTTGAATTTTAATCTTTATCCTTACTAATCCTTACTAATATTATAAATGCGAAAGTGAGTTTGTTTGTTTGTTTGTTTGTTACGCTTTCACGCCGTAACTACTGCACCGATCATCATGAAATTTTGCATACAAGTTCTCTGGAGTACGGAGAAGGACATAGGCTACCTTTTATCCCGGGAAAAAGTACGAATCCCGAGGGATCGACATTGACGTGGGCGGAGCCGCGGGCGAAAGCTAGTAATATTATAAATGCGAAAGTGAGTTTGTTTGTTAGCTTTCACGCCTTAACTACTGAACCGATTATCATGAAATTTTGCATACACGTTCTCTGGAGTACGGAGAAGGACAACGGCTACCTGTCATTCTGGTAAAAATACTGTTCCCGAGGGAAAGACGTTGACGCGCGCGAAGCTGCGGTTTCGCCCGCAGTAGTTTTATAAAAGTCGCAAACTTTCATAAAAAGCTTACTTACTATCTGTATTTAGTTACTATTTGCCATATTTGTCCCGCGAGCATTTTCATGTCAAGTTAGTTGCGCTGCTCTTTTAATCCGCTGGTTTGCACGATAAACACAAACAAACCCATGGGCGCCGCGGCCCACATCTCACACAACTTGTCGCCTGCAATATGTTCGGATTAAAACATAATACCTCGTTCGTTTGCCGTTACGTTCACAAATAGTCGTGGGACTGATGTTTGCAAATTTTCAGCAGCCTTGCATTGAAGCTAGTACGCTTGATAAAAGTAGGTACCTAGGTATCACACAAAAATTCACGCGAAATAAAAATCACAACTTTTGGTTAAAAGGGTTAAAATGTACCTGTCTATTATTCACTTGTTGTAATTAGACAGGTACATTTTTCATAAATGGATGAGAAATATGGCCAGCTAGGTTGGTACCCTTAGGACTTCCATTAAAATGTTACAACTGGAAATACTACGACGCGCAAAGGTTGCCCACAAATGCATGTTTAATGATTACAGCGGTATGCCATTTGGGCATTAAATAATACAATATGACGCGTGCGGTTCATCCAGTTTATGATCCATTTACAACGGCCCTCTCTTTGTAAAGGAGAGTTATGTGGTGTCCGATTATGGAAAGGCGTTCCGGTGGTACAGTATCGAATCCCCATTAATCTGTTGGCGGACGGAGCGGCCGCACCGATCGCAAATAATGGTCATTGAAATGAAGACATATGGAGCAAACATATCACTCCGACATTTTATTTCGTTTGCCAACTGGAACCTGTCGGGCAGCGTTACAAAAGACGTTTGTTTTGTTAAACTTTAAGTAGAGCAGACCCACGAGGCTCATTCTAAACTTCTCTCTTTAAGACATTTTTCTTCTCTGAGTAATCAAGTCAAATGGTGGAAAAGTACGTTGGGGTACGGAGTTTTTGCAGTTCACAACCAGTTTGGATGAAAACACATAATTTGAAAACTCTATGGGACTAGTGGAATAGACAGAAGGAAACTTGAGCATAATTATTTAATTTAATTTAAGAGAAAACCATTCCGATGCTTTCAAAGACTTAAGAACAGAAGGTATAATGTTTAATCACTTCCTTGGGGAGACAAATGCCTACTTCAATATTTAGTAAAAAAAAGAGCCATAATCTTCTACAACAATGCAGCGGACTTTTGATTTTATAAAGTAGTAAAAATATCTCAATGGGTTTCTTAAAAAATGCTCTTTTTATCAGATAACGAATATTGGCAGTTTAGTAATTCTCGTTTTAAGTCAGGTCAGTTAAGGTAAAGTTAAATATAAGAGATTTCTATTTTATTTAATTTTCTGATGGTTGCCCTCACCGTTACCATAAAATATATTATCTACTCGTACATTATTTTACGTAAATCCTAAAACATAACGGGTATTATTTTGGTGTCCTTCTTATTTTTCGTGATAGGGCGAGCCGTCCTGTCGAGTTATCCAGTGTGTTAGGCGCGCAACCAACTGCCGCTTTCCGCCCGTAGGCTGATTCGGCGATAAAACGAGTCGATGCGGATCACGCCAGCATTACAGGACAACTATTTACTGTAAAATATGGTGATGCGTCAGCGATCAATAGCCCACCGACCTACATCACGGTAGTAAATTGTAGCAAATTTATTGCTTCGATTGATGAAAATACAATTGATATTTTTATTGCAAGATAGATTTGAGTCAAGTTATGCGGAGTATTTGGTCAACCATTCGACTAAAAAAGTAATTATAAATTTCATGCATTATAATATCTTTATACCTATTTGACTAGCGTAAATCTCAGCCGATGGTTTATAATGCGGTTTTCTACATAGATTTCGAGGTTCTAGGTAAACACATATAGTTGACGCGAATTAGACCACTCTGGGCAGCTAAAATCGGCTTCAGTCAAATAATTGGTCCAAAGTCAAGGGAGGGACTAAAATCTTTAAATTCCCTTTTTTTTTTATAATTTCATGATTTTACATCGGCCCACCGCCGCGGCCTCTGTGTCTGCGATGCGAGTACAGCTACGAGGCCTACGACACAAAGTACAAGCAGTCATGTCACGACTACGAGCTACGCCGTTGTCGTAGAACTCGCTACGCCGCCAGAGTCCATGCTCCGCCGTGCGAGTTACATAATGTCTACGACCACAGAACAACAAACACATTAGAAGTGTTATCACGCATGATTTGCAACACAATTGAGTAGAAACTCCTCCTTCGGTCAAGGTTTCACTAGGACTTCTTTACACACTTCACACGTTAGAATAGCACACGTCGGAATTTTTCGATTTTTTCACGTACAACACACTATATAGATAGCGGGGCAAGCTACTTAGGTGATTCAAGTGAGCTGATCGAGCGCATTGTCGGCCTGCGTGTTATACCCCCTTGCCATTTCTAATGTTTTTGTTGTTCTGTGTCTACGACGATACAACGATTTTGTCCTAACCTAAAGTAACTAATAATTGCTAACCTCTCGCTAACCCTGATAAAAGTTTCCGAATTCGCACTTGACAACATTATTGTAATCCTGGTAATTTGTAGTCCTCCTGGTAAGATCTGCATTTCATCACAGTCACGGTGTATTTGCTTTCACATTCGGGGCCCCGCGAAACGTCTTGAACATAAAGCGGCCTTTATAAATGGCATTTTACATGTGCATCATTACGTCGAGTGGGATGTTATACAGGGACATTAGTCTGGTCCCCTAATGTGGTGTTGCGCCGGTTGTGTTGGCAAGCGTGCGATGTCGATGTCGCAGGCGGCCGAGATTTATCGTGACGCCACGCCCTCGGACGTGGCTCGGAACGGAACTACCGAGTTCATTTCAAGCCAGACGATCGTGTTCAATATTTCTTTTCGTTTCATGACGGTAATGGACGGCTGGGCGTCTGCTTCGCTCCAAACTTCGCGTCAAGCTGATATTACAATAGGAATACTCGTGTATTTCACCTGTGCATTTGAAAAGTTGAAATGTTGTGCTGTAACTGCACTGGTTTGAATGCGTCTCACTAGAGTTTATTACGATACATGGCATTACTTTTATATTGGATGCTAGCCAGTAGTGAGCTTAAAATTTTGATGATAAAATAATTATGTTTGTGATAAGATTTAGCGCATAAGCAAATTAAGGAATTGATTACGGCTTCATGGGTCGTGAGTGGCACCAGCAGTACTGAAGATTTCACCTTAAGCAAACAAGGAGCCATAATGCCATCCGAGCATAATGCCCTGCCATCAGCCATAAGGGGCTCAGCCACTGTTAGAGTGGCCTCACTCGGATGGGGGAGGAAGCCCATCGTTAGCCGAAGAAGGTGTTTTGAGATGACTAGACAGGGTTGGGGTTCACGAGGTTAAAGTGAAAGGTTAATCCGGTATTGGCGATAAGCTTTTACTTGGACGATAGGGCAGATATATTCTCGAATGGCGACTACCTGCCGGCCAGCTCAGCATCAAGTTACTCTCTGATCAGGCGGTAAGATGACCAAGGTCGCATAAGGGGCTGAATGGAGGTCGCTTCCAACCGTATTGGAGGTCTTTAAGGGGAAGCCTATGTCCAGCACTGGAGTTCTGCAACTGAAATGAATACATTCCCATTAATTTAATTCAGCTCCTTTATCAAATTTTAGAAATTACACGGGTAAAGCTGTATTTTTAAATTTGTGTCTCCTTTGAGTTCACGGGTGTTTTCCCGGTCCTTTGAAAGGCTTATGTGGAGATATAGATTTGATTCAACACGTATTTTTAGAGAAAGTTGATATAATATAGGTCTCGAGCCAGAGAAAAGAATAATCCTTTTCTCAGAAGAATCAGAAGAGAGAAATATACGAACAATTCGGCAAGTATTTAATATGACTGGTTTCTGCGTGAGAATAAAGGTGAACTGATGAATTACAAAACATTTGTTCTTTTTGTCGTAAAATGTTAGTGGCCTGTTGTGGTGTACGCTCTTATCAATTATAATATTATTTTTAACTAAAAATAACATTCAACTATACATTGAAGTAAGAAGGTTGTCCCTAAATTAAAGGAATATGAAAATAGTTCTTTCAAAATGAAGGAGCGAAAACCAGCGAAGCCTGAAAATTTTATGGCTGTCTGTGCAAAGCAGCCGGTCTTGTATAACGTCATGAAAAAGTCGTAAATGATGCGTACTCTTGTACGAGTGAAATTTTCTAGTCGAGTGCCCCGCGATCCACGGTACATGCAAAATTTTACGATTTTTGCCATCCTCCGCTCCACCTACCAGGTACCTAAATTTTATGACCCCAAGCTGTTTAAATTATGGCTACGTGAGATGATATTCTAATTCGGAGTGAGGGGACAGCCATCGACATTCGGAATCACTATTCTATATGAGTATGTCTGGACAAAACCTAAATATAGTCAACCAAAAATGCAATAAATATAAGTATATTCATTGCATTTCTAGTCTATTCTATTAATACTTAGTTTTTTTATTGCAGTTATTTTGAAAAACGGATAATAATACGTTTTGTTTATTCATCTCTGGATTCACGCTGTCCAATAAAAGCAGTTTATGTTAAAAACGTTTAAAAACAACGCAACCGAGCATTTAATGAAATACACTCCGTAGTTTTCGAACAGCGCAATACAAAAATCAAGAATAAAAAGAAAATGAAAACGGCCAATAAATAGCTGCGGCGTAAAGCGAAATTGGAAACTACTACAACCAAATGAACAGTCTGGTAACTAAGTCATTGTATTGGAAATTCGATTTGCATTTTCGTTTCATAACGTCGGAGAGGTAAATAAGGCTTAACACTTACTCTGCGCGGAGGATCATTAAAGCCCGACATTCCGCCTCGTTCGCTGCTGCAATTCACAATTCCCGCCCACTAGGCACTGAAAATCACGATATAGCGCTGGATAACAGGTGATAAAGCACTAGATTGTTAACTCTGTTTTTCGAGCTGATTTTTGGTTTGAGTTTTGTTACTTTTATATACGCCTAATTACTAACTTTTTCGCCTAATTGGATATCTTGCTGGGTTGGTTAACTGGAAAATGTAAATAATAGTGACTTTGATTACTTTTTATACAAGTATTAAAATTTTATTTTTCAAAGTTCTATCCTAAGTTTATGATTATTAATGTAGAATGTATACCTCAACCTCAACATGCCGGTTAGGACTGGCCGATCAATTATTTGTTTGTAATTTATAGTATTTCCGAATTCGCGAAATGTATGATAAGGTTGTATTTAAGATCGAATTGATATGAGATATAAAAGCTTTGGGGTGCCATTCGTCCAAGGGTGCCACCCATCATCGGAGTATAGGAGTTGTTGAATGCCTCCAGAAAATGACATTGACACGTTTCATATATCAAACGTCTGTGCTGTCCAGCCTGCTAAAATATGCGGCTAACAATTCTTTGTTATACGTTTTACATATCGTAATATAAGTATATGTTGATTATATAGCATGTACCTATAGTACCTTATTTTAAATGAAGCATAATTCATTTTAGAAAATCTCTTTGCTAAACAATAAAAGAACCTATTCTCAATGACGATTCTTTGTTTACTCAACGTTTCTAAATAGCCGATTATAATAAATTTGAATTTGTGCAGTTGTTCATAAAAGGGCGAATTTTTCAAAGGAGATTCAAAACGAAAAATTAAATAAGCGGTTTCTATGCAACCCTTTCAGCGCTAACGTACCTACTTGTGCTTGACCCCGTTTTTATTTTATCTCCGACGGACACCGAGGATTGCAGCTGCGAGTCCCGGGTGAAGCATTCAAGCTGCAATGTTGCTCTGAGAGTTCCCGCACAAGAACCCACGAAGCTTTACAGCTATTTAGCTATTAGTTCAAGTTGCACAAAGTGAATAACGGTACCTTAGAACTAAATACATACTACAGACATTTCTAATGTGCTTACCTACGATGCCTTGGGAAACGAGAGACGTATGAACGAGAAACCTTTAAATAGAAGTATTCTGATCGGTTAATTCCAAAAGGCGCGGATTTTATGCGCACCATAATAAACAGCGCAGGTATGGCGTTCATGAAATCCGCGCTTTTTTAAGATGGTTAATTACTCTATCATGGTATTTTAGCATTATTTTTAAAAGGCTTTTTTCCACTCACTGTGTCATTCTGATAGGTATACCTTAGTTACTCCTATTAAATTATGAAGTAACCTATAATAAAAAATCACCATATATTATTTCTTAATTTAATAAGATATTGCCATACTTGCCACGCTTGGCAGGCGGGTTGGCGAGCGCAGTTTCTTTGGCTTATTGTGTTTCCAATGATGCTGCCCATCGGAAGCATTTGAAAGTTGATGAATGAGGGAAAAGCAAGTAGCAGCTCGGGAGGTCGGGCACGCATACCCGATGACATACCTGCTACCAACGAATAGGCAGTATAAATGAAATGTTATAAATCTTAATGTGTATCAAAGACACTCATTTCTTTTATAAATATTACGTACATATAGCGAAATACTGTAAATGTATAAACATTGACCTATGTGATTCAGTATAATGTAGGGATTCTAATGATACATGAACATTGAAAACAACACAAAAAAAAATAACAGTTATGTTTTGGGGCCATAATGTAAAAAAACTTTAGAACGACAGATGAGGAACTCGTGCTTTGGACATTTGAATTTTGAATAGTTTCTATCTCTCACCTACTTCAGAACAAACGAATACTTATTGGGAAAACAATGATGGAATGGATGTTGGGAAGACAAGTGACACTATAGAAAAAAAAATATAGAAAAATAAAGATATTTTGTGACGTTAACTTTAAGTCTTCATTTGTATTCGCGCTATTCATTTGTTTTTGGAATATTTATTTGTTTTTGTGATGTTATTATGTAAATAATAGCATTATGACTATGTGAGGAGTGTTGTAACTGTCACATCAATCAGTGTGACTGTTTGACTATTGATGTAACGTTTAGTCCCCCCCTCCTATATTTAGCGTTTTTATTTAACGACAAAGGCACATGCTCTTGAAAACAAGTTTAATTATATCGTCGAAAATTCCAGTGGTACATTTTAAACCAAAGATATTTTAAAAAAAGGTTAATTAAATCTCTATGTTTTTAATAAAACTATTGAAAGTATCTCAAGTGAATATTAATTTTAAGTATCTGAAAACGGCCGCTATTTACAACCCTTCATGGGGCGATCTCTAGGACCCTACGATTAATGGTGATCCTATTTCGAGCAATAAAGAGGGAAATAATTACCTCGTGCCTTTTAGATCTTTGCGCGGGACTATTCTCCAGACGTATCCCGCAGGGAAATAATGAAACCTGTAAGAACACTACTGAAACCTAGCCATTTATTACGAAGATGCGGAGGATTATTATTAAAGGGATGTTCATGTGCTTATGGACATATACTTAAAGCAGTTTGATAAGCTGGACTTTTATCTTATTACAATACAGTTTCATCTTATTTTGTTAGACAAATGTGAATTCCTAAAAGTGTAGTTTGGTCTCACATTCGACTTTTGACACTGTCTTCATCGATGGATTACGCACACAAAACCTTACGAAACTTGTGAAAACAATGTTACTTGTTATGCGAGTTTACGCATGAGCTTTAAATCTGACATGGATTATCTATAATTATCCAAATCTCTTATTTGAGGCGCACTTGATCTCGTCAGAGTATAAAGGAACATAATATGTATAAACTAACTCAGGAAATCATACAATTAAGCTATCTGTTAAAAAAAATTACGTGAAAATCTAACTTTATTTCGTAACACCGACAACAAAAGCAAAGATGAATGACATCCTTTAGCTTCAGCCAGCACTACTTGACCCTTCTTAAGCCTAGTTTGCACACAGCAAGTTTATTAGTCGAGTAGCGAGTAAATTAGTACTTACTGGCCACTGCCCAAAAATCATTTCCAGTGTACAATTACACTAAACTTGAAAACTTGATTCAAACGACCTGTTCAGATTTATTTAGCCGGTGGTCAAGTGGTGACATGACAATGGTGATAGGCGCTACTCGCACAAATGTATTAATTGGATTATTGATAACTCAGCTCTGAACTGGCCCCATGGGGCCGCATAACAATTAAGACTCCATTTTGTCTGCGTTACCTGGATTGAAGGATTCTACTCGACTAAAATACTCGCTACTTGACTAAAATATTAGCTATGTGCGAACTTGGCTTAAAGTCAGCTAAATATAGACGGTATAGGTACTCTGTGAAGTTATATATATACCTAAGTGAAGAAAATCTAAAAACAAACTAAGAGCAATACGTTGAGAACTATCATGGAAGTGACAGCTCGAGTTAGGTAATATTGATCTGAGGAAGATAAGATAAATTTTATTTGTTTAGTGTGTAGGTTACAAAAGTAGGTGTGAGATACAAGTTACATAGTTCAACATGTTTTACTATCAAGTATGCAACATTTCAGTCAAAATTACTAGCTTCTTCTTCTTCTTTTCGTGTCGCTGGCTCAAAACTATATTTTGTCTTTCCAATAGGACGCCACCCTGATAGCTATCTCTGAAGCTCTACAAAGGTTACCTACTACTAGCTGATAAAAAAATGAAATAGGTAATGTCAAGTAATAATTAAAGTCAAAATAAAAATTTGTAACATTGTTATAAAACAAAATACATATTCATTTAAATTAAGTACATTTATAACAATATGTAGGTATTAAAGTTAATCATTTAGAAAATGGTCAATCCTTAGTAATATTTTTCAATTAGGAACGGTTTGAAATGTTTTTTCAATACATTCAAATTTTCTATTTCCATCAAGCTTCGAGAATTTTCTATTTTCATCCGTTCTTCCTAATTTTAGTTAGTTACTTTAAATATTTATTCTTGGAAGGTCTTACGCTGTTCTAGTTATAAGTTTACTTACTTTATTCTTAGCATTTTATTACGTTTGTTGCTATATGGGTGGGCGTTATTTTATGGTGACTTATTTTTGAATTCTTTCTGCTATTACTAGAAATAAGTAATAAAAAAATTCTGCTATACTAATAATAAAGTTAACAACGAAATTAGTTGGTCATTTGCGACTCTACGTGGCAATATAGCAAATTGCATCGTTGCGTAAAGGTCGATCGATAGTAGTGCTCTATATTGGGCCCGGCGGGCTGGCATCGCACGGCGAATCACAGGCCCGCGCAGCACCCGATCTACGTAAGTTTTGAAAAATTACAGGTTAGTTACAAGCTTTTTATTAAAAACGATTTTATACTGTAAAATGTTGTGCACGGGTTCTGCCGGGCTGGTCCCCTTGAGGTTTCATCATCAAATAAGCTCTGTGACTCAATAAAGTTGCATTGTCATTCGATCTACGTAGGTAGTATGCTAACTTTCAGTCCAATTAAATAAAAAAAAAATCGTTTCACTAGTCATATTTGCACATAGTACACCAAGGTTTTCGTACCACCGTACAATACAATACAATTTAACGACAAAATCCACGTTTCTTGCTTGGGGATTCTGATGTATAAAGCACCCTCTCGAGAATAAAACGCCAAAAAATATGTTTCATAGATGATGACTTTGATTATTAGATTTTGTTTTGTTATAGCGGCTAATAGATACATATACATTCAGTAAATATTACGCCGCCCTGTCAGAAGTGGATGGACATTGAAGGCTTAGTAGGTAAGGTAAATGTACCAGTAGTTGATACTATAGTGGGAAAAATACACATTTTCTTTTATAACAATGTATTTATTTCAGTTAGAATTTTCAAAGTAAGTAAAAAATATTAATCAGTCTTTCATTTCTCTTACATTGAACTTAAGTAAAGAAAATCAGTGTTGTTTATTTTAATATAGATTTTTTCGAGAGGACTAAAATTGTACCAGTAATTGATGGTCAAATTTTCAATTGTCCCAGTAATTGACTATGACTTTTTCAAGCCAGTGAACTAGTACTTGATAAGTACGCACTTGCCAAAAAAATACAATAAACTAAATAAAATATCAATTGTAGATAATAATTTAACAAAACTTCTTAAAATTACATAAAATCAACATCAACCGGCCAAGTGCGAGTCAGACTCGCGCACGAAGGGCAAAAAAATCATGTCTGTTGTATGGGAGCCCCCCTTTAATATTTATTTTATTGTAATTTAATTATTTATTTTTAAAGTGAATATTTATATATATATTCTGTATATATTTTAAGCGTCTACCTGTTGCCGTTATCAATATCGAGCAAAAACAAGCAATAATCAAGTTTGTTGTATAGGAGCCCCCTTAAATATTTATTTTATTCATTTTTTTTTAGTATTTGTATAAACACTAAAAATATACGGCAACAGAAATACATCATCTGTGAAAATCGAACCGTGATAGTTATATCACGGTTCATGAGATACAGCCTGGTGACAGACGGACAGACAGACAGACAGACATACAGATCCATAAAATAATAAGTACAGCTAAACATCTTGAAATTTCTAAATAGTCAGAAAAATATTAAAATTATTAGAATGATCGCTATTGAGATCATCTGGCTTCCGTCGGCTGCATTGTTGCACATTCAGATTCGCTACTTGAATCAATCCATATTTTTTCATAAGTAAATTCTTTTTTCTTTCAGTTTCTTTGCGCGGCGTTTATCTTTTTTGTTTTTGTTAGCTTCTTCTTTTTCTTTCTTCAGCTTTTTTCTGTTTCTGTTCAAGTTGTATAAGCTTATTTCTCTCTTTATTTTTATGGTACTCTTGCCACTTATTTGATGTGACTTCTGGGGGATTTTCTCAGGTTTCCTCTTCTTCTCCTTGTTTTTCTTTTCTTTCGCCCAAAATAAAAAATTTTAAATGGTGTGGTAACAATATTTTATTAATTAAATAAGAACCAGCACAAAAAAAGACAATTTTTCTTCTGTCCTAGTATTTGATATTTTATGTTCCAGTAATTGATACCCCCTATCAACGACTAGTTAGAAGTCACTTAGAAAAGCTATATTTGAAACTGAGATAGTTCAACCTTAAGCTTATTGTAATAGTATAAAAAATCGATCGAATCGAGCAAATGAGAATTTACCTAGTAGATGATAGTTGTATCAAGTACTAGAAATCAGATGATTTTTGTCCTAGTATTTGATACCCTTGTATTTCATTAAATTATTATAAAACTGTTATAAAAATAAAACATATATATAATACATACAATCCCAAATAGAATAAAATAAATACTTACCACTTTATGAGCTTCAATTTTGAGTAACACAGTTCGAAACAAGTAAGGTCCTTATCAAATTCGTCAACATAAACATTGAGGGCCAACGCGTAATGACACTATTGTAAACAAAATGAAAATTTTAATGTTTGACAGCCAATCACAAAGAAAGTAATTCTAAGTTGGATTCAGAGATGTTGCTACTAGTTTAATTAATAAACGTTTCATTGATACCTGTGGAGGAATTCTTATTATAATGAGTTAAAGTAAAATTTATCAACTTCTAGGGCAATATCAATGACTGGTACATTTACCTTAATAGAATTTCTTTAGGCACCATTTGGGTATGGAACCGTAAAAACAAAAACAAAATACAAACAAAAAAGTATACTCGTAGAAAAAATAAAACGGATCGAGATACAATGTAACGTGAGACATTCAAAGAATCTCCATTCAAAGACAGAATACGTTATTGTAGTTATTTATTTGTTTGACCATCGGTCATTTAGTTATTTTAGCTATAAATAGTCCTGGCAAATAATTACGGTGACTTTTATACTATGAATCATACCAGGCCGGTCGCACTCCCCGTTTATGTATCGAATAAAACATAGATTTAAAAAAAAAATTGCTTCGAATAAACATAGCAGTCAAACTTTTAACACGCCTTTTTGTGCGTCGGGAGTTAAAAACAAAATGGAAGAAAATACTCCGAGTTTTATGTACATTTAACGAAAAGGTACGGTTTTACCCACAACTTCGTCCGCTTTCATCCCTCGGAAATTTCATTGCGACTTAAAAACAAATAATACCTATCCTTCCTATGCTACGTTTCATCCAAACCGGCAACATAAAATCGTAAATTTTTAGGTTAGTTTGGTTTTAGTTCATTCTATTATATTCTATTTTGTCCAGGCATATTAGCAGGAATCAAGACAGTATAGCGAACAAGGCAAGATCTCGGCGTTACACTGTTGCAATAAAAAAAAAACTCAACAAATTTAATATGCTCCTTAGAATCTTTGAAGCATATTTCTGAGAAGCCGTCGACGTACGAGTATGTTTTATGAAAAACATCTGAGAAAACTACATGCCTCTATGTAAAAGACATAAGAAATAATTTTAAATTATTTTACTATCAAATTTTGACGATGTAGGTACCAACATAAATTGTTCTATGCAAAAATATTCAGCAGCGTAAGATTATTCAATAAGACCACTTACTAAACATTGTATCCAAAAGTAGATGTAGGGCCATCTATTAAATCAGCAGCTAATTTTCGCATTAATCATGTAGGAGCGGTCAAGTCGCCGCTGGTACAGCTCTATCAGTTCGCAATATATCATCATAAATCACGCTAAACGATGGTCTAGATATTTTGCTGGCACGGCGCTCGTTGCTGTGCCCACAGCAATCAATGTAAGTATTATTATAATCAAGCAGCTGAGTGGAATTCAATACTTTTGTTCTTACAAATAGTTATAAATTAACTGGCCTTGGTAGTAGTAGGCGGATAAACTTAATGTAATGCAACTTGTCTGTATACTTTGAAACTTGTCTGTATAGTTTAAAAAAAATGGGAATGGGAATGTCTTCACTGGGTTCGATTCACACGGGAAGCATACTTTATTTAGTTGTTTCCAGTTTGGGTAGGACACTGCAGGCTTGAATCACCTGATTGTGTGATAATAAAGATGATTCCGTGCTTCGAAAACTTCGGAAGGCACGTTAAGCCGTTGGTCCCGGCTGCCATCTGGTAGTCGTTATAAGAACCACGTCAGAGGCCGATAGGTGGTTCCAAAAAACTCTGACACCAGGGTGTGCATAGTCGATTGACCGTGTCACTTACACGAAATGATGATGACTATATTTGTGTACAAACGACATAAACTTGCATGCTGGTCTGGGAGAAAAGAAAACGTAGAATGTGCCAGCTGCTTCTTTTACCGCACAGACAGTAGAAGCCGGTCAAGGGAATGGGGAAAAATCTAAAGAATCATGACAATAGGCGATGCGGCTAGCAACCTATTACTATTTTGATTCTGTTTTCCACCTTTACCCCTACCAATGCGCTAAAGTGGCCATTCGGTCTTATGACCTTAGGCTCTGTCTACCCCGTAAGGGAGAAAGACGTGATAATATGTGATTAACCTCAGTCATACTATTAGTACATACAGTTATCATCGCTCATTTCCCATCTACCATTTCAAATAAAATCTGTCTTTACATTAGTGATACAGGATGAATCCAGAAAGTTATATTAAAATAATAAAATATGCAAATGATGTGTACATTGTCCAATTAAGTCCACCATTCAGCCGTGGAGCGCGGTCGGATGTGTCCCGAGCCTGCCGCCAGATATGCTAAATCAGACAATACATCTGCTTACTTAGCCACGCTCCGAAACTATTCGGAATATATGTATGTTGTGTGGACCCGAAATATCTGCAGGTACTTTTGATGAACACGTCCGCTATCAGTTTATTATTCGTGGAACGGTAGACCGCATTATTAACATTTGATGAAAATTAATTAAGTTCTCTCTATCAAATGTACCTACTAATTGATAGAATATAATTCATTTTCAAAGTTATGAATTATACAGAGATAATATGCCTAATTGTATTGTTTTGTGTCTAGTTTATGTCTAGTTTTTAAAGTATTGTCACAATCAGATTGATTTTACTGTTGCAGGTAGGGACAAACCCAAACCCCAACCATTTGTATTTATGGCACGTTTTTGCCAGGGCAGAAGATATAGAAGCCAGGTGTGCCAGTTTTTGTTTTCCTTCACTGCCTTCAAAGTCTTAAATAAAATAAATAAATATTATTTCGGAACAGATGTTTGCGTATATTTACTAAGATTTGAAAACATTTTCAGAAATAATTAATGTGAGCCTTTGTCTACTAAAGGGACAGTTGACATTTCGAGCTAAGGCGCGCCTATTCGTCTTTTACTGCGAATTTTTAAGCCAAGAAAATGAAAATGAATAATTTTTATTCAAATTAGGATACATGTATCGCTTTTTGAACGTCATATGTTTCTGATGTTTATTTTTCTTTCTTTTATGTTTGTAAAATCGAAAAACGACTAGCGTTTCGGAATGACCACTGCTGAGAAGAATACGCCGAAAGAAACTCAGTCCAGTCTTGGTCTCTATATGTGCCTGAAGGGCACGGACATAACAATATATTTTACAATAATTAAATTAAAGTACTTACATTAAAATATACATTTAAATTATTACCAAGCATTTTTATCGAATAAATAATCTTTTATACAATAATAAGCCCTTTTAAGTAAATGATTTTTTACAGCCGTTTTAAACTGAATTAATGGCAGACCTAATATTTCTGCGGGAATTCTATTATAGAAGCGTACTCCAAGACCCAAAAAAGAATCCAGTTATCAATAGTTTTCTGCAATCGCAATGCTGGTGTAAATAATTTATTTTTATTTCTAGTGTTTCTTTTATATATTTTTTTATATAAATGAATGTTATGGCGCACAAACATAATATTAGAAAAGATATACTGTGAAGGGAGTGTCAGATTATTAATATTTTTGAATAACTCTCTAAGAGATTCTCTGGCGCCTAATTTATATATTGATCTAATAGCGGGTTTCTGTAGAACAAATATGGTATTTACATCTGCAGCGTTTCCCCATAGTAATATTCCATACGACATAAGACTATGAAAGTAACTAAAATATACAAAACGCGCAGTATTAACATCAGTTAGTTGTCTTATCCTCCTAACCGCGTAAGCCGCAGAGCTAAGTTTACCTGCCAATTTTTCAATATGGGCATCCCATTGAAGCCCAGCATCAACAGTTATTCCAAGAAAAGATGCTTTGTCTACCAATCCTACTGTTTCATTATTGACGACTATACTTGTTGAAACTTTTGCAACATTTGGTAAGCAAAATTTAATACATTTAGTTTTACTAGCGTTCAACAAAAGATTGTTCGCAGTAAACCAGTCCAACACTTGGGCTAATGTACTATTAACCTCGTCAGAAGAGTCAGTATTCCTATCTACTCGGAAGATGAGAGATGTATCATCGGCAAATAGTACAGCCTTGCATGTGTTAACATAGTACGGTAAATCATTAATGTATATAAGGAACAGAAGAGGCCCTAGGATAGAGCCCTGAGGTACACCCATCCTAACACATGATCCGGAAGATTGAACCCCATCTAAACTAACTTTTTGAATTCGGCTACTCAAGTACGATTTGATTAAGTCGAGAGATTTACCTTTGATTCCATAGTGTTTCAGCTTGGATATAAGGGTATTGTGATCTACGCAGTCAAATGCTTTAGAAAGATCACAAAAAGCACCAATAGCATTCTGTTTTCCCTCCCAAGCTTCATAGATATGTTTTAAAAGAGCTACACCCGCGTCAGTTGTTGACCGACCCTTAGTAATCCATACTGTTCACTATGAAAATGATCATTTTTATTAAAAAAAGACGATAATTGATTGAAAATCAATTTTTCAAATATTTTACTGAGAACTGGTAGAATGGAAATAGGCCGGTAGTTTGTGGGATTACTTTTATCCCCTGATTTATATAATGGTATAACTTTACTTAGCTTCATCAAGTCTGGAAAAGTACCGGTATCTAAACATTTATTAAAAATAGAAGCTAAGCAAGGTGCTATTACATCAATGATATTACTTATGACGGATACCGAGATGTCCCACAAATCTCCAGTTTTTTTATTATTTAAGCTTTTCAATTTATCAATGATTGTGAGCGGAGTCACATGGTGAAATATTAAATTATTTTTACATTCGGGTATACAACTTGTTAATAATTTTTTAGATTCATCTGTCGATGAACAGCAGAAGGCAGTGGTGTTTATGGGAATGTTAGTGAAAAAATCATCAAAATATTAGGTAACGTCTGCCTTACTGCTGAGAACATAATTATTTATTTTTAATTCTACTTTATTGTCACGCTGTTTATTCTTACCAGTTTCGGTGTTAATAATTTTCCATGTTGTCTTTATTTTATCTTGAGAATTTAAGATAGTATTTCTAGTATATAATGATTTGGCATGCATAACCTTTTTAAAAACTTTTGAATAATTTCTAACAAAATTAATAAATTCAGGATCCTGGTTATATGCCTTCATAGCCAGTAATTCGTATATCCTATTTCTACTGATGTAGATACCTGTAGTAGCCCATTCACTAAATTTTTTACGATTACGTCTGGTACAAGTTTTAACTTGGAAGGCATTATTGAATTCAGTTTCTATGACATTAAACATTTTATTGTAAAGGGCATCCGGATCATCTCTCGTTTCTTCGATTAGGGGCATTTTTTCTGATATATTTTCCTTGAATACCTTGATTTTGCCTTTGGTAATAGGTCTATACGTTATCTTTGGTAAGTCTACCTCTACTTGATGTACTAATTTGACAAACTGACCAAAATGATCAGAAGTGAGATTTTTAATTATGTATTTATCAAGAGCACTACAATTGCAGAAAATATTATCTATACATGTTGCAGAATCACCATTAACTCTAGTTGGTTCTAAAAATAAATTAAATAAATTAAACGACTTAAATACATTCAACAAGCCAACACTTTCAGTTGTAGTTACTAATAAATCAACATTAAAGTCACCGCACACTATGATATTTTTGGGACTACAGGATAGTTTCCTCAAAATATCTTCAATTACTAATTCCAAAGTATTATAATTTGACTTAGTCTGTATACGCATACTATAATAGATTCCTCAAGTTCAATACATGACAATTCAACATTACATTCTACCGAAAGACTGACGATATCTTTGCGTACTCTATATTTGACATTGTTTCGCGTTAAAATTAAACTGCCTCCTTTCTCTTTAGTCTTTTTGGTATATGAGCTTGCCACTGAATAATTATCTTTATTAAATTGTTGCTGATGGGGCTGTAGAAAATGTTCAGTAAGGCATACTACATGTAAATCTATATGATTTATGAATAATTCTAATTGTAATAATTTGCTAGTCAAGCCTTGAATGTTTTGGTGAATGATATTTAATTCTTTGGCCTTGACTGTTGTCTTATCACTCAGTTTAAATCAGAGTGAGAGTTATATATTACAGGTATAATACTACCTTGAACGTTACTATTACATTTAGCTATGTCAAAAGACATAGCAGTTTTACTACTTTTTACAGGACTAAGTAAATTAAAAGCTACAAGTGAAGCCATTTTTCGCTTAAAATGGAATGGAAGATACATAGTATCTTGTGTCAACTTAAACCTAGATATAAACTTATTTAAATCTAAATAGAAAATAAAATCGCCATGACAACGGGCCATGTTGTACATATGTACATTTAAATTATGTATGTGTATATTTCTGTCTTTATCAAGTGATTCCGAATACGGAAAAGCACTTATCATAAACTTACACCTAGTTTTTAAATTCAATATATTTAAAATGTCAATACTTTGCTTTATGTTCCTTTTTGTAACAGAGGAACTGTCACCAAACAATATTAATATTGTTGTGTTTTCATCTATATTACTACTGTCAATGCTATCAATTAAATTTGAAAAAGATACCCCGGGTGTACATGTGTTTAGTACAGTACAATCATGATTTATACAATTCCAAAAAATACTACTAAAGCCTTGACCCAGCTCGTCTGAATAAACTAATAATTTGTTAGAGGAAAATTTCTTATTAATACTGTTATCAATAGTACCTATCTTCATTTGCAAGTCGCATTTTGTACTTGTATCAAGTTCTTGAGTAATTTTAGATGACATTGTAATTGCCACCTGTGTACTATGTTGCTCATTATTACAGTGAGATAACTCAGTGTGTTTTTTAACCGCCATTATATTTTCATACAATTGTTTTTGGCATATTTCATAATTATTAGTCAATTTTTTTAAAGACTCATGTTGTTTTGATATTTGAGATTGCAAAGAATCCTAGGAGTATATATTAAGTATACTTTTACTTTGTAATTATATTATAAACAAAACATAATAAGTCACAAAATAATTTGACGTTTGAAATGTACTAGGTACAATAAAGCTTAGAGTAATGAAATATGCTATGCCGTTAAATGCCACTAAGGCCATTCTGAAACTCATGGTCGGTCAGGTATTATCGCCTGTGATCATTGTAGATACCTAAAATATGCGAAGAAAATGATCAGCAATAATTGGATAGAGGTGCATGCAGTGAGCCGCAAACGCGCTATATTTTAAACGTAATGGGGCGGCCGTTCGCAATTCCTAATAAATTACCTCGCATTTATCTCATTCTGGCCAAATTAATTGGCTGTGTGTACAATGCGATTGGTGTACTATCTAAATTAAATTGGAAGAATTCCTATTCAACTGGGAATAAAGAGATTCCCATTATGATTGTACATGTTATTCCACATACTTAAGAGTACTTAGATACCTGCAGTATTATTACTCGTAGCCTGCCGTACCTACCGAGAGAGACAGTCAATCGTTGAAAGTAGTATCTACTATACATATCTACATCACACATATTATCACGTCTTTTTCCCTTGTGGGGTAAACCGAGCCCAGTCCATGGGACCTAAAAGAAATAACTACTATATACTTTTAATAACAGATGTTATTAAATAATAAAAATTATATTACACGTTATTTTTTTACACTGAAGATTATAATCAGCTTGTAAAATTACGTACAAACTAGCTGTCGCTTGCGGCTCCGCTCACATTGATTTCGATCCCGTGGGGACAGTACTTTTTTCCGGGATTAATGGTAGCCTATTATATAGTAACAAACATCCATACATAGGTACTCACATACTTATAATAAATATTATTAGTGTTTATAATAAGTGTTAGTAAAGATTTGAATCGAAAAAAAGTTAAATCTTTATAAAATTTTAAATGAACGACGTTTCTTTCCACACACTGCGTTCGCCTTCGTAATAAATAGATCACCGTAGACGATGACTCAGCATGTTACCATTCCGCCCCGGGCGCGCAATTTTCCTTACATCGGCAAGTTTTCGGCTTTTAAATATAAATCTAACTTATGGATGTTGAAAAATCATTCCCTGCGTCATAAATTGTAGCAACAGGGGTGGGCAACAGTGAAAAATTGCACGCTATATAATCGTTGTGTCGAAGTTGAGGGTGCTAATGTTGCAAGTTAAATTTATCTCGTAAAACATTTATTATATCTGCAGCCCGGTAGATCCGTCAGTGGCGCTGAGTCATTGGTACGCCAATAAAAATGAAAAGTTATCGGAGTACGCCCGGTCTAGTGGGAGTATCTTCGGGAACTACTTTATGAAATCGGGAAAATAAACCGTCCGACAAGACGAATAGTTGTGAAACTTTTGATTATATCATTCACAAACAATAATGTACTTAGAGTAAGTATGATTAGTTTGATATATTTTAGTTAAATATAACTACTTGTACACGTACTATTGTATACTTCTAGGTACATACGACTATCAGGTATTCAGATACACAGCTATATTTCAAGGATACAAAAATTCCTTATATGTAAAACTAAGCACACCTACATACATACAAAATAGTTAATTGTTTATTAATATAATTTGTAAATACTTATTAACGATATTATGAAAAAATATTAGAAAACTAGCGTAATCTTATGTTTAAAAAGATAAACCAAATCTTTTATTTCTCTCTGGACTTGAAAGTCTCCAATTTAACGTCATCAACTCCAATAAGAAACTCATAAAGTTCGATGATCCGTAGGATAAAGTCAAAAGGCTTCATAAGGGGTGACAGTACAAGCTTAAAGCAGGTCTTTAGACGTGTGGGGATGCCACTGTCGCTTACCCCTTGTGGTCGCACCCTCAGGCGAATTATAAGCCTACGGCCCTTGAATACTAAGAGGGCCGGATAAAAATTCACCCCTCAGGTAGCCGCTTCTAAGCCGACAGATAACTTCGTCTTGTGGCTACGAGACAGGGAAGAAATCCTGAAGGAACAAATCAATCCCTCTGTGGGATTGGGAGATCAAGCGGACAGGTAAACAAAAATGCGAGTTGCTTGTTGATCCTTGGCTAACAACGTGGAAATAAGGACACTGTTTGGGGTTTAATAAAACAGCGGTTCCATTTTGTATGTCAACATCATTTTATGCACCAATCCAAGCTGCAAACATATTTGGTGCGGACCTCGGTTTCCATATTTGTTTTATGCGCACAGGTTAAATTCTATAGATATACGAGTTACCAATATAACAAGAGTTGGATAATTTCGTGCTCGAAAGTAAATGTCCTCATATCAGCCCAGATTCGATTTAAAATAAAAATATTCGTAATAAGAACTACAAAAAATAAGTTAAACTTATACCTATAAAATAAGTTTAATGATTAAATAAATAGGTACCTACCGAAATAAATAAAAACAGCAGAGCAAAAAACATAAACAATATTAACATCAGTAAGGCATATTATAGCAACACAAGTACCTAATCAAAAATAGAACATAATGAAGAAACGCGGTATTCCAATAAAGAGAATATTGTGCCCTCGATTTTAATTTAGCTTTAATTTTTCTTTTTAGAGAATGTACTTTTCGTCTCGTGGGTGAGTAAATTTTTTAAAAGGGTGTCTGAGAGGCCACTGGAAGGTCGTTCTTCTTTATATCGAAAGGGTGTGAAAACTATTTGTGTGCCAGCACCCGAGCGGACTGTCAGAAAGTAGTGGGAGTGTTCAGGCAAGGGCAAGGTACGGGGATATGAAGCGTGATGCGAACACCGTGGAAGATGTTTTACACTAACGGTTTCTGATCAAAACTACAGCCCGATATCATCAACCGCGCGGAAATATCTAACCGTATATACCTAGTCCGGCCATAAGTACTATTACAAATGAAAGTGCAATTTTTTTTATCAAGTAATATTACTAAACTTATATTTACATTAAATATGTATTTAATATTATTAAAACTTATATTTACATTGACCTCTCAACCACCAAGCGGGCCCATCGGTCCGCATAACAATAGAAAATCCATTGTGTCTGCATTTCTCGCGCTTGATGGGTAATATATTTAAATCTCTGCGAAAAATAAAAACAATATTCTATTCAAAATGGCACGAATATATGGATTTACGCACTGTTTCCATAGGAAATTTTAACACTGCTTGCTCCAGAGATTTTTTAAGAGACTCAATGTCGCCGTGTCGTTTAGAGCAAGCCATGTCCTCTAAAACTGACCATAATTTGAAGTCTAAAGGGTTGAGGTCTGGGCTAGATGAGAGCCACAGTCTTCAGTTGGTCTTCATCTGGTTTCATGCCTGTCAAGACCCAGGGGTCTTGACAGGCTCGAAACCAGATCCAGACACAGGTCCAGATTCACAGGAACGCGTACAGGTATCAAGCTCAAGTTCTCACGTCTACTGTCCCTTGGAGCTGTAAAAAAATCAAACTCCGCGATATTTTATGGTCTTCGACAGAGGAAGTATTGTTGTATCTGTTGATTAAACGCTATACGAACATATAGCTGATAGATACCAAGCCTTTGAAGTGTCTGGAATATGACCGACGGCTCCATACGCACTTTGTGCAAGGGGATCACCGCATATTTTCTTAAACACCCCATTCCATATTGTAATTTGATAATGAACATTAAAAATTATGTGAAATGGCGCGAAATGGAAAGAACTTTTTAAAATAATAAACGCGTTCCAAATTTAAAATACCTGATTAAAAAGTTCAAAAAATAAAAGTTTTTATGTAACACATAGAGATAAGATAATTCCATGATGTAACAGTATTTATGGCCAGACTAGTTTTATTACTACGTATTTGCTAAGATAATATTGTCTGATTGTTAATATATGTTTGTTTGCAAATAATCAAAATGCAAACTGAGCAACTCGTAAATAGTAGCTAGAGTATATAACGACGTACATAGGTACACATAATATGCGTGATCGTGTGTATGTAAGACGGCCTATTTCCTGTCACGTCCAGGCACAAACGAGCGGAGTCTCGAGGTCACAGTTACGTCGCTAATGAATCCAAATTTTAGATCACAATAATGTAGAACTCATATTAAAAATCTTGTTTTCTATCAAAACTTTCATACTTAGTTTCAATTTCATACTCATATCATACTTAGTTTCATTACTGTTACGATATGTATTTTCTTTTTTACCATTAATCAAACTAAACAACTATTTTTGAAAGTAGTAGAAATTAATAAAATCATTTTATATATAAACTGTTTTTATATAATGTTCGGTATGTAATTAAAATATGTGGAGAGTTCTTTTTCATTACAATTTATATATATTTTTAATATTTTTAATTTTAATTGTAATTTATATTTCTTGTATGCGGCATTAATAGTAGCTTAAGTATTTTTACAAAATAACGAAAAAGTACATTGAAAAAGCCTATTTCATTTTAGAGAAGGAAGCAGGCACACAATCGCGTCCGCAAAGCGCAGATTTCTATACGACGCGACGTCGACGCGTGCTCTCGTTGACACAATTTCCTTGCAAAACAACTTTCATATTACGAAAGAGATGTCAGAAAAATACAAATCTCGGTGACATGTCTTGAACGTTTGTGAATTTGCTGAAGGAAATGTAATTGCACGGAATGGCATGTAGAGCATGAATTATGCTGAGCTCAAGTTTTATGAACATACGAACATACCTAGGCAATTTTTCTATAGAAATGAAAGACGGGCATAACTTTATGTCAGAATACCTGTCACAACTTAAGCACAAAACCATGGCACGATACGGTGAATGAATATAATTTTGATCTGTGATTTGTTTTGGATTTATTATTACAAAAGATATATTTGAAAAAAATACTTTAAAGTATACCTACCTATAACCTTACTTGTAGTGTTGATGTATTTACTTTACTTTTGGATTTTTATTCTAAATATCGAGGCGAAATACTTTAAATATCTAGAAAGGAATCTGCCGCTATTATCGGGCTATGAGTAAGCTCATCACGTTGCCACCATAAAGTGCGCCGCGAAAGTGAGTGCGGAGTACAGCAGGTCGCGAGGTCGCACGACCTCACACTCAAACACTTCAGCTTAACCCTAACTGAATATTTGTATAAAATATTTCAGACAAACCGTTACGAAGCAAAGGTTTGTCTTCTTAAAAAGGAAAAATAGATTTAATATTTTAAGGGTCAAAGAAATGCTTTGGTATCTAATTTCAAGAACTCGACATACTAATTTTTGTTTTTTCATACAAAATTATTATATTTCTTTATTAAAGACGTCAGTGACTTAGTATCCATAGTAGATAATAGTAAAAAGTTGTTCGCCAAGAAAGTGTTCTTTTTAGGGTTCCGTACCCAAAGGGTAAAAACGGGACCCTTTAATTTCGCTCCGCTGTCCGTCTGTCACCAGGCTGTATCTCATGACCGGTGATAGCTACACAATTGAAATTTTCACAGATGATGTATTTCGGTTGCCGCTATAACAACAAATACTAAAAAAATAGAATAAAATAAATATTTATGGGGGCTCCCATACAACAAACGTATATTTTTTGCTTGTTTTTGATCAATATTGATAACGGCAACAGGTGGACGCTTGAAATATTCGCAGAATATTTATTTATTTATCCACTATAAAATAAATAATTAAACAAAAATAAAATTAATATTAAAGGGCTCCTATAAAACAGACATGATTTGTTCGCCGTTTTTATAGATAACGGTACGGAACCCTTCGTGCGCGAGTCCGACTCGCACTTGGCTGGTTTTTTTTGTACACAGGGTGTTAATTTCGTCTGGTTTTTTAAATGTTCAGGTCCAGATATCTCGAAAACAAGCGTGTCGTTTTTTTTTTATTTTAGTTCTAAAGCATTTTTCTAGCTTGTGGGTGCTAGCCCTTAAAATATATTTGCGCTAACTTAAAATTGAATGTAAAAAAGTTGTTTTTCAACTTAAAACTGCAAGTGATGTTTGTATTAGCTATTACTTTGTTATTATTTTTTCTACTTTTCGTGATCCTTTCACAGGTGAATCATAAATGCAGTGCAATCATAGTGAAGCGTATAAAACTTTGCTGCTAAATGCGAACTATCTACTGAAAATACTACGGTTTATCGCACCGCCATTAGATCACAAAAATAGGTATATTCGTGGTTCTTTGATGACATTAAAAAGAACGATGTCGAACTAAATTGCGGTATAAAATTAGCTAAAGCAGTTTTCCATACAGAGTAGATTTAAGACTGCATTCATCGGGGAGCTGAGTAATGAGGCAGTGAGCATTCCTGGTGCACTTGCAGAACTAATTGGCCCGCCTAACCCAACAGAATAAAAATCTATTTGGAGTTCCGTTTCACTCGGAAAATGCTAGTGCTGCACTCTTAACACACCACTTAGGTCTTATTCATTTTCTTATTCAACATGCTGCTGTTGGGCACTCTTCAATCTTTTAATAATACTCGTAGGTAGTACTCACAAAAGTAGTACTTGTCGATAGTTATTAAGGTTCATCGCTTTGAGTCTGTATAATTTTTCAACACACAATGTCATTAAGTGACTCCTGATATACCGTTTTTTAACCCATAAAGAATCGTGTTTTATAACGTTTTATAAAAAAAAAAGGTAGACTACCTACTAAACTAAAGTAGAAAGCACTAGTGTGGTAAAGTACGAGTAACTTTCTAATTTTCTTTCAGCAGACATTTCTTAGTTTATAAAACTGGCACCGAAAGTGTTTAGAATAGGTACATAGTCGGTAGGGTTCATACATTAACTTTACATAATATTTTTTATTAAAACAACAGGATATTGAAATTAAATTTTATAAGAGTACAAAATAAATTATATTGCATTTTTTTTATTTGGCTCGATCTGAGGCATTGTAAGAGTGTATGTCGCGATTGGTCCGTACTGTTTGGATATAGGACCAAAAAAAATAAATAATGAAATAAAAAACATAAACAGTTTTGATTAATTATTTATTATATTATTTGTATGTTTGATCTAATGAATTACATGACAACAATATAATCATGAACATTTCTTAGTTAAATATAAATACATCTTTGTACCTATGTCTTGCTATTTCTTTTTGCTATTTAGATGTACCAAAAAAGGTAACTTGTTTGTAATTTAAATTATTTTCGTACCAGTTGTATTGAAAAACAACGTATGTCACTCGTGTGCTTTGATGATTATAATTTTGGCTCATTTCTCGAGCAACACGCCTTGATTATAATGATCATAACATACTTGTAGGTACTTAATGTACCTACCTACTTTATCATAAAGTTATAGAATTTTGAGTTGTTGACATTTCTTATTTATAATATTGTTAGCAGAGAAATCCGTGGGTCACCAGTGCGGGGGTAACGAGAGTGGTGGGAGCGTGTCTATATAAGCCACTGCACGCGTCAGTTGAGACACATTTCTCGTCGGAGCAACAACTATAGTAAAATCTATGCTGTATCGATTTGCCTTTTCTGTTTTGTTTTAAATTTGTATTTATGGCAAATTAATGCCAATTGATATTTTTGATGTTGGGTACTTGTTTTTAAAATTAAAAGTAATTCCGGTTGTGTATAATTGTTTTTTTAAGCAATCGCGTGTCGGGTTGCTAATAATATAATTTACTTTAAAATATGAAAGTTAATACAAAGCACTTTTTATCAATAAGTTTCAAACTATCCGCAGATTAAGTGTAGGTACTAGTTTGCTAGTATATATCATAGATAATTCAAGCAGGAAATTTACTTTTGATGAACACAATTGCTTACGAGTAGACCAGTACGAATACGAGTATACCTACAACTAAATCCTTTTTGGTTAAAAATAAATAAACCCTTATTCGACTAAAATAGTTCATTTCAATTTTCAGCGCTGTGAAGCCTTTTAACACCAGTTTCATGGTGGCATCGGTAAAAAACGAGCGATTCTGTAGATAAATTGCACCATTCATGTCTCGGTCGGCTCTTACCGGGATTACTGGTGTCGTGTTTACGCGTGATCGATAGCACGCTTGTCAAGCTGTGCAGCACTAGCGTGGTGCCATTCCCATCACGTACGTAGCCAGTGAAGGATCTCTACAGCGACCTCCGACGCTCAACGCCGACTCTAATGCGTGGCGCAAGTCACAGGGTGCAGCGGAACAGAATGCAGTGGTCTAAAAGCGTAACCTGCTCTCGAAAGGTTCCGGGTTTGATCCATGCTCCGTCTGATTAGTATAGTAATTTTGTAATAAAATCTGTCTTATGTTACGGTCATTTTCATCAAGCACTCTTTATTTTGGCGAGCTCCGTGGCGCAGTGGTTAACACGCCAGCCTGCGACACGAGGGCCCCGGGTTCGAACCCCGGTCAGGTCAACTTGGAAATTTTTCTCTTTTTCAAATTGGCCTGGGTCTTGGATGTTTATCTATATATGTATTTGTTGTAAAATGTAGTATCGTTGAGTTAGTATCCCATAACACAAGTCTCGAACTTACTTTGGGGCTCAATCTGTGTGATTTGTCCCTATATATGCAGGATAACATCGCGAGGAAACTTACACACTAATACAATTGTCTATTGTCACTAAATAGACGGAATTGATGCCGTTATGCAGCTCGAAAATTCTGATACCATTGTAAACAGTCTATAAGAGCGGACCAAGGCTAAATATTTAAATAATAAGGTTTGTAGAGGAAATCGTAGGGCCGTATTTATATAATATAGAAGCGTAGACCACTGATTCCTCGCCGGATAGTACCAGTAAAGCAATGATATTTTTACCAAAAATATCGATGGATATAATAGCATGTCCGTTTTAATTTTTTCATAATTAAATTATTTAAAGAGCCTTCAAAAACCTTCAGAAACCTGAAAAATTGGTAAGAGTTTCCGTTGTGTTCAAACATCAAGAAAACAAATTCGACGCGATTATATTAGAAAATGAAAACATAGACCCACACCCATAGCCCATAGCCTATTTGAAATTTTTTAATGAAAAAATAAATTCAATCGGTTAAGTTTTGAAAAAGAAATAAGGGGACTACGAAGCGTTAATTTTGTGTGATTTTCATACGTAGTCCGAGCTGCAGTTGTCTCTATCGCACTCTGCGGCGGGCACACAGTTGGTTGTTTGGGCACACAGCGCGACAGCAATAGATTATTACAAATACCATTTTTCAATTCTCTCTAGCGCAGTGTTTCCCTTACATATGTAAATCAACCGCAGTCCTCCGCGGGGCTAATCTACGACTGCAAACCCTACATAGCCCCACCTCAACAGCTGCAAGCAGCCCGCGCCTCCTCCAAAATACTAGTAATTATTATATAATTGAACAAGACACTGCTAACCAAATTTGTTTATTTTGATCTAACAGATTTCTTTTGCAACTAAAAATGTTGTATCTACATTTATACTGATTAAATGACAAAGCATTTATACTGACTGTACCTTTGAACTTGTATTGGTGGGTGATGGGTATGTTTTTGCCACTTGAACATGGTAAGCGCATGCAAATTAGTAGAAAACCCATTAAAAAAACTTGCGCTATGAACTAAGAACGCTTATTTTCACGTTCTAGGCCATACAAAGTTCACAACACTGAAAATTGCAAATAACAATTTAAATGCAGTTTAATTGTGGCTTTGGTGAGTCCCTCATGCTAGCCTCTTCATGACTTTATTTTTATTGTAACCAGAGACATAACTGTCACATCATTTGGTTCGGGACTAGAGTTAATTCTTTAAAAAAAATCAGATTTGAACTAAGTAAGCTGCTTTCTATTTAGAAGGCTTATTATGTAAAAGGAGCAATGAATACAATTCATGCTCTAGATGCTATTTCGTGCAGTTACATTTCTTTCAGCAAATTTACAAACGTTCAAGACATGCCACCGAGGTTTGTATTTTTCTGACGTCACTTTCATAATATGAATTAAATAATCCTGTTCCTGTGGGTAATACAACGAGTATCTATCGTGATAGACTTAACATTATTTTGTAATAAAAAAAACCGTTACCTTAGAAGTTTGATTTTTCACAGCTCCAAGGGACAGTAGACCTGAGTACTCGTATTTGATAAGAATTTCAGCTTAATACCTTAATATCTACACGTTCCAGAGAAAAAAAGGTCTTGACAGACAGACAGACAGACAGACTGACAACCAAGTGATCTTATAAGGGATCCGTTTGTTTCTTTTGAGGTACGAAACCCTAAAAAAGCAAAGAGTTTCGATTATGTATATTTTTTGTCAGAATCTGAAAGTTCAAATTTTATCTTTGAACGTTGCAGGAAAAGGGTAAGTTATTCCAAGATTTTTTAAAGCAAAAACACGATTGTCCTGCGAAGAAATTATAGCCTATGGCACTCGTAAAAGGGTGTTCTAACAAATACGATTGAATTTATTAAGGCAATTCAAAGTTGTATTGTAATAAAGAAACTCGCATACAAATATTCGTGAACTCGCAAAAATAATACTTTTATGGCAGTCGTGTAAACAGATCCTGGAATTGAGTTTTAGATGAAATGTTTAACCGCTATAGAAAGTCCCGTAGATATTCGTTACGTAAATCGTGCCTAAGTCTATTAGCAGCGTACCAATGTCACCATGAATACAGAATACAAGGATCTACGATCAGTTAACCAAGGCACAATGTCGCCGCGTTATCGTGATTCTGTAGTTGTTAAATGAATATGCAGGGACGTATAGCCGACTTATGTAAACGCCGGGATATGAGGATTGTATTGTGAAAGGCCTTTGATGGCTCGTTTAATTAGCTCGGTCCATTAGTGTGGGCCGCTGGAACAAATAAAACTCGTATATGAATGGTGTCCGAATGGCGGTCGAGCTCGCGTGATTGCTTTCGGAGACATCGCACCCATACTTTTCAGCTCAATATAATCAATACCTTATGTGTATTCAGATGTAAGATTTACCCATGTGTTTTCAATGCATATGGTATAATTATGGGAAACGAACATATTGACTATGTTGTTCGCGTGGAATCTTGAAACTCAATTTTGAAGCAGATATCTTTCACCGATTGAGCTGAAATTTTGTATACTTGCTCAGTTCGGATGACATGCATGGTTAGCTGTGTGATTCTAAAGCTAACATGGAGGAGCAAAAATAAAATGGCGGACTAGCTATTTATCTTATCTCTATGAGCTATTTTTGATGCACTCCGACATTATTGATATCAAATTAAAGAGCTCGCTGAGAATAACTCGAAACATAAAGTGATGTACATAAAAGCTTATTTTAAAAAGTTTTTTTAATTTTTATTTTATTATTACAACCTACACGTACATGGTGGTTTCTAAATTATTTTATCATTGGATCAGGACCACGAATCAAACGTTTTTTTTTTTCATTTGATCTTAGTTTTTCCCAGTTGCATCTTCAATCGTGATGCGTCGGAGACCGGGATCTACTATTATAACAGCATTCATGCTGTAATGTGATGTGGCGATGTACGGTCTGCCATGCTGACACCAGCCCTTCTTTGGTATCTCCAGAATCGCTGAGAAAAACCTGTGAAAATGAAATTCAAGTATTTGTCGGTGGCCCTTCGTTAACTACTGCGCCATGGAGGCAACGGTTCAAGATTATTGACGTGATAACGTCGTATAAAATGATGAACGCCGACTGCACGCACGAAAAAGTGTCATGTTCCGCATGCAGGCGAGAGCGCCGAGCAAGCGATAGAGAGGCACGGTTAGCCTAAGAGGTCGGCTTGTGACGAATCTATCTCTCTTTTACCGTTATCACGTAAAATTATCTTTTTCAACATACTATGTTATAAACTCTTGATACACATTTTTTAACTCGGTATAAACCACGACGAGTGCAAAATAATGCGCATGTAGCACTAGTGCGATAAAGTACATAAGTAACTTTTTTATTTTCTTTCAGTAAAGAGTTAAGAACTCTTTGCGTTTAGAATACGAGTGCATAGTCAGTACGATACAAAGTGCAAAACAGTGTATTTGTTTATTTTTATTAAATTAGAGCAAACGTCCCTTGATGGTAATGATCAATAAAGCACTCTTTTGACAGAATGTTTTATTATACGATTTGTGTTCTATTCGTGACGTTAAGATATGTATTGCCAGGAGATTTAAAACTAATCTGTATAATTTTAGGGCTCCGTACCTCAAAAGGAAGAAACGGAACCCTTATACCTCTTGGCTTTCTGTCTGTCTGTCAAGACCTTTTTTTCAGGAACGCGTGGAGGTATCAAGCTGAAATTTACATTAAATACTTAGGTCTAATGTCCCTTAGAGCTGTGAAAAAATCTAACTTCTAAGCCAACGCCATCCAAATATACAGCCGTTTATGCCGCAAATTTTCGACATTCGCAAGGAAATCAGAATCCTGAAATTTTGTACGAAGCAACGTCTTATAGCAGTTATAGCACAGATATAAGAAAAATCGCGATATACATGTTTTAGTTACATCATAATAATTAAAATGTTTTTAATGATTTTAAACTTATTAAGTAAAGATAGAGAAATGAAAATGGTACGGAACCCTTTGTGCGTGAGTTCGACTCGCACATGGACGGTTTTTTCATTTTGCAAAGACGATGTCGGCCGTTACAGATTGCTTATAATATACATTTTTACGTATAAGTATGTAGTCTAATAGAAAATTTAATAGTTTACCTATGTTAAATCAACTTTGCGAGATTAAAACAAGTGAATTGTAGGTTAAACGGTAGAGTACTGAGTTAATAAATGAGAAAATGAAATGTAGTAATATTTATATATATATTACACATATATATAATATTAATAATAATAATAAAGTAAATGAATTCGAAAGCAGCAAAATAGCGCCTGATTTTACAAAAGCTCAATTTTATAGCGGCGACCTACGTTCGAAAATAGATCGTAGAATTTGTGGGAATTGAGAACTGCTGAAAATGGACTCCGTAGGGTAAGGTTCATCCGACCCGACCCCATTTTACGCACTATCGGACAGTAGTTTGCTTCGTCATTAAGATCTTAGCGCATTTGGAAGGATTTTACGGGTCTACCGTCCCACCAATCATTGGCTCATGAATGTTTGATACTTATTGCTTTTATTTTTAACACCCACGTGGTGTAATAGCGGACATTATACAAAATATAAAGAAAACTCTGTCCAATCCTTGAAAGGATCATTCAACCGTCGATATGAGCAACTTTTTTCTATGGGATCAACGCTGGGACCTAGAAAAAAAATGGACATTTTCAAACAAAAATGTACGGCCGCCCGGTAAATTTGTATGGAAACGTCGAAAAAATTTTGAGTTCCCAGCATTGGTCCCATAGGAAAAGTTGCTCATATCGACGAGTTGAATTACCTCTTCAATCGGACAGGGTTTTCTTTATATATGCTAACAACTAACATTACAGGCAAGGAGGCAAACGGGAGAACGCTAAGATGATGATAACTTTATGGGCCGAAACACCTACATGCATTTATTTGTGATACGAGTATCATGAATTTCAAACCAAATGCTTGCATTGCACTGAAGTTATTAATATACTAAAATCATATAAAATGTAATAACAATTTAAAGACATTTACTTTGAAATGTTTCCTTCATTTCATTATTGCAGGTTGTCCGCAATTGCAAAGAGTAATAGCTTGATTGCGCAACAATCCACGAGACCACGAGCGTCCCCTGGAAGGCGATGCAAGCTAAACAGAGCGGGCAGTCAGGTCACTGGAATTGAAATTGGAGAATTCATGAGAATATTACTTTGATATTACTTTGTGGAAAAATGCATTTGGTTGCGAAGCGCCCGCGAATGTAAAAATATCAATTCCCAATGCTTATCTAGAGATTGCGGCTAAAGTGTATTTAGATAAGTTTAGATTGAAATAGACTAGGTATTTGAGCTCGAAGGAATACATTTTTAAAGTAGTAACCAGTTACGTCAGTTCTGCGAGAAATGTGGCCAGCCCATTGCCACTTCAGCTTATTTGTTCGAGAAACTATGTCGGTTACTTTGGGTTTCTGACAAGTGAGTGGAGTGCCGCAGGCTGCTAATGATGATGACGATGAATCAGTGTGAGACGAACTCGCATAAGAGTTTCGTACCATTTAACGAAAAATTATAACTTGGATGTTAAAATAACACGGTTCTTTATTTCTTCATAGAAATATACATTCTGGCAAATACTATTTATCTATTATGCGTCATTGAGACCCAGAAAAGCCCGCTAATGGACAGAACAGGCGTTTGAAATGGAATCTTAAAACCCACAAATCGATCAAACGTTCACCTAGGTTCTTCCTTCAGACCGCGACCCACGGTCGTCTAGGTACCTAGGCGACCGTGGGTCGCGGTCTGAAGGAGGTGGGTGGCGTTGTAATCGGAAAAGTTGACGTGACCGTGTGTGTAGTAAGTACCCTTAGATTATACCTTATTGGCGTAACTAAAAAATATAATATACACCCGCATCAATATCATTCCTTCGGGAATAGTACTTTTTCCCGGGATAAAATGTACACTTTATCCTACTCCGTACCCCAGACAACGGGTATGCAAAATTTCATGACGATCGGTTTCGTAGTTGGCGTGTGAAGGTAACAAACAAACAAACTCACTTACGCATTTATAACATTAGTTAGGATTTCCTAAAAATGAAATGGTTAAAATTTGTACCTTATCTTCTTTGTTTTTAATTCTTGAAATCATATGACATCCATTATTATGTTTTTATATAGGCACCAATTCGTAGTCACCGTGTATTTATTTTTACATACGTCGCTATAAACCCACTGCGTTATTGATAAATTTAATTCGGCCTGAGCGTCGCCGATACAGTTTGTGTTTTCATCGTGGACATTAACGGAAATAGTGAAATGTTTGCGCTGAACCAGATTGTGAGATAACCGCCGCGGGCGATAAACATGAAATTATAAATATGCAGTTCGGAGATTGTCGATTCGGTTAATTCACGCTTATTATTTACGTACTCTTTTATTTAAATTAAATTATATTCTGGGAGATAATATTTACTAAGAGAAAAAAAAATTGAATACCTACCCATGCCTACTGCGTCGTGAACTGCCTGTGACCCTGACCGTTGAAAAAAGTGTGAATCCATTGATTATTCTGAAACTGTACCGGTGTATCGTTTCAACCTTAAAGCCATAGCGGACATCTCTTTACTATCAAAGGATCATTAGAATGATTTCTCGACGTTAAGTAGGCTCTACAAACTGAAATCGGCTCGACATTACTAAGTGATTGTCGCCGTCGACGGCCTAGTCGTTACTCGCATCGTAATATAAATTTGAATACATTGTTGGTGACTTGTGGACACAAGATACACGAAGTTATTTTTTTTTATATTAAACAACACTGTTAGAAATTCTCGTTTTAACTGATCTTGTGCGACAGTCGACGACATGGTATCTGGTGTATTTGACACGATGCTATGAAGCACGATACCCTCTTCAGTGGGCAGGTTACGTCACTGGGTACGTGCCTTAAGTGTCCACAGCCCATAACGATCGCTGTCATTTCGTATATCATAGAGATGTAACCGCAGCTCGAAGCATTTAGTTTCGAGCTGCGATTACATCTCTATCAATCCAGATTCCATGAGACGTGATGTGATAACATTTAGGCTCAAACTCCGCCAAACTAACAGGTTCTATTTTTAAATTATAGTTCCATCAAATCAATAAAGTTCCCGTAACAAACATGTCACAATTTCTTCAAGCAATAAAACTTGAAGAACATTCAAACAGTGGCCGAGTGCTCGACGCGCCATACATCGCAATGAGCTTGGAGTGTTCATAAAACACCAGTAGCGGGTCAAAGGTTATCGGAGCACCGTATAAATTATATAGCCGGTTTCGTTTTACTAGTGCTCACATATAGACCAATTATGTAGTAGACAGCAACAGTGCACATTGATGCACATCACACATTATGTGTCGAGAAATTTTACAAAAACCACTCTTCTCTTTCGTCCACCAGAACAAACTACGCGTTCGCGACTAACGCGTCGTAAATCTGAGTTTTTACGTCTCAAGCAAACAATCCACTATTAAGCAATCATTAAAATTGACAATTTCAAACAATTTAATCACGGAGAGTAAGTGAAAACTGCGATGTATGATGCATCAAATATAAATCGAAAAGAGTTCTCACAAAATGATAGTGACGTTAGAAGGACGTGTCACGTATTTATACTTATTTCCAGACTTTAACAAAACTATGATTAAATTGGGAAGAACGAGCAGGTCGTATATTAAGATTGATATTGATAATCCGTGAAAGTGTTGCATAAATATAAAATTTATGTTATCTATACCCATCGTCGTCTTTGAACTCGGGCGTTATCGTAGCGCGTTAAGAGCGCCTCGCCTCGCTAAGACGCTCGTCTGTAGAATGTGCAGACAATAGCTTGCAACCCAGCTGCTTCAAGTTCACCGCAACGCTCGGCTCTTTTGAGCTCACATCATAGGGAACAGACGCAAGATTTCCTGGTTCCCGCCAAATGTCGGTACTCTATGCTCGGTGCTCGTGCCGAGTGCTTACGAGTGCATAATTTATACGGATGGCTTGCGTGTGGAAATGCAACCGAATTTCAGAATTGATGTACTGAATTTAAGATAAGTAGGTTAAACTTGTATTTCGCAGTGTTGCAATCTGCATTTAATTTACCAAATTATATACGGGCTCATAGATAAGACAGCATGTTTGCTACAGAAATAAATAAAAGGCAAGACGGTGGCATTTGCATGAAAATTTATGTTTTACCCAATTTGTTTTCACGAGTAATTAATTTTTGAATCATGAAAGTTGTTTCTGATGAAGGAAAATCATTTCGGAAGTAATTACTCTTTTAATTTGAAATTGGTTTTTATTCACTTCTGTAAAATATGAATCGGCCGGTAGAATTTTCCGGAGTTAGCTACACTTTGTAATCTACCTTTGCGGGGATTACCGTGAAATCGATGGCAGCGAAAAATATTCTGGTCTGTATCGACGCGGCGCGGTGGTTAATTACTCCTGAATATTTATTGGTCGTTTGAATAAATCGCTCGCGGCGGATAAGCCTTTAACTTGTATTATATTCATTTTTCCTACCGATAATTTTTGGTTTTCTCTTTGAGTCTGTTTTTCAGAATAACCCACAAATTGATAACTCAGGATGCTCTCATTAAAAGCGGCTTAATGAGAGGCCTCGTTAATAATTCTTAAATCAAAGATCGGGTTTAAAACCAATTGCCAATTAGGCGATTCTTGCTTTTATCCTTTTTTTATTTTATCACTAGCTATTGCCCGCGGCTCTGCCTGCGTTAATGTCGATTCTCGGGAATAGTAGAATTTCCCGGAATGAAATTAAGGTACCCTATGTCCTTCCCCGGGCCTCAAACTTCTCTTTCACCTTCATTTTCGTCGTTGAAGCATTAAATTAGAAAAACTATGGAAGCGCAATGCTGCGCTCAAAAACTAACACCACGCCAAGCAAAGTAGATCAAAACGGGCGGGGCTTAAAAAGTATATTTTTTCGCGAACTAGTCTGCTGCGCGCTCCGTGACGGAAGGACGCGTCGATAAAAGAATTTAACGAATTTTTTTTAGAACTTCGATTAAATCTTAACGAATTAAGAAAAAATGACTTCTTGTGTAGTGAAGTGGTGCAAGAAATGCAAGGACAAACGGAAAAGTAACATTGAAGTAACTTATCATAGCGAGCGAGGCAAGCTGCTAGCCTACTCTACCTCCGCTATGTTGACACCATAGTGTTCATTAGATATGTTGACACCGCCCTGTGACCTTGACGCGGCCAATCGCAAACTTGTTTTAACTTCGTCTATGAGTGCGTAAGTTTTTCGTTGTGATTTGAGTTAAGTTTCTTTGCGTAATGGGACTGATATTGAATCGTCAGTTGTATGAGAGTTATGCTTCTATATTTTTTTCTAATTCAAACACTGTCTGTCTGTGAAAACAGGCAGAAAGAGTTGTTTCGCATTTATAATATTAGTATGGATAGTATGGATATTAATATATTTTTCGCTTACGTCACATATAGGGAAGATTAAAAATCTTATGACACTTCAGAATAGGGAAAGATTACAAATTAAATAACACATCACACTTTAGAATTAGTCGTTTATTATATTGTAAGAGTCAATATTACGAGTTTGTAAATAAAAGAAATGGGGGACATTTGCCTAAAAGTGGGATAGAGTAAGTTATTAAAAAAAAAAGTCTAGCCTGTGAGTCCTGTATCATTGATACGGCTGACACGGCGGTAGCTACGCGCCCCTGGACTCTAGACTTTGTTAAAAAAGAGAACAGGCGTGGCATAAAAGGAACCAACATTAGAAAGAAAATTGATTCGGAATTCTCCGTTTAAAAAATAATTATAATGAATGTTGAATTTTTTTCAATAGGTATTTACTTGGTGAATAGGTGTAAAAATATCAGGTCTACCAGAGAAATTGCAGTGCCCAAATCCAAATCCTACGCTTATTCTCTTTTTGAACAGAGTATAATGAGGGGACTCAAAAGGACAGGGACACATCGCCGGTGCTTCGATCTGTGTAAATTATAACAGACGAAACTAATTATTATCATCTTTTTAAATCATTTACTATTTACCTTAGTCACGGCATCACGCGTGGATCGATTTGGTTAACCTAGGTATTCTTTTTTGTGTTAATAAGTAATAAGGGTATAATATAATGTAAGAATACAAACTAAAATCTTCATTTATAATCATCTATATAGAATCTTCATTCGTAAATACCTACTCACATTATTTGTAATACCTTCTTCTTATTATCGTTATTTCTCTTTTTCTCCCGGGAACATGTGTACGAGGCACGTACACTGCTAACTCAGTATGTCTACTCGTGACGATAAAGTAAGCCTTCAATTTCAATTTAGTCTGTACTCAGAAATCATACGTATCACGCATTCCCATTTATACATTAAAATCAACTAACATGTAAGACGCAAGTAAAACGCGTATATAGTTTGAATCTTACTGGCATACTAGAAAAATGAATAAGCTACAAACAAACTATTTGATTATCTTAACATGTCTAACTAAAAAATATATGTAGTAAATCAAAACTAACCTTATTTACTAGTTTAAATACGGTAAGGGCTCGCGAGGTCTACTGTTCTCACAGAACCACTAGTATCTATTCATTAAGTTACTTTGGTTCCTTTAAAGTTATGTGGTGGGCAATATCATTTTTTAAGTATGCAAATCCTAAAATACTATTTTGCCATAAGTTAATTCACTAAAATAGCAACTAAAACAAACTAAATATTTTATAGCTCTACCAAACAAACAGTTCTCGCGCCACCCATGCAAAGAGCTTGCTCGTGACGTCACGAATGTACCTATATGCATTTTAGTTAAGCGTTTTTTAAAGTCTCAAATTTGTAATTTTTTTTACTTTTATCTTTTAATTTATTATCTGAAAGAGTGCTTTTGTTTTGAAATATATTTTTTGCAATAATGCGTTTATTTTTGGAAGGTCTTTCTAAAGCAACACGAAAACAAAGGTACCTATGCAATATGCATATCACTCGTGGTTTATTCGTCTTATGAGATAAAAATCGGTGTATGAGGAGTCACTTTATGTCGTGGTGTGTTAAAAAGATTACGAGTATCATCATCTGAGCGTTTTCCCCCGGTTGCATCCCGATTGAGGTGCGTTGAAGCCCGTGGTCCGTTATTAGTGTTGTTAAAAATATCATTAAAAGCAAACAAAAAATAAATAAAAGAAAATGTTATGTAATCAAAGAATACTTGACGATATCCGGCAATAAATACATTTCCAAATGTAAATCCAGATCTTGGACCGAACCTATACCTATTTTATGGCCCGAGCTTTCGATAAACTTGCAGTAGTAACATGTGAATTATGGCTTAACTGTTGTATTCTCCCAGTTTAATAGAGTTGCGAGGCAAGGAGAATTACTTTTGCTGCTCTCGGAAAAAGTTCCACTATTATGGAGCGGGAGTGTGATCCCTTTCACATTACTTTTATGAGCGCGCCAGCAGTTGACGGGGCCTATGCAAATGTTATTGCCTTTACTAAGGAAACATCGCCTGCGGACTTGAGAGCCGTGGCAACCAATGACGTATCGTGCATAAATACTAGGTTGCCGAAGCCATGAAACCGCATTCATTTTGCAATTCAATTCTAGTATCGACCCTTACAGCAATACGCCTTCTGCGCGCACTAAATTCGAAGTTTAACATACATTATTCAATCAAATAAAGTTACGTTACACGACCATTAGCAATATTTTTCACGTTTTTACGATCAAATAAAATTAATGACTTCGGAAGAATATTACTAAGTTTGAGCTTATTTTGGATGAGTCTGTACTTGAGAATTTTGCGACGAACTTAAATTACTTTTTCCACATAAACTGCATTTGAATATTTATGGCATATTAAGGGAAAATCAAAGAGTATTTTGTGAAGTATCTTAATATGTCTGTAAGGGGTACCTAAGATAATTTTGTTTTTTGTTTTTACTTCAGTCTTCATTAAGGTTGTAATAGAGGCTGTCTTAGCGTAGGCGAAGGCGGATGTGAAGAGCTTTGCATCCGCAGGTGCGGAAGTTAACAGAGATGGAGGTGAAAGTGAAGTGTAAAAATAGGAATTCATGATTCATTGAAGCAATGTAATGTTAAAACAGATACTTGTTACCATTGTACCATTTAGGTGTATGTGAAACGGGTACATTCATAGTCCCTAAGTAGGAAAACTTTTTTTTAAATATATAAGTAAAAACATTACCTTAGTTTTTAGTTTGTACTTACTATCAAAATACTATATAGGCTTTGACAATTTCATTAGAGTTAATTAATTAAGTCAGCTGCTCTAAGTAATTGTTCATTAGGCATAATAATACGCGATACGTTTGAAATCTTCATACTTACTGTTATTGCTGTGAAAGATGTTGTTTAATTGGAATCGTGTTTTTTCTTTTATTTTTTACTAATTAGTAATTTCTGTAAAATGAGGTTTCAATTAGTGGTCCCATTTGCAGTCAGATTCAAGCGGCCGCCTTGTCGAGCGTCGCTGTTCATGCGTTGTATTACGGTGTAAAACTTCCGTTACAGCTTATGTAGTACGGTGTAAAACTTCCGTTACAACTCCGCAAAATTATCGAAAGCGGAGATACGGTCACTTGCGGAACTTCCTCAGTAAGAGAAGCAGAGCGCCATTACATACCTAGTCTCTTGCGACTAGGGATGTAACGGTGCGTTGCATGTGTATTACGTTGTGAATAAACTTTCGTTACAACTCTGCAAAAACAATACGGAGACGGAGACGGAAGCGGAGGTACGGTTACTTGCGGAACTTCCGCAGTAACAGAGGCGGAGCACCGTTACATCCCTAGTCGCAACATCTAAGTAATAAATATTTGCTCTTATTAGACAGAACGTATGCGAGTGGCCTGTGCGGGCCAGATAACTCGAAGAGCGGCGCCGTCCAATCCTATACTAATGAATCAACTTTGGTGGAGACTGGCGCGCTGCCCGCCGAATTCAACTTTTAATTGATTTGACATTATTCCGTTTGTGGATCCCGAGCGATTGCGACGCGCTCCTTCAATTATAACTCATCTCCCAATGAAATGATCAAATGAAAATTAATTTACGAAAGTTAAATGAAGTTATTAAAACGTCGGCGAAGATGCCGTTCACTATATCAATCGGTTTAAGATGAAATTCTAGCCTGGTGGAGAAATGCTTCAAATATAAACTGCCTATTTAGCAGACAACCTTACACACGTATATGCAAAGGAGAATGTCCAATGTTCTATGGAGTCCCGTCTCACGTTAATATATGTAATTTATAGCATGATTAACTAAAATACAGAATAATACAAAAATACATAATTGAAATACAATAATACCTTTTTGATTCGAGGTTCTTATATAAAATAAAAAAGAAAAGTTGGACTTTGAGGTAGGTAAGAATGGATGAACATATTTTTTTTTATATTTATTATAATGTAAAATAAGATTTTTGTAAAAATAAGGATATAATTTTGAACTTTATAACACGCACACAGTTATATATACGTAAGGAGATGGCCCGGTAATGGGCAATTCCTTTATATACCTACAGGTTAAATATTAAACCAATGCGCAGGTTGTAGTGTAGGTAAACCAGTTTAGCTTATAGAAAGCATGCAAGATTATATTTGATAATTAAAAAAGTTTATGTAAAATAAAATCTACAGTAATAAAAGATATATTATTTAATATAATAAATGTAGTACGCCTACGTAGTACCAGCAAGCTTGTGATAGAACAGATATAAACCAAAATCCACCAAATAAACGCCACCGTTATTAAATATTACATACAGACATTAAGTATTAGCATAAAGAGCTTTTAGTACGGGTCCGCATAACAACTATTTCCGAACACTAACTAAAATAATAGTCTACCCAGAATCTCTCTTAGCTAAAAGGCAAATATGAATACCTAAATAGAGCAGTGTTAAAATATCACTAGACAGCCGCTAAATTGTAGAGCTCCCGTAACGCTCACGTACATATTGTACGAGTAAGTGGTTAGAAATTACAAAGTTGCGCCGATAGCTTCGGAGGTTCGCCAAACTTGCAAATGAAAAGTTAATGGCCAACTTCTGACAGGCGACCTTCTGGCTGTGTTCAGATGAATCTAAACTTTTTAATTATTTGCTACGGCATTGTCCCAAATGTCACAGCCACCAGCCTACAGCCGGTAAACACGAGCAAGTTGGAGCTAATATAAATAACCTTGGCATTGCATTGGACCAAAGTCTCACGATGACGTGGATGAGATGTCATGTATTCCAATGGGTTTAAGTCACGCAAGAGTGAATAACATAACCAGTAGGGCTCTTGCCACCATTGAACTTCCCTACACACTTGAATCTCGGAAATTGGTTCGCGATGATGGTAAGAGGCCTGGTGATATGTCGCTGATTCCTTGGGAACGTGGTCGGGATCCTATTAGGGACGCTACTTGTGTCTCAGGGGATTAGTTGCGAGAGCTGGGTCTGCCGCAGAAGCCGCTGAGGTCGCTAAGCGGCGCAAATATGTCTGCTTAAATGCAGATTATAGTTGTCCCGTTTGGTGTGGAGACATTTGGACCATGAGGTCCAGGTGTGAGAGCTCTCTACAAAGAGATTGCTCCGCGCCTGATCTCCGCCGCATGTGACAAGAGGGCTGGCTGCTTTTTCGCACAAAGAATAGGTAAGCGTGCATTGCAACCAGCATTCTTGCCAACATGCCATATGGGCAAGAAATTTTTGATTTTTAAGTTCGGTTTATTTTAGTATGTAATTATAAGGTTTTGGTAAATAATTACTGCTTTTTACCATTCGCAGTAGAAACGATGGGTCCCTGGGGCCCGGATGCAAAATTATTTTTAAGGGACATCACGACGCGCCTCGTGGAGGCAACGGGAGACTTGAGAGCTGGCAGCTTTTTTGCTCAACGTATAAGTCTCGCGATACAGCGAGGAAACGCTGCCAGTGTTTTGGGCACGTTGCCTCCCTGTGGCGCGTTGGAAGATTATTTTTATTTATAATTTTTACTTGTTTTTATGGCAATTATTGTACATGTTTAGAAATAAAAATAAACAAATTATAAGGTAGGTTAGCTTATTAGTTTTAGAATGAATTAGAATCATTCAATTATTCATAAATAAAAGTTATACATACAGCTGGAAACCGCTAAGGCATTTTGTCCATGTCTGATTTTATTATCTGTTATGATATATGTCTGTTATGATATACTATACAGGAGACTACTCCCTAGCCCCATACGTTTACGCCTATTGCCTTGATCGATTTTTATCATCTGAGAGAACGAAGGTATATTTTATATAATTACCCAAGCTAGCATGAAACAGAAAAGACCTTTCAAATACATTACTCCACCGACAATAGTCAGGCTCTTTAATAAGAAGAATAAGAAAAAATGATATATTCAGGAATATTATTCCAAAAAGCTACGTCATACTGTAAACGAGTCCAACTCATCCGTGGCGGGATTTTTTCGACGTTATAAGGTTTCTGGAAATTCTCGTCCATCAGTCATAGGATAATAAAATATAATGCGGCATTATCGACAGATATGGAACGTTGAGTCGGGTGAGCTATCGACTGTATAACGAGCCCGGATAATGCCGTTCATTTTAAGATGGATGATAAATAATATTGTGATATATACAATTCGAAACTACCTGTTAAACACTATCCTTCATAGATTTATAGGGCTCTGTTCTTATTTTTGCTTACATTTACATATACCGGGGGGTGAATAAATAGGCCCTAACAGCTTATTCTTTAGTTGCTTATAATATTACTGGTTCCTGATAAATCCGAATTATCACCTCGCAACGTTGCGAAATCAAAATTTTGTTCAAAATATACAATTATTGGTATTATTGGCATCATCCGCACGAAAGCTAGTAATATTACTTTTTACGATAATGAAGCTGATAATGTTAAGATCCGGTCGACATATAATGTATGGGTTCAGGGGTCCTCCGCAGCTGGTTTTATCGTCACTGAAATAATCGAACCCGGAGTATTTTTTATTTATTTATTATCGTTGAGCGGAAATTTTAGTGTCAATCGAACTATATAAAAGTTAATTTTTGGGTAGGGCTTATTTCAAACCCATACATAAAAAACTAAAGAAGATGAAAACAACAATAATAAAAAAGTATGAGTGGGTCATGAGTGGCTCCTGCAGTGGAAACTTAAAAGACCTGATGATGATGTGAGGTACGAAAATACGTGCCACTGGAACCTTCAATGGGGTTTCATGTTAAATATTTGGGAAACGTTAGTTTTTGGATAAAGCAATGTAAATGCAATGAAAATTGTTTATTTTGACGAAAACATGTTAATCTGTACGTAGTATTTTTCATAAAGAGGAACAATTTGATTGTGTTTTTTGTTTGTTCATGTCTTATTTTGTAATGGATAAACTCAAAAAGGACTGGAAATTATTTTATTAATATAATAAATAAAATAGAATTTGTTACAAAGCTATATAAACAGCGAGTAACATTGGCAAGTTCTGTGTGAAAAATAACATAAGTTTCACAATTTTCTGCATATTTTTCTTTGCATCAGGTCTTTATATGTGACACAGTAATTTATACTTATGAAAGTATGTCGTGCATAAGCTTCGTAGTAGCAGCCGTCTAACTTTTCCGGGCGCATTAAAGACAAAAATAGTTTTTATTTTCTCCACGCGCATATAAAGTGAGTTTTATGGGAGCATTCTTAACACGGGCGTATGTTTTATAAGTATGTTTAATCGTTTTCAGTGAGCATGAACACAGGCGGGGAAAGAGTTATGCGGATGAACCTTATATGTGAGTGGTGCGCACGATTAGCGGCGACTCGCTGAGCCCGCACAGATTACTGACATGTGCCGTAATGGACGAGCGGAGGCGATTTACTGCTTCTTTGTGCATACACTCTATTAGACAAATTCCAGTGTGGTTGTCACCATACTGCAATTCGTCTAACATAGGATCTTAACTTGATTAAATGGAACATTATGTATCAGATGTGAAATGAATATTTACTTAGGTAAGTAAGTAGGTAACGATACGAATTTAGGAATAAAAAGAAATATACTAGTTTTGTTTAAAACTGATCTTTGTCTATAGAATAGAGGTGTTTCAATCATTGCAGTAGTTTTAGAAAAATGTTCTCATAATCAAGGATACCGAAATCGCGAGAAGTGGAGAATAAAGAGCTGGAAAGCGGACCCTGGGCTCCAAAGATGAGAGAGAGAGAGTCCAGTAGTTTTTGCATCATTTTGAGATATATGTAACATACATATATATTATCACATCTTGATCTCTTACGGGTTAGACAGAGCCTTATTTCATAAGATCGAAAGGCCACGTTTAGCGTGTTCGTGGGCGTTAAGGGTAAAAAACAGAATCAAAATAGTGATGGGTTGCTAGCCGCATCGCCTATTGTCATGACAGTTTAGATATTCGCCCTTGTTTAAAATTTGAGAGTAATGTTGCTATCGATAATTTGTGCCATGTGGTATCCTGCCTAAAATAGGATTACCTCTCGGAGGACTTTAAGTATAAAAGCACTTTTTATTTTCTTGTGCAAAAACATTATTTAGGGCTTCAGGTAGGCTCCTGGCTCCCGGCCGTCATTACAAGTACCTACACCAGACAGGCGTGCCTGGCAAGCTAGTCAGACGATTCACAGTAGAACTCTTGGGATTTTTTAATAAGAGAAAAACTAATTTTTGACAAATATTATAATTATTTTGACTAACCAGAATTAACAATAATAAATAATTAATATTATATAACATGTATGTATATTTAAGTTGTATTCTGTACTTTTGCATACCTATTAAAAAGGTAAAATGTTTAAGGGACATGTTTTATATCTTAGATCATTTTGTATACCTACATTTTGCAAATAAAGAATTTAATTGATTGATTAGAAATATAGGTGCATTATTACATATTTAGTCACTTGTAACCTGCACTACAGATAAAATATGCATTCATTAGAGCATGTATCGCAATGTAGGAGACAGGTTCTCGCCTCCCGCCGCCGCTCGTGCCTCGTGGCGCGGGCGCGGTTTCCCGTCCCAAGCCGCGCCCGCCGCCGCGCCGCTCCGTTCAAATTAAACGCACGCCTAAGACCCGTTATAAAATTACATTAACTTTATGTAATACCGTAAAGCGTGGTTAGGAGCACTCGATTAAGAGGCCCATATAATGATAATTATCTTGCAAAATGTAACGGAGCGCCCTTGGTCTCATTAGATTTCATATCGGTTTATGTCTTTTGCAAGTGTCGTGTTATAAATTACTTTATTCAAAGGTCCTCGGGACAATAGTGAAGTGATTTAACCTAACCATTAAAATTGTCTCGTTTTTATCTCCTTAGTCTGTCAAAGGGATAGGTATTTATCATGTCTTTTAACATTAATTTGTTTTCTCCAGTTTGTTTTGTCTAGGGCCTTTTCAAACAATCTAATCTCAGATAGTGTTTGTTACAAAGAAACGCAGTTAAATGTTATGAAATTATGTACTCGAAAAACAATTGTGTTTCAGTGTTAAAAAAATAAATACATGCACACTGATTGCCTTCAAAAACATAAATGTGAAAAGGTAAGTTTAGTCAAGTTTAACATTGTCATATGGTGATGACCCTGTAGGTTTAAATTAACTTGCGAGTGTCGAAAAACTATTAAGAATATTTTTATTATATGATGTTACTAAAAATGTACGCTTTTAGCAATTTTTCCTTTATCTGTGCTATAAGACGTTGCTTCGTACCAAATTTCAAGATTCTGAGTTCATGGGAAATACCCTGTAGGTTTTGATTCCCTTGCGAATGTCGAAAAAACATGAAAATTTGCGGCATAACCAGCAGTACCTTTTGATTGTGTAGCTTAGAAGTTTGATTTTTTCACAGCTTCAAGGAAATACCTGAGTATTTGATATGAATTTCAGCTTGATATCTACCTCTACGCGTTCCTGAGAAAAAGTGTCTTGACAGACAGACTGAGGGCATCCAAGTAATCCTTTAAGGGTTCCGTTATTTACTTTTGAGGTACGGAACCCTAAAAATACAACCTAATTGATAACCTCCTCCTTTTTTTGAAGTCGGTAAAAAAATTGGAATTCTAGGGGACCCAATATATATTCCAAACTTGGTGTGTTTATGTCATGTTTATGTTAAATATTTTGAGTCATGGAGGGGTCAAAAGTGGCTCCAATTGGTTCGAGTAACACGGGTGCTGCTCGCCAATTCTTGGCTTGACACAATCCCGCGTGTCTAGATTTATCCAATAAGTATTTGACGCCAGTACGTGGTTACTAAACGTTACTTAATGACGACAATATCCGGCTGAAATATGAAATCAGAAGTTCTGATCCACCACGAATTCAAGCGGCGGATATCTGGTTCGAATTAAAACTTCGAACATTCAGTGTTTTTACTTCCACTTTTTCTATTTACTTTTCTATTAAACTTTGTTTTCTGTAGATACGGGATGAGGCAGCGTCGAGATTTATCTACGCGATACCGTTCTATTTGGCCGAGGGAAAATTCAATTTGGTTTTTACCTGAGGGTGCTCCGTGCGAACCCTCGCACACTCTCTTTAATGTTGTTGCTTTCTTCGCAAGAAAAAGATAAACGCTATTTTACAGCGCACTGCAAATTAGATGTGTATCATCGGTGACTACGGCAACACCGCTGCTAGACTGGAATCTCGCATATTTTAAAAATTGCATCGCGCACTCTTTCGCAATTAGATCGTTATATACTCATTCCAAAAGCGCTATATTAAAATATTTTTTATATAAATTAGTAAGCACGATTCGACTTACCTCCTATCATATTGTTCTATATTATATGAAGATAAAATTAAATAATCTATTACAGAATCTGGCCAAGTGTTTAGCATATTAGCACACACGCCAAGGGGTTCCAAACCACCGTGAAATATTTAACTAAAGTTATAAAATTCACGTTTCTTGAATAAGTACGCTTAAACCTTCAAGCGAACTTTGTTATGAGGTTAACCAAACTCCTTCGAACACGAATAGTATTGTTCTTATCTGCGGTTGGACGTCTCAGATAAAAGATAAAAGCCAGCCATTTTGACAGAATCGAGAAAAAATGCCAAAAGAACGCATTTTTTGTCTGGGACCCCGATCTTTGATTATTAATTTTATTATTTGTTGCCGCTACGGCAATTTCAACATAGCCTGTGAAAATGTCAAGTATCTAACAATAACGGTTCAATACAAAATTAAAAAAAAAAAAAATTGTCGGTTCTATACATAGATTAATCTTTGAAAAAAAAAAAAAAGAATTTTTTTTTTCTATATAAGTTCAATATATAGAAAAAAAAATTCGTCTATGGTTCAATAGATACAGACCCGAGAAAGAAGGACGGACATCAGACGTTTAGTAATAGGGTTGTCTTTTGTACCCGTTGGTATCGGAACCCTAAAAATGGAATCAATTTTGATTAAAAGTGCGGTACTGTCTAATTTCAAGCTGAACTATGATACTCTATATACTTAGCTATCTAGACATACTACCGAGCTTTTCATAACTAAGTGCACACAAATGAAAATAGTTTCGTTTGAAAAGCAGAGCATCTGGAAATCGGGATGCGCGCTACGACACGGTCACAATGCTCGCTTTTGTTGATAAATAGTTTCTCTTTTTCCGATAGTGCAGCTGGATAATAGCTGGACAATGCTACCTAAACACTCGGGAGTCATACGATCTGTAGGCTTTCGTGTAAACACAGATATATAGGGTACATTTTAATTAAGCGTAAGTATTTTAATGGCTGGTATCCATAGGTCAAAGAAATGCTTTGGTAGCATAATTTAATCGACACGCTAGTTTTTGTTTTAGCTTTTTAATACAAAAAATATATATACGTGGGCGCACTATAAGTTTCCGGAATGAATATGAAAAAATACTATTAAAGGTACAAAATTAATTTATTGTTTTTCAAAATAATCTCCCTTGGCGTCTATGCACTTTTTCATTCGATGAAACCAGTTTTGAAAACTTTTGTGCCACTCCTCTGTGGTGACCTCTGAAACGTGTTTTTCATACTCCTCGACAGCCTCTTCTGGTGATGAAAATCGTTGACCGCGTAATTGGTTCTTAATTTTTGGGAACAGAAAAAAGTCACAAGGTGCCAGGTCAGGACTGTATGCAGGATGACTCATGAGTTCTACATTTTTCGCCTTCAAAAAGTTGTTTGTCTGTCTGGCCGTGTGAGAACTAGCATTGTCGTGGTGCAGGATGATACGGCGTTTACGGTTATTTTTACGGAGTTCGTCAATAACTTCCGGCAAACAAATGGTCGTGTACCAGTCACTATTCACTGTACGACGATTCTCTAAAGCAACAGTAGCCACGTGTCCAGTTTTATTAAAAAAAGAAGCAATCATCCGCTTAGATGCACTTTTCACGCGCGCCACTTTGGTTGGTTTCGGCTCATCTTAAAAGACCCATACGCTCGATTGCTGCTTTGTTTTGGGATCGTAGCAATAAATCCATGTTTCGTCACCTGTTACTATGTCCCACACCAAATTTGACGCACATTCGTTGAATCTGGTAAGCATGGCACTGCACCAAGTGACGCGGTCCGTTTTTTGAGCCTCGGTCAAGTTGTGTGGGATCCACCGCGAGCACAGCTTTCTCACACCCAAATGTTTGTGTAGGATTAATTGTATTTGACTCATGCCTATTTCTAAGGATGCGCGAATTTCATGGCAGGTCACATGCCTGTCTGTTTCCATCATACGGCGCACAGCATCGATGTTTTTGTTGGTCACAGCGGTGGACGGCCGACCATCGCGAGATTCGTCACTGAGATTGATACGACCACGCTTGAATTCTGCAAACCAGCTATAAACAGTTGTCTTGCATGGTGCTTCATTGCCAAAAGCTGTTTCAAGCCGAGCGATGCTCTGTTGAGCTGTCAAATCACACTTAAAATCGTAGAAAATCATACTACGAAAATTTTCCCGAGTTAAATCCATGTTGATGCAGACACACAATTTTTTAAATGGCGCCACAAGGTAAAAACAAAAGACAGTCAAATGAAACAAACTGCATTTTACAGCCAAAGAGTTCTATTTTCAAATGTTGCAATAAATTTTTAAATATTGTTTATGTAAGTGGCCAGTTCCGGAAACTTACAGTGCGCCCTATGTATTTTTATTAACTTCGATAAATCAGTTGTTTTGATGTGGTTGATTGACTTAGTATCCATAATAGATAACTGTAAAAAGTTTTTCGCCAAAAAAGGGCTTGTTTGTATGTACACAGGGTGTCTTTTTGTCTATTTTTCCAAATGTTTAGGTCCAGATATCTCGAAAACTATTGATTCTTTTTAACTGATTTTTTTTATTTTGCTTCTAAAGCATTTTTCTAGCTTATGGCTGCCCGCCTTTAAATATATTTGCGCTTAATTTAAATAAACCTTATATAAAGTAAGTATGGTTTAGAATTGTTACTTACATAATTTCATTCATACTTCTTCAAAAAGTTTAGGTCGATTATAGGGTTCCGTAGTTCCGGGTTAGTCTGCGAAAATCAAAAGATTTAGTTTATGTAGCCGATTTTGCACATTTGCTTACACTTGGTTTGATTCGGATTGGCCGTTGTTGATGTAGATAAGTATATATTTGAACGAGTTTACTACTTATGTTCAATGTCCGTTCATCTTTTTTGTCCTTTTTATATCATTTCATATTGATATCTATTTTAGGAATGGCATTCCCAAACTTACTTTCATCTCAAATAAAATTTCTTTCAACGAATTACAAATATGAGTGGAATTCTACTCCATATTTGATTTGAATTGTTAGTATTCACTTATCCAACAGATAAAATGAATGTGGAGCACGTTCATCCCTCTGTTGACTATAGTTCGGTGTGACTATTTGAAGTACCAACATGCGAAACGCTAATTAAATAGCAGCCGACGCAAAGCGAAGCGAATTTCGTTGGATGAATTATCCTGCTCCCAGCAGCTACGGGCTTCTTTGAAATCTCTGTAATTAATGATTTCACTTTTAAATCTGCTTTCAATTACCACTAAGGGTAATATAAATATGAAATAATAGGTACTATCTGAATTTGAAGGCCTATAACAATCCATGAAACACGCCCATGCTTGTCTAGTTACTAGTTAGTAGGTACTTTATGGATTTGATCATTTATTTGTAGTTGGTATCTATGTATTTCGATATACAAAAATTATAAAAATATAAAAAGCAAAAAACTTTAAAAACAGCCTTTAAGTATTTCATTATTATTAGCTCAAAAAAAAGAAAATATTTTTTTCCTTAAAAATTTTAACTATCGACTTATAACCTCATTATATACAATTTATATGATCATAAAACCTTGTCGCGAGGTTTAATTACCTATTAGTATTTAATTAAATTGGTACTAGTATCATCACCCGATTATACCCGATACACATCGCGCGACAAGCTTTTATGATGGTCCGCCATATTGGATTCAGAATGACGCTACATTATTTTTCGAGTTACTCTCAACAAGGGCTTGTTGAGAGTAGAGTAGAAATACATTAAAAATAACTATTCCTCCATCTTGGATGGTCCACCATATTGGATTTAGAATGACGCTGCATTATTTTTCGAGTTGAAATTGCATATTTATGATTGTAGAAATGCATTAAAAATAACTATTCCGCCATCTTGGATGGTCCAACATATTGGATTAAGAATGATGTCACACAATATCTTGTTTTTCATTAAATCTTAACGTGTATACAAAATTTCAGCTCAATCGGTTGAAGATATCTACATCAAATTGTGTTCAAAGATTCCACCGTAACAAACATACTTACATACATTGCAAGCTAAATAAAAGCTTTTAATTAAAATAGAAGGTGGCCTTAAGGTCTTATGGCATTGGGCTCTGAGTGCTCTGACTACCCAGAATTGGATAAATACGTGATACGTATGTGTATAAATATTATCAGATGTTGTGTGTTTGAATTTCTAATTATCTTAGTACATACATACTATCACGTCTTTTTTCTTGCCGGGTAGACAGAGCCCAGGTCAATAAGACTTACTGTCTTATTCATTAAAATTTTGCACTCCTTAAAACAGGCATATTAGAGGTTTATAGAACGTTCATTATAAACCTTATTCATAAATGTATAGTGCCTAATATGCTCATTAACAGTTCACTAGACGTCATGTTGTCTATTGAAGGTTCACTAGTAAATATAGGTTTATAAAGCATTTATGAATAAAGGTTATCAACGCTTCTCATTAGCTGCATAATAAGGCTTAGTGAACGTTATTATATTATAACTAATATAGGTTTATTAAGCAGACTCGAGTGTTTCTATGAATAAGACGGTTAATATTCATGTTTAGCATGCTCATAGCTAAAGAGATGGAAAATACTGTTGAATTGTTTGCTGCATAGCCTATAACCATGTTAATGATCCTCTCGATTATCTACTGCTTTACAATTTAATGTGCGAGTACAAAATCAAATTAAATATCAATTATTTATCACTAGCGACCCGCCCCGGATTCGCACGGGTGCGATAAATTATACATATAAACCTTCCTCTTGAATCACATTATCTATTTTTTTAAAAACCGCATTAAAATCCGTCGCGTAGTTTTATAGATGCATACCTACATAGGGGCAGACAGACAGCGCGAAGCAACTTTGTTTTATACTATGTAATGATATGATACATCACATATAATTTGGTGAACGTTAACATTTATTTCACAACAAAATATTGTTGACGTTAATTTACTTATAGCTAAGTCTAGAGCCGCCTCCAAAGCGGAGTGCAGAAGTAGCGGCAACAAACTGCACAGCGCATTTTCTCTAAGTTATGTCAACTTACAATTTATGGTACCTATATTACATAAAACTCTGAGAATACATTGTCATTTATAATTCAAATTGAAAACTTATAATGTCAAATTATATTAATAATTCTCAAATCAAATTAAAATGAACCAAATTATTATGACATTTAAAATACAGATGCGATAAAAGCGTCCAGTGCCAGGCTCAAGCCAGATATGTTTATTATTAAAGTTATCATCAGTCCTATAATAAGCCTTCTTACAAAGTACCTGTACCAACATAAGCTTCGAAAAAAGCCATTCATTTAAACTACAGGTGGTGACGAAAACGAAAACTGATAAAAGAATGTTTTTATAGATAACTAAAATTCTTAGAGTTCTGTTTCTCAAAAAGTTAAAAGGAACTTTTATTATAGGACTTCTTTGTATTTCAAGACCCTTTTCCCAAGAAGCCGTGGAGATATTGAGTTGAAGTAAATATCATATATGTTTGCGATCCCTACGTAGATATAGCAGGTCCCTTTAAACGGTAATCTCTAAATTAAATTCTAAGTCAACGTATTCAAAAGATACGGCTGTTGCTATGTCACATATTTTGCAAATTTGCTCAAACACAAGAGAATCAAAACTTATAGGCTACTTCCCATTGGGGTAGAATAAGCAATATTTTACAGCACAAGAAAGTCCGAAAGCCTAAATTCACATTTTTTGCGTATTCTATATATGTGTTATTAAATAAAATATTGCTTTAAAAATGATTAAGCGTTTTTCAAAAGCGCTGTATACCTATGTCTAGGGCTAGTCTACGGTACCTAGGTATATGTACCTTCCGAAATGTAACTACCGTATAGGGCTGCTACAGTATTTTAGAACAAGATACTACCACTTGTCATACAATTTTTCTAGGTTTGCATCGAGGTACGGGCAATATGTCTAAACGCAGCTTTCCATATGAACGCTAACAAAGCGCTGGCTGATTAAGTTCTTCCTTTGACAACTACCAAAAGGAATATAAAAAACATTTCAACGTGTTTTTAACATTCTAAATGTCTACAATCGCAAAAGAAAGCAGTTGACAAAAGCGATTTTTCTGTTTTCATTTACTTTCCATTATTCTTTAACTCGTTTGTCATTCTTTTCTCTCCGCCCGACGCGCGTAAAGAAGAAGAATGACGGTTGTTTATATTTACGTAGTTAAGTGACTCCGACTAGGGCAGAAATAAGAAACATCTAAGGCAGAGTAATTTTCCAGTTTCTTTCGCAGACACAAACTTTGAAAGTGATATGCGAACAATCGGAGGGAGCAATATTTGAAGATGCTACCTAACTGTTAATACTTCATCGTGAGCAATAATAATGCAATTTTCTTAGAAAGTGACTTTAAAAACTTTACTCGATATCGTTTTTTTTTTAATTCTCATCCTATGTGTATTTTATTGTTCAGGGATCAATATTCTCAAAATACTAACTCATATTTTTTTTCTTTGTATATATTTCGGATTTTTGGAGTAATCTCCTGCTTCGATTTCGTTTATCCCATCAACAAATAAACGGTAATGTAGAGGCCACACTGGATCATAAATGAAAATAAATGCCAATGAGGTTTTTATTTAAAATTCGAGAACTGAGCGCTTCACTATCGCTTCTCAAGGGCTTGAATTAATCACTTAGTCAGACAAGCTTTCGTTCCGCTGAGATATCGTTAATTTAACACTTAAAACGTTTTTATTCGAGTGGATAATTGCAAAGGGGCGGCTGTAATGGCCCACGTTCGGCCCCGGCTAAGATTGATGACGTGCTATGTTGAAATATTAAAATAGCTGACTGCACATTTGAATAAGATAAGAAACTCTCGATAGCTCGTGAGCTATCGAGAGTTCATCGATCGAAACGATCATTTCATCGTGTAATCCCGTGGGATTACACGATGAAATGATCGTTTGTATTTTTTGCCCGCGATTTGGAGCTGTATATTTTAAGAAGCGTCAGCCTCCACTGATGTTTTAATGTTCGAGGCTCGCGTTCTTTCTACATAATGGATATGGATATAGGTTAAGTGCAGAGTGATGCGAGATGTAGTGTCAATGTTTGGTTTGTACACAACGCTCTATATTGTGGGATTCAACAACACAATATTGTCTCTTATTAATATATACTAACGGTACATATCATATTATCACGCCTATACGAATATCCCATAGAGGTAGGCAGAGACTATGGACTTCATTTACAGCCATCTCTTTTATCATAGGGGAGAGTGGGGGAATCACGGACGGCGGGTAATGGCGAACACTAAGATATTAGATGTTAGGAAGAGATAGTAGATATCTCAAATGACGCATTCGCAAGTCGGACCCGAGCTTAGTGCTGAATAGTAATTGGTGAGATGAGGCTGCGCTCGGTTTCAAAGGTAAGTAATTTTTTATTTTTCTAGTAATTTCATGTAATTTTGCAAGATAAATTGTATGCGTGTATAAAACTCCCTGCAAAACGTAGGAATCTGACATTTTTGTTGTGAAATAATGACTTTATATGTAATTAATTTCAATAATCATCACGTGCATTCCCAGTTTTTAACCTCGAAAAATTAAATAGTTTTAATTTTTGGTCCGTATCGGGTAATAGCGGATGATTTGAATGGGGCAATCTCGGACGTCCGTGATTACCCCGTGTTATAATTTACTATTTTTTACCATTTATAGTAATTGTTTAACATTTTTTATAACTCCAAAAATATTTCAGATGCCGCGTAACTACAAAAGGAAGACCAAATATAAATAAGAAGGTCTTGAAAAAGCCCGTTCAGCTTCACCAGTATAGGTATAATACATCAACTGTTCTTCAAAATATTGTCAGTGTTCCAAAGCTACAATAACCAAAAAATTATACGAAAATCCAGAGAGAAACATTCAATAACCAGTACCCCAATGAAAGATGCTTTTCAAGAAAAAGAGGAAAAAGGGGGAAGAAAACAGAACAAAAAGAAAAGGTAAAGACTGAAAATACGAAAAAGAAAGCTGTTATAAATCTTAAAGTACAACAAGAAAAGAAAAAAAAAGAGGAAAAAGGAGAAAATAAGACTGATCGTACCAATAAAAGAATAAAGGTGTAAAGAATTTAAAGGATTTCGAAGATGACTATGTTTCACATAATAGAAAGAAATCCAGCAATCAATCCCCGGAGGACGAAGAAGAATATTATTGTTTGATTTGTAATGAAAAATATGAAATTCTAATCATCGACGACTATATAATATGCTATAATTGTAGACGCTGGGCCCGTGAAAATTGTTCTAGTGGTGAAAGTACATCTAGAGGATTTTTCTGTGATTTCTGTGCCAGTTAGTCTATGTTTGTGATTACCCCATAAGCCGTCCGCAATTACCCGACATGCTTCGGGTAAACCCGGACAACAAACATTTTGTTTTTACTTTAAATTTTGATTTTATATTAAAAATTTATCAAAGTTAATTATGAGAGTATAAAAATGATTAGTTTAAGTTGACATTTATCAATAAATTACTTTTGTTACTTTGTATTTTTTTGTTTTATTACAATTTTCCCTTAGGTGTTCGCAATTACCCCACCTTCCCCTACATGCTTGCCGGTTTTGGGTACTACTGACTTCATATTAATTATCCATATAATAATAACCGCCTGTTCTTAGTTGTCCAATTTGCGAGTTTTATTGTGAAATCTGCATTATATGAACAGGAAAGCATTTTAATATAGGTATGTAAATCCGTGTTTTATGTGACCTCCTGCAAATTTTGACTAGCTCCGTGGCGCAGCGGTCAACACGCCTGCCTGCGACACGGAGTGACCGGGTTCGATCCCCGGCCAGGTCAAGATGGAAAATGATCTTTTTCAGATTGGCCTGGGTCTTGGATGTTTATCTATATATGTATTTGTTATAAAATATAGTATCGTTGAGTTAGTATCCCATACCACAAGTCTCGAACTTACTTTGGGGCTAGCTCAATCTGTGTGATTTGTCCGTATATATTTATATTTATTATTTAAATGTTATTTCAGGTAGAATTCCCAACCGGTTTTTGGAGCTTGTTTACAATGTTAAGATAATGTTAGAAAAACAACGATACATTTAGGGGAAGGTTCGGGGGCGCTAATCTGATGCTGAGTGAAAAGATTTAGTGCGCGCCCTGCGAAATTAATCTTCGCGAGTTATACGTAGCTGCCTACGTAAACCCTGCGAACACACATACTATTAGGCGTTCTTATTAATTAAATAACAATGTTAAGTAATATATATAATCGATATGTATTTAATTTTGTAACAAACGTGTAAAAGAATATTTTGAAACGTTTAAATCTTAATTTGTTTCTCGAGGTAAAAGTATCAGAACGAGGCACTCTTCATTCTGATACTATACCACTGTACATTGTTTTTTATCCATCTCTTGTCAAGGTAGAAAAATCATCTAGACACCTTTTCTATAATTCACAAATTCTCTATCTTGATCAAGTTAACCGTTCTGAGTAGGAAATTAATTAGTTGAATTTTTTAAAGTGCTACATAACGCCTTTACTGGACTGGTGTGAAACTGCTAAGCTGTTATGGTGTCCTATAGTGCATTGCATTACGTTCGTTACGATAATACGAGTGCACATGGTGCTCCGATATACCGCTGCTTAGAAGAGCTACGAAACTGGTGCGCTCGCTACGATGTGCTACGAAATTGCTGCCCTACCTACGATGTGCTACGAAACTGCTGCGCTGCCCCTACGACATGCTACGAATCTGCTGCGCTGCCTACGACATCCTACGAATTTGCTGTGCTGTCTACGACATGCTACGAATCAGCTGCACTGGCTACGACGTGCTAATAGTTATGTGCCGGAGAGAAATTCTCAGTTCTCATGAATTCCTTCTCACTTATATTTTCGGGAATTTTTCCAGTATATCTCGAGACTAGCTCCGTGGCGCAGCGGTCAACACGCCAGCCTGCGACACGGAGTGACTGGGTTCGATCCCCGGCCAGGTCAAGATGGAAAATGATCTTTTTCAGATTGGCTTGGGTCTTGGATGTGTATGTATATATGTATTTGTTATAAAATATATATCGTTGAGTTAGTATCCCATAACACAAGTTTCGAACTTACTTTGGGGCTAGCTCAATCTGTGTGATTTGTCCGTATATATTTATTATTTATTTTATTTATATAATTTCTCAATAATTCCCGCACTTGAGAAAAAGAAGAAGAAATTCGCGGGAAAAATTTCCGACTCGTTCTCACCGTTCTAGAAAATTTTGAGCACGGCTAAACACTAGCTATGAAACTGCTATGTTGCCGATGATGTATGTGCTTACAATTGATACGAATACTTTCAGCTTCTATCTAACTATAAGTAGTACAAACCCCAACCAAAAAAGGAGAGTGTGTGACTCTGTCTGTAGCATCTTCGTTCTTATTTGGATGAACGGACCCCCGTCACGACGCGCGCAGTGGGACCATTTTCAGGTTCTTGCCCCGGGTCCCAAAATTTCTAGATCAATGGTTGTTATATCTGGACTAGACTGGTTGATAACTTTTCAAAAACTGTTCTAAACACTTGATGTCTTTAAAATAATATCCGAAAATTACATATTTTATTAATTATTTTACCTTCTAATGTAACAAATTGTACATATCGGAGCCAGGGCATCTATAATAATTAATTTAAAATATTCCACATTAACAAGCATTGCGTGTCACGTGACTACGTATGACGCCATCGTCCTAATAAAAAAATATTCTACTCTGCGCGCCAAATAATTTAACTTGTAGCGCCTACTACATTATAAGATACTTGAACTCAGGATAGGTGCATTAGGCACCTAAGAAACGTAAAAGCTACGCAAATATCAATCCAATAGTATCGCAACATAAGCTCACGCATACATCGACGTTTGATAAGATTGCAATTATCCCTTGTTCGTAATTCAAACTCTTCAAATGAATTAGTACAATTAGTACCAACTTATGCTGCACACATGTAACGTTAAAAGTCGTCCGCTTTCGGGCCATACTATTTTTAGGTCCATGCTGTTGGCAAAGGTGGGTGTGGGAGGGGACCTCGGTAAACTTGACACTGGCCAATAACAAAATTATATAAGTATTTCCACAACTACAAAGGTCTTTAGTATTTGATATTTATTTCAAGTTGATACTTCTACACGTACTTAAGGAAAATGGTTTGACTGAGGGATTCCTATACCTTTTGAGGTACGTACCCTAATTTTTTTTAATTACTTTTATTCTTACAAACGTACCATGAAGGTATGGACAACGATACGAAATAACTTAGCCATAAGTCAATTTTTGACGTCAACAATTGTTGAGAAGTTGAAAAGTGAAATATGACAATTAATAAGTGTTCAAAGAAACCTATATTAAAGAAACGTTTTGAATTTGAATTTGAAAAAAACACAGAATTCATTATGACAAACAAAATTATGAGAAATAAATTTGAGGGAAACAATATACACATCCATGAATTCCATACTGTTAGAAATATGTGTACAAAGTTATGACACCACTGCAAAATTTTCCTGTGTCATATATATGTTACGGTTAGAGTGATTATTCAAAAATTATTAATAATTGTCTATCATTATTAATAATTACCGAATGTAGAGGTAAAAGTAAGAAATTAATCACATTTGTCGGTGATTATTAATAATGTAACCTTAGTACCGATAAATGTAATAACTACTGATAAAAATAAACGTACACTGGCGATTTTTTTTTCGATGAGGAAACCGAGGTGCGGTCAGGGGTGGTGGGGCGGCGTGCGGGATATGCGAGGCCACGTGAAGATTTGTCTTCTTGGTGATAACGACCCCCTTGCTGATTTTTCATGAAAAGTCACGTCCGCTATCTTGGATATCAAAAATGACATCTATTTCAAAATCTATATATAATATACACCTAAGGTACATAAAAGTAAGGTTTAAATATATTCGACGTGTAGTGTGTAGCGCGCCTCACTTACCTCTCACCTATATAAACATGTACGATTTGATATAATAAGAGTAATAAACCGAACGTCGAACCACAACAACGTGTTTCATTTGGTACGCCCCTTATATGGCGACCCTGCCAGGATCGTGCCTCGTCGGCACTGGTTGCGCGCGGTGCAAAATTAATAATATAAAATAAACATTTTCGACGTGAAACTTATAACCATATAAGGGGCGTACCAAATGAAACACGTTGTTGTAGTTCGACGTTCGGTTTATTACTCTCATTAGATCAAATCGTACATGTTTATATAGGTGCGAGGTAAGTGAGGCGCGCTACACACTACAACGGATAATAAATGAATGCTTGGTGGTCGCAGGTATGGCATCGGGTATGCGCGCCCGGCCTCCCGAGCTTGCTTTTCCCCTTTCATCCGAATGAGTAGTATCTCATACCTACATTTTCTTCCCAGATCCAACAGCTTCCTATCCTTCCCCAGCTTAAAAGTGCTTCGGATGGGCAGCAGAATTGGAAGCATAAGAAGCCAAAGAAAATGCGCTCGTGGTGAGTATGGCAAAATCCTGTCATGGAACGAAGAATCCTTGGGAGAGGTCTTTGTCCAGCAGTTGACTTCTAACGGCTTAAATGATGAAATGAATGCTTGTTCTTTTTAGGGTTCCGTTGCTAAATGGCAAAAATGGATTCGTCATGCCTATCCGTCCGTTTGTCACAGCCACTTTTAACCAAAACTATAAGAACTATACTGTTAAAACTAGGTAAGTAGATGTATTCTATGAACCGCATTAAGATTTTAAAAATAGAAAAAATAGAAAAACAAAAATTTATTTTGGGGGTTCCCTATATTTGGAACAGAAATTCAATTTTTAGGGTTCCGTACCTCAAAAGGTAAAAAAGGAACCCTTATAGGATCACTCGATTGTCCGTCTGTCTGTCTGTCGGTCTGTCAAGAGCCTTTTTCTCAGGAACGCGTTGACGTATCAAGCTAAAATTCATATCAAATACTCATCAGGTCTACTGTCCATTGAAGCTGTGAATATATCAAACTTCTAAGCCAACGTAATCAAAAGATACAGCCGTTTATGCCGCAAATTTTCGTGTTTTTCGACATTCGGAAGGGAATCAAAACCTACAGGGTACTTCCCGTGAACTCAGAATCTTGAAATTTGGTATGAAGCAACTTCTTATAGCACAAATACTTAAAGGAAAAATTGCGAAAAGTAAAAAATTTTTGTTACATCATATAATAAAAATATTTTTTAAATTTTCGATATTCTCAAGGGAATCAAAACCTACAGGGTACTTTCCGTGAACTTAGAATTTTGAAATTTCGTGTGAAGCAACGTCGTATAGCACAGATAAAGGAAGAATTGCGAAAAGTAGGTATACATTTTTAGTTACATCAAAAAGAAATATTTTTAATAATTTTTAACTTATTATAGATAACGACACGGAACCCTTCGTGCGCGAGTCCGACTCGCGCTTAACCGGTTTTTTTTTATCAATACCCATACGCGTGGGTTATCTATGGATAGGTCTTCAAAAGTGATATTGAGGTTTCGAATATATATTTTTTCTAAACTGAATAGTTTGCACGAGAGACACTTTCAAAGTGGTAAAATGTGTGTCCCTCCCCTGTAACTTCTAAAATAACAAAATGATAAAAAAATATATGATGCATACTATGCAAACTTCCATCGAAAATTGGTTTGAACGAGATCTAGTAGGTAAGAAGTTTCTTAATACGTCATAAATCGTGAACCGCTATTTACCTTTTATTCAATCAAAGTTACAACGAACTAAGAACTTTTATATTATGTTACTTGCTGCTACGGAATCCTTCATGGGCGAGTCCGACTCGCACTTGTCTGCTTTTTTTTAGAGATTGTTATTACTAAGCTTTATTTTTATATTAAGACCAGATTCATATACTCGTTCATATACGCATATCACAGGGTAAATAGCAAAACCATATTTATTTCCCCGGAGGGCCGCAAATAAATAAATCCACTTTTGGCGAACCATATTTCCATCATCGATACTTCGGCATTGTTTGTTAACAATACCACTAGAACAAAAACTCCGCAATTCTATTTTTCGTTCAGTTATATTGCATAATATTTGCAATATCGAATGCGCGACAACACACGGTCCCAGCAATGGATAGAAAATACCAGCAAGTGAGCGCACTATGTGAGTATATTGCTATCCGATACCAGGATGATATTGGAATTCCTATACGTGACGTAATAAGGCACTGAAACATATGGAGCAATTCGTTTAAATTACTCTGGACGTAATGACTTTCGTTTGTATTTTCTTAGCTTTTGGCAAGCTTTATGAAACGAAATACCTGTTTTGTTTACTTTCGTACACGTCCCTTATTTATGTAACCTAGATATGTTTAATATAAAAGTGACTGCTTGGCGATCATATTGGAATTTGTGTTGTGAGCTAATATTGTTTTTTACTCTTATTGTTTCTCAGTAGTCGTTTTATGACAAGCCAACGTAAATGTCTTGTAAAGATAAAATAATAAATAGTGTTCCAGTCTTAGTATCTTTCTATGTTGTGTAGCAAAGTAAGGATTTATTAGAGCCGTTCGTACCTATTAGTGTAATTTGTGCCTTTCGGGCACAAATTACACTAATAGGTACCTACGCTTGAACACAGGTAGTGTTCAAGCGTACCTTCAGTCGTTTCGGAGTTATTAGCGTCAAAATTTACAACTTTTCTTGTGGGACCAACTCGAAAAAATTCTCCATTTCCATATAAAAGTGTTCGACCGGCCTGACATTTTGTATGAAAATGTAGAATTTTTGGTTCACAGCATTGGTTGCACGGCTGAAGCCTTACACTAAAAAAAAAAGAGGGTTATCGGCTGAAGCCTTACCGTTACTAAAAAAAAAAGAGGGTTATAATACTTACACGCTATTTACACAAAAATTTTCAGCTAGTACCCATTTGAGGTTATATTTGTGTGGAATGATTGTTCTGAGGGGTGGAAAGCGAGCTCTCGCTGCCATTTTTTCCCCGTCAAAAATGATATGAATGTGTGTAACATCTACACGCCCTCCAGTATGGTAAATGTGGCAATAAGGTTTATAGACCTAGGCTCTGTCTAACCCGCAAAGAAAGACGTGATACTATGTACGTATGTGTGTAACATAAATTGAACCATAACAATCAAAATCAAACAAATTTGTCATTTTTTTGTAGTAAAACTTAGCTGTATAATTTGAATAAAACCTACCTAGTGGTTGTTAAGTTAAGCTGTTGTTGTTAACCTAGCGGTGCAAACTCTATTATTGTAATTTGAATTGTTTTGTAACCATAACACAGGCTCTGCCTAGTATGAGTACACCAGAAAGTGTAGTAAGACATTATGAATACATTTAACATAGTTTTAAACAGCTGTTATTATGTAACATGTTTTGGAAATAAATATATTTTTCATTTTTTCATTTTCAATTATAGGATTTTTTTGGAATACTGAAAATATTCTTTTTTTATTAACTTAAGAATAAAAAAATATTGCATTACAAAAAACACGTTTTATGTATGCCTCTTTTTTATTATTTGTTGTAATAGCGGCAATAGGTAAACAAATTCTGTGGAAATTTGAAGTTTCTACCTATTATGTTTCAATAGATATAACCCTGTGACAGACGGACAGCGGAGGCTTAATAATAGGGTCCCGTTTACACCGTTGGGTACGGAAGCCTGATAAGCTAAGGCTAAATCAGAATACTTCAATTATCTAGTTTCACGTTTAAGGTGGTTTAAAGTTCATTTGACCAATGTTATTTCGCTGTAGAGTTCATGTTTAAATGCCCAAAAGTTGAGGTTCGCATCGCACACGAAGTGCCTTCATTCGACTACATATATTATACGTCAACTTTGCCTATGATATCCAATAGCAGATCGATCGAGCGATCGCCTAGATACTAAGGCAAGCGCGGGTCGTTTCTGCGGAGGCTGGAGGGGTTGTAATCGGCCAAGTTCAGGCGACCGGGTAGTCTGTCTTATATAGATGAATCCAGTCCTTTTCGGAGTTGACACACTTGAAACAAATGTATTTAGCGTTTAGTTGTCTATTCCTACTATGCCTAGTTAATCTGAAAACGGTGTTCTTCAAATTTTCTGTGTGAAAAATAAATAAGTCTAGTGAAAATAGCATGCCAAAGCTGCTATTCTGATATATAGTTATAATCAGATGTATAGAAACCCGACGGGATAAAATCTATATTATGTAGACAGTGTTATTAAATGAATCGAGTGATTTTAAGCTACCGCATAGAGATAATAGACTCTTAACCGTCAAATTTTGTACATAGATTTTTTTTGACGTGATAACGTGTTATAAAGCTATGAACGCCGGCTGCATGCATAAAAAGTGTCACGTTCCGTCGGCTCAGGCAGAACCTGACACTTTATCAATTGTATGTAAGTTTGTTAATCCAGATTTTAAAGTACTAGTTTATGAGAAAACCGCCTCCGTGGTCCGGTGGTTAAGGCGTTTGCCTGTAGACCCAGGGGTCGTGGGTTCGATTACCACGGGCAGCATACTTTGTTTAGTTGTTTCCAGTTTGGTTAGGACATGTAGGCTTGAATCACGTGATTGTCTGATAATTAAAATGATTCTGTGGTTCGGTAGGCACGCTAAGCCGTTGGTCCCCGCTGCCACCTGGTAGTGGTTAAGGGAACCACGTCAGAGGCCGAGAGGCGGTCCCGAGGAACTCTGACACCAGGGTGTGCATGGTCGATTGACCGTGACACCTACTCGAAATGACGATGATGATGAGAAATTCTATATTTTCTGATTTTTAAAATCAATTCGATCGATATTTGTCGATGGATCGAAATACTTATATTGGAACTAATTTTGAACAAATAATAATTTAAATAAAATAATTTGAAAAAATACCAGTTGCTTAACTGGTATTTTTTTAAACTTCTGCGACTTACAGTTTTCGAGAAATCGAAAATCCCAAGACGTTATCGCAGCGAGATCTTCAATGTTTCAAAAACTATAGCCTGAACAAATGCCGCTATTCATAAACATTTACAACTCATCAAAAGCTATCTTTCGTGTACTTGGTTGCAGAGAAAACTTCCATTTTGAAAAAAAATGGGGTAACGTTACCGCGGTATCAGTTTTTGTCGAATAACTTCGAAAAGACGGCTTGCACAAACGCCGCTATATTTAAACAATTTGCAGCTTGCTATGAACCAATTATCTGTTGTACAGTCAGCCAACGAGATACATGACCCCGCCGCCATCTACCTATATCTTGAATTTTCTTCTTAACTAAAAATAATATTAACATGAGAATACATATTCAGAAAGATTTTTATTAAGACTTTCTGAATATACATTTTCATGTTAATATTACTTTTAGTTTAAGAGAAAATTCAAGATATAGGTATATGGCGGGGTAAGGTATTTCGTTAGCTGACTGTACTTAATATCTCTAATGCGCAACATTCCGTTGGGGTTAGCATACCGTAGGTTTATAAGCACATTTTTGATACCTACCTTCAATTTTCGTAAATATATAAAATGTAGCTTTTTTTATATAAAATATAGCTGTCATTTTGCATTTATCTAATATGAACATAAATATTTCTTCTTTACAAATATTAATCTAGACAGACACAAATAGTACTAGTAACTCTCGTGATAAGTAATTTATTCCTTGGTCTAGATTAATTTCCACTTGTTACTTTCTCGCATTCCTGAGAAAAACGGTCTTCACAGACAGGCGGACAACTAAATCAATATCCCGTTTTACTTTTTTAGGTACGAAACGCTAAAAAGTAACCCTGTAACAATTTTCAGGGATGTCTTTGTGTGAAAATATTACAGCCGAGGCGGGCTTATGAGAGTTGGGATTATACGCATATATTTTTTTGGAAATATTTTAGTTACTAGCTTTCGCCCGCGGCTCCGCCCGCGTCAATGTCTATCCCTCGGGAACAGTACTTTTTCCCGGGATAAAATGTACACTATGTCCTTCTCGTACCCCAGATAACGTGTATGCAAAATTTACGTAATAATGATCGGTTTAGTAGTTACAACTTGAAAGCGTAACAAACAAACAAACTCACTTTTGCATTTACAATATTAGTTAGGATTATGGTTAACCTGTTCTATTTTACGGAGAAAAAAAAATACGATTTATTGTACACACACACCTTGTTTTTTTATTACAAAGTACACTTACAAATAATGACAAAACAAAATCTAGTCCGAGTCATCGTCAATAATAACGCGGCGTTTCTTTTTGCCATGTTTTGCGTGCAAAACTTCCTCCTCGTCGCTGTCATCTGCAAATAGGTTATTTACATGTAGCTGACAATTTACGAGGGATTATATTTGTTTCAATAGAAAAGAAGATTTTACATAATAAGACTAGGTTTTTCCCTCTCTCTCACCTATTTCTGGTGTCCAGTAGCTTTACATTTATTTATTTATACATTATACAAGAAAAATATTTTTATTTAAATATACAAAAAAAAATCGGCATTTCCATACAAAAGAGTTCTGCCGCCCCGCCAGTTTGTATGGTAATGTCGTATTTTTTTCAAGTTTCCAGCATTATTCTCATATGAAAAGTTGTTCATATTAATTGGCCTAGTCACATCTTTAAGGGAACGTCGAGGGTCAGTTTACAAGCTGTATAAAAATTACATATTATTGGAATCTACATAAAAATACCTTTTATCTGGCCCAAACCTATCTCAAATAACTTAGGTATTTTTAAAGTTCGCGACTTTTTGTATTCAGGAAGGCGCGATGTTGTATTCTGTGTGACTACACATAGACTTTATCCAACGGACGGTCAAGAAGCATCCAACGATGTGTCATATATTAAGTTACGTTGGCTAGTTTAGAAACGAACATACATATCTTAATACATACATTAAGGCCAAAATCATAACTCCCGTTGTGGCTTCGTCGTAGGCGGGTAATGGTGACGAAAAAACTGAATTTTTACCGTCCCAAGGCCGATAGATCTGTTAAATATTTCTAAAAGAGGTCAGTACGCAACGAAATATGTCTTACCGCCTTGCGACTGGTGTATGCTACTGAGTAGATCTTCTGTGTCGGGCAAGTCATCGTGCTGCAGCGTTTTTTTAGCGAACGACAGAATGTCATCGTCTTCATCTTCGTCTTTTTCGTCGATTTTCTGCATTTTCGGTCTTCTGTTTGTGTCCTCTGCCTCAACGCTGCGGGTACGTTTGCGATTCGACGTAACGTCAGGTTTTCTCAATTTGCTCTCGAAGGAAATATCGCTGTTTTCGCGCATTTTTCTCAAGTTATCAAAAAGGTCATCGTCATCACTTGACTCGTCACGTGGTGCTGCAGTTTGGGATTGAATTTCTACATTATTTTCAGGAGGCGTTGTATTGTCGATAAATAATTCCTTGTTAATCGCTTTAACGATTATTTCACGCCTTTTCCTAACCGTTTTGAAATGCAATTCACTGGGTATTCTCCAGTATGTTTCCTAAAACAAATACATTCCAGCTTTTAAAAGTATTTTAATATTGTGTTTAAAACTCGAACGTCCTAATTAACGCAGTGTTATTTTACAGCGGAAATTTCCGCTGCGTCATATTATTAAACATTGAGCCATAACAAACGATATTGAAATTCAGTTAAATTAAAATGTTATAAATTACGTTTAGGGAAATATACAGTAATTGAATATTTTTACTCATATTTTATGGTAATACTTTAATACATAGATTCTAATATATAGACGTCTAATATATTATAGACGTATACATATAAGTATATGTTTATATAGCCATATGCTTCAACAAAACAAATAGCTGTTCTGTACTTTAACAGATTGACACCAGTACTTAAAACCTCCAAAGATTTTTTCCTTCGATTCGATAGATTTTCCACATGTAAATAATATTCACTTGGTAAACATCAAACTTGATTCTTCCCTAGAAACAGCGAAATGAAAAAGTAGACTACAAAATCAGACCTAATAAAACCAAGACCTGCATGCAGTACTGCTCCCATATCTGGTCTCGTGCACCTCAATACCAACTCTTTTCTCTTGATTCCATCCAGCGCTGGGCAATTTGTGTTATCGACGATCCCACACTCACAGACGATTTAGGCACCATCAGTCTACGGAGAGACGTTGGCTCTCTGTGTGTTTTACCGTGTATACTATGGAGTTCTGAAGAACTTTTTGAATTGGTGCCACCGTTACCTTTCTACCAGCGCACCGCTCGCCACAGGAGTAAAGTCCATCCCCACATCCTTGACGCTTGGGTCTCTCGTCACGTGGTTTTTTCCTGGTACAACAGGATTGTGGAACGGTTTCCATCCCGAGGTTTTCCCTGTGTGCTATAACTTGGAGTCCATCAAAAGGCGTGTTTACAGGTATCTTAAGAGTCGGCAACGCATTGGCAGCACCTCCTCTGGTGTTGCAGATGTCCATGGGCAACAGTAACCACTTCCCATCATCCCGGTGGCTCGTCTGCTCGTTTGCCGTCTTTATATAAAAAAAGGCTATTATTTTTTTGCTATTTTTTTTATAGGTAGAGCCCAGGGGGAGGAAAGCATTTTTTAGGATTAGCCGCAGTTCAACAATTGTTGCAATAATTATACCTGTTCGTTGCTGGGCGGCTGTATTCCCACGCCCTTCAATACGTTTAGAAACAAGGAGTTCTCCATGGCTTCGACGGCCTCGCTGGATATCGGCACCAGCGGAGTGTCGGGCGCGCTCGGGTCGAAACCTTCGGCTTCTTGATCCAATGCTACCTCTTCTATATTCTCAGCCAACCACTTCAGGCCTTCCGTTAAACCTATCAAATGTATTACTTCATTGTGCGTTGACTATATAAAGATGCGTGTTGAATTGCTGATACTTAAAATAAGAATAGTATCTTATCTGTAATCCATAAAAAAATATAGAAAGTTTCATGGACACTTTTTTTAATGCCGAGAAACGCAGTAGATATTTTAAATCTTAAGTTGTTATGGGACATTATGTAATATTAAAGTACATTGTTTCATTTCAATATATATATAAAAGACTTTAAACTTTGACCTTGTTTAAATGAAGGCTGAAAAATATGTATTCAGCGGCTAAACGTTGTTAATAGACTTGCATTCTAGCAAAACTATCTATCTTATGCATTAATTAAGTTTAAGCATATTTTTATTATAAGAAGCAAAGTAGAGAGTATTTATCAATTAAGATCATTAAACCCAATAAAAATCCAGATGGGAATATGAATTCATTAAAGCCCTTTATTGATAGGATTATCCTTAAACCTTTTTCTTTTGAAAGAAAAAAGAAATTCTTGTTCAATATTTATCGGTGCAACTTTACAAGACGCACCTGGCTCATCGGGGGTGTCGTAACGCCGCGCCACACAAATTTACATAAAAAAGAACAGCATTTGTAAAACCCAGACAATATTACATACGTACCCTCATCTACAGCTCGTACCAAAAGCTTAGCAATTTCGTTAGCACTGAGTGTAAAAGCCTTTTCTTTTTTATTCTTTGGAGGCTGTCTGACTTTCTTTTGTGTTTTCTTTTCCTTTTTTTGAACAGGCGGCGACGACGGCCGAGACTTGCGAATTTCGTTCTCGTCGTCCGACTGACCGGACGACTCTGAGCCGGACGAGCCTAAACATAAAATGATTAATTGTTACATAATACATTTTCGCTGAGTGACCGAGACTTGGAACAAAAATACCAAGAATAGATCCATTTTTCTCCCCAATCTACTTAAGAGGCTTAGACTAGCTAAACTAGTGCCACCCTTTATTTTATTCTTCTACACTTAATAAATATAAATAATAAATAAATATATACGGACAAATCACACAGATTGAGCTAGCCCCAAAGTAAGTTCGAGACTTGTGTTATGGGATACTAACTCAACGATACTATATTTTATAACAAATACATATATAAGATACACATCTAAGACCTAGGCCAATCTGAAAAAGATCATTTTCCATCTTGACCTGGCCGAGGATCGTACCCGGGCACTCTCGTGTCGCAGGCTGGCGTGTTGACCGCTGCGCCACGGAGCCAATCTCTTAAATCAAATTAAAAAAATCGAATTCTGTACTTCAGTAGTTAATTACATGTTGTATTTTAGGTATTACTTTATAAGATGGATTGATGGTTATAACAACAAAAGTCCCTGGCACGATCATTGCGAGTTTGTTTTAAGTCTTAACTAAAATTTACCTGTTATGTTTAGAAGTTTTCGTTTTGTTGCCTAATAATTTAAATAGTAATAATAAAAAATATCCCACAAACCTACACAGTAATAAAATCTGTACCAATACTAACATATTAAAAATATTTTCAGTTGCAACCACCTCCCCATTCACGATGATGACTCGGAAGGCCACAATTAAAGACCTAACCATGAAGTTGAAGCTGGCACTAAATGAGCTAAAGGAATGCCGAGAGGAAAAATCACATCTTCTTCGTGAACGGGAGGAAACTGAAGAAGAATTTAACAAAATACATTAATAAAAAATGAATGCACTAGCCTTCATATACAAATTACCGAATTATTAGACGAAAATAATAAATTAAAGTAATGTTTAGCACAAACCGCGGAGTGCAGTATGGTACATGAACGGGCCCTTAGTCGCATTTTAGAGTTAGAACATAGCTTGTATGAGGCACAGAAATCTGCTCTAGAAATACAGAAACAAAAAGAGGATGAATTATGCAACAACACTCTGCATCTTTACAATGAAGTCATGGAATGTGGCCCGGGTCCGGTCGTGGAGATACCTGCGACTACTCCGCAGTCACAATATTTTATATTAAACTCTCATATTAAAATAAAAAAATATGTCAAAATTAACAAAATGATCAAGCGTACACAAAAAATTATTTCTAAGCAAAAAAAATGTAAAAGCCTGACTCAGTTACGTAAAGAAAAATTATGTCTTTTTAAGCAATTTAAATCATGTGAAGATGATCTTCACATGGCTAGCCGCATTTATGACACTGAGATACATGAATTACAATTACAAATATCTGAATTACATCAGTCCTTAAAAACTTTGTCTAAAAATTATAAAACATCTCAGAAACAACTAAGTGAATATACTTTGTCAGCTAAAACAGTAGTCGAGTTAGTCCACCATGACAATGATCAGCATGACACTCTTGCACACAAACATCAGTTAGGTTGTGTGACCCCCATGGGTAAAATCTCTCACCAGGCCCCCACAAGAGAGTGTGATAGAAATATGCTCACAAAAATAAGTTCTGTCAATAGTAATTTAAATAAAAAGTAATATGTAATAAATTGTTAGTTTATTCTGATGAACTGGGTCAAGGCTTTAGTAGCATAATCTCTAATCATTTAAACAATGACTGTACGGTTTTAAACTCTTGTACACCCGGTGCCTCTTTTTCACACCTTATTAGCAGTATCAATACTGATACTATAAATGAGGACACAACAATACTAATTTTATGTGGTGACAGTTCCTCTGTTACAAAAAAGAACTTAAAGCAAAATGTTGACAAATTGATTAGTTTAAATTTAAAAACTCGTTGTAAATTTATGATAAGTACCTTTCCGTATTCGGAATCGTTAGACAACTTTAAAAATAGACATATACATGACTTGAATGTACATTTGTACAATATGACTTGTCGTCATAGCGACTTTATTTTTTATTTAGATATTAATAAATTTATATATAAATTTAAGTTGACACAGGATACTATGTATCTTCCATTTAGTTTTAGGCGACAAATTGCTACAGTTGTAGCTTATAATATACAACATTGTGTTGCAAATTGTACGAGTACATCTGCAATCTCCAACTGTGACATAGAAAACTGTATTTCTAAAAATGTAGTAGTTAATAATAGTAAGTGTAATTTAAACTAAGAAATAAGACAACAGTCAAAGCCAAAGAATTAAATATTATTCACCAGAATATCCAAGGCCTGACTAGCAAATTATTAGAATTAGAGTTATTTATAAATAGTAAAGATTTACATGTAGTTTGTCTAACCGAACATTTTATGCAGTCACATCAACTACAATTTAATATTGAAAACTACTCTAGGGCTAGCTCATATACCAGAAGGACAAAAGAGAAAGGAGGCAGTTTAATTCTAACGCAAAATGACTTGAAATACAAAGAACGTAAGGATGTTGTAAGTCTTTCTATAGAGTGTAGTGTTGAATTAGCATGTATCGAGTTAGAGAATTCTATTATAGTATGTGTATACAGTCCACCTGATTCAGATTATAATACATTAGAACTTGTGATTGAAGATGTTTTAAGGAAATTATGCTGTAGTCGTAAAAACGTCATAGTTTGTGGCGACTTTAATGTAGACTTACTAGTAACTACTACTGAAAGTGTAAGATTTTTAAATTTATTTAAGTCTTTTGATTTATTTAATTTATTTTTGGAGCCAACCAGAGTTCAAGGTAATTCTGCAACGTGCATAGATAATGTTTTCTGTAATTGCACTCCTGTTGACAAAGTTATTATTAAAAACCTTACCTCTGATCACTTTGGGCAGTTCGTACAATTCGCAAACCACGTCGAAGTAGATTTACAACAGATCACCTTTAGATCTATTACAAAAGACAAAATCAAAGTTTTTAAAGATAATTTATCAAATATAATGCCCCTTATTGAGGAAACTAGGGATGATCCAGATATGCTGTATAACAAAATGTTTAATGTTATTGAATCGGAATTTAACAATACGTTTAAAATTAAAACAAACATTAAACGTAATCGTAAAAGGTTTAGTGAATGGGCTACTCCAGGTATTTACGTCAGTAGAAATAGATTATATGAATTACTAGCCATGAAAGCCTATAATCAGAATCCTGATTTTGTTAAATTTGTTAGAAATTATTCAAAAATTTTTAAAAGGGTATGTGCGTGTGCAAAATCTTTATATACCAGACAGACTATTTTAAATTCTAGTGACAAAGTAAAAACAACGTGGATAATTATTAATACAGAAACAGGAAAAACGAAAAAACGCGCCATTCCAATTGAATTAAAAATAGATAATAAGGTCATCAGTACTAGCGAGGAGATTACTCAATATTTTGAAGACTTCTTTACAAATATTCCCGTGAATACTACTGCCTCCTTACTTTCATCATCTGTGGAATCTAAAAAGTTATTAACTAGTTGTATACCGGAATGTAACAGTCTTCTAATATTTGAACATGTAACCCCTCAAAAAATCATTGATACGTTCAAGACTTTGAATAATAAAAAAACTGGAGACCTGTGGGACATCTCAGTATCAGTCATAAGTAATATTATAGAAATAATTGCTCCTTATTTAGCGTCTATTTTTAATAAATGTGTAGATACAGGGACTTTTCCTGATCTAATGAAATTAAGTAAAGTTATACCGTTGTACAAATCGGGTGATAAAAATGATCCAACAAATTACCGTCCAATTTCTATTCTGCCAGCGTTAAGTAAAATATTTGAAAAGTTAATTTTTAATCAGTTACTTTCTTTTTTTAATCTAAATGGTCTATTTCATAGTGAACAATACGGATTTACGAAGGGTCGATCAACTACGGATGCGGGTGTTGCGCTTTTAAAACATATATATTGTGCTTGGGAGAGAAAACAAAATGCTATTGGTGTTTTTTGTGATCTCTCCAAAGCATTTGATTGTGTAGACCACGATACCCTGCTGTCCAAATTGGAACACTATGGGATTAAAGGTAAATCTATTGCATTAATCAAATCTTATTTGAGTAGCCGAATTCAAAAAGTTAGCGTTGATAGGGTTCAATCCTCGGGATCATCTGTTAAGATGGGCGTACCCCAGGGCTCTATACTAGGCCCCTTGTTGTTTCTTATATATATTAATGATCTGCCATACTATGTTCACACATGTAAAGCTGTACTATTTGCCGATGATACTTATCTTATTTTCCCTGTTGACAGGACAACAGACAATTTTGACGAGGTCAATAGTACATTAGCTCAAGTATTAGAGTGGTTTACAGCAAACAATTTGCTGTTAAACGCTAAAAAGACGAAGTGTATTAAATTTTGTTTACCGAATGTTACAAAAGTACCAACACGCATAGTGGTCGAAAACGAAACGATAGATTTGGTAGATAAAACAGTATTTCTTGGGATGACAGTTGACTCGGGACTTCAATGGGGTGCCCATATCACATCCTTAGCGGGTAAACTTACTTCTGCTGCTTACGCTGTTAGAAGAATAAGACAGTTGACTGACGTTGATACTGCGCGTTTGGTATACTTCAGCTACTTTCATAGTGTCATGTCGTATGGGATATTACTATGGGGTAACGCAGCAGAAGTTAATACCATATTCGTCCTTCAAAAACGCGCTATCAGATCTATATATAAACTAGGTGCTAGAGAATCTCTTAGAGAATTGTTTAAAAATATAAATATTTTGACATTCCCCGCGCAATACATATTTGCAAATATTATGTTTGTTCGTAATAATCTTCATCTTTACGCGAAAAATAGTGATATCCACAACAGGAATACGAGAAATAAAAATAAATTAGCGATACCAACTTTGCGATTACAGAAAACAATGAATTCATTTTTGGGACTTAGTATACGCTTCTATAATAGAATTCCTGAAGAAATATTGGCTCTGTCATTAGGTAAGTTTAAGACTGCTGTTAAAAATCAATTGCTTAAAAATGCCTATTATTGTATTTATGACTATTTATCAGATAAAACTCCATGGAAGTAATATATTCAATAAATTGTACATCGGTGATTACTTAATGTAAAATAATTCAAATTGTTATAAATATGTGAAAGTGTAGCCCTTCAGGCACGTAGGGACCAATACTGGACTGAGTTTCTTTCGGCGTATTCTTCTCAGCAGTGGTCGTTTCGAAACGCTAGTAGCTTATCGATTTTGCAAATATTAAAAATAATAATATGACGTTCAGAAAGAGATACATGATATCCAAATTTGAATAAAATTCTATTTCATTTCATTTCATTTCATTTCATTTCATTTAAGATGTATAAGATATTATAGATATGTTTTGATGTTTAAGGAAGAGAACTACTAACTACCGCCAATAGCCACTTTTGGAGGTAATCAGTTGTTCTCTTAATTTATCAAATGAAAAATAATAAAACTGAATATAATAATAAATATTTGTGCCGTTTGGTGTAGAGACATTTGGACCATGAGGTCCTGGTGCGAGAGCTCTCTACAAAGAGATTGCTCCTCGCCTGATCTCCGCCGCACGTGACAAGAGGGCTGGGTGCTTTTTCGCACAAAGGATAAGCGTCGCTATCCAGCGTGGGAATGCAGCCAGCATTCTTGCCAACATTCCATGTGGGCAAGAATATTTACATTTTTAAGTTTAGTTTTATTTTAGTACTAGCTGTTGCCCGCGTTTTCGTCCGCGGCAATTTCTGTTCTTATGATTAATTAGTATAGATGAATAAATTTCCCCCGTTTTCAAAACATTTTTTATTGATGCTTCGCTCCTATTGGTTGCAGCGTGATATTTTATAGCCTAAAGCCTTCCTCAATAAATGGACTATCCAACACAAAAAGAATTTTCCAATTTGAACCACTAGTTTCTGAGATTAGCGCGTTCAAACAAACAAACAAACTATTCAGCTTTATAATATTAAGTATAGATGTAATTTTATGGTAGGTTAGCTATTCGATAAAATTGTACAAGTAATTTATTACCCAAGTACAGAATTAGATTTTCTCAAACATTATTGTAGTAACTAGGAAGAACTAAGAAGTTTGTCATTCTTGACTCGTGCATTACTTTACCGGCTTAGGCCAGGAAAGTAAGTATGACAATTAATTCCTGGCCGCTGCTCAAATCTTTTTAATTCATCTATTTATCTTGTACTATGTTACTTGTCATACAGCATACATTATAAAAAATGCACTTATCGAGCATTTATGTATATGAATGTGAAAATATTTTTATTAAAATGTTGGTATGAAATCACACAAAAACGTGCTTAATTTTCGTTAAAAGAAAAAGAAAACAATAATAAAAAAAAGGGAAAGTTATCGCATTAGTCTATCACGTTACTCCTTTTCGACAGTTGTTTCGGCCCGCGACACATTAGTAAATGCCTTATAATATATAACAACCACACGCCACAATTTATAGCCATAATCGCCGGAGAAAAAAATCCTTCTTACTGCCTTTTTTGCCGCTTTCTTTTTCTGTCGCTCAGTATCAGGACAAATACTACGTAGAACAGTAGAGTCAACTGTTGTACGTGGTATTTTTCCTCTGTGCTACTACTACTATTCTATCGACTTCGTTTCAACAGGTTTTTCGGCAAGTAACACATCAGTAAAACCATTATTATAATCATACAAGGTTACTCACCGCGCGAGTTATCTTCATCAGTGTCGGAGTTTTTAGTCTTTTTGCTCCGCCTTTTGCGGCATTCCTTCTTGTCTTGAATGATTCCGAGCTCTAAAAGTCTCTCGACGTAACTTCGTTTCGCCCGTTTTCTCGGCATGCGACACATTATTTCACTCATTGGGTCTGAAAATTCATATTCCATTAACTTTCACGATAATTATCCGTGCTAATAGACTCCAACCTACGAATAAGGAATACTTATTCGTAGACTCCAGCTTAATAAGTTCCCAACCAAATATATTTTGTCAAAGAAAGATTCGCAAAATATTTCGGTGATAATATTACTTAGATCAAGTAATAAAAGAGGACAATTTATTTTTGGCACCTAGTCCGCGAATTCTCACAGCACAAAAAATAAAGTTTGTCTTGTTTGGATCTTGAATCTTGAGGACCATATAATTTATAAGCAATTTTAGAGAATCGTAACTTAGATTGGTTTTGGGATTGGGATGTCACATAAAGTTAACCACATGACGCTTTTATTACAAATAAACTCTGGGACGCACGAAGTACATTATGCAAGAATAATAGAGTAACTACATTTAATTTATTACTCCATTAAGTAGATTCTATCACAGATTAAATTTAATTTCATTGGTGTTCAAAAAATCGAAAAAAGTAAGTGAATAGCCAGGATTTCACAATGGATTTTTTATGTCAGCAATACACAGAATCAAGATATAATATTAATAATAATCTAACCCACGAGTATGTTAACTAGTAAGGTGCTAATGCTTTTATTTATGTGTAGGTACCTAGTTAAAATAAGTACTTAATAAGAAACCAGTACCTTCCGTCTCTCTGTATTGGTCCCATAAAGCCCTCAGCTGTTCATCCTCCTCTTCGCTAAACTCCTTGGGGACTCTTTCGCGCACAACATCCTTGTTACTGCGCTTGGTGGGCGCGCGGAATATGAGACCTAGCTCTTTGAGCTTGCTGATCACTCCGCGTCGAGTGCGAGTCTGGTCTATTAAGTTGTCTAATATCCAGTCGATTACATCTACGGACGAAAAGTTTTAAATATAGATTTTTAATTATTTTTCTTCGAGGTTTCAGTACACTTGGTGAGACTATACCAGCATCAAGAGGGATTTTTAGTATAGCAATTTATCTTGACATTATAGCACTCCACAGGAAGCAGGAACCAGTGTTCCTGCTGTTGCCGAATGTGACCATGAACTGCGCAACACTCGTTCAACATCAATTCCCCTTAGGTACCCGGCTAAGCACCTGACCATACTCCAGCAAGACGTAAAGTTTTCCCCCTGATATTTAAGGCATTGGATTTGGCTATTTCTAACATCATTGCTAGCATATGAATTTCATATGCTAGCAATATATAGACATCAGTATTTACTGATGTCTATAACATTTAGTAAAATCAAAGAATATAACGTTGTATCAGAGCTAAAACCAATCTAAAAGTAAAATATAAAGAATAAAGTCAAATGGTCATATATCACATTTCAGAATACTTGAATATATTACCTTGATCATTCTCTGGGTTACTTTGGTTTTCCATGTACAGCTTGCGAAGTTCTTCCTCTTGCTCTTCCGACCATTTACCTTTTCCTGGCTTGTCTCTATCACAGATTTAAAATGGAAATTTTATTTCAATTTATCTGACGTAACGGTAAAAAAATTAGCATAGTTAATACCCAAGGGGTATTCAAAGGGGTAGCAACTCTCGCTTTTGAAGGGTTATTTCTTATTTAACGAAAGAAGCCTACAAAAATCTTAAAAATTTTGATGAGTTATGGAAATAATAAAATACCAGAAAGATCACTCGAAATCTGATTTTAATTTTAACTTGTAATAATAGACTAATTTTCTGAAAATAAATAAATTGAAGACACCTAAAGAAACTTTAAAGGACTGATTAAAATAATTTGTTCCAGCGGCAACATCGTTGAACAACCTTTCCATAATAACTGATGATTATATTATAGAGTAGACAATCATTATTTTGCAAGAGTGATGCATAATTTTAATTAGCAAACACGGGGTGAATCAGACGGCATCTACCATGCACTGTGCCGGGGCCGCTATGCCTTTTATGCGGTAATGAGCTGCATTAGCATCATTCTGGGGCATTAATCATCATCATCATCATCATCAGGTCCTTTTTAGTCTCCACTACAGGAGCACGACCCTCTCTGTACTACTAGGGCCATACTTGGCCAGAGCAGTCAGAGGACATAGGACATAGACAAAAAAACATTAGAGAGCTCAAATCACTAGAGTTTATATACATCTTTCATACACAAAATCAACAGAGGCATATCCAACTAAATACTTAAAATAATCCAATTTAAGTAGACACTCGAGTTTAAGTACGAATTTTCTCGGCACTTCACATAAAACATGAAGAGCCCTTCACCAAGCTCTAGATAGATTGGAAGATAAATAAAATACGACTTACTTTTGGTCTGTATAAAGATCATATCCATGTTCTATTTCGGCAGAATCCTTAGAATTTTTCCAGAATAGCAGTTCGATAAATACTTTGGTATTCTTGGAAGCCACCTCCGTGAATTTTCTCAGTATAAAAATAGCGAACTTTTCTAATTCCTGTTAAAGATGATATTATTAGTTTGTAAATGGCGTCTGGGAATAAGAGAAAATAAAGTTGCAATATTGTGTTGCGGTTTAAACCCCTGCGACAAAATCAATATACAAGTAAATTTTATTTGCGGCGCAGAGTTTGTGATGTCATTATTAAACGCTTCGACCACGAGTGCTGTAGAATACACACGAGATTGTATTACCGCTGGGGTGACGATAAAATGTGATTGATTTATGATAATCGGAAAGACGATAGGTACACATTTAAACACATTTCTTCCCATCTAAGTGGGTATGCTTATAAAACTATTGTCTCTAACGCCTTTTTACTGAAACTGTGGTATCAAGTTTCCCCGATTGTAAGAAGATTGTAACTTGAAAGTAGATTATATTATTAACATTCAGTATGCATTGCGTTTTTTTTTTCTGAATTTCATTATTGAAAAAATGCTCATGAAAAGCACGTGTTTCTGATTTGTCCGTTTTGAACAAAGATATTTTTCTTACTTTTATCCTTACTAATATCCTTATCCTTACTAATATTATAAATGCGAAAGTGAGTTTGTTTGTTTGTTTGTTACACTTTCATGCCGTAACTACTGAACCGAACATCATGAAATTTTGCATACAAGTTCTCTGAAATGCGGAGAAGGACATAGGCTACTTTTATCCCGGGAAAAAGTACTATTCCCGAGGCATCGACATCGACGCGGGTGGAGCCGCGGGCGAAAACTAGTAATGCATAAATCGAGTTTACTATTGTCGGTGAATAAATACATACTTACTTGTAAAATTTCAATTTCGTTCAATTTAGCAAACCCTAAAATGATACTAAACACGTGAGTATGAAAAAATTATATTTACTCGAAACTACAGAAAATTCAAATTTCATAGGTAAAGACCCAATAGAAACCTTAAACATCGGCATAGGATTGGCGAGCACCCTCTGGAAAATGAGGAACAGCGTGGCCTGGAACATCATGGAGGGTCGCTGGCAGTCCCAGGCTACGCGGTGCAGCATCTTCAGCGCGCAGTGGTTGGTGTGCGGCAGGTTCTTGTCGTAGCGCTCCAGCAGAAATACGCAGGCACTTACTATCCTTGGATGGCAAAACCTAAAAAAGTCGTTACCTTTCGTTTCTTGGGTACTATATGTATCTTAAAGATATTATACAAGTTACTTGTCTTGTGTAAATAAAGACTCTTAAAGTAAATAAAGTTTTAATTATGTAGATAAACTAGATTTTTGCAAAAATTACATTATTGTGACAAGCTTTTGTTATAAACGAATCCACACTGTAAAGTGCTTTCCAAGACAAATCAAATGAGCCCAAACACGATTGGTGTACCTTGTTTAGTTTAAGAGTTCTTATGGCTAACTTCTGATTCAACAATCAGACCAGCGCAACGATTCCATAATATTGTATTGTTATCTGATTACCACATGCGTGCAAAATTTCAGCATAATTGTTCACCGGGAAGTGGATCAAATTTAACTCGCAAGATTTGATTACAGACATACATCGGGACAGGTGAAACTAAATAGGTAATAAAAGCTTCTAAAATACCTTAGAACAAAGTCTTTAAAATCAAAATCAGTTTCTTCGATTGCCGTTGACTTTTCCTCTTCTTCTTCCTCTGGAATATAAATGTCAATTAACAGATGGAATACAGTATGGCAAATTAAGCCAGTAATTATTTTAAATTTTATTTACCTTCGTCATCGTAATCAGTATTTTCTTCGTCCTCATTATTTTCTTCCACCGGCGCTGCTATGATGGAAAATGCTATAATTAATACTTTGCACACAAATAAACACAGTTAAAAATAGATTCGAAATGTATATTAAACGAAACTCTCCATACATATCAATCATGAATAAGTAAAATATAAATTCACCAGTGATTTCTACTCCCAAGTCGGTGTTATAGATTGTTTCCAACATATCAAGTTCTTCATCTTCCGCAATACCACTTACGCCAAATATTCCTTCTTCAGGCCACACCTCTCTAGTAAAAAGAAATTAAAATGTAACCTTATGCTGATAGAAACAAAACTGCAATTTGAATAATTTGAAATAAAGTCTAACCTTGCAGCTCTGAACATTCCAACGGCGTCTTCAAATTTATAACCACGCATTAACTTCTGAATGTTTTTCATGCAACCTTCCCTGTTGAAAATTTATATGAATCATTAAACGAAATTACTCAACCATAATTAAGAGAAATTTTGAGAAATAAATTAGAGACCGACCGAAACAGGATATTTTGCCAAAACAGAACCATCAGTTTGGGTCTCAGCTTCAACTGAATCCAAAGCTTTTTGAAATGTGTCAATAACAACAGTTCCTAATATGCGTCCTAGATTCCACTATATTTGGCACTTCACATAAATCATGTTAATAAAAATAGAAAAACAAAATCAACACTATGGCGACGAGGCGCGCGACATCTATTTATCGGAATTCGTGAGTTTCGGCAATTTGCAAGACACGTATTGAAGATGCTCACGAGGAGGAGGAGGCATTTGAGCACTCCGCTCGAGTCCGTCGGCGCCGGGCGGTTTTCGGGGTTTGAGTTCGCGGATGATCGACTTCACTTCGTCAAGTGTCGGGGCTAGGGGGGTGTTCGGTGGAATCGTCTTAGAAGCCACGAAGCGTTCTACGTGTGATTCCACCTTGCGAAGGAGATCGGGTCTACTGGTTCACGACGAGGGGAGCATTGGGTCTCCAGGCTGTCTGTTAGGCATTCAGCTTTTTCACACACGGCACGTGAGGGGAGTGGCCGCAACCGTGTCGGTCTTGAGGCTTATATATTATAGTATGCCAGATGGGAGGGCTTGACGATCGCCACGTCCGCTCCCATAGCCAAAACATTCCAGAATATTCAAGTATGTGTGTGTGATAGAATACATATGTGTGAGAAGGATGGAAGATGTATGAGCGCGGCAGACGATGTTCGGAGAAGTTCTAGACTATTCTATTCTGGGAGCTTCGCGACGATATGTTCTCCTATGTAGCTCGTAACTGTACTCCATAGTAGTAAAGTTTATTTTTATTTTACTTTTTGATGGCCTAAACTAAAGTTTATTATAGTTTTTGTTAGAATCATCTATACATATAATAAAACAGTAAAATTATTTTGTCTGTACATTTCGAATTTTTGACTGAAATGGATAGAGGGACACTTAAAAAGAATAATAGAAAGCAAAAAAATTTTTTTGGAATTTCTTGTCTGTCTGTCTGTCTGTCTGTCTGTCTGTCTGTATGTATGATCACGATTATCTCCGAAAATACTGAACCGATTTACTTCAAACTTTCACCAATTGCTTTGTTTTAACTCAGTTTAACATTTAAAGTTTGTTTCATCAAAATCGGTTTATTAAAAAAAAAGTTATCGTCATTTGAATGAACTCAAGGCATGAGTTTTCCTGCAAACATATAGCAAAAATAAAATAAAATAATAAGTGACATAAGAAAATTAAAATCCAAAGTCAATTCATCATCATTATACGACAGCATTATACCTATCCATACTATCCATAGTAATCCATACTAAAAAAAAAGGAGAAGCTGACTGACTGACTGACATATCAACGCAGGGCCTAAACTATAAGGGTTAGGAACTTGAAATTTTGCACAGGGGTTCCTTTTATAACGTAGGGGAGCACTAAGAAAGGATTTTTGGAAATTCATCTCCTTAGGGGGAAAAACGGTTTGCAAAGTTAATATGAAACTTTGTTGTTTTTGGAGTTATTTGAATGAAATTCAGCATGAAGGTTCTTTACTGAAAGGTATGAAACACGAGTAAAATATTTCACTCAAAAATCATCCCTTAAGGGGGTAAAATAGGGGTGCAAAGTAAGCATGAAACTTTGCCATTTTTGAAGTTAGTCGAATGAAATTCAGCATGAAGGTTCTTTACTAAAAGGCATGAAACACGAGTAAAATATTTTTCTCAAAAATCATCCCTTAAGGGGATATAACGGGGATGCAAAGTTAGTATAAAACTTTCCGTTTTTGAAGTTATTCAATTGAAATTTAATATTAAGGTGTTTCATTGAAAGTCATGAACTAATGTATTCCGGGTTCAACTAATAATTCTACTGTTCCTGAGAAATCGACACTTATGCGGGCGGAGCTGCGGGCCAAAGGCAAACCTGACTTATATATCAACGCACAGCCGAAACTACTGTGCGCAGAAACTTGAAATTTGGCACAGAGATTCTTTTTATGATGTAAATGAGCACTAAGAAATGATTTTTAGAAAATCAAAGGGGTTGAAGTTTTATGTAATTTTCTCATTTCTGGACTTAGAAGTTTGAAAGTAGGTACGCAAGTTCTCAATTAAAATTAAAAAAGATCTGTTTAGGTGAACCAGACAACATTCTCCCTTGAAGGGGTAAATAGGGGGTAAAGTTTGTATGGAATTTTTCAATTTCTAGACTTAGAGGTATGAAAATAAGTATATACGTTCTAGGTTACAATTAAAAAAGATCTGTGTAGGTGAAATGTACAAAATTTCCCCCTTAAGGGATAAAGGGGGGGGGGGGGGGGGATCGTATGGAAATTTTCTCATTTCTGGACATAGAAGTATAAAAATAAGTATATATGTTTACGTTGAAATTAAAAAGATCTGTGTAGTTAAAATGGTCGAAATTTCCCCTTGAAGGGGTAGAATAGGTGGGGTAAAGTTTGTATGGATTTTTTTTATTTACTTAGAAATATGACAATAAGAAGTTCTCTATTACAATAAAAAAATATCTGTGTAGGTGAAATGGGCAAAATCCCCTCCTTAAGGGCTAAAGATCTATGCAGGTGAAATGTATTAAATTTGGGCAGGGGTTTGTATGGAATTTTTATCATTTCTACTGTTCCCAAGGGAACGACATTAACGCGGGCGGAGCCGCGGGCAACAGCTAGTGGGATTATAAATAAACGACATGTTTAGCGTCCCATATATATATAAACATATATATTTTATTCTAATATATGTATAAAAGGCAAACCTGACTCACTGTCTTATATATCAATATTATTATATGGATTTATAATTTCTGGATTTAAAAGTATGAAAATAGGTATATAAGTCCTCGATTACAACTAAAACTGATCTGTAGGTGAAATTATCTTATTGTTAGACTTAGCAGTATGCAAATTGGTTTATAGGGTTCTGATTACAACAATCTTTCATCCCGGAAAAAAAAATATTTCCCGCGGGATCGACATTAACGGGAGCGAAGCAAGCGTCAGCTAGTATTCTATAAAAATTTGATGTGCTTTCTCATCTGAGCGTTTTTCCGGTAGAATTTCAGCCATAAGTTATCACACTTACTTTTGCTGGTCGATGGGGACGTCCGAGGCGGCGTCGAATGGAGGAGGATGTTCGTCCACGCCCGCGCGCAGCACGGAAGCTAGCTGCGGCCGCACTTCCTCCCACGCAGCCACTTCTATTGCCGGCTTTGGCGCTTGAGGCGCCGGCTTACGTGGCTTTTGCTCTAATTACAAATATACACTTTTATTTTCGAACTACTTATGGTAACAAGTCATTGAAGTTTTAAAGGAAATTCACATAAGGGGAGTAAGTAACATAACTGTGTAAAGGTACGATGTCACGTCATAGATTTTATTGCGATAGTTACATCGTCTCATGTTAAACGCCTATTAAACCGTCCTGAATTTAGGATCGGATGGGAGGGACGCCGCTATACGTTAAACACGATACGAGAAATCTCCAATCGTATCGCACGTATAGCGTCGTCCCTCTCATCCGATCCGATACAGGATGCGATTCAGGATGGTATAATACCCCCATTATATAAGAATTTTTGGACGAAAAAGGAATTATGTTTGTAGGCGATGCGGCGAGCAACCCATCATTATTTTGATGCCGTTTTGCAACCTAGGCTCTGTCTACCCTGCAAGGGAAACATGCGTGATAGTATGTATGTATGTAACTGTATTTCAATAAGTTTCTGGAGTCATATAACTATTTATTTTTAATGTAAAAATGTGTATGTACTTACTTTTAGCTTTCTTCTTTCTGACTTTCTTCTGTACAACGAGCCCTGTCTTCATACAATAATGCTCCAACATTTTCAAAAATAAATGAACGGTTTCAACTAAGTCAACTAAATAAGATCTAAAAAAATAAATAAAAGTAAATTTACAAATATAATACAATACAATAAAATTTACAAATACGCGCAAAAACAGTCCCCTCTTGGCAGTCGGGTAAAAAGGAACATAATGCAATAAATGCACACTTCTTTGAAAACTATGTAGTTGAGGTGCATCAGGAATGTGTCTTACCTAGGCATTTTACCTTCATCATAGTTTAAAAATATGCTGAGGATAAATTCTCTGTATTCCAAAACATAAAAGATATTGCTTTTTAATACTTTTGCAGATTCTTTGACACTTGGATCATTGCTCTTCTCCATAGCTAATAAAGTATTAAGCAGTTCCTTGTAAGCTCTGAGCGATAAGTGCAGCCGTCTAACCCAAGTGTAATACTTTTTCTTTTCTACCTTGATCATATCATAATACTTCTCTAATTGTTGTTGCACATAATGAAACATTGTCACTGACATTGTCTCGCTAAAACATAAAAATATTTAAGTAATGATTTCATGGGACCTATTTCAGATAGTTAAGTTACAAAAAAAAATTACCTTACAAGGCCCACTTGAAAATTATGGCCTCTGTTGAATTCCATAAAGAACTTAACAGCCCACAAGTAATATGATTCATCATTTTTTTGGGCTTTAGCTCTCACAAGAACATCTTTGACATAATGCATAAGGGGATTGTAAGAACTATTCAGGAACTCAATACAAAACTCTTTCAAGAATAGCCTAAAAACAGAAACTATGATTACAAAGTGACACATATGAGGATAGATCAGCGGTCGTCACACTTTACTAGCCAAGGGCCACACATGACAATGTGAGTACAAGGGCCGGGCTGCAGAGTATGTGAAGGCGTTTCAAGAGCCTTTGTACACTTATCAATGCTAGTCCATACTAATGTTATAAATGCGAAAGTGCGTCTGTCTGTCTGTGTGTTACCTCTTTACGCTTAAACCACTAAACTGATTTACATGAAATTTGGTAGGGATATAGTTTGAGTTCCTGGGAAGGACAAAGGATATATATTATGATAATGTACGTAGTTGTAGTTGTAGTAGGTAGTTGACTATTAATGCAATTTACTCTGCTGCGGGCCGCAATTCGACGACCACTGGGATAGATGGTGCTGGCTGGTGCCATCACCATGGGCATACTTTTGTTCAAGATACCTAACAAAAGATTGGTGAACCCACTTTCTATAGTATGTATCACTCATTTTATAGTATCGCCAACTAAGAACACCCGCGGTCAAATGTTTGATGACCGCTTTTCTTTTTTTTTTGTTTATTTCTCTTTAGCTAGCTCCAAGTGAGCTTTTGCTACTTCACCGGGCGTTTAAGGCGAGGGCAGAGTGCCCTCAGCCTTTATAGATAACATCACCAAAGGGCCACCAAGGGAGCCAGGAGAGATGGACCTTAGCTATGGGCGTTGCCTGTGTGCGCAAGGCTCGGAGAGACAGCAAAATCTCATATTGCCTGATGGGCCGCATATATGTGCATGCATATCCTGAAGGGCCAATCTGAGAAACAATGGCAAAATCTAAATATAGAAATATCTGTAGTATGTATAAAGGACATTTTACTTGTGCATGTAACGGTTTTTTACTGTTTTATCCTTTGCTGGGATCCCAATTCTGAATTAATCAGCACCAAAAACATCTTTTTTTTTGGATATACATTAATATCAAGAAAAAATAGTTGTCCTTAAAAAATTGTTCTACAAAACTAAAGAAATAGCAAGTATAAATTTCAATCAACTGACTGAGCTGTTAAAAATTAACTCTGCTTTACATGTATTTCACTTTTAAATTTCAAAGTCTTCTATCTCCATGTTTACTAACCTGATTGCAAAAGCAGATCTTCGTTCAAGTATCCCACTTTCTACAGGCCTCCTGTTCTTTGGTTTAACAAATTTGGACTTCTTGCTGCCATTAAAATCGAGGTTAGATATTTTGTTGAGCGGCTTCAAACATATCAGTTCATTATCTGATATTGATTTCATATTTTGTAATACATATGTGCCACCAAAACGAGAATGCCTACAAAATTTGAATATAAGAAATAAAAAATAAGGTGTCTAGTAAAATTATGATACACAAATCTGAAAATAATTATGGGATACCTTGTAGCTGAATATTGTTTTATTTTATTGATCCTTTCTCTATTTTCAGATGTTCTGATTGTCAACAACTCCTGCTCATCTCTTAGCTTTTCATCTACACTTCTTTGCAATGCCGCATCGGCTAAGCTTGAAGGATTCTGTTCCCGCAGTAAATGAGATATGATCTCAAGAATATGCATAAAATACTGTTTTTCATTTTCCGATGACATGTACAGGATAATGTCTAAGATGCCTGATTGATTTAAAGCCCAAAGTACCTAAAGCATTAAATTTACATTAGTACCAATATATGTTAAAATATAAATATACTAACTTTTTAATCAAATATAGATAAACTCACCTGGTCATGAACACTGGCATCATTTTCTGGCCTTCTCTCTTTGTCAAGATCGGCTGGTACATGCAGTACATTTCTTATTAGAATCAAAATTCTTTCAATTATTAGTCCTGTATCTTCATCCCGTTCGCTCCAATCCTAAACAGAAATTTAGAATTGAACTCATGCATTTATTTGGAACTAGCTTTCGCTCGCGGCTCCGCCCGCGTCAAAATCGATCCCTCGGGAATAGTACTTTTTCCCGGGATAAAAGGTAGCCTATGTCCTTCTCCGTACTCTAGAGAACTTGTATGCAAAATTTCATGATGATCGATTCAGTAGTTAGGGCGTGAAAGCGTAACAAACAAACAAACAAACTCACTTTCGCATTTATAATATTAGTAAGGATGTAATAAAATAAAATAAGTCATGATTTGAAATAATATACTTACAATTTCTAAAACTTTAGCTAGTTTTTTAGCAAATACATTCCATGTGTCTACTTTAGAAAATGCTTCCTCTTTATAGGACTGCAAGTGTGATAATATCTGTAGATAGTTGTGACGAGCAGATCGTTCAACTGGTACCTCTTCCTGGTACAACAAAAGCGCTGGGTTTGTTAGGTTGACAAGAAGCCTATAAACAAAAACCGATCCTTTTATAAAAGACCAGTGCAAAACATAACCTGGGTAAATTGGCACTAAAATTACATCTATGAAAAAATTTATGTTAGAGTCAAGAGCCTTGGAAGGATATATAATTTGTAACTGTTCTTTACTATTAAATTAGGTACATACCTTAAAGTTACATCAAACAACTCTGCATTTTCCCAATGATCAATGAGCATTGGAAGAAGGTCCGTCTGTAGTACTTTCGTCTGACCAAAATGCCGGCGTATTTCGTGTTCTTCGCCATCCCGACGTAAATATCTAATTAAATCTTTAACAGTATTAAGAGTAAATTCATCTATTAAATATTTTCCTGTCTTTTTATCGAAAGTTCCTAAAGCATTGCAAGTCGCAGACAATTCAGCCGACAAAAGGGACGACATACTTAGTTAGTGAAGTGATTTATATCAAATATCGCGAAAAATATGGTTTCATTCTTAATCACTTAATTCACAACAATTTCACACAGCACTAAAACTGAAAAGTTGTGATTTTCTCTATATTTTCACTTGCTGCTACTTCAATAATTTTTTGATAAGTTGTTGTGACATTTCCTATTGACGTTAAAAAGCCCGCGAATGGCTGATGAAGTTGACATTAGTTTAATTTCTGCTCCGGAGAGCAAGGATAAGTTTGTATATGCAGCCACAATGGTTTTTTTTTACTAAATTGTTTAACGCCCCTGGATACGAGTTGGCAAGTTTTTCTTGTATATATTAACGAAATGATGGTGTAATTCATTTCGTTGATACGACGGAGCCCTTGGCGACAATTCCCATGAATTCATTGGTTTGATTGATCACACGTGCGTGACGCATAAAGCCAAGCAACCACCAGCTGGCTAAGTAAAACTCACTACAACCGTACCATGACAGTTTATTTTAGTTATTTTTCACATTGTTCAAAAACATGGGCATTTATAACACCAAACTAAGTACGCCGATTTCACATTATAAATTCCACTAAAAGCATTTCGTAATACAATCCAAAACAAAAACTGTGCAGTCCGCCAAAACTCCCGGCCACAATGATTTTTAAAATATGTCTTTTTTCAAGTATTTAGCATTCTTAGGGTTCCGTACCCGAAGGGTGAAAATGGGTCCATATTCATTCATACGGCTCAGCTGTCTGTCTGTCTGTCTATCTGTTCGTCTGTCGCCAGACTGTATCTCATGAACCGTAATAGTCAGACAGTTGAAATTTTAACAGATGATATATTTCTGTTGCCTCTATGTTGCTGCTATAATAACAAATACTAAAAAAACAGAATAAAATAAATATTTATGGGGGCTCCCATCTTATCTTTAGTGGGACCTATTCAGAATCGGAAGCACGTCTACTCTAACCTTTGGGTTATTTTGTAATTACCCCATGTTTACTCACCCATACGGTGTATTCCGAAAAAGGACTGCATGAGCTTCAGAATATCGCCCAGTGCGTAGTGCCTGTAGTCTTCTAGCTCAGGATAAGCTGATCCTAAGAGGTCCAAACGCTTACCAACCAAGACACAAAATGTGTGCCCTACATAGTGGGCTTTCGACAATTTTTAGTTTAAAGATGTGACTGTTATTTTCAAAATGTCCAGTCAGGGCTCCCACTAGAATTCTGGCATGTTTTCTGCTGTATTACCTATTTATTACGAAACACAGCGCCTGTGGCTCAAAGTGATCTGACTTTGAGCCACAGGCGCTGTGTTTCCTTTGATGTGTATATGTCCACTCAGATTTCTCCATTCAGCTTGGTGTTACTGGCGACATACGCATTTATTGCAGTAATTAATACGCTATAAGATAGGGCCAAAGAAGAGCTCGGGTTCTACGAATGGCATACTCGATTCTTTCCTTGCCCGCTCTTCGGCACTCTCATTGCTCTCAACCCCGACGTGACCTGGTACCCAAACTAGTCTCAGTCTGTTGTTTAAGGCATGCCGAGTTGATATAGGGCATTCACACCATCTAAGATTAATCTGGAATCGATTCTGTCAGAATACCTACGTGCTGAGGAGTCGCCTGACTGTCACTTAGAATAAAGATAAAGGCCCTTGCTCTTGGAATAGACAGTTACCGCATATGTTTCTGATTGCAATACGATAGCGAACTGATCCATGCTCAGATATAGTTATTTGTCCTCGGAGTAGATGCCCGCTCTTGTTCCCTGATTGCTCTTTGAACCATCAGTATACCAGATTGAGCATCTTATGATTCATAATTATGAATTACGAGCATTCTCGTTCAGCATACAACAAACGTGATATTTTGTTCGATATTGATGACGGCAACGGGTAGACGTATGAAATATTCACAGAGTTATATTTCACTATAAAAATAAATAATTAAATAGAAATAAAATTAATATATAAGGGTGGCTTCCATACAACAGGTACGATTTTTTCCGTTTTTATAGATTAGAGGTACGGTCCGTACCTACCTTATGCTACTACGTCAGACGACGATGCTAGGTAAAAGCAGATGAAAAGAGGGGCGGCAATTAATACATTGTGTAGAAAGGGTGGTAAAGAAGACATTGAGAAACGAGTGATTATTAAAAATATAATTTAATACCTAGTTCGAGTTTGTAACGTCTACCGTCCGTGGCAAGTTAAAATATTTTTTCTGGAAATAAAAATGGCGACAATCTCCAGAGCAGAAAATGTATCCGCGGCGGATTTCACAGGTAATAAAAGTGTAAAAGACAGAAAGTGATAGCTGAAGATAGAGTCAAACGATATTTTGATCTCGATCAGTTGATGCTCTACAAAATTCAAATTACTTAGTTATTTTATTTTACATAAACACAAAAACATATAAACCTTTCTTAAAAAAATCACGCTGGTTTGTCTGACTGGATTATCTTATCTCTATGGTTGGTAATGAAATCAAAACAAAATTGATTACTATGGAGTTTTTAAAAGTTCCAAATTTAAATACCCGTTTACAGATTTTTTTAGATTCATTACATTTGACCCTCGTGCGTATCGAGGTATCTACGTTATATTCGAAGTTGAGCTGGAATTTGTATGGAATACAATATAATATACCTAATTGATAAAATATTATCATCCAGTCCTCATGTCAAAAAAAAAAAACATAAAAAGAGGCGTCAATTGAGTAACCTCGCCACTGGGTTCTTGGCGGGAATTTCGACGGAGAGCTCGGCTTGTGTTTTGGATTGTTTTGTAAATTGTTTCTAGTGGACTTTATAATGTGAAATCGGTGTAATTTGGTGTTATAAATGCCCATGTTTATGAACAATGTGTGGAATAACCGAAATAAACTGTCACAGTGCGGCTGTAGTGAGATTTACTTAGCGGGCTGGTGGACCGCCTCGCCTCGTTGCGTCTGTGATCAAGCCAGTGGATTCGTGGGAATTGTCGCCAGGGGCTCCGTAGAGTCAATGAAATGAACTACACCATCGTTTCATTGATAACAAGACTTAGAAAAAAGCGCGGGAAAACTCATTTATACTTGATACTGGCTAAATACGTAACGCGTGAAAGGAAAGCCATAAATAAATTAAAAAAAAAAAAAACCTCGCCACTGTTTGGTGTTACTTTTCATGAAAATGTTTTAGGTACGATCTACTTTTTTTCAAAGCACTAATCGCAAAGAATCCAATTTAAGAGTCGTAGGTAATGTTGATTTATGTCCAGTTGAGGGCCAACCTTCTCGTACGCAAATCTAATCGCCTAGTTGAGCCCATTGTCTCTGGCTAGCGGCCAGTATTACCGACAGTGCCCAGGATATGTTTTGGCACGACACCAATAATCAGGATTATCTGCTTCTAAAGCCAATAGCTAGACGTGGATATAAAGAGCTTATCTACTTAGCAACAGGAAAGAAAACACAGATTCACAAGATTAGACTGCTAAGATAATGCATCTGAAGTTCCCAGATCTACTCTAACCAGGTAAACTCTACCTAGGGGTAGGTAATAAAAAAACATAGTACATACAAGTCATTAATAACGGCTTACTTAGGTACTTTCCTTACCTAACCTTATTCAAAGTTATATGTAAATCAAAGACGACTGTAATAGAGTCGTCTATATTAGAGGAAAGTAACCAAATATGGAATACCGGTTTGTTTTATGGGCATAAAAAAAAACAAATATTTGAAATCAAAACCTTTTACTAGTAATTTTATCTTATTATATATTTGCGTTTCACAAAGTAACAACCAGTTGTCATACTTATTGATTTTAAGTATAATATTTTTTCAAAATCAAAATTATCATAAAGGTATCTAATCATGGAATAGGTACCCCAAATATGGAATAGTATATAAACTCAGGCATAAACCTATAAAAAAAGTAAAGTAAATTAAAAAATCAACATAAAACAATCAAAACTTAATGTAACTATAATACTGGCATTAGGAACTTTCATAAAATAGAAAAAAGAACTTGAATTATTTGCAGAAGTCACAAATCCAGGTGTCCATATTCATAGTCCATATTTGGCATTTTTAAATAATTGAACATAAATTAAATATTTTTGAAATGAGTAAACTAAGATAACATGTTGCTTCTAATACTTTCACAAAAACACTTAATTAATGTAGAGAAACAATAACAAACACACCATTCACAATAAGTAACGGAAAATACATTTTTTATTACGTACCCGTAAAAGTTTTCTGACGGCGACAAAACAAAACATCTCCACCGTGGCCAAAGCGCTCGCACAACTGACTTGTCAAGACCGGTGCACGTGGATAGAGGTAGAAAGAGATGGAATATCAGTACTTATCGCATTTAGGATTCTTTGTTTACGAGTAATGCCGGTATTCCAAATTAGGGATACTATTCCATATTTGGTTACTTTCCTCTACGGGCGGAAAAATCCATTGGGTCACCAATTCACCATTTTTCTTTCTTATAATATCGTACGTTTTCTTCGTGGCAGAACTTTCTTGGAGTATAAAAGGTTTGGTACCGTTCGCGGCAAAAGGGTTCCGTCGTCCTGAGGGGCCGGATCACAATGAACGTAACATAATGAAAGTTTCACTGGCAGCAATCCTCATAAATCGTTTATTACTTAACGAGACGCAGACGTTGGTAAGTATGTAAGTACTCCTATATCCGACTATAATAAGTACCCCCTTCTCGAGTTGCAGCGCGCTCATTGCAAGTAGCTTTACATTTTGAATAATTTAATAAGCGCTACGCTGAGTCAAAGTTATAGTTTTGTATAAAAATATATTATATGAAACTTTATCTTTGACTTAGCATACGGAAAATACACATCTGTGCGTATGCTTAGATACAAAAATTAGGTAGGCAACTTATTCCGTTTTTTTTAACAATTATGAATTTAAAATATTGGAAAGTAAAAATCCAGTTCTGGCCACATACATCCACAAAAACAAGCAAACAGTAGGTATTAACTTACATATACTTTATCCCTTACGGGTAGACAGAGCCTAAAGTCATAAGATCGGAAGGACACGTTTAGCGTGTTGGTGGGCGTAAAGGTGGAAAACGGAATCAAAATAGTGATGGGTTGCTAGCCGCATCGCCTATTGTCATGATTCTTTAGATTTTCGCCCATTCCCTTGACCGGCTTCTACGGTCTGCGCGGGAAGAGAAGGAGCTACGTACTACGCTACGGCACATTCTACGTTTTTTGCTTTTCTCCCAGACCAGCATGGAAGATTATGGACGGACTATCAGATGTTTAAAATATCTGGTACCCTCAGTTTTCCGATGATATGTATGTATGGTCTAAATATTCATTACAATACGAACCACTGGCTCATATTAGAATTTGATCAAATTCCTCGAAAATTTCATAAAAGGTAGCAGCGTTATATCTGTTTTGTTCGATAGCCATAATTTATGCTGGAAATTCCACGAGGGAATCGCCACGAGACACGGGGTGTTTTGTCACAAGCAGAGCTATGTACCGCTAACCGGGTAATACCGCTTTATTTATTGCCGGCGGTTAGAGCAGGCAATAAAAGAAGTGGTCATCCGTCAGACGCACTCTTGAGTCACAGGAATGTAATCAAGACATTCGTCACGGGCTCCCGAGGCGCATCACTCACGACCAAAACCGTGCTTGGCCACTGTGAAAGAATGATTACATTTTTACGTTTGACGAATGGGCTCGTTTTGTCAGCTCTGCCCTCAAGAATGGATTTCCACTAATAAATTGTACCTTCGTTTAGAGGATAACTTGCAGAATACAAACGGTGGCATCAAGATGTAAGCTTTGCTATAAAAATCGCAAGAATAAATTTACACTGTTGAACGCTAAGGGGTTCCGTATAAAAAATATAAAAATTTGTTTATGAAGGAAAGTTTGGCATTTGGTGCTGTACTTGTAATCCACTTTATTGAATCAAACTACGACGTATTACATTATTTTACAAAATTTTCGACTCTCAGAGAACTTGTTGCAAATTTGTAGATTCTTGAATGTAAGTTATTAAAAATATTTCATCCTACCTTGGAAAAATTATTGCTACGTAATGATATAAATATGATAATAATTTGACACTAGGTACTCACCTATATACGACTTTGTTTTCAGTTTCTTGCAATTCGTATTGTAAGAAACTGAAAACAAAGTAGAAGTTAAAGTAGTGGTAAGTATCTGAATACGGTTTTATCATTTAACTTTTCAATCAAAAATACCTACATTCACATAACTAGAAAAGAACCCTAGAAGTTATATTAAAGCAGGGAATATGTATAAGGACATAATATAATGGATGCTCAATCATCGAGAGGGTTCTCCATAATTGAGCGTTCCCCTTCCAGGCCGATTTATGGAACCCTGAAAATAATATGTAAGGAAACTGTTCGCCCGTACCGTTCCCACGGCTCATGGTAAACCTTGTACTCACGGGTACCCATGCACGACGTTAAATGCCTCTCATTTTTCTATAGTTGGAGGAAAATTGCTGTCGTATTTCCAGCTCACATGTCCTTAAGCCGGAGACAACGAGATTATCCGCGGGGAAATAAAATGGAGACACGAGAATCATCAATCTTTCTGTGAACAATTCTAAGATATCGCTAATATTGGTTAGGTTGTCAGAAGTAATGTAGAGACTTAGTGACTGGAAATCTTTGAAGGGCAAGGGTTACGTCTATTTTTGTTTTGAAATCGGGTGAGTTCGAGCGTTGAGTAAGTAAATACTCAATGTTTATTGCCTAGTTAGGTTTATGGACTCCCACATTGTGCTACAGTCACAAGTCATGATATTTATATTAGACTAGCTTTCGCCCGCAGCTCCGCCGGCGTCAATGTCGATCCCTCGGGAATAGTACTTTTTCCCGGGATAAAAGGTAGCCTATGTCCTTCTCCGTACTCCAAAGAACTTGTATGCAAAATTTCATGATGATCGGTTCAGTAGTTACGGCGTGAAAGCGTAACAAACAAACAAACAAACAAATAAACAAACAAACAAACAAACTCATATAGCTCTCCTGGCCACTTTGCCCACGTAGGAATGAAATGAAATGTTTTATTTCACAATGAATGAGTGGGATTACGTTGTTATCATATAAAACAGCCAAAATAGGTTGCTGTTATTTGAACTTTGAGGTCGTCACGTCATGATCGGTCCAGATATTTAAATTGATCCTCACGTCCGGATGTCCACCAATTCAATGCTACAGATCCATCCCTTGCTTGTATTCAAGCAAGGGATGGATCTGTAGCATTGAGGGCCATGTGCTCAGTCTCTGGGGCTCTGTTTCAGATCGTCGTTCTCAAGCGTCTTATTTTACGCGCTCGCACGTCACACCAGTTGCACCAGTGCCTCTTTGTCTGCATCCGTCAATGCGACACCATCAGCATACATTTGCAATTACAATAGTAGCTCTTAAATTCATAAATGTCTCCTAAAAACTATTAGTCAGATTGTAACAATTATTTTGTTGGACTGGGTATACTCTAAGCAAGGAGGATACAGAATAGAGAACATACTTACATTATAGCAGACAAAACCATAATCCTTTGTTTGGCTTCGCCGTAGTCTGGTAAAAATGAAATGCGTTCCTAAAATCAACTTCAGTCGGTATAGGTACATAATATCGGTATAAATTGAAATTTTAATACACAAAAAATGTTTCAAACAAAATGTCTCGAACGTATGACACATAAATTTTGATGACCAAACTTACAAAAAAAATAATGAGACAAACTTGAAAAATAAAGAAGGCAAATAATATGTATATATACAAAAAACTACTAATAACTACTTATAAAAAGGTATGCACTACCAAGAACTAAAATACCTAAGTAGAACCACCCAGATCTGAAAGAACCACAACAACAGTTAAAGATATCTAATTACTACCAGGAACCATCTAGAACTATGAAGAACACTAACAACTTCAAAATACTACTACGAACTATATCTCATAATTCAATTTTTTTTGTGCCATATCTATACTAATATTATAAAGCTGAAGAGTTTGTTTGTTTGAACTCGCTAATCTCAGGAACTACTGGTTCAAATTGGAAAATACTTTTCGTGTTGGATAGTCCATTTATTGAGGAAGGCTTTAGGCTATAAAACATCATGCTGCGACCAATAGAAGCGAAGCATCAATAAATAATGATTTGAGTTTTCAAATCATTATTTATTGATGCTTTGCTTGTATTCGCTTGTATTTTATTATAATTAATTAGGTTTTTTATTAGTATGGATAAATAATTTTCCCCGTTTGGGGAAAATTATTTATCCATACTAATAAAAAACCTAATTAATTATAATAACAGAAATTGCCGTGAACGAAGTCACGGGCAACAGCTAGTAGAAGATATGTGGAATCAAAAAATGTACATTCATCGAAATGGATCAAATCTCACAAATTCCCTTCTCCAAATTCACACTTTTAAAATACACATTCTACGAGAAAATGTACAAGAGTGAGAGTTTGATAGCACAAGATTGAATGTAGTAAATTGTCTTTGTTGTAAAAGTAAATAGATGTTTTTGATAAAAGAATAGGATACGATTATATATGGAGCAGATATAAAAGAGTGAAATTTATAGTATAAGAAATAGAAAGTAAGAAACAAAACATTATAATTAAAATATAGTTGAGATTTTTTTAAATAGAATATTACTGATGAATGATGGATGACATAGGAAAATGATGAATGGAAATATCATCTGACTGACTGAATATTAATTTTGGAAAAATATTGCAAAGTTATGATGCAAACAACACGTTACAAAATACATAGCTGTACAAGTTTAGCAAAAACATTAACAAAAACCACAATGTTACATAGACAATCTGAAGATTTCTGTAGAAACAAATAGAAGTGTAAGAAGTAGTTTGAAAATCACATTACATTGATTAACGATATTGTAATAGCCGTAGGAAGGCGAGCAATAAAAGTAATTATGGCGGAATAAGTATAAGTTGGCGACGGGCCCGCAGCCGTCGCGTTGGCCTAGAGCAACTTGTGCCAATTATGACTCTGGTAGCCATCTTACATTCGTAAAAAGGATTTTCTTCGTGTAGTACCTATGAATATAGGGTACATGAAACACGTGGCTTCTAGGAACGGCCACGTGTTTCATGTACCTGATATTCATAGGTACGTGAACTCCCATCTAATTGATCAATAGTATAATGTTAATAACGGGAGAAAGTGATTGATTTGTAGGTCGGGGTACAAACCATACGAATTGGGAAGCGAACTTTCTCCTCTTGTAAGTTTAATAGTTTTATAAACTGCATCTACGAGGAAACTTTTTTCGAAGAACAAAACTGTCACTTCCTAATTCGTAAGTAGGTATTTGGTTATACAGCGTGATAATTTACCACTGACTTTCGCTGGAAGGGATGATTCAGCAGCCATGAACAATTTTCTCTATGGGACCAATGTTGAAGGCCCAGGACTAAAGAAAAATCGGGAGAATAGATATCATATTTTTTTCCGGCATATTTGTAGGGAGAAATCGAACAAGAAGTCCGAGAAGACGTAGGTTAGGTACTTGCCTACACTTAAGCTATAGGACTTCCCACTATTGTGATTCAGTGTTGCATTTGTATAATATGGCATCAGGCGTGTCTACGAATGGATAAAGACTGATAATACCTATGTATGCATGTATACAGAACAAGATAAATGTTACATAGCAGAATTGTGCTATCTAAAAAGTTCACATAGGTATCTAAAAACACGAATACTATACCTACTAGGTTACAAGGTATCGCACGGCTAGTTAGTTTCAACGGACCCGGTGTTACAGACACCGGTATGAAGTTAAAATGGTTATTGCAATTTAAATTTTATTGACTTCCTGGTATTCAATACGGCATTGGATTGATGTTGAGATTATACAAAACATATTTCAAATGTTACTAGTAATACTTATTGATAAGAATTTTTGATCTGATATATTTTACCACAAGATAATCCACTAAATGATCAAGCCTCATAAACTAAATATTTAATATAATTACCAATCGAAGTTCTCGCGCCACCCATACAATAAGCTTGCTTGTGACGTTACGAATTCATAGGCATTGATGCGCACCTTCATGAAAAAAATATCTTAAATACGGGTCTTTACAACTGAAGGAGCTTTTTGCTTAGAAATTTAGTTTTGTTATACAACACGTAATCGGATGACAATCCTTACTAATATTATAAATGCGAAAGTGAGTTTGTTTGTTTGTTTTTTATACGCTTTCACGCCGATCCGAACCGATCATCATGAAATTTTGCATACACGTTCTCTGGAGTACGGAGAAGGACATAGGCTACCTTTAATCTCGGGAAAAGTACTATTCCCGAGGGATCGACGTTGACGCGGGCGGAGCCGCGGGCGAAAGCTAGTGTAATATAATAATGTCAACGAGTTGGTCAAACAATGTATTCACTTCAATGCCGAATAGATCTGTCACCAAATATTGCTGTAATATCTTATTTTAAAAAATCGGATGCATTCACGTTTTTAATTTTCCTGGTTAGTCTATCTTGGATACATTGCAGACTTGTCCCTAACAATAGTAATTTTATAACACATTGTTTGTTCTTCTTCTGTGCAAGTTTTAAAAATTTTCTTACCTAAGTGCTTAACAAAACTACTTTAGGAATCGATATCAAATTAAGTGTTCCCTCATTATGGTATTTTTAGTATCTACTTAAGATATTTGAAACATATTTTAATTAAAATGAGTCCAATACCGCAGTGAATAGGTACCTAATTAAGTTTATTCTTAACTGAGTTTTGTAGCTATCGGTTTAGTATTTAATTATTTAACCACAATTCAGAGTATATTGGCATAACTTAAAATATTTATATATCTTTATTCCTAGTTTTAACTCCTACTGAAACTTTAGTGCTTTCAATATAAAACTTACCTACTCCTTTTTATTCAATATCCACCCATTCCCACCCATTTTAAAACTTCCGAGTTTAGTGACCCAAAATGACATTTTAACACGATTTTGGAGTGTCTATTATAATTCCACTATAATACCCAGGGCGTTGGCGAAAGCGTTCGGATTTAATAGGCATTTCTAATCACGCTTCCGAGACAGTTTGCGAAATCCGGGGAGTGCGGGCACCCTGTTAATAGCAAAAGTACCCCGCTAAGGGGCGCCCGGTAAGTCTTATCTTGCCGTTTCCGACAGCGCTGACTTACATTTAATTGTTCAAGTTTTATTGTAGCCACTCTAATTGCAATATCGGAGGCAAAGAACACTGATATCCATACTTTGAATAACATCGTTACATGGAACCTGAACTTGTGTGGAGATTAGCCGGAAAGTTGTATCTCGAGTGAGCTTTTATCTGCAGAACACTAACGACTTGTTGAACTAATTGTTCATATTTTATTTTCTTATTTTGTTTAGCAAAAACTGGAAATTACATCCTACATAGTTTTTATATCCTACATAGTTTTTAGAGTAGTAGGAATTCGTATATTTAATGTTATTTTAAGTATTTTGTACATGCTGCTAACATGTAGAGGTCAAAATGCTGAATAAATATAGAAAATTAGGTACATTTTAATTTAACGGATCACTAGGCTTTCATTCTCTGGTCGCTTTAAGGCTGTAAGAAGTAAGTTCGCTATAAAATCATAAAGTGTAAAACGTACAAAGCAAGAAAAGCCATTGGCTCATACAGCGCGGAACTACAGCCTGGAGAACAATTCAATTTACTTTTATAGCCGAAGCTGATCCCCTCCTACGGATCAGGTTCTTCGGCGGGAACTAATCATCGGATCCACGCCTTGATTCGTTATCTGTGCCTTTGCAGCGAACGCTTTTTAAATCCAGATTTTTTCAATAAATTCAGAGCGCTCGCATTTTCTTACAAATACAATTTTGTGGAAAACCTTCGAAGACCTACATTGAGAGAATAACGTAAAAATCCGCTTGCAAGCTGTCGTATTCGGGTAAATCACTGATGTAACTAAACTTAAAAGCAATGTTGTTTGAAAAAATCTTCCCCGAGGAGAAATTTCACTGGCTTCACTGCAACCTTTTTTTGTCTATTTTCTCCTTACTGACTCAACTACTATTCCCTCAATTTGTCAGCTGTAAAAAACGCACAAAGCCAGTCCTCTTTAGAAAACTGCTTAGTGGACTGAGAAAACTTTTTACATCCATTTATTCTCTGTACATACCTACTGTTATACACTTAACTATCTTTAGGGGTTGTCTTTGTGAATGAATCTATAAATGAATACATACTCGACAGAGAATGAAATATTTTTCTTGTAATAAACCCGTATTGTACCACTGTTGGGCAGCGGGAGACCGCGGCCGAACAGGAGAGATCTCAAGATCCTATTTCTTACTCTATAAGTACACAAAAAAACCGGTCAAATGCAAAACTCGCGTGAAGAGTGTTTCCTGCGATGAATATAAATTCTGTAATGGCACCCAATTGAGCCTTCCATAATTAAACCAGTACCTGGGCGAGTTTCACACGTTATTCAGTTTGAGTGTTTGTATTTACGGGGTAGGAAAGGGAAAAGGGGAGCTATTGTTTTGCGAACCCTCCTTCTTCACTTTAACTTTTGATTAATTATTACATAATGCCATTCAAACGTATCATATCTCAGGATACTTTTGCTTCAGCGCCTCATAAACCTGCTTTACTTAAGCTTTGTGTTGGATTTATGTTTTCATACGTATCAGATTTCTATTGTTCTTTTTAGAGTTACGGCGCCTGCGCTTCCAAAAACCACATATCCTTTTTCGCTTAACCTTTATGTTTGATATATGTTTTTCATACATATAGGATCGTCGGTTTATCCGTCTGTGGGCCCGAACCCTCCTTCTCTAAAGTTTTTGTGATGAATATATTTTTTCCAGATTTCTGGTTTTCCATTTTCATTTTTCTCCAATACATAGTACGGAACCCTAAAAAGGAAAGTAAATAATATTGGAAAGTAAATTGATGAAAATTTCAAACATTACAATAACATACAATTATATAAAAAATATTTGGTACCTCCAAACTAGCACCCCTGCTTTATGACCGATATAAGTGTTTCCTAGGTATGGTCTCTGGCGTTTCTTTGTTTGCTTGGAGGGCTGCGTAATAACTTGTTGTTAAATCTTGTAACTTGATAACTACATGGAATAAAAAGGGTGTTTTCATATATAAAATTAAGCGAAAAAAATCGGACAGTTAAAATATGAAAATTTCAAATATTACAAGAACCTACAATTATATAAAAAATATTTGAGTCCTTCGGAATAAGCCCTTTTATTTGACTTGAATATGATCATAAAGGGTTCCTTTTGTCACTCGGCCATACGGAACCTTCAGAAGGATTGATTTATTAAATATTCTCTCTTATATTGTACGTTCTTGTGGCAGACACGAAGGTGCTATGCTGTGGAGATGGTCAGCTAACAAGGGTCGTTAAGATTTGCCTGGATGGTGATCTTGGCCCGCACACAAGCCTACCTACCTAGCCAATATTAAGAAATGTTCATGCTCACATGTTCCGTTAAAGTCCAACTTCTAGCAATTTTATTTCCTGAAGGTCGTTCGAGTTGAATGGATATGTTAACAATAGGTCGCCAGTGGGCGGACTGTGAATCCAGGATATCCAGCATATAAAATAAGTAAAAAAAGCAAAGAAAACACGAATGGAAACATACAAGAAATACTATTACTCGCGGTTGATGATGAGGAGTGATTAAGTAAAGTATCCACTTACGGGCTGCTAAACAGTGAATAATATTATATTACTATTATGGTTGCGAATTTTCGATTTATATTAATTTTTTCATGTCGATTTTCTTCTCTCTTAATGACGTTGAATAAAAAAAAACGGCCAAGTGCGATTGCGTACATTATAATAAGTTTGAAATTATTAAATATATTTTTAGTATACATTCAGAATCCCTAATAGACTATAGACTCGCAAGGGTAAAAAAAGGTAAAATATAAAAAAAAATTGGGCCTCCCATACAAATTAACCAACCATCAAGTCAAATTTTTATGGGAAGTTAAAATATTTTTTCATAAATTACCTTTATTTCTTGAGAATTTTATTCTATTACGGGTTCTGATTCTGTCATTAAAATATTGACAGGGATCTATTCACCCTATAAAGGGATTCAAAATCACTCTAAACATATAAGTGCAATATATATTTGGTGTATTTATTTTGAATTGACTTTAATGGAGTAAATACTTTATTCGTAGAACTTCATTTGGTTCAAATAACAATACCAATTAATGAAAACTAAAGCTAGACCTAACTAAAAAAATATTAGAACTAAGTATATAGAAAAACAAACTTAATTAACAAAAAATGTAAAGGTAAAAAATGTCTCGCAAATCACTTGCTGCACTGCGGAAGTGTGCACAAAAGGCTGGTAGCATTGCCACTTTAGATGGCAATGCTTATTCTTTGTGCAAAGAAATTGTCAGCCCTTTGGTAATTGGACACCTCTACCAGTCTTTTGCTCACAAATTTAAATATTTTGCGAGCTCGTTTCCACACCAAACGGCTCGAATATGTAGCCATCGCCTAGGCTAGTTTGTTGTATTATTTTTATATTCAATAGGGTTTCTGTTAAACGTAGGTATATCTTCGTGTTGTAAACTTATCCTCGGCATAACCTGGAAGGGATAGCTCCACCCGCCAAAACAACTTATGCGACATAATTATTATTCATATTAATTTCCTATTCTCCTTATCAAGGTACTGAATTTATATTTTTCTACATATACAATTCACGACAGTACACACCATTCAAATGCGACACTAATTTCGCCTACGCTTTTGCAGTTGCAAACAATAATTGCAGTGAACTCAACTACAATAGAACGAGCCACTAATCCAGCCAGCTCGACTTTACGATACCAAAACAGGTATGCATCAGTTAAAACCGTCAATTTGACTTAATTAGGGCGTCTGGATGGGCTCAGCGAATTATTCAGTTTAACCCCCGAGCATCAGACGTAATGGCTATCCTATGTTCGGAGAAGCTAATTTTAGATCATTGTGTTTCAGATAATACTAATGCACAGTCATTGTATAGGCTAAAGTCTCTTCGAATACTTTATATGAAGTCGATTTAAACAGCAATCATTGTCACTAACATTCATAGCTCGCTTTGCCCACTATTCAAATAAATGCTAAAATATTCAACTAATTGATTTTATACATGCATTTCGCAAAGATTTGGTTTGAAACAATTGTTTATATCGTAGCCAATGTTAACTCGTAAAGCTTATTCATTAGGTTCGTACTTAGTTTACTCGTCAATTTCGATGACAGCGACCCTGGACTATAAATTAAGAGTTATTTCTACCACGAGCCGTAATATGACTCGATAAATCAAATTAAGTTTAAAATATTATTGTTGTACGTTGTACCTAACTAACTGTAATGTGCACGGTAGTGTCACCAGTCGCTTATTTGAAAAGTACCCACTTTCTTAGGAAAATCTGATTTGTTGATAAAAACTTTGTAAATCTCCTCTGCTCAGGTAACTGGATATAAGTAACCTGAATAGAAAAGATTTGAATGTGAAGCTTCGTGTTTAGATGTTAAGATGCTTTTTACTCTTTTATGGTTTAAAATAAATTACGTTTTGTAACACTTTTATTTTCAAGTCAATATTTTCTTACCAAATTATTCCACAATTACAGTTGGTTGCACAAACTACTAAGAGATACTACGTATCAGACTGCCAACTGTGAACAAAAAATTTAAACCATAGCTTTTTTTTTTTTAATTTTCCAATATCTTAACTGACATTTGTTTTTTTTTTATAATTTAAGGTTTGGAGCAAAAGAAGAAACGTGCACGTGCATTTCCATTGCTAATATGTTATCTATAGATAACTACACATATAGATAAACAACTAATATACTCATATATATACTTATTGTGCTTTTTAATGCATACTGTATATCATGCATACATTATTTACATAGGGGGGTAAAGGAAAATGAATAATACCATTTATCATTATTATTGTAATTTTTATTAACTCGCAATATTTACAAAACAATTATTTAGTTTATGTTTGACCGATGTTTAGTCTCACTGAAGAACCTCTTCTCAAAATGTTTTTGACAAACCGCTAAGTTTATCTCTTTCTCTAATGGTATAAAATCGTAACGATTTAGGCACTCTAACCTCTTGAGTCTTTTCTCAGAACTTTTAGGTTAACGGTGTAAATAACTAGAGTCCTTTCGCAAACACTTACACACACAACACTTGTAATACGGCATTTTCCAAAACGCAAGGAGCACTAGGGAAATACAAAGGGCTCTATTACTGGTAAAGTGGAGAGGATAAGCACAGGTCTTCACACAATGACAGTAATGCACAAACTACTACGTTTGCGCCAGCGACGAACGTCAGACCATGACGTCAGCAAGGCATCAACCAATCACAGAAAAGATGTAGGATAGTGGGCAAGATGGCCGCTACGCGTTGCGTTACGATATTAGCAGATTGTCGGCCGTGGTTGGTTGTGCGTCTCCAATGTCATACATTCGAGTACTACATCCTATATAGCATTTTGTCGCATCCACAGGGTATTTTTATTGAAGATTATCCTTAAAATATTTAAAAATATTATGTGGTTTCAAAATACAAAACGTTGTTCTTTTGGGTAATTTACTATAACGGAAACTACTAAAACCTACCCAAATGCTTGACGAAAATGCTGCGAATCTACCAAAAAGTGGAAATCTACTGCAAGTGGTCACACTGTTGTGTTCAGTTTCACGTACTTGATTATTTGTTGACATTGCGTTCTGACTTGACAGAAAGGATTGTCAAATTGGTTTTGTCCTTTTTTAGGTTATTTCATGTTTGCTGAATAGTGGATGTGTTTAATTTTGGCTATTTGTCATATTACGAGTCTTAAATATAAAAAGTTTAATTAATTTCTTGTTGTGTCAAGGCTGTTAAGGCTTCTTGTGGTAAGTAAACTGCACTTTAGTGAACCCTTGAGCCCATGTGTGATTGTAGTTCGAGGTTGTTAATCTGTAAACCCAATTTGTTGCAGTGTGGCTGTGTGGATTTTGTTCGTGTTGGTGTCTTCGACTATCCTATAAACCCCAAACCACCTCCTTAAAAGGTACGTCGAGTATTATATACTTTCCAACTCAGACACACTCACTCGCTGTGAACTCTGATGTAAAAGTCTTTGTGTGCTTTATTCTCTTTCTAAAGTAACCGATAGCCGTCCCTTGAGGTTAAAAACCTTTTAACTGTGAACCGTAGAAAGAGGGCTAACTATGTTTCATTGGTTAGGTCTCAGCATGTTCGCCCTGAGATGCTTGTCTGGCGTGACTGCATGGTGGCATCGCCATCGTAAGCGTCCAACTCTGAAGCGTCTACCTCCCATACCTGTGGGTGTAATTTATTTATTTTGTAACTGATTTGAGTGAACAACTTTATTCTTAGAGTACACTAGTAAATGATGTAGCTAGAATATTCCCTTAATCTGATCACTTGAGTGTCCTGGTGTATTTAATTAGATAAAGATGTCTTTGGCTTTGTGTTTAATACTATGTAGACATGTAGACAGTTTTATGCTGTGTAGGTGTAGTTTAGTGATTGAAGGCTGTACATGCTAATGTTAGCATGATAATGTGTTTAAAAGCTAAGACGTGTTTAATTTGTTTACTGGAGGCATTTGTATCGGATAGACATTCCGGGCTGGTTCGACGGCACGGGCTGGCAAGTCAGGCTCGGACTTACCTGAGCTTATTTAATTTTTTTTTCCTATTTACTTTCATTTAATGTTATAACCTCGTAAACAAGGAGCAGCCTTGCAGCATTAGCTGTTTAGCGTTACTATGAGTGGGCCAAACCCAAATTGGTCATTTTATAAATTTAATTAAAAAACTTAAAACTAAAATTTTCTTAAACTCACGTAAGGTGCTTAATTCCTGATTGTACTACGGCCTGTGGATTTTCCTACGTTCTTCTTATAGCATACTGCCGTTTTAATTAGCCAAAATTGTTTGTAAGGCTAGTTTAATAACTTTATTTAGTTTTATTTCATTTGAATTGATGGTGTTCAAGAAGCTGCCCTGTATTTACGACTGAATTTTGTGCATTTAGTTTTTTTAGTTACTCTGACCAGCCAAACGAACCAACAACCCTCCCCTTTATTTTTCATTTGTGCTTTATGCTAAATTTTAGTTTACAAAGCAACTTAAACTGTTATTGTTGTGATTGGAAGATCTCGAAATAAACCTTGCTACGAGATACTTGTGTTTTTTTTCTTTTCTCCTCTCTGAGGTAGAGGTAAAATTTTTATTAATTACATGGCGCCCGAACAGGGACCAAGGCAATTTTTTTTATTAATAACATGTCGCTCGAACAGGGACCAAGGTAAATTTTTTATCAATTACATGGCGCCCGAACAGGGACGTTGTTGGTTTCGTGGACATTTTCCTCGGCATTGATCTTTTGCTCACTAACGGATTGGCTGGCCCGTAACTTTTGTTACATTTTCCCCTTTTTGCTGCTTGTATTGTATTGTGTGGGAACACTATAATATAATAGTGATCTCGTATTTAAGGTACTACTACTGTGTAAACAAATACCCACGTAATACAATATTGTAAGTGTTATAATACTTAAGATATTACTTCATCATGATTGAGGAACGGCCAATTTGTTTCAATGTGTTAAATATAGATGAGTTACTTTACGAAGTTACTGTGTGTGATGGTGTACCCGAGAATACTGTTGATCGGTTACGTGTTCAAATTAGGCTTTTGTCAAAGGAAATACCTACCGACGAAGTGAGTGTGTTTGAGGGAGACGTGGCGGCAGAATTAAAAACTATTAATTCCAAGATTAGTAAATTGGAGGAGCTTCTAAGTGGGAAAGCTTTTTTATTAAAAATGTTTAAGCGTATCCAATCATTAGGCAATCACATCTTTCATAGGCTAAGTCGTGTTGATCCGGCGACGGAGGTGGATCAGACGTTTAAAGATCTATTAGAGAACCGTCTTCTCCCTTTGTTGAAACGAATCGATCAAATGTCGCATACGTTTAGTAGTAGTTATGATTTCAAGCCAGCGGAAGATGTGGTTCCAGGCGAGTCTGATGTGGCTGAGACTGGTTCAGTGGTAGTAAAGCCGGTGGTGACATGTGATCGTGCCTGTTACGTCCACTCTCTGAATCTTAAATTTAACGGAAAGGATAGTGTTTGGGGTGGTTGGGATCTACCTCCTAGCGGTCCACCCTGGGCAACGGAACCATTATGGTGACGGCAGAACGATCCCACCCGTGGTGGTAGGCCCCCAAGGGGCCGTCTAGTTTGCGACCACCCTCCTGCCGAAGTCAGGCGCCAAGCAGCTTGCTGCGTTTCGTCTGTGCGCAGGAGTACCAGAGCCTTTTTTGGGAGATGGAAAGTTGTCAGTTGCGTTGCTTGATGCCACTTATGGATCTTTAAGTGACACCAAGTCGAGAGGCTCAAGCTGGAGGGTAGCGGGATCCGAGGCACGGTCTTGCCGGTGACCGACCGCAGGAAGCCCAAGTAGCGCGCTAGCCACGTGCCAAAGGCTGCCCCGCCACCTCGCGAAAAATCCTGGAATGACTCCACCGTGCCAGCTGGCGACTGGATGGGAAGACCCAGTGGTCATTTCAGGGGGGCTCGGGCGTCCCCGCAGTCTCCAATTGAGCCTCTCACTGCTTGGCTCAGCTTAAGGGATCCTCCTCGTAAAAGCAGCGCCTCGACTTCTGACTGTCTCTCAACCCCACACTCCATTGATGAAGAAAAGCAAAAGGAACAAGAATAAGAATCGGCAGCACTTCTTCCCACTGAAAGTGCACCTTACTAACATCAGAGGGTTGCACTCAAATCTCAATCCTGTCCACCACCACCTTGAGACTGAGAAGCCGCACTTGTTCTTTTTGTCCGAGACGCAAATTAAAACCCTAGCGGATACCGCGTACCTCAACTACCCAGGCTACTCTATGGAACATAAGTTCAAAGAACATGCTGGGGTCTGTGTGTACGTTCGGGATGACGTATGTTGCAAGCGTCTTCGGTACTTTGTGGGTTATTGTTGATACAGGTACTGAGAAAACTTTATATGCCTGTGTATATCGGTCACATAGCGGAGACAAGGAGACAACTAAGCTTTTTGACCACCTTACTGAGATGGCAGACAAAGCCCAACAACGGTACCCTGCGGCGGAACTCGTATTTCTCGGGGACTTTAACGCCCATCATGAGGAATGGTTGTTTCCCTACGAGAAAACTTGCCATGCTGGGAGAGAAGCGCGCAAATTTGCAGTATCGCTGAACCTCACCCAGCTAATTAATGTTGCGACGCGGGTACCGGATGTTGCTGACCATACGCCCAACTGCTTAGACCTTCTGCTGACAACTAATCCAGACAAGCATTCTGTTTCGGTCACTGCTCCGCTTGGATCATTCGACCATTGTTTGGTGAAATCCGTATCAGTCTGCTCTCCTCCTGACATAAGCCCTGTAGGCACGAGAAGAATATGGCGGTACGAATCAGCAGATTGGGATGAGATGCGGCATTTCTTTGCGTCTTTCCCTTGGAGACAGGTCTGTTTTTCCTCGTGCGATCCCTCATGTTGTGCCGAAGGCGTTGTGGACGTGATTCGGCAGGCAATGGAATATTTTATTCCGTTCTCCGATATCTCGCTCGATCACAGAACTCGACCTTGGATGCAGAGTGTGTCCGCGCTGAGGCTTTAAAAGAATCTGCATACCAAGCTTGGGTTAAGGCTCGTGACACCAAAGCTAAGGCTCGGAGGGTCCACATAAAAAAGAAAGCCTTTAATTCTGCCGCTAAGTCCTGCAAACGAGTCCTTCGGAAGGCTCGATTTGATCATGTCAGTCGAATAGGGGCCAAACTTGCCTCCTACCCTCCTGGTAGTAAGCAATTTTGGTCACTGTCCAAAGCGGTCGAATCTAACTTCTGCCGTCCCTCACTTCCACCTCTGCAGAAACCTGACGGAACACTGGCCCACACTGCGCTGGAGAAAGCCAACTTACTCGCCTCTCAGTTTGCGAGCAATTCTCGTCTTGCAGCAGGCTCTAAAAATCCACCATCTATACCTCGCTGCAATTCCTCTATGCCGCTAATTACCATACACCAGAAAGAGGTACGACGAGCTCTGCAAAATTTTAGATGGCCAGTGGACCAGATGGTATACCTGCACGTGTACTGAAGCAGTGTGCGCCCGAGTTGTCTCCTGTACTAACACGCCTGTACCGCCTCTCTCTGCAAACAAAAACGGTGCCCGGAACCTGGAAGCTTGCAAATGTGCAACCAGTACCCAAGAAAGGTAACCGTGCTGATCCCTGTAATTACCGACCCATTGCCATCACCTCTATGCTCTGCAAGGTCATGGAGAAGGTTCTCAACAGTAAGTTGCTGGCATACTTAGAAGAAAACGATCTACTCAGTGACCGTCAATATGGCTTTCGCCGTGGGCGGTCTACTGGAGATCTCTTTAGTATATATCACGCACTGCTGTGGCGAAGCCATTGAGAAAAACGGGGAAGCGCTTGCAGTTTCCCTTGACATCTCGAAAGCGTTCGACAGGGTTTGGCACGCAAGTCTCCTTAACAAACTTCCAGCTTATGGCATCCCTGCTGATTTTTGTAGCTGGATTTCAGACTTTCTGAGAGAACGATCGATCAGGGTGATCATTGATGGATGCTCTTCGGACTACATGACCATTGACGCCGGTGTTCCTCAGGGGTCTGTTCTCTCTGCAACCCTTTTCCTGCTCCACATCAATGACATGTTACAATCTGGCATTGTTGGTTACGCAGTTGACAGTACGGTTGTTGAGAGGTATTCGGCCAGCACAAAAAGCAGCAGGGATGATATACGGTCAAAGAGGGAAGCCATGGTTAAGCGTACAGACTTGGCCTTAAGTCGGGTATCAATATGGGGAGAGGCCAACTTGGTCTCATTCAATACCATCAAAACGCAGGCTTGTTTGTTTTCAGCTAAATGAACTCTGTTTGACCTAGCACCTACTTTCCGAGGTGCACCTGTATCTGTTACTGGCAGTCTGGAACTCCTAGGCATGGAGCTGAGTTCAAACCTCAACTTCGGTACCTGCATTGAGTCTAGTGCACAAACTGCGGCAAAAAAACTGGGCATCCTTAATAAGGTTAAGCGGTACTTTACACCTGGACAGCTTCTAACACTTTACAAAGCTCAAGTCCGATCCTGTATGGAGTACTGCAGCCACCTTTGGGATGGCTCAGCTAAATACCAACTTGCCACATTAGACTCGGTGGAACGTAGGGCAAGGAGAATAATTGGTGACGAAAGGCTGATAGTAGGGCTGCAACCGTTAGCCCATCGGCGTAAAGTTGCCAGTCTGTCAGTATTTTACAGACTACACTTCGGGGAGTGTGCACAAGAACTGCACGAATTAATCCCACCTTCCCCTTTTTACCATCGGACTTCCAGGCGCACGGCAGGTCTACACCCCTTCTTGGTGGATATTCCACCCATTCGCACGAACCGTTTTTCAAGGTCTTTTATTATGCGCACCGCCAACGAGTGGAATTCATTGCCCGCGTCAGTTTTTCCGAGTACATATAACCCGACAGCCTTTAAGGCTAAAGTGAACAGGCATCTTCTAGGCAAGCTCGCTCCATCGTAGATCTTGTCTTTACCCCCAGGGTTAGTCTAAGGTCAAGAGTAAGCCTATTCAAAATAAAAAAAAAAAAAAAAAAGTGTGCAGGCGTTTATTCAAAGAATAGAGGAGTTGTGTGTATCCCGGAATATTTCGAAAGGGAAATTATTTAATTCTGCTGCTGAGTTGTTTTCGGATGAGGCCTTGTACTGGTACCGTGGTGTGCGCGATGAGGTAACCGATTGGGATTCTTTGAAGTGTTTGTTAATGGAAGAATACCTTCCATATGATTATGATTACCGCCTGTTGCAAGAGATTCGCTCTAGGACTCAAGGCCCTGAGGAGTCTATTTCTAATTATTTAAGTATCATGCAAAACTACTTTTCTCGATTGCGAATGCCTATAGGAACAGAAGAAAAGCTGAGTATCGCGAAATTTAACATTAGGCCGTCGTATTCTATCCCACTAGCGACAATGGATATTCAATCTTGGTCTGTCCTTAAAAAATATTGTAGGCAGCTGGAAGCCGCAAAGCAGAGAGCCGAATCGTTTATGGAGCCGCCGAAGAATGTGCAAAATGCTGTTGCTCCCGACCTTGCTTATAAGTGGAAGACGAATCGACCACGTTGTGATGCTGTTTCTAGGGAGAAGAATGTGGAGAAGTTTTGCGTGAGATGTCGGGTGAATGATCATACGCTCCTTGAGTGTAAGGCACCCCGTATCCTTATTTGTTTCCGTTGTGGTGAAAAAGGTGTTACTATTGCTCAGTGTCCGAAGTGTGCGCCTAAGAATAATCCTGATCCGGTTCCAAAAAACGAGTAAAGGTGGGCCGTCGTTTAACTACGCCTGAGGAGTGGCGTGAATGGTGTGAATATGTGCGTGTGTTTTTTCAAAATTCTAAACGTGATGTTTCGACGGTCCGTTCAAATGATTGTCTGGACGCTTGTCCTTATTTGAATGTAGAGATAGGTGGTGTTCCGTTTTCAGGATTGTTGGATTCTGGGTCGGAAATTTCAATTATTGGTGGATCTGCAGTGGAATATTTTTCTAATTTAGGTGATCTGCATCTGTCAGATACAGTAAAGTCTGTTGTGACGGCTAATGGGTCTACGTCTCCCGTGAAGGGGTATATGTTTTTGCCAGTTGTGGTCAATGACGTTTTGCGTGTGATAAAGTTTTTTGTGATACCTGGGGTGTCTTCGTCTTTATTATTTGGTATCAACTTTTGGAAAGCTTTTCAGGTTGCTCCGGACATCTTGCGTCTGACCGAACGAAAAGACTTGTTTACTTTTCAGAAACCTGCAGGAGCGGGCGTGTCTCAAATTAATCGTATACACCCTTTTGATGCTTTAACTAAAGAGCAGAAGAAATTGGCGGGTGATGTGTGTAAAATGTTTGAAGATATCTCGGCTGAGAAGAAGGGTTTAGGTCGAACTCATTTGATAACTCATCTTTTCACATTGATACAGGGGACGCGGCTCCTATTAAGCAGCGATACTATGTTATGTCACCTGATAAACTTCGTGAGTTGAATCGTCAACTTGACGAAATGATTGAACTAGATGTTGTTGAGCCTAGTTGTAGTCCTTGGAACAACCCTATCACCATGGTTCCTAAAGCAAATGGTGAAATGCGTTTTTGCTTGGATAGCCGGAAACTTAATGAAGTTTCGAAACATGATGCCTATCCTCTTCCATACATCAATAACATCTTGGATCAACTTCGGGACTCATGTTTTCTTTCGTCTATTGATTTATAATCTTCTTTCTGGCAGATTCCTCTTACTCCTTCTTCAAAAGAGAAGACTGCATTCACGGTTCCATCGCGGGGACTGTTTCAATTTAAAGTCATGTGCTTCGGACTGACCTCTGCGCCAGCTACGCAGCAACGACTCATGGATAAATTGTTTGGACCTGAATTTGGTGGGAGAGTATTTATTTATTTAGATGATATCGTGGTTGCCAGTAAAACTTTCGATGAGCATATTGACCTCCTAAAGAAAGTATTCGAGCGGCTGCGGTCTGCAAATCTTACGATTAGTCTGTCAAAGTGTTGTCTGTTTCGGAAGCAGTTGAAATACCTTGGATATGTTGTAGATGATTTAGGATTGAGAACTGACCCTGAGAAGGTGAAAGCCATTACGGATTTTCCGATACCAACCTGCTCCAAGGACGTCAAACGGTTTCTTGGAACAGCTTCATATTATAGGCGTTTTATTCGAGGGTTCAGTACGATTGCTGCACCTTTGAACGCGTTAACGTCTACCCGAAAAAATCGGCCTCCGTTTGTTTGGTCGCCCGAGGCTGAATATGCGTTTCTCCAATTGAAAAGTGCTTTGTCGTCTGCACCGGTTTTGGCGTGTCCGGATTCTTCACTTCCATTTATTGTGCATACTGATGCATCTGATGTCGGTATTGGAGGAATGTTGACTCAGGTTTTTGATGGTGAGGAGCATCCAATTGCTTACTATAGTCGTTCCTTAAATCGACCTGAGCGCAATTATTCCGCTACGGAACGGGAGGCGCTAGCGGTGGTGCTTGTGGTGGAACATTTTAGACCGTATCTTGAGGGCTCTAAACCTTTTAAGATTATAACTGATCATGCTCGCTTGAAATGGTTTCTTAACTTACAGAACCCTACAGGTCGTCTGGAGCGCTGGGGTTGTAGACTTTCTCCTTACAACTTTGTGATAGAGCATCGGCGTGGAAAGGAACATGTAATCCCTGATTCTCTGTCTCGTGCTATACCAGTATCTGTTGTAAATGCAGCGGTAGCTGATCCCTGGTTTCGTAATTTATATGATAGGTGTTGTGAGAGACCCCAAACCTGTCCGAACTACCAAATTATCGATGGGAAGCTGTACCGCTACACTAAAAGTAAAACTTCGTTGACTGGAGATTTTGATTGGAAGGAAGTCGTTTCCTTGGACGAAAGACAACGTTTGATTACTGAGAATCATGATTCTCCTTTGGGTGCTCATTTGGGGATTGAAAAGACTTATAAACGATTGCGTCTTCGTTTCTATTGGCCCAAAATGTACCGAGATGTTGAGGACTATGTGTCGAATTTTTCAACGTGTAAAGCATTTAAGCATCCGAACCAAGCTACTCCTGGATTGTTTGGAAATCCGAAGGTGTGCCGTAGACCATTCCAGTGTATCAGCGTAGATTTAGATGGTCCACTGCCCAGGTCTCGACGACAAAATGAGTTCCTTCTCGTGGTTGTGTGTTGTTTTTCGAAGTATGTAATGTTGTTTCCTCTTCGGCGTGCTACTGGTAAAGTGGTAGCTGAGCGCTTGGAAGATCATGTATTTTTGGTACATGGGATTCCACAAACTGTTATTGTCGATAATGGACCGCAGTTTATATCACGCGACGTGAAAGCCTTGTTTGAGAAGTATAGGATACCCCAAGTACATTTTACTCCTACTTATTGTCCGCAGGTGAACACCGTGGAACGGTATAATCGTACTGTCGTTACGGCCATCGCTGCACTTGTAGGTACTGATCAACGTAGTTGGGATTCGCATCTTTGTGAAATTCAATTTGCTGTTAATACTGCTGTTAATGATGCTACCACATTTACGCCTTTTCTGCTTGTGTATGGACGTGAAGCGGTTGCAGATGGAAACATGTATGGTGACAGTGAGGATTTAGACGACATTATGTTCGCTTCTCGGATCAAGTATGTTGATAAGTTGGGGACACCTTATGGAGTCTCGTGTCGGTATTCGTACGAGGTGGTCGTGTCTCGGTGCATAATAGTTGTTTACGCTGCGGGCTTTGAGCCCGACACATCGAGCTCGACCGGCAAACCGGTTCTCGAGAACGATGGAGCGCGATACTGATAACGACAATAGCATTTATACTAATGATGTGGAGCAAGTACTCGATGCAGAGGTAGAAGTGCATCAACAAGACATCTCTGTGGAAGTTTTAGAAGTGGAAGGTGATCATGTAATAAATGAAGCTGCAGAAAACGAGAGAGATAGGACTAAGAGAAATAGAGAGGAGATTGATGAACTGGAATGGTCAACCGTAAGCAGAAAAAGCAAGAAAGCTAAAGAAAGTTGCGATATCCAAATATATATCAGTTACAACGATAAGCTGCCGAAGCAGTTTGCAATAGCAAAGTTATTTAAAGAACAAGGAATCTCAGATGTAGTAAGACTTAAATACCTTAACCCATATAAAGTACGGGTCGACTTCTCAAATGAGATGAGTGCAGATAAACTAGAGACGTGTGAAGCTTTTATTAAAAAGGGGTGGAACTTCCAAAGAGCCATGGAAAGAAACTATTCATACGGTATTATAAAGGATGTGGATATGGAACTATCGGAAGAAGACATTCTACAATCAATTACTTGTCGTGCACCCGCGCAGCTGTCTTCACTCATGCGACTCAAACGCCGTAGCAATGACGGCTGGGTTTTAAGTGAAACTGTCAGACTTTGTTTTAAAGGAGGCATATTACCTTCTCATGTTTTTGATGATGGGCTGAAGATAAAAGTTGAGCCATACATATTCCCCGTTTCTCAATGTTCTCGATGCTGGAAGTTAGGACATATGACCAAAAAATGCACTTCAGCGAAGTTTCTTTGTCCTAAGTGTGGCGGAAACCATGAAAATTGTGATACAAGAGAATTCACATGTATTAATTGTGGAGGGAACCATATGTCACTAGTAAAAACATGTCCTGCTTTTTTGAAGGAAAAATAGTTACGTGAAATTATGGCGGAGAATAACTGTACCTACAGAAAGGCATTAATTATATATGCCGCTCCAAAGTCTCCTATACTACAATCAACAGTAGCTGTTAAGTCCATTCAATCAAAAGTAGACAAATCCCCAGACGCTCCTACATTTACACATCTTTATAAAACCCCGAAATTTTCGGATATTGTTAAAACCAAACCAACCCAAGAAGAGACCCCTAAAAGCCATGTTTATCCAATTCGTAAGACTAGGAAGATAAAGAAAAAAAAGAAAAATGAGTCGGACGTATGGGAAGATACTGAGAGTATTTGGAACGAAACTTACGAGAAAAAGTCAGAGCCTTCCCCCCAAAAAGACGTGAAATTTAGTGAGCTGCTTACGAGATTAAAGGAAATTTTATTTTTGAGAAGTGATCCTATGCAGTATAAAGTTAAAAGCGTGTTGAAGTGTTGTGTTGAGTGGTTAATTTTATTAGTAGTTGATAACATTTCTGACTGGCCCCTATTAAAAATGATGCTCGATTATTTTAGCGACAAAATTCAATTGTAAACTAAATATTTTACAGTGGAATTGTCAAAGTCTGAGGCCCAAACTCATTGTATTCGAATCAATATTATTGCAGGAAAAAATTCACATTGCCGCACTATCTGAAACGTGGTTAGAACCCAATAGCAACTTAAAAATAAGTAATTATAACGTGTTTCGCAAAGACAGAGATGATTCATACGGCGGCGTTGCAATTCTCACACATAAATCTATAAACGCACACACCTGCAGCGTGCAAGGTATCTCCCCGGCGATAGAAATTCTACACGTTAAGGTAAACAACTGTGATAAGCTCGAGAATATTGTTGCTATTTACTGTACAGGATCGGCGCGCACTACTAAAAGGGATTGGGACATTTTATTTTCGCTGGTAAGTACAAAAACTTTGTTGCTTGGCGACTTTAATGGTCATCATTCAAACTGGTCGACAAAAATAGATTTTAGAGGAATTCAAATTTTTGACTCGATAAACGATAACGCATACATTAGTTTGAACGATGGTTCACCGACACGTGTTAAATTGGTTGATGGTCATTTACAAAAATCGGCCCCTGATATCTCCACAGCTTCCTCGGATATAGCAATATTTTTTTCTTGGTCTGTATTGAATGAGACATTAGGAAGTGATCACTTAATGATTAAGATTTCAACAGATATAAAAAAGGGAGTTGAACCACAACTTAAGAGAAATTTTAAAAATGCTGATTGGGAGTCTTATAAAAATTTACTGAACTCCTTATTTTTGGATGTTATTTTGCCTAAAAATCTTCAACAAGCTTACGATAAATTCATTGATTATTTAAATATAGCAGCAGACCTTCATATTCCGTATTACAAAATTAATAGAAACCCATCTTCCAATTTTATACCAAAACCCTATTGAAGCCCCAACCTGTCTAAAGTAGTAGCAGAGCGACGTCTTGCTCTGGCACGATTCAGACGGAACCCTATTCCAAGGAATCTTGATATTCTACAAGATAAAATTCACTCTGCTCAGAGAATAATACGTAACGCCGCCACAGAGTCATGGCACTCGCTTTGTTCTTCTCTAGATCAAAATACCTCTCAATCCGATATGTGGAGAAAAATGAAATGGTTCAAGGGCTACAATACGAGTAGAAGATATGTAGATGAAAATAGGGCCTATAACCCGTCAATCGCGGAAACGCAGACACAATGGAGTTTTTATTGTTATGCGGCCAGATCTGGCCTCTTGGGGGCTGAAGGAATAAATTACTTAATAATTTAACTCCCGATTATGTTCGTCCAGGTGACCCTACATTTAGATCTATTAACGAAAAATTAGATATACCTATTTCTTTGCATGAACTCATAAGCTGTATTCGACCTACAGATTCTTGCCCTGGTGGGGATGGTATATCGTACTCTATGTTGAGGCATATGCCAGAAAACGCGACAAAAATACTACTTTATTTATATAATAAGTTTTATGAAACTGGGTTTGTACCCAAGCAATGGCGTGAGACTGTTATTCAACCGATACCAAAACCGGGAAGAGATCCAAATTCTATTAACTCTTTGCGCCCTATATCGTTGATGTCTTGTGTTTGTAAGGTTTTTCATAATATTGTTTGCAAAAGGTTGGAGTGGTTCGTAGAAAACAATGGTTTATTGTCGCATTATACTACGGGATTCAGAAAATGCAGATCTACTCTCGATAATCTTTCTACACTAGTGACTGGCATTCAACTAGGTTTTTGTAGTCAACAGTTTACATTGGCTTGCTTCATAGACATAGACAATGCTTATAATAATGTCGATATTGTGTGCTTAATGAAAATTTTGGATGATATTGGAGTTGGTGCTAAAATGTGTTCCTATATTTGGCAGTTTTTATGTGAAAGATATCTTAAAATACAAGCAGGCAACTCCTATATAGGTAGAAGTACGTGCCGTGGTCTGGCACAAGGAGACCCTTTGTCTCCTTTATTGTTTAATATTGCTACAATATATATAAGCAGATCTATTGAAGATATCTCAATATCTGAGTATGCTGACGATTACGTCCTCTACATTACAAGTGACGACATATTCGATGCCTACGAAATTCTGCAAGCTTCGTTAAATGAGGTGGTTCAAACATTGTCTGAAATTGGACTTGAAATATCCCCTGTTAAAAGCCAAGTATGTTTATTCAAACGAGGACGTATACCAGATAATACGGGTCTAAATTTAAAAATAGGGAATTGTTCTATTCCAACTGTATACTCGGTGAAATATCTGGGTATGTGGCTAGAGAAATCTTTGCGATGGGCTAAACACATCAACGAAACTAGAGAAAAGGCTTCGAAGTTTTTAAATATTTTAAAGGTTTTGGCTGGTCCTGGCTGGGGGGTACATCCCATACACCTTCGTCGACTGTACATGTCTATTATTCGAAGTCGGTTTGATTACGCTAGTTTTTTATATGATGATAAAACTCACTTAAATAAGTTAAATAAACTGCAAAATCAATGTATGAGGATTATAGGAGGATACATTAAATCTACTGCCATACATGTCATGGAGTGTGATCTTTATATACAGCCTTTACATATACGCAGATATTATTTGGCAGGAAAATATTATTTAAAAACGAAATCTGTAAAAAGCAATGAATCCTACAACTTGATAAAGAAACTGCATGACATGTGCGGCAGAAATCGCTGGAAGCGGAAAAAGAAACCTTTGCTCACGATTATACACGAAAATATGAAAACAAGTGAGGTGGCAGTTAGTGAGCAATTTGAGATGTTTTCTTTAGATACGTGGATGAGCAATGTGGATTTGTCCAAAGTGATACGAATACACATCCCAAATGTGAATCAGTCGAAGCGATTTTATGGTGCCTCCAGACTTAACAAATCATGTTCAATGTATTTAGCTCATAACTTCACAAGTTATTATAAAATCTTTACGGATGGTTCCATAGAAAGAGGAAACATCGGGGTGGCTTTTTATGATCCACAAAATGAGAGTCATGTAAAACTAAACATCCAGTGTAAGACTTCGATAATGCAGGCCGAATTAATAGGATTATATGAGGCTTTATCCTATATAGATAGTCTAGAACACGACAAATTTGTTGTTCTAACGGACTCTAAAAGCGCCCTTCAGCATCTGGATCGATGCTCCTCGAATTTTCGAGGTACACCGATAGCCTACTCGATTATAGGCGCCATCCGTAAATTAGAACTAAGAAATAAAACAATAATATTACAGTGGATTCCTTCTCATGTTGGCATTAGTGGAAACGAACAGGTCGATGCATTTGCAAAGCAAGCCTCTTCTGACGGAGTCCCTTGCCATTATGTTCCACATTATTTAGATTTATTGTTTTTTATAAAAGAAAGATGCAAAGAAATTTGGAAAGAATTCTTTGATGAAAGGACATGAGTAGGTCAGAAATATGTACTGCCCTAAGGATTCGTTCCGGACACATTCAATTGAACAGCTTCTCATTTTTGATGGGCATCGCCGAAACTCCTAATTGTTATGAGTGTGGAAAGGTTGAAGATGTGTGTCACGTTCTGTTGGAGTGTGTCAGAAATGAATACGAAAGACAAAATTTTATATTTAAGGAAAATGTAAACCTCATAGATGTGGGAGTGTTTAACAGCATACTTGCTTCTCCTTCTTCGGAGAAAGCAAGGTCACTTTTCAAAATTGTGCAAGTCGCTATTAACCGTAGATGGAACTAAGTTTTGTCGCATCTATGAGGGTGTCATAGTCTATGTAGACAAAACCCTCTTAAAAATAAATAAAGATTAAAAAAAAAAGTTGGGGACATTGAAAAAGGTATTCCTGGATGTGGATAAAGAATTAAAGAAGTCGCACTCCCGAAATGCCAAATACTACAATAGGCGCAGGAGAGATGTTGAGTTCGAGGTGAACGACGTGGTTTGGCGTCGCACGCATGTGCGCAGTGATGCTGCGAAGCACTTCTCCTATAAATTAGCTCCACGTTTCGAGTAATGTAGGATAGTGGAAAAGTTGTCTAAACTGGTATACTTGTTGGAGGATGAGAACGGTAAGAGGAGTGAATGTCATGTGAAAGACATTAAAGGCTTGGATTGAATTTTGGTTACTTTGAAGCTGGAGGGCCAGCGTGAATTTTTCTCGTTACCTCGCAAAATTCTGGCGAGCGAGGGGGTACTGTAACACTTTTATTTTCAAGTCAATATTTTCTTATCAAATTATTCCACAATGACAATTGGTTGTGCGTCTCCAATGTCATACATTCGAGTACTACATCCTATATAGCATTTTGTCGCATCCACAGGGTATTTTTATTCAAGATTATCCTTAAAATATTTAAAAATATTATGTGGTTTCAAAATACAAAACGTTGTTCTTTTGGGTAATTTACTATAACGGAAACTACTAAAACCTACCCAAATGCTTGACGAAAATGCTGCGAATCTACCAAAAAGTGGAAATCTACTGCAAGTGGTGACACTGTTGTGTTCAGTTTCACGTACTTGATTATTTGTTGACATTGCGTTCTGACTTGACAGAAAGGATAGTCAAATTGGTTTTGTACTTTTTCAGGTTATTTCATGGTCCCTGAATAGTGGATGTGTTTACTTTTGGCTATTTTTCATATTACGAGTCTTAAATATAAAAAGTTTAATTAATTTCTTTAACTTCGAATGCCGTGGATGTGTGTGAAATGGACTGCGTGATGTGTATAACGAAACGCGAGGATAGCGTCTTTTTTGGGGTGCGCCGGCCGGTCTGCGTCGACGCGTCGCATGTAGTTTGGAGAATTGTGGAAAAGTAGTGGCTGTTGGTGTTTGGTTGTGAGTTCCTTTTGGAGAGCGTCTGTCGTTCTACCTGGGGCGTTGGCTAGCACGTGGTTGTGGAGAAGCTGTGTTAAGGCTGTTAAGGCTTCTTGTGGTAAGTAAACTGCACTTTAGTGAACCCTTGAGCCCATGTGTGATTGTATTTCGAGGTTGTTAATCTGTAAACCCAATTTGTTGCAGTGTGGCTGTGTGGATTTTGTTCGTGTTGGTGTCTTCGACTATCCTATAAACCCCAAACCACCTCCGTAAAAGGTACGTCGAGTATTATATACTTTCCAACTCAGACACACTCACTCGCTGTGAACTCTGATGTAAAAGTCTTTGTGTGCCTTATTCTCTTTCTAAAGTAACCGATAGCCGTCCCTTGAGGTTAAAAACCTTTTAACTGTAAACCGTAGAAAGAGGGCTAACTATGTTTCATTGGTTAGGCCTCAGCATGTTCGCCCTGAGATGCTTGTCTGGCGTGACCGCATGGTGGCATCGCCATCTTAAGCGTCCAACTCTGAAGCGTCTACCTCCCATGCCTGGGTGGATGTAATTTATTTATTTTGTAACTGATTTGAGTGAACAACTTTATTCTTAGAGTACACTAGTAAATGATGTATCGCTATTAACCGTAGATGGAACTAAGTTTTGTCGCATCTATGAGGGTGTCATAGTCTATGTAGACAAAACCCTCTTAAAAATAAATAAAGATTAAAAAAAAAAAGTTGGGGACATTGAAAAAGGGCTCTGAACAACTCTGAAGCGTCTACCTCCCATGCCTGGGTGGATGTAATTTATTTATTTTGTAACTGATTTGAGTGAACAACTTTATTCTTAGAGTACACTAGTAAATGATGTAGCTAGAATATTCTCTTAATCTGATCACTTGAGTGTCCTGGTGTATTTAATTAGATAAAGATGTCTTTGGCTTTGTGTTTAATACTATGTAGACATGTAGACAGTTTTAATCTGTGTAGGTGTAGTTTAGTGATTGAAGGCTGTACATGCTAATGTTAGCATGATAATGTGTTTAAAAGCTAAGACGTGTTTAATTTGTTTACTGCAGGAGGCATTTGTATCGGATAGACATTCCGGGCTGGTTCGACGGCACGGGCTGGAAAGTCAGGCTCGGACTTACCTGAGCTTATTTAATTTTTTTTTTCCTATTTACTTTCATTTAATGTTATAACCTCGTAAACAAGGAGCAGCCTTGCAGCATTAGCTGTTTAGCGTTACTATGAGTGGGCCAAACCCAAATTGGTCATTTTATAAATTTAATTAAAAAACTTAAAACTAATTAATTTTCTTAAACTCACGTAAGGTGCTTAATTCCTCGTTGTACTACGGCCTGTGGGTTTTCCTACGTTCTTCTTATAGCATACTGCCGTTTTAATTAGCCAAAATTGTTTGTAAGGCTAGTTAAATAACTTTATTTAGTTTTATTTCATTTGAATTGATGGTGTTCAAGAAGCTGCCCTGTATTTACGACTGAATTTTGTGCATTTAGTTTTTTTAGTTACTCTGACCAGCCAAACGAACCAACAACCCTCCCCTTTATTTTTCATTTGTGCTTTATGCTAAATTTTAGTTTACAAAGCACCTTAAACTGTTATTGTTGTGATTGGAAGATCTCGAAATAAACCTTGCTACGAGATACTTGTGTTTTTTTTCTTTTCTCCTCTCTGAGGTAGAGGTAAAATTTTTATTAATTACATGGCGCCCGAACAGGGACCAAGGCAATTTTTTTTTTATTAATTACATGGCGCCCGAACAGGGACCAAGGTAAAATTTTTATCAATTACAGTTTACGTAATATTACTTTACGCTATACCTAGAAGTAAGCTATAAAACAATGTGTGTTTATTATTTGTAGCCACGAAGTATATTTTACCCAATAAAAATATCCTGCATAACTTACATAAACATTTTGGTCAGAAAAAAAATTAAACAAAATTTCTATTGTAGAATAAGATCTTTTTTATTGTTGATTTGAGTGCGTTTGAACCCTATATGAGAACAAAAAACAAACGAGAATACAGAGGATACAGGAAACCGATGAGATCTAGCGTGGTACACGCAAACTCAAATCTTGCCTTGAAAATCCCTAAAATCCAGCGACGCTGGGGGATGTTCCTTTCCTTAGCGGTTTGCATAATAAAAAAGGAGGCGAATCTAGAGGTACGATGAACAGGAATATCAACCACATAAAGTGGAATCTCTTTCGCCTTCGTCGCGACGTTCGATGAAGGAATGGTGTAGGGGGAAATAAACCATGCAACTCCTCTGCACACTCCCCGAAGTGCTGTCTGTAGAAGACACAAAAACTTGCTACTAATCGGCGGTGTTCGAGGTTCTAAAGCCGTCCTGCCGTGAGTTATTATCAACGAATCTTCTGGCACGTGCATGCCTGTCAATATCTTCCAGGGCTTCGAACTGACAGTGGGCGAATCCATCCCGCAGATGAGAACAATACGCCATACGGGAGCGGACCTCAGAGTCGGAGGTTATAAGCTGTGTAATGTAAAGGCTCAACACCTGGCTTGGAGTAAAATACCGTTGGACCTTGGAAAGGATACCCAGCTTTTTTGAAGAAGCCCGCAATGCAGTACATTTTTCTTCGGCTTGCAATAAGTATTTTCATCGGTTATATTCTTAACCAAAAGTATAGAAAAAATAACAACCATTACTTGTTTCGTCTAACATTTATTTGTTTAGGTTTGTTTTATTTCGGTTCAACCGTAGACTAACACAGAATAAAATAAAACCAACTAAAATCTATGGTACAGTAGCTAAGATCGAAGTACCTACTACGGCAAATTGTTACATCCATATTCATATTCTATAGTTAATCGTACATCTTACAATAATATGAATAAAGTTATAATCAGAAAAATCACAAGAAAGAAAATTCAAGGAAATCTATGTTACATACATCGACCAACTATTTCAAGACCATATTGTCCGCGACGTCCTGCCATAAAGTATCACTAAGAAATAATGCTCAGCGATACGCGCTCGGCAACAGTCGCGTACCGCCGCATTGCACTGTCACGAATATTAATTCGCGAATTGCGCGGCTTAGCCCCTGCCTGATATCGCTATGAGTTCCGAAACACTCATAGCGAACGAACTGTTGGCGTTCATCCAACACGCCATCGACACCATGGACGAGATCAGCATCTTGCAGATCTGCAAGTCTAACTTCAAGGAAGAGGAGATTTGCAGTGGCAAGGAGCTGCTGTACAGGAGTCTCGGCATGGCTAATCGAATGCCGTCCCGCAGAAGCGATGAAAGGGGTGAGAGGAGTCTGCAGGATGTCATCAACCTGCTGAAGGTGACTGACCCGGACGACGTGCCCACATTCGTGGCGAAGCGGCTGGACAAGCTGCCTCCCGTCACATTTGACCACGTCGACGTCACCAGGTTGCAGGACATCACCGCCCTGAAAGCTAGCCTGGCCGAAGTACAGTTTAGGTTAGGGGTCTCTGAATCCACCATCGGTGAGTTACGTACCGAATTATTAACTTTGAAAAGTGGTGATTCGGTAAGTAGGTCACCTGAGACCGCTAACGTAAACACGCGACGAGGCGGCGCGCAAAATGTCTTCATCAGCAGTTTGCCGTCGCCGCCTGTTGTTGTGCGCGCTACACAGCCCGCCGCCCGCTCCCCTGCACCCGCCCCGGTGACGTCGAGCCCGAGTGCGCCGCCGCCACGTGCCTATGCCGCGGCCGCCGCTGCGCCCGCGCCCGCCGCCACCCCCGCCGAGACCACGAAGCGGCCTTCAGCACAGGGGAAAACAGGGAGTCGGCGTAAGCCAGCTCCCACCAAGTCGTTGCCACCACCGGGTCCTGAGAGGAGCCAGCGCGACGAAGAGGGCTTCATTATGGTGGAAAGGAAGAAGAGGAAGCCTGCGAGCCGCAACCACTGCGGAACCGCGCTGACCGGACCGGATTCTTCACTGCGTCCTGCCGTACCATCGATGCAGCTGTACGTGTCCCGGTTGCACTGGTCCACGAGGGTAGAGGAGGTCGTGGACTACGTCCGAAAGAAGTCCACCTTCACCTTGAGGGTTGAACGTCTGCAGTCTCGCCACAAAGCGAATTTCAATTCTTATGTGGTGAGAGTGCCGACGCATCATCTGCCAACCTTCATGAAGGAGGACTTTTGGCCGCAGGGAGTCGTGTTTCGGAGGTTCCGAGGTCGGCTGCCTGACGTCACCGCGAGTCACACGTCGCCGGCACTACGTGTGATATAGGATAGGATATATAATATGTATGTTAGTTATAAGGTATTTATTTTATGAAATTTATGTATGTTAGTCTGTAAGATATTTATAATATGGGCCTCTGGTATTGTACATAATTGTAAGTACAATACTATTGCCTGAAATAAATGAGTTATTATATTATAATGCCACTACACCCATCTTTTTTCCGGTCGCAGTTGGAAATCACCAAGGTTTATTGCCCTGCCAACGGTTTCTGGGCCCATGTAAATTTTATCGCTTACCCGAGTACAATACGTATCCACTCTTTCTTTGTTACAACTTATTTAATATTAAGTATCTATCTATCTAAATATATATAACTCAAAGGCGACTGACTGACATAGTGATCTATCAACGCACAGCCCAAACCACTGGACGGATCGGGCTGAAATTTGGCATGCAGGTAGATTTTACCGCTAAGAAAGGATTTTGATGAATTCTACCCCCAAGGGGATAAAATAGGGGATGAAAGTTTGTATGAAACTATAATTCTTAACGAGAGCAAAGCTGCTGGCAAAAGCTAGTTTTAATATAAAGATGTATTACTAGCTGTCGTCCGCGTCTCCGCTCACGGTAATGATTCTTAGATCCATGCAGTAATGTCGATCCCACCGGAACTTTTTCCGGAATGAAAAGCAGCCTATGTGTTAATCTAGATAATAACATATCTGTGTGTAAAATTTCGTCAAAATCTGTTGAGCTGTTTTGACGTGAAAGAGTAACAAACATCCATACATCCCTACAAGCAAACTTGCGCGTTCATAATATTAGTAAGGATTTATCATAGGTACCATGTTATATTAAGATAAAATAATTAAATATATACGGACAAATCACACAGATTGAGCTAGCCCCAAGGTAAGTTCGAGACTAGTGTTATGGGATACTAACTCAACGATACTATATTTTATAACAAATACATATATAGATACACATCCAAGACCCAGGCCAATCTGAAAAAGATCATTTTCCATCTTGACCTGGCCGGGGATCGAACCCGGGCACTCTCGTGTCGCAGGCTGGCGTGTTGACCAACTTTCAAACCAGATACTTACCAACTTTCCATATTACGTATTAATAATTTGTGTTCGTACTTAGATACAACTTAACACATCCTCAGCTTTATCCATGGTTTTTAAAAATTAACAGAACTGATAAAAACAAACCGATTATAGGTAAACTTACAATTATTTGAAGGAAAATGATATTTTTTACATTGACCTGGATCTATTTGCTATAAAATATGTTATCGTTGGGTTAGTATCCTATAATACAAGTCCGGCTAACTTGCTCAATCTGTGTTATTTGTCCGTTACTTATTTAAGTAAGTATTTATTTTAAAAGTTATAATTACATAGGGCTTAACCGTGACTTTACCCGTATTAAGTTTATTATAATCTAACATAGGTCAAACATATGGTTACTTCGTTTAGCGAACGTATACCTAAACAAACTACTTTCACGTTAATTCCAAAAATTTAAACGATTAAGCTCGATGTCAAACTTTACCAATTAGATAGTCCTCGGCTTTGTCAAGTGATCTACGTGTTTGATGAAAATTTGGATTGACGCCTTGGATTGCTTGACAAGTAAGTTTCAACGAAAACGGCGGTGCGTGACAAACAAAATCGCAGTCTTTGCAAAATGGAGAATAGGTTAGGGATAGGTATTACGACAGTGACAAATTATGGATAATATTATAACCTTCAAAATAATGGGCAAAATATTTACATCCACCGAAACCCGAATAAATTTAATTTGACAAATTTGCTTGGTAAGGCGCAAATGTAGGTTGGACACAAGCCCTGAAATAAAGAGAATCATATTATAATGATGTCATGATGATTGCATTTATTTACGCTAGAGGGAAACGAGGGGGCCATGTGCAACCACCGCTCGTAGCAACTATCATGTGTCATTCATTTGGTCACCCCAAGCCAAGCTTTGCTGTATATTATTCTGTTAAACAAATGGAAAAATGAGGATATGAAAAAGTGGGCATTGCGGTGCATTGTTTGAATTTACATGCTCTTGAAAGAAACAGCGGCCTGCGCGGGCTGCTTACCGCAGACACCACCTGACACTTTGTTTCCTAAACCCAGCTTGTGCTATATGCCTTCAATACCATCTGGATTGAATAAGAGACAAAATTTTAAATAAACTTAATAAAATAAACACTGTGGCGTGTTGTTTGTGAGTACAAACGGTGCCAAGAGTCAATTGGTGCCAATTAGGTATTGCTGTAGGACATAACACAAACTGTAATTACATACAGATTAAAGATTTAAAGTGATTTTGATAAAATTAGCATTGTGGCACGTTGTTTGTGTTTACACACACAGAAGAGTACACACAGGGGCAGCCACACGCGGCCACAGATGGGACGGCCACCGCCAGCCGCTCACCGCAACCACCACGTGTCACTCATTTTGTTGCTCGCACCCTGAATATGCTTTAAATATAACTAACTAGAATAGGCTAATTTCCTAAAAAAATATAATTAGTCCGTCAGTTACATATGCAAAAAATATTGGACACGTATTTTTACTTTTGTCGATTAAACAAAAAATTATAAAGATATAGGCCTTTGAAGTTCCGTGTGACGTCATAGTTTGCTACAATTTTTAGCAAACTTTGACGTCACGAGCCCCCACTCCTGAACTTTGACGCGCGTTATCATTATTATTTATTGTTTGATTGACAAAAGAAAAAATACGTGTCCAATATTTTTTGATTATCTAACTGACGGACTAATTGTTATGTTATTATTACGACCCAGAAAACTAGCCTATTCTAGGAAATAAAGTTTATATTTTTTATGCGTTTATTTTGCATTCACAATGCTATTTTTACTTTAAGACTTTGCTTGCTTTACTTTGCGTGCTTCCGCCACCAGTTAGTTCATGCAATATATTGCTGGCCAGCGCCCACCCACTACTGTTAGTCCCTTCATGCCCGCCACCAATAGTTGCATGCATGCAACCCTGGTCGATACTGCTGTATCCGTTGAGGCGGCAGCAATATCGGCCGTCGTGCTCACAACACGTGTTTCGACGAAGCATTTTCAGGCAGTGAAACCTTGGACGAATTGGTCGTTCAAAAGACAAAGATTAAGATTTTTTTTTGTGTGTTTGTGTGTGAAAAGTGAGCTTTCGCTACTTTACCGGGCGTTTGAGACGTGGGGCAGAGTGCCCTCAAACTTTATAGACAACATCACCAAAGGGCCCCCAGAAGGGATGGACCTCGGCTTTGGACGTTGCTTGTGTGCGCAAGGCTTGGAGAGACAGCAAACTCTCATATTGCCTGATGGGCCACGTATATAATTATACACGTATACTGAAGGGCCTGAAGATCCAATCTGAGAAACAATGGCAAAAGCTTTTGGAGAGCAGGAACTCTCATCTTTTGCCTTATGGGCCGAAAGCTACGTTGCCAGAAGGACCTATCCTGGGTGCAAGTCACCCGGGACCGCCGGGCGGTCACCAGTAATCGACCTAATCCTACTCGCACTCTATTCCGGTGGCGAGTGCGACGGGGTCGGATAGCGGGATAGTCGGATAGCAGACGGATGGAGAAAGATTACGCCGTTGCCGCCTTTTATACTATGAGGGAGGGGGATTACTCGTTATTTTGATTTTATATCTATACATACATATAATAAAACAGTAAAAATATTTTGTCTGTACATTTAGAATTTTCAACTGAAATGGATAGAAGGACACTTAAAAAGAATATTAGAAAGAAAACATTTTTTACTTTAATTTTTTGTCTGTCTGTCTGTCTGTCTGTCTGTATGTATGATCACGATTATCTCCGAAAATACTGAACAGATTTATTTCAAACTTTCACCATTTGCTTTGTTTTAACTCCGGAAAACATTTGAAGTTTGTTTCATCAAAATCGGTTCATTATAAAAAAAGTTATGGTCATTTAAATGAACTCAAGGCATGAGTTTGCATGCAAATATATATCAAATTTTTAGCAATTCGAAGAGGAATTTATTAAAAAAAAACAACGTCACAACAACTAAATTCCGTTATAATTCAAAATTACAAAAATATGAACAAAATTAACAACTTCTTAAGAAAACAAAGATTTACTAATGACTTGCTAGCAATAAAAATAAACGATATCACCAAAGACCGGAGATGTTAACCGTAGCACCGTCGAGGAGCAAATGGGCCGTTGACGGTTCTGACAGGATATTTATGGACACCGCGTCTGGTGGGGCGGGCAAAACTCGAGCGCAGCTTATACTGCCTCTCCTGACCGCATGTCGTCCTCGACATCCAAGTTTTGGTTGCTTCCGCCAAGATGATCCTCGTTAGAAGCAGCCGTGAAACCCTCCAGATTTTCATCCAGTGAAGGCGCCGAAGGTCCAGCATCAGTGGCTGAAGTGGCAGAAGTAGTCTCGTTTATGTCTCCTTCATCTGAAAACACACATTGTATTACAGACTGTTGAAGCTAGTAGAATGAATCCACTCCTAACACGACTGTTCATCATTCATCTGCCAAATACTTTCAGTCAATTTATACATCTCCTTACAAGTCCACATCACACAAAGTACACTCGTTACTTTGTAACTTAAACTTAACCTCACATACATCATTTTAGAATAAAACATGAGACGTCTCTCGTGAATACAAACCAATCTTGGCCATTTAAATAATTCCGCCGTACTGTACAGCGCTGTATCCTTAACCTCAGAATGAACACGACATACGCGTTCCGCCTGACGACACACGTTACAGGCCATAGGTGATTCTTTCCGATCCACCTATGCGGCGACATACGCCAGGGTGCAGCGACAAACGCCAAGGGCGACAAACGCCAGGGTGCAGCGACAAACGCCAAGGGCGACAAACGCCAGGGTGCAGCGACGAACGCCAAGGGCGACAAACGCCAGAGTGACTAGGGGTACTAGCACCCGCACCCGCACCCACACCCGAGAGACGACGAACGTCAATAGGTACCACTTACTGTCGAAGAACGCAGCGCATGTCTCAGGACACCACTCGCCTCGCCACGGCACCATATACTGTGCCGCAGCCTGCGTCGTCTTGCCATAGCTACCGCTTAGCAAACGAAGCTCATAGCGTCCACTCTGCAGCGTCTTGACCACCTTGCATGGCCCACGCATGCCGGAGTCCAATTTGCCTGCAGACTGAGAATATTTAATTACGAACACAAGATCACCAATATTGAATGATCTAGGCAGACGGCGCTGTTTATTGACATAATCGTCCTGTTTGGCCTGGTTGTTTTTCAACAACTGGCGGGTTCGGCTTCTAGTTATTTCACGTAGCGCCTCTCGATTAGGCGATGAGCCTTCAACAGCAATGTCACGTACTAAAGCACGAATGATTGGAGTGGTAGCCTCTGCTCCCACAAGTAGAGACAATGGAGAAGCTTGCGTTGTCTTCTGTTTAGTGACGTTTAAAACTAGCTGTAGCTTCCACAAAGTACTCGGCCAAGACGTACCTTTGTGATTTTCCTGTATGCGCAGCATGTTGAGGACCGTTCTCACATAACGCTCGACTTGCCCGTTCGCGTGGTGCATCTCGGGAGTTATGTAATGAAGTTCGCAACCCAAATCGTTGATCCATTTAACGAACTCACTGGACTCGAACATACGACCCTTGTCAGTTACCATCAGCTTTGGTACCCCGAATAACGAAACTGCATTCATTATTACGCGTTTTAGTTCTGCAGCATCTTGTCTTGCCATTGGATATAAGAGGCAAAATTTAGAAAACGCATCTACTATCAAAAGTACAAACTTGTACCCTTCTGATGCTGGGAGTGGACCTAGAGCATCCACATGTATTGTGTTAAATGGGACGTCTGGTTTTTCCCAAGAAGTTATATTTTGAAGCGGAGCTCGTGGGACTCGCTTGTGAGAGATGCAAACTAGACAATGAGCTACGTATTTGCTAACAAATTGTTTGAGCCCAGGAAACCAAAAGTGCTTCAATATCAGATCCAGGGTCTTTTCGGAGCCGATATGCTCGTGCTCATCGTGAAACACTCTCAAAAGGCTAAGGCGATGGCCTTTCGGAATGTAGCACAATAGCCGTGATTGTTCGCCTACCGGTGCGTACTTGTAGTACAAAACATCACCTTGAACTACATACTGAGTTGAGTCGAGCATACCATCTTGGAGCTTTTGGACAAGATCTTGGGTTTCATTGTCTGCCGCTTGAGCAATTTGAGCCCAATTACGCGGTTTACTTATTTGATTGACATTAGGGACCGGGTTCCGACTTAAGTAGTCAGCGTGTGGCATCAAAACTCCTTTTCGGTACTCGATGGTGAACTCAAAGTCTTGGAGATAGATCCACCAACGAGCCACTCGAGGCAGCAAGTCCTTTTTGCGTTCCGTCGATTTAAGGGCATTACAGTCAGTAACTACAAGAAATTTAAGACCTACCAAATAGTGGCGGAAGTTCTGAAGTGCCTTTACTACTGCGAGAGTCTCGAGCTCATAGGAATGATATTTGCTCTCGGCTCCTTGAGTTACTCGACTAAAATACGCCACGACATGTCTCTTCCCATCGGGATGTACTTGTAAAAGGATAGCACCGTAGCCTGCGCTACTTGCATCTGTATGGACTTCAGTTGCGAGGCTGGGATTGAATATAGCGAGGACTGGCTCGTTTGTCAATTGTTTAATGAGATCTTGGCGTATGGCTTCGCATTCTTCAGACCAATTGAAGCTGACATTTTTGCGTGTTAGATGAGCTATAGGGGCTGTCTTTGTAGCGTAGTCCTTAATGTACCGTCTGAAGTATCCTGACAAGCCAAGTAATTGACGGACTTGCTTTACGTTTTCTGGGGGTAACGTAAGGGACAAGGCTTTAACCTTTCTAGGACTCTAACCTGACCTTTGCTCACTACTCTACCTAGATACTCAACTCCGGTAACTAAGAAAGAACACTTACGGAGGTTAATTGAGAAACTAGCGTCAGTCAAAGTAGCTAACACTTTACGTAATAACACAATTCCGTCATTTACAGAATTACTAAGAAGAAGCACGTCATCAACGTAAACCAGCACGTTACCTTGATTAATATGCTCACGCAAAGTGTCATTAATTATTCGCTGGTAAACAATTGGCGAATTTGCTAATCCGTAGGGCATTTTTACGTACTCAAAATGGTCCTCCGAAGTCACAAAACCGGTAAGATGAATACTGTTCTCTTTTAAAGGATCTGGTGAAAACCAGTCGCCATATCAAGGCTCGAGAAGTATTTGAAGTCGCGTTCATGGCGTCAAACAATATATTTGCGTAGTCCAATTTATTAGGGCAAAGTGACTTGAAATCCTTTTTAAAGTTAGACCATGTCCTATCATTGGTTACCCACTCACCCAGCCACACCTTCGCATCTCCCTTGAGACATGAAGCAACGCGTGACAAGCATTCCTGATCACTCCAACCGTTCGTATCTCTGGCGCGATCCACTTCTTCATACCATGCTTCAATGTTGTGCAATGACGGATCAAAATTGGACACGTAATAGTGTTGAGATTTCATAGGCTGCACGCACTTAATAGCTTCCATCAAAGCATGGGCGAGGGTGGATGCCTCAGAAACTGGAGCCACGGATTCGTTAGACTGACACGCTTGCACAGGTTCGAAGTATGACGGTAGCGGCGGGGTGCCTGATCTGTCCGCGGGTAAGGATTTACGGGACGTGACAGGTGAACGAGATCGCGACCGGTAATCATTTCGGCGACGTGAAAACTTCTCACGCGAAACACTACGTGACATAGGAATTTTATCACGCGATCGATAGTGCTTCCTATCACGTCGGCTTTCTCGGGTTCGGCGACGCGAGGCACTCCTATGGCGTTCCCGTCTCAAAATCCTTGAAACACTCCGCCTATTACGATCACGATAGTACTGGTCACTCGAACTGCGTGAAACACTCCGCGAATCTCGATTGCGCCAATCACTTCTACCACGTCGAGAATCCTCACTACTATCTCGTGATATACGCCGCTTACGAGTACGAGACTTTGAACGCACCATTTTTAAACACACACAAAAAGCAATCAACAAAACACAGAAATAAGCAAGCCAGTAATAAACAAAATTGAAATTAGTGGGCGAAAGTGTCCTTTATCCCACTTCGGATTTTAGCAATTCGAAGAGGAATTTATTAAAAAAAAACAACGTCACAACAACTAAATTCCGTTATAATTCAAAATTACAAAAATATGAACAAAATTAACAACTTCTTAAGAAAACAAAGATTTACTAATGACTTGCTAGCAATAAAAATAAACGATATCACCAAAGACCGGAGATGTTAACCGTAGCACCGTCGAGCAGCAAATGGGCCGTTGACGGTTCTGACAGGATATTTATGGACACCGCGTCTGGTGGGGCGGGCAAAACTCGAGCGCAGCTTATAAAATAATAATAATAATAAGTGACATAGGAAAATTAAAATCCGAAGTCAATTCATCATCATTATACGACAGCATTATACCTATCCATACTAATATTATAAATCCGAAAGTAACTCTGTCTGTCTGTCTTATTTTCACGCTTCAACCATTTAATCAATTTGGATGAAATTTGGTATGGGGGTAGTTTGAGACCCGGGGAAGGACATAGGGTACCTTTTATTCCGGGAAATTCTCTGTAACTGGGGGATGGATACTAACGCGGGCGGAGCCGCGGGCAACAGCTAGTTGAAAATATATTTGATAATGGGGAATTATTCAAATATATTTGTTTATTTATCAAAGGAATATTTGTTTTTTTATGATTATTTATTTCTAATTTCTCCCATATAATAATTTTCGCTGTATGTAATATTTGGTATGTGTGATTATTTGATAATGTGTGATTATTTTCCAATAGATGCAAAATGTGATCGATCTGGGTGATTATTTTCAAACGAGTTGATATGTTGGTTATAACGAATTTGAAATGACGTCCTGTTTGTCCGATATAAACTTGTTGACAATCATCGCAAGTTAATTTATATATAGGTACCGGATTTTTATCTGATTGAATTTTGTTTTTAGTATTACAAAGTGATCTTAATGTTTTGTTTGTTTTGAGAGCGATATGAATATTGTTTTTTTTAAATATCTTAGCTATTTTATCTGTAATTTTACCGTAATAAGATAAACTTGGAAACATTCATATCTTTGCCGTGCCGTTTAAAGTTACTAAATCAAGTATGATGCTTATGTGTAAATCAGACCTCTGAGAAAATTGTCTATGACAAAATTAAACATGTTTAGTTTTATACTAGTTTCAAACAACACATTTTAAGATGATATATAAATATTAGTGAAAATTGCAACGCTGTAGTTGTATGATGAACGAATGATTAAATGAACCCTGTTTCTAGGGTAGATCAGCCATAGATCGTCTCAGATCTAAGTAGATTTGGGCTAGGTATAGTTTTTGTAATGAAAGATAGATCAATGTTAATAGTCCGAGTTAAGGCAGACTAGTATATACCAAGACTTTGCCGTTTCTTTTTTAAATTAAGGCGGCAATTAGTAGAGCCGCTTTTGTCAAACAATCTACTCTTATTAAGTATACTTTTGTGTAAATTAGGTTAGGTTAAGAAAAAGTTTGTTTTGTATTGTCAATCCCGGACTCCAAAAACAGCGTTTCTCATAAATTAATGTTGACGCCAATTCAAATAACCGGCAAAGGTAAACAAAGCGTCAGTTTCAATAACAATCGATCAATACCACAAAACGTAAACGTCCACAAATGTCAGTCCCAATGTTAGTTTTACCCAAAACAGGATATTCTGATAATAGTACTAACCTGATAAATAAAGGACGGGTATAAGGGTAAGTGGCCAGGAGTTGACGCTCTTTGCTTAGTGCAGGTTCCGTAGCAATAATTTGTGAGGGAAACCTGCAAAAGAAAACTTTGCCAGCTTTCATACACAGTTTGCTCTGTTGGTTTCGTTAAAAATACTTATTTCGGTACCTATTTCTCGAACCTAGGTAATCATATAAATTTCATGAGTTAACTTGAAGACGAAGATTTAGAAGAAGAGGGTGCTATTTTTAAAGAGGACTGAATACTGATGACGATTGATGATGATTTACATTAAAATAAGGTCGCATTTAACATTCGACATTTTTATTAGTTTAGAGTGGGTTTTATGACCAAGGCGTGTGAAAGCATCTTTTCCCTTAAAAAGAAGCATTTGAGAGGGTGGTGACGTTGTCGTTTCTTGAATGGCTTATCACTAACATACCACCGGCCACTAAAATCACAATTTGTTTTTACAAAACATAATCTTGTACATAAAAAAATTGTTTCCTTATGATGATTTTTTTCCAAATATCTAAAAATCATCATCATCATCATCATCATCAGGTCCTTTTTAGTCTCCACTACAGGAGCACGACCCTCTCTGTACTACTAGGTCCATACTTGGCCAGAGCAGCCAGAGGACTTGGCCTACACTCTCCAAAAAATACGAACAATTATTTATTAACACTCTTCGTAACTCTAGAATCATTCCCATTAGCAAGAATGCTATATACCATTTGTATTCGCAATTCAATGTAGATTATTTTTGTCCTTGGCACTGTTACGTTACTGTTACGTTACTCTATGCAGTTTAGATAAATTCCAACTTCCCCCCTTCCTCCCAAATCCGACGCACAAAATGTTGTAACTTTTACCAAACAGTACGTGAAAATTTTAGAATAATTTGGAGCTGGAGGGATACTTTTACTTTGGATGTTGAGGTAGGCCGTTTTTTGGACTAATTGCACCATACTACTACTGAAACGTAATAAGTACAGACTTAAAATTTGGACAGAATGTATCATACATGAAATTGTTTTTAAGCATGGAGTGTTTTTAAGTATTATTTTGTAGTTGAATATGGTATGGTGTTACGGAATCGTTCGTGTGCAATTCCGACTCCCACTTGGTCAGTTTTATTTTAGTGTTAAGGTGACCGACAGATAGAATAGGTATGGGGAGATGGTTCCCATACCGCCATTTCGCCCGATACCCTAAAAATGTTGCGCACTCATCTTCGTCGGCACCAATATAAGATAATGGAGCGGGGTAAGGCTGCCCACTGAAATCTGTACCTATTTATGGTAATAGAGTTCGACGGGCATGACGTCGCTCTTCCTTGTGTACATACAATTTGCAGTTATGTTCCTTTATGGTATAGCCGAAAACGTGGGAAATTCGTGAATATGTGTACGTTGATGGTCGCACTAAACAGTAACTTATTTTATATTTCGTAATAACCTAATCTTAAATTTCTAGTTTGAAAAAGAAGTTTGCAATTTTTGTTTTATAGGCATAAGTTATTTTAATTAAATTGTTAGAAGGCATGCTTAGGAAATATGGTCGAAGATTATGGATATTAAATACATACATACTATCACGTCTATGCCCTTGCGGGTTGGACAGAGCCCATGTTTACCGCCACCAGCCACCTCTAGCATGTTGATGGGCATTAGGTAGAGATCGGGATCAAAATAGTGATAGGTTGATAGCCGCAACGCCTAATAACATGATGTCTCGTGATGATTTCTCTAATTTTCGCCGATTCCCCCGATCTAATTTTACGGTCTGCAGCTGGCAATGGCCGAAAATTTGCGGCATAAACGACTTTATCCTTTGATTGCGTTGGCTTAAAGGTTTATTTTTTCACACATAAAAGAGACAGTAGATCTGAGTATTTGATATGAATTTCAGCTTGATACCTCTACGCGTTCTTGAGAAAAAGGGTCTTGACAGACAGACAACGAAGTGATCATATAATGGTTCGGCTTTTTCTTTTGAGGTATGGAATCCTAAAAGCTATATTTGGTGAAGGTGACAAAACCATTCAACTAAGTTTTGCATTGTGGTTATGAGATGTAAACGTAAGACACGGTCTGTAACTGTAACTCTATCATACCTCTATATATTAGTTTGTTCGCAAATATCAAATTCCAGAGTCTCGGACGGTAATGTAAGTCCAGCGTTTCAGCATGATTTCCTGTGTAGGCGGTAGGAATCGTAAGCAGCGGTCACAGACGGAACGTTTCGAGAACTCACTCAATTCGCCCCTTGTTTGTCTGTCAACACAAATATTGAAAATCCATTAGCAACCACCGCCTGAGCGCAAAAAAGTCGATATTAAAAATAACAAAGAAATGGGCTGTTCAAAGTTTTTCGTCGCTGCAAAGTTACTTTGAGGAGTTTGTGTATTGAGAAATGTAAAGGAATTTCAGTCGCTTACTTTATGAATTAGAGTTCCAGCAAATTATAAGTCGTGATGAGACAGCTGCTTGTTTTATTGACTGGAGTTAGTAAACACTTTTAATTATGTGGGTGGTTACTTGTTAATTAAATAAAATTAATGTAAATGGAATAACTTCAGTTCTTCGATCAAATCGAAGCTTCAGTTGATTGAACATTCTCTGCAAGATTGCTACCTAATGCTAGAACCGAGTGATCTTTCATCATCATCATTACAGCCAAAAAAAGTCCACTGCTGTACAAGGGCCTATCCCAAGGATTCCTCGTTTCATGGGTGGATATCACTTCGCTTGGCAGGCGGGTGGGCGAGCGCAGTATTTTTTTGGTTTCTTGTGCTTTCGATTCTGCTATCCATCGTAAGCATTTCTAAGCTGAGGAAGAATAGGAATTTATTGGATTTGGAAAGGTAAAGAAAGGTATTGAAATACTACTCACTCGGACGAATGGGGAAAAGCAAGTATCAGTCCGGGAGGCTGGACGCGCGTACCAGATGCCATATCTGCAACCGTCAGACAGGCAGTTGACGATGACACCCCTGACCACAAACGAGTGACATCGAGAAGAACAACTAGGAGAACCAACCCCATATCATTACTTGGGGCCGGCTCTCCTAGCTGTCGTTCTTTTTCTCTTTCTTTTCTTGGCCTAGTACCATTGTAATGCTAGGACAAGTAAGAGATTTGAATGCATTGTTTATAGAACTGGTGTAGTTATATCTTATGGAAACTCGTGTTACCTATTATCGTCAGTAATAAGCAAGTCTAATTAAGACCATGTTAACATAAGTATTATACACTGTAGAGAAGCCACATGTAGTTGCTTGTGGAGTCGCCAGGTCACGTCTGTCGCAATCAAATGTCGTAGTGTGCGCGGCGACGCGAGTGCCTTTCCTCGACGCTCGGCTTCACACTCTCGCAAATTTGCCTTATTATTACACGCAAGCTCAATCAATTAGCCTTTATTTATTAAATACAAACGTGACACAAGATTTGTTTTATTGTGTCTTCCTTGTATTTTTAGTATAAAATGACAGAAGTTCACTAAAACACCCAGGTATACGCAGGTATACGAAATTTGCGAGATAAATAAATATGTATACGGACAAATCACACATTGAGCTAACCCAAAAGTAAGTTTGAGACTTGAGTTATGGGATACTAACTATAAGATACTATATTTTTATAATAAATACATAGGAATATAGATAGACATCCAAGACCCAGGTCAATCTGAAAAAGATCGTTTTTCATCTAGGCCTGACCGTCGATGGAACCCAGGACCTACGTTGTAACAGCTTGGCACAACGACCACTAGGCCACATTATATCGTGTGGTCATATATCGTGTTCGCCTTAAATGTTCGTGGCAACCCAAGTATGTCTTCTACACGCTCGGATTCACTTTCCTGCTAGATTAACCATTCTTAATGATTAATTAGGTACTCCTATAATGACTTGAGTTAAGGAGCGTCATCCTCAACTATTTGGCTGTTTGGCGTTTATTACTACTATTTGGTGTGTGCAGGTATGGCATCGGGTACGAGCGCGGGCTCCCGATTTGATTTTCCCCTATTCATCCAAGTTTAGCAATCCTTCATTCACTTCCTAAAACTAACAAAATCATATAATTCCACAGGTTAAAAATGCTTCCGATAGGCCGGTAGCAGCGTCAGAAGTACAATAAGCAAAAAAAAAACAGCGCTTGCCGACCCGCCTACCAAGCGTGGTATAACCACGGAGTAGATACTTTATATCTACTCCGTGGGTATAACAGTATCCTTTTATGGGACTAAGACGCCTTGGAAGGCCTTTGGCCAGCAATGGACTTCTTACGGCTGTTACATACAAATGTATGTCAACTCCATATCATCATCATCATCATTGCAGCCGTACTTTACAGTTTTCTTAAACATAAATCTCTTGCCTATAAGCTCAAATGCATCTTTAGTAGGCTTTGTAGTATGGAGTTGGTTTTAGTAGGGATACTTATAAATTATTCTTCAGGCCTTTAACGAAGTTGTGAGGAGCGGCGGTCATCGCACGCGCTTCTCCTGCTGGCAGGTTTCGGTTTAATTTTTCGCCTTCGCCACTTGCTATAAAATTGGTAGACACGCCATGCATATGACTTCTACAATAGTAATTTCGTAGCAAAGTTGCATAATACCGGCGACGCTATATGTTACAAATCTCGTCTAGAGCTGCCAGGTCAGGCCGGTCGCAATCAGATGCAGTTGTGTGCGCAGCAGTGCGAATACTTATTGTAATGCTTAGCTTCAACCTTCTCGCTAATTTATCTTACATTGTAACATAAAAGCTTTATCAGCTTGATTTAAATTATTGTGTACTAGCTGATGCCCGTGACTTCGTTCGCGTGGACTTTATAACTCCGACGTATTATTATGAATAATACGAGAATAATGATGTTTGTTACGCAACAGGTGGCACAGTTGTCTCTGGTCAGTGGTGATCGCTTGCCATCGGGTGACCCGCTTGCTCGTTTCCCGCCCTAAGTAATTAAAAATTAGGATGTTTTTAAATTTCAATAGCCTCACGAAGCATTCTTGGAAACATAATACTTCTAACTTGAAAACAGATATATTCCAAGAATACTTCGTAAGGCTATTGAATTAAAAAACATCCTATGTAATTTAAATAAAAAAGGATGGTTGCCAGTTACCACCAGCTTGAGATCCTGTCATCAATTTAATAAAATATCAAGCTCATCACAATACTGCAAGACCTTCAGATTCCATGAACCAGTAATATAGTATTATTAAAAAAATGAGAATTGACGAGGAAAAGTATTAATTTTTTTAATCTCTGAATATGGAAATTCTAAAGATCGGTGTAGGATTTACAGGATTGTAAGTTTTTTGTATGCCACTACAATCCACCAATACAACCAGAACCAAACCATAAATATTTTTTTATCCTCTTTTTGATTGAACGCAGCTTTTTCTTAATATTAGAAGGTAGACGGAAATATAGGAAACGGGTAATAGATAAACTTAGTGACAAGCAACCCTTACCTCATAAGTAATTTATTTAAGACAAAGAAAATATGTTATTAATGAAGACATTATTCTTACATATGCTATCAATTTGTAGGAATACGAAGGTACACACATCATAATCATCTCAGCCGCAAGAAGTCCACTGCTGGACATATGCCTCCCCCAAGGATTTCCAATATGACCGGTTGGAAGCACGAGAAAATGAAACATTCCGTACCTTACAAACAGGTCTTCCTAACAAATGTGCGGTTTATTTGCGTGTACACACACGACCTTCGTCCCTACAGGGTTACGACGTCGTTGTTCACTAGAAGTGAGGCTGGTTTCGATTCGAATTAAACATCGAAATTTCGAACACTGCTTTATCATTTACTAGATATTTTGAAAATAAATAAATAAAAGTTAGTTGATTTTAAGAGCGATGCATGGTACGGTGTGTTTCGCGTTACTCTTTTCAGCTCTTTTTTACTGTAACTCGAAACTAGCAATCATCGTTTTGCTAGGGAAATAATAGTCATGTAAATCTCAAAGATTTTGCTCATATCTTGATCAAAGTTTATTTTTTGAGAGTGGTTTCCATCATTTAGATCTTTTCTAACAAGCCCCCAAAATATAAATAAATCTAAAGCTTGAGTTACATTCATTAAAACAACATCACTATACTTAGTTACATTATTGATAGCACCTAGTAGCAAGAGTGTAAAGATGTACATTATATAAGGGGTAAAGTAATTACGTAACGAGATCTGTGCGTATGTGTAATTAAATAACATTCTCGCTTCGTGTTTATTTATTAAATAACTTCAAACTAAACAATCCAAAGTTGATTGGGACAATAGGAGCGGGGATAAATACGGGTGAATTAGGCAATTACAAGGTTTGGGCGGCGAATACGTCTCCATCGCTTCCTCCGTCAATAACTCAGCGGTACAATGGAAAAGTGTTAATGGTCACGAACGTTATCGGTACTTATTGTTCTAGATTTTATTGTGGTGATCTACATTTATTGCTGTTTGTTAAACAATCAACGGTAAGTACGGTTTTATTGCTCTAATGATTTGCGTGTTTCCAAAGTGTAGGTGCTATCGTAAATATTAAGTATAATTTAACTGTTATCGAGTGTAAGTGGCTAGAGATTATGGCGTCAATACATAGATTTGCATTTTTTAGGTGATTTTTTTTTGTTTTGTATTACGGCTGATAGCTCTTTTCGCCTTTTAGCAGTTTATATTTTATTTTCGTTAACTCGTGTTATCCACGAAATGATGTGTACCTAATTCATTTCGTTGAATCCAACAGTGTCCCTGGCGATAATTTCCACGAAATCATTGGTTTGATCACAGACGATGCAGCAAGGCGGATAGGTTACCACTAGCCCGCTAAGTAAATCATACACCATGTTACACCATGATAGTTTATTTTAGTTATTCCACACTTTGCTCATAAACATATGCATCTATGTTAACACTAAATTACACCGATTTCACATTATAATGTCTGCTAAAAGCCATTTGCAAGACAATTTATAACAAAAACTGTATAGTCCGCCGAAATTCCCGTCAAGAATTCACATTAAAAAATAACGTCGTTAAATTTGATTTTTATTAAATCGACACATGTCTACAAACGGATATGCATATTTAAAATTTCATTCTTCATACTCGAGTTATGGCACAGTTCTATATCACAGGGCTATATACATACTATACAACACAAATGCGAATATACCAAACTGTGAGTTGTTGCTCAAAAATCGAAATCTACGATGCTGCCATACTAATATTATAAATGCGAAAGTAACTTTGTCTGTCTGTTTGTCTGTCATTTTCATGCTTCAACCATTGAACCAATTTGGATAGAATTTAGTATGGAGGTTGGCTTGAGGCCCGGAGAAAGACGTAAGGGTACCTTTGATTCCGGGAAATTCTACTGTTCCCGAGGGATCCATATAAACAAAAATACGAAGATACCAACCTGTGAGTTGTTGCTCGAAAATCGAAATCTACGATGCTACAATGTACCTATGTTCATATACCTAACAAAGGTTCGATTGTAATAAACTTTGTACCGGCGTAGCAGCAAATTTTTTACCTGCCTTATAAGGATAAGGTCGTGGAAAATGAATAAACAAGCCGTGTAATTCAAGCTCACATCGGTCAATAACAAGTGATGTACATATTAATTAAATTAGTCGCACAATAATGGGGTTCACAGTTGATATCCCGAGGGCGATGTCACGTGTCTCGGCGTTCGGGGAGCAAAATCCAGTTATCGTCGGTGATTGGGCCCACAACGCCTAGCAATGAGATTAGTGGGATCAATATCAAACTAAGCGCGCTATTACCTCCAAACAATATATCTTGTATGTATTGATCATCCTCTTCTTCTGCCCTCCCTTTATTAGCGAAGCATTTGTTAATTTGTACAGGCTTTGTATTCATGAGTAAATATATCGATATCTATTAAGGTGTACTCCTATCTATTTGTATTGCTTTAAAATAAGTGCTTTCTTATCAATTGGTCTAATGTGTTTTTCATAATCGTTTAGTTTTTATTTTTCGTGGATAAGTTTTGCAGTGTAGTCACCCAACTCAATAGTGACCGCACCTGGGTTACTTTACGTAACTAACCGTTGATAATGCTTACCTACGCCTACGCCCATGGAGAAAAATGAAAAGTTAGATAACTTGGACCATCGAGTTCCTATTTCTTCTAACTCCTAATTCCTATATTTTGTCTTCTCTTAAGCTTTGTGCGCTACTGAGATATATGCAGTATAATTTATGATCGTCTTTTACGGGGCAGTTTAATGATTTGTGATTAAATCTTAATTATTTGTAATTTGACGTCTCTGTAATAAATTATAACAAATATGACATTTATTATTCTTTTAAATGTGTTATTAATTTATATATGCAAAAAAATCACCTTTTTTGTATGGTGTATTATTTTTTGTAGTTATAGCGGCAATAGATATACACATTCCGTCACCATTTTAAGTGTATATCTATTACGGTTCGAAAGCCTGTGACAGAAGGAAGGTGACGCTTATTAATTCTGTTTTTTGAGACTTTTTTATCACACTGAAAAAAATTTACAGGGACATCTTTGCTTCTATGTCTTTAGCATATGTATGTATGCAGCGTAGCTAGTACAGCATCATGTATCACACACACTTTTCGGTTGCAACCCGAACCGTTGACTTCTCTATTGTTTATTTTTATCTCATCGTTTTCTGGATTTCATTCAATTATAAAATTAATTAATGAACATCGACAATATTAAAAAGTATAACTTTTAATTAATTATTATGTTCTTAATTACATTAATTAATTTAAAGTTATATTAAATTTTAAAATTAATTAGTCAAAATTGTAATTAATTCTGATTGTTATAATCATGAAAAGAACAACAAATTGAATTATCTGATAATTATCTAAAGAAAATAAAATTGAGACATATGTTCAAATTATGGCTATACCATATATATCATACATCATCAATTCGAGTAGGTGTCACGGTCAATCGACCATGCACACCCTGGTGTCAGAGTTCTTCGGAACCGCCTCTCGGTCTGACGTGGTTCCTTTAACGACTACCAGATGGCAGCCGGGACCACCGGCTTAACGTGCCTTCCGAAGCACGGAATCATCTTTATTATCAGACAATCAGGTGATTCAAGCCTGAAATGTCCTAACCAAACTGGAAACAACTAAACAAAGTATGCCTCCGGTGGGAATCGAACCCACGACCCCCGGGTCAACAGGCAAACGCCTTAACCACTGGACCACGGAGGCTGTTATACACTGTTGGAGGCATAAACTTGAATAAACAATTTAAATTACACTTTTGGTATTTTATTTATAAATCCGTATCATCGAGTATAACAAAATAAACGTCAATTAGAGTTCTAAGAAAATGAAAGTCTACGAATAAGTAGAAAATAAATATACTTATTCGTAAAAGAAAATGAATACACAGGTGCCATTAGACTCTACATACATATTAAATTATTGTCTATAACTAGAACAATGCCTTTGGAATAAAAGTTTCAAGTAGGATCATGTGTCAGACATAGGCGTATGAGACGATTTTTTTTTTTTAAATCTATGCGTATGACAAAGAAAACAAATACTCAGAATTGTATATCTTACGCCGAAGGAATAGCGCGTCATTTGTAGTAAAAGGAACGTTCAAATGTTTTTTGATGGAATCGAACTTTCTTTCATGGAACTTCGCACATTCCCGGTGCACAGAATTCACTTAAACTCAAGATTTTTTAAACCACAATCGTTTCAACTTATCGTACGTAATAAGTAGGTGTAAAGTGTAAAAGTCAAAAGGGTTGTTTAGGAAATGCATGTTAAGGTTCATTTCAAATATTGGATTTGCATATTTAATTTGAATTGTTATAATTTAAATAACTCAATACAATCAATAAATTTCCAATGCACTTGATCTAGTGGATATTTTGCTTTTAATAGTGTATGTTGTAGTGTTGATAGCTAAAGATCCAGGCCTACTACTACATCCAACCTACGTCATTATAGTAAAGCTGATTTTAATCTAATTAATGCGGAATCCGGAACTGATGACCTTCATATTCTAGAGGGATCTAAAGATTGTAAATGAGCTGATACAAACTACTTTATTACTAGCACTACTAGCAAGCCTCAGTAAATATAATGTTATTAAGAGTACTATTTTATTAGGTCCTTGGGCAGGATTATAGATTAGCGCTTTTGAAAAGAACGGGCACTATAAAATCTCGACATTATCATCTAAATCCTATAAAATGAAAGCCTTTTTTACCTAATATATTCATTTTTGATTTATGGACATTATAATAGATTAAATAACCCACATTTAGTCTTCTCCAGTTTGCTATCAGTGTTATAAGTACTTATAAGGTAGGTTCGCTTTTTTTTACTTAAGGTCGCGGCATCCAAACCTTTAGAGAATTCATGCCCTCTTCACTTAACCTTAAGGCTAAAAATTAGTAGTCGATATATAAGGGAACGAATGAAACATTGAGACGTTGGTCGCACGTTGTTTAATAAAAAATAACTAAACTATGATTTTCTTTAGATCTATCCGTTTCTTTTGCTTCATACGTAGGTATAATCATCAAAGTACTTATCACCTACAAACTGAAGAAGATACTATACAGCGTGTAACATAACCAACGACGTTCCCGTGAAGGGGTCACTCAGCCCGTCAAAATGAACAACGTTTCCTATGGGACCAATGCTGGGAACTCATTGCCATTTTCATAAAAAAATGTTCAAAAAATGTTGAGTTCCTAGCATTGGTCCCAGAGGAAAAGTTGTTCATTATGATGGGTTGAGTCACCCCTTCATGGGAATGTCATTGATTATGTTACACGCTGTATACCTATAGATCACTGAATGATTACCTAATAAAAATGTAGTTTTTAATTCTTTTATATTTAAGGTATTTACTAGGTTTATTTATAAGTAGTTTTTAAATAAGTTTATATTATTAATAAAAACAAATGATAAAAAAATGTCATATAAAATTATCATCATCATCCCATCCGCAAGAAGTCCACTGCTGGATATAGGCGTCCCCCAAGGATTTCCATTATGACCGGTTGGAAGCGTCTTCCTGCGACCCTAAAAAAAAATATAAATTTGTAATCCTAGGTAAATATCTTCTTCAAGATTGCCTTTTCAGCGCCCACTCGTTGCTTACTCAAGCCTGAAAAATTTACTCGTTGCTTACTCAAGCCTAAATATTTTATAACAAAATAAATATTTTTAATTAAAGAAGCATAAAACGGAAAGGCGAAATACTTCCTTTATCCACTTTGTGACAAAGGTGGCATATTGCAAGCTTGGCGTCAAAAGAGACAGCACCGTGTTACCGTGGACCTTTTATTACAATATCGCGACGTTCCAACTGTGTAAAAGGAATAATTAATAGGATTTCCTTTAGGAGCCCACCCACCAACTAATTTACATCGGGCCCTAAACAATAACAGCGAATGAAGGCCCGCTTAATAACAGAAAATTGTCGGAAAATGACTTGGCAACGCTTCTCTTGCCTCTAACGAAAATTGATTCATTATTGAAAATTAATTCATCAACGAATTCCAAAGCGATTAAGATGATGCCCAGTGAATTGGTACGAGTATATTTGTATTTTAATAAAATAATGAGCCAGTTCAAATTATCTTACGTTAATGAAATGGCTCTTCCATTTCACCTAATTAAAATTGACCAAATTTTATAGTCCAGTTGTTCTTGAATTCTTAAAAAAATATGTTAAAAGCTTAAAAGTATTTTTCCCAGCCGTCGTTATCTGTTGTAAATTTTCCGGGAACTAAATAAGAGTTTTATTAGGTTAATAATCAGAGTCACATACACACGTATATTTTGGTACAAGTTACGTAGGAAGTTTAAGCGGGACCCGTGAAATAAAATTTGTAGGGTATAGACACACAAAGAACGATAGATATTGAATTTTCTTTATCCTCGCAAAGTAATGAGATTTGCCGACATGCGTACGTTTATGGAGCTGGATCCCTCGGCTGAAGTACAAGTAAGAGATTTACTTACATTCTTTGATCATCCAAGAAATCATTTTTATTTCGCGTTTTATGTCAATAATACACCGAAGAATGTACAGAATAACCGTCAAACGCTTGTTCTGAGATAAGGTATTTTTCAAATACATCTTCAATTGTAGATATTGTTATATGTTATGCAACTCGTGCGTGAAGTCTAGTAGGGCATAGTAATGATTCTTATTAATAATCTAATAAAATACGTATCTGTATTAATGTGGGCGTGACTATTTACAGCTGATAAGCAGCATCTTAGTATAGTATCTATGTAAAATTATACATTTCATTATTTCGTTAGTAATAGCCCTAACTTTAAAATGAATAGGTAATAGGTATTAAGTTGGAGATAATATAACAAACAACACCAAAAAGGCTCCGATTTGTTTACTTTACTGACAAAGATATATGTATATCGTTACACCTTCAAGTTCCAAATTACATTTGAGGCACTGAGACATGGTATGTGAGACATTCCTCCAAGTGACGTCAACTCACAATTTTAGAATATCAACATAGTCCAATTACCTGGTTTGTACCATATAACAAAATATGCACGGTAAATTGTTGTCAAATTTATAACGATTATAATTTTGTATATTTGTTGAGGTATTCTACTTACTTTTTACGTAACACGTTTTTTATCCCGTTAATTTATTATTAAAAAGTAACGTACCCAAATTTTGAAGTCGAGTGGTTCCTGAATAGGTTCTATTATACTCAGTACAATATTCCAAAGTAGACTCCTCCCTAAAGTTACAAGGCCTGATGGCTGTGTAATCAAAACTAGTCAAATAGCGCTAATTGACACTTTGTAAATGGGGGAGTTTTGACAAAGGCGGACATCGTCCCTCACTCACGAGGGTTAGGAGTTATAACCCGGCTCATCGGCAAGGGATTATTTAGTCTGCCCCTCTGTTTGTTCAGGTAACATTTCGGATGGTAAGCTTCAAAGTAACGCCGCAGTCTTCATGATGGAAATTAATGTTCATTCGGAAATATAATTTAACTTTACGGGTGCATCCATCTGTGTAACACAGTCATTCAGATTAATCATTGCGAAGCCGGTGGTACTCAAGGTACAATGTCTTCATTGGAAAAATGTCCGTAATTTAATACACCATAATTGGAGCAAGAGGACCGCGGAAAAATATCAGCGAGCAAATCGTCCTTAATAATATTGATTTTAAAAACTTGCTATTTATGCTTTCGAAATATATCATATTTATTCTGCTAAATAACATAACTCTACCTAGTAATATACATATTAAACCATAAATAGTCAGCGAGCTATAAAAATACTTACATAGATTGGAATAACTGGTTATCTTAAATAAATCGTAAAAATGAGATTGGATAGGCTTAGGCCTACGGATTCCTTTTAAAACCGATAAAACAGTTTACTTCACCACCTTTCTCAATGTGTAATATGGAAAAGAAACTATTTAGCAGTGGATTAGGCATGTACGGTTTTTCAAAAATGTAAAAAAGAAAAACAGTAACAAGCTAGCTAATCTGCCGGTTTGCGTATTGGGGCCACGCATACAAGTTAGTCAATAATCCAAAACAATAATTTACTCGAGCGCGTCAGATTTTCAGAAGGGGTGTTAAGTAGGCCCCAAGGAAGCTCCCTTTAAAGAAAATGACGATTTCTGCGTGACTATACCTTCCGACAAATTTTCTAAAATGCAAAAATAAACATTCCCCTGAAATACGAGCGCGTCAGATTTTCATAGTGGGGTTTTGTCTCGGTATCCTGCCTGAAAGCATATTTTCTTAATCTGCCAAAAAAGATGGTGGGTTCTCTTAATCTGACGAACTTTTCTTATAAAACGGGGAATTTAGAATACCATAAAGCGATAGATTACAATCAACGTAAATATAGATGAAATGTAGAAAAATTTTATTATTTATGAATAGAAATTTAATGAATTCTATATCTTTTACTTTCTTGTGTTAGATGTCAGCAAGGCGACCCACTTGTCCCGGCAGTGTTCAGCCTCACATTTACTTATTCTAAATTCAATACATGGTATTTAGACGATGGTTGTTCGTTTTCCAGGGTCTAAACTCTTTAAGAGGATTTTCAGTTCCTCACCAACAGCCTCCGTAACATTGTCCTAGATCTGAATTTTAGTAAATCTGAATTATTCATTTCAGACTCCTGCACTGAAAAGGAAAAGATTTTGGCTGATTTCAACGCACTATGTCCAAGTATCAAAATTGAATACAAAAGTTCACTCCACCTCCTTGGCTCGCCTATATTCGAGGAATCATTTTCCCATTTCATTGACATTAAAATTTAAAAAATTGCAGAATCTTCTGTTCGTCTTTTGGATATTTAATCTCATTTACTGTTATTATGATTCGGCACTGCCTGTTTGTTTTGTTCCAAATTTTAGATGCATTCATTAAAAATTCCCTTTCGTCTGTTTTAAATATTTATTTTAGCGACCGCATCTAGGACCAAGCCTCCTCGCCAAAAATTTTGTAGGATTCTAAATTTTTTTAATGTTTATGAGTTTCATACGATTCATACAAATTGACTCGATAGAAAATAGTGTCAAAGATACCTCTAAATCTACAATTTTTGAACAAAAGTTGGTTCGGAGTTCAGTATTACTCAATAATTATTAAAGTATTTTTTATACAAATTTGCCAATATTACTATTTAATACTTTAGGAACATATGGGAGTTATTTTTTTATAAAGCAATTTTTATACCTTATAAAAATATATTTAGCCTAGTCATAGGCCATCTTCAAGGCGAGTGTCAAGCATGTCCCGGCACGGCCGGTTTACGGCTAAAATACGTAAATGAAAGCTTTTTTTTTAAATATAATATAACATTTAATCAGTACGGTCAACTTTGAAGTTCGGCGGCAACGTCAAGTTTCGCGCATTTTGTATGAAATGCCAGATCGCGCTGTCATTTCATACAAAATGTGCGACTCTTACCACTGTCGCCGAATTTCAAAGTGAAACTTTACACTTAAATTAACTGGATTTGTGGATGTTCAGGTTTACGATGCGATCACTTCATCACCACTATTAAGTACGCACCGCTCTCCGAGGGAGTTCTACGGCGTGTTTGAACTTGCCGCTGGCGATATAATATTTGTGTAGCTAATAAACGCTCACAACATATGCGGGCTAATGTCTCGTTATGTATTCATAACACAGCCATTGTGTGGAGTAGCACATACAATGTTGATTCTATTAGGATGCGGAAACGAAAGCTTGTCAGACACTCTTGTTTACGCTATGAGAAAACAAATGGCTAATACATTTTACGAGATAGCTTCAACACGAAGAGAAATAACTTGTAACTTTGTCAACTTACAAAATACAAATGCAATTGCATGAAATTTATTGTGTACCTACCTACATACATACAGCGTGTAAATGTAACGACATTTCCTTAAATTAAGTACTAGCAGCCCATCGATATGAACAACTTTCTCTATGGGTTCAGCGCTGGGAACTGATAAAAACCGACATTTCCGTACAAAAGTGTCCACCCGGGGTAATTTGTGTGGGACTGTCGATTTATTTTTTTATTCACAATGACGGGCTCACCTTTATGGGAATGTCGCTAATACACTCTGTACAGTGTGATTCTCAACTCCCTGGCAATATTTGAATAACGGAATCTGAATGTACATCCTAGTCCAGAAAAAAAAGTCAGCACATCGTCTCTTTGACAGAAAGACAAAGAGATAGACCCCTCGGATCCATTGTTTCTACCCCAAAATATATACATACTTGAGGCTTTCCGCTGCGGCTGCTGCTGTACTGGCCTTTGACTTGGTGACCTGAAGATGAGATGGCGCTAGGGTATCAATGCATGTAGCATCCCATACCAAAGGCCGCCCCAATCGCCAAGGCACCAGAGTCATTCCATCCGGTCTCCATCGTCACGGACCAAACCAGTGGGTAAAGCGGCCGGTATATTAATGGTTGCAAGAGAGCGGTGCATAGTATTGTTAAGGCCGGCATGACGCCCCAAACGGCTGGCACTCCTAATGCAAGATAAGCCGTGGTGACCAAAGCTATCGATGGTATCCCCACAGGGACAACGGTGAGGGACTATGCACGTGGCGCCTAGTCATCGCGCTATTGCCAGACGGAAAGCGTCATTGTGCAGCAGTGTGCCTAGGTTGGCTGACGGCAGGGCCTGCAACCGAAACCCGGATTCCCACTCTGCCACAGCCAAAGACGGGTACCCTCTACAGAATTGCCAGACGCCTCAAGTATATCTTGAGCAATTTGTAAAGCGGCCTATCCCATTGGCTTTGCGAGGATGAGTAATCAGGGAATTTGGAATTTGAAGCTAGAATTCGTCAGGCGTCTTTGGCCTCTGTTGCCTAACTAACGGCAATTTTGTCGTCAGTTAGATTATTTTTAAAGCGACCGCATCTGGCACCAATCCTTCTTACCTATCAGGTACGGAGGTTTAGGAATTAGAAAAATTTCTAATGTAGCTTACCAGAGTTCCTGTCTTCTGTGCATGGCTATGCACAGAACGGAACGGAGGTTTGGAAATCAGAAAAAATCTGTTGTATCCAACGTAATTAATTAATACACCGAATTAAATTAATCGGAATCGTTTTATTGCGAGATGACACATACATAGACAATATGAACAAAGACAGCCCATAGAGAGCGGAAACATAGTGTTGCCCCTTCTCTTTACAATCTATATAACACTCTCCCACACTTATGGGAAAAATGGTAATCCATTTTTAAAAAAAAAATTAAACAACTACTTATATCTGTAACACAGCTATGCTTACTTCTAAAAGTATGTTAATTACATGAAAACAAAAATTGAAATAGTTAAGTAGTAAGCTTACAATAGGTTAGCCCTACGACAATGTCTTGGGATGGGAAGCTAGTAAAAAGCTTCCCCTAACATGTTTTACTACTGAAGTTTACATTTTGGCCACATTGAAGAAGTTGGTTAGCATGACGTTTCCATTGAAGTCCATCAACTTCAACCCTATAAGTTACACCTGGTATTAAAATTTCAATTACTTTACCTATGGACCAATTCTTTTTATTTTTTCTCCAATCCTTTACCATTACTATTTCTCCTACTGAAAAAGATTTGAAATTGTCCTTACTATTTATAGTCAATTTTACTTGTTCAAAATCAATTTTATCATTTACTGGATTTGGTCTCAATAGTGAGAAACGACATCTCATTTCTCTTCCAAGCATTAACTTTGCTGGACTATAGCCTGTTGTTTTGTGGACTGAACACCTTTAATCAAAAAGGAACAAATTACAAGCATATTCAAGTTTTTGTCCGTTCTCCACAATTTTTGTTACATGTGATTTAAATGACTCGACAAAGCGCTCGGCTAATCCATTTGTAGCCGCATAATATGGAGGAGTAAAAGACTGTTTGACTCCCACAATGCTACAAAAAATTTTAAACTCTTCACTTGTCCATGTGGGACCATTATCTGTAACCAAGTGAAGTGGGTATCCATAACGTACAAAAATACTTTTAAATACTTCAATTGTTTTTTGTGCAGTGATATTAGTCATGATAAATGCCTCTGGCCATTTAGAGTAGGCATCTACTATTACTAAAAACATTTTAGAAAATAAAGGACCCAAAAAATCTGCATGTAATCTATGCCAAACAGTTGGAGGATGTGGCCACATTGTTAATTTAACTTTTTCAGGGTTTTTATGGTTTTGCAAGCAATTTATACAATTTTTTGTTATATTCTCTATTTCCTTATCCATATCTGGCCACCAAAAATATGATCTGGATATTTCCTTCATTCGTGTTATACCCAAATGACTAGCATGTAACTCATGCAATATATTTTCTGTGATATTTTTAGGTATTATAACTCTATATCCCCACAATAGGCACTCTTTTTCAACACTTATTTCATTTTTCCTTCTAAAATATGGCTCATACTCACTACCCAAATCATTTTTAAGCGGCCAGCCATCCTTACAAAATCTCAAAATATGACAAAGAACTTTATCTTTTTTTATTTCACTTTGAATCTTCTGCCAGTTTAAAGTATTAAAACTTGATGAATTTATATAATGAATGGTATTCAATTCAAAACATTTATCTATAATTTCAGAATTCTTATTTTTTATTTCTTGAGAAGACAGTATGACCCGTGACAAATAATCTGCTGGGTTATTTTTGGATTTAATATGCTGAATTTCATAGTTAAAACAACTTAAGAAAATTGACCAATACTGAAGTCGCCTTGCTGCCATTTTCGGAATGCCATATTTTGGACCTACAATTTTTGTCAACGCTTCATTATCAGTTTGCAGAATGAACTTACGCCCAAATAAAAATTCATAAAATTTACTCACACCAAAAATTATTGCATATGCTTCTTTTTCTAAGATAGGATATTTAATTTGAGCATCATTCAATTTTTACTTGCAAATGCTACTGGTTTTATAATATTTTCACTGTCTTTTATTGAGAGCACAGCGGCTACTCCACTATCAGCTGAATCACAAGTTAAAATAATAGTTGAATTTAGATCAAAGTGTGATAATGGGGGTGTGTTTGCTAAAGCTTTTTTTATTTCTTGGAAAGAATGTTCACATTCCAAGGACCAATTAAATTTATCTTTTTTTAAACAATCATAGACGGGTTTTAATGTTATTGCCATGTTTTGCAAAAATCTATTATAGTCGTGGCAATGACAGCAAAGGTTCTATTTTACTTTTAATCACTTTTATACCTGTTCTAGTTACCTCAAATCCAAAAATATCCAGCTTTTCTTCAAAAAATGTACATTTATTTATTTTTAGCCTTAGGCCAGAGTCCTTCAGTCTTTGAAGTACCAGTTTTAAATTCTCATTTGTTTCTGATAAAGATTTACCATAAATATATATATTATCTATATATACAATAACATTAATACCATTTAATTTTTGGGTCATTAACCTTTGGAAAGAGCCAGGACCTGTACTCACCCCAAATGGGAGGTACAAGTATCTAAATATGCCTTCCTCAGTAACTATTGTGACTAGCTTTTGTGATTCAGTGTCCAATGGAGCTTGTAAGTACGCCTCTTGTAAGTCTAATTCGCAAAAATAAGTATTCCCCTGTATTTTCATTAATATATCATTAATTGTAGGTAATGGAAAATGATCAACCTGCAAATACCTATTTATTGTGATCCTAAAATCACCACACAAGCGAACTGTTCCATCTGACTTCAGAACAGGTACCACAGGAGTTCCGCACTCTGAGTACTCAACTGGTTCAATCCTCTTCAGTGCAATTAATCTTTGTATTTCATCTTTTACCTTTCGTTTTAAAGAAAATGGCACTGTCCTGACTGGCATAAAAACTGGTGTTGCACCTGGCTCAATAGATAAATGAATTGGTGTTCCTTTGAAATCACCCATTCCTGGTTCAAAAACAACTGAATATTCACTTTTAATACATTTGATTAACTTATCTTTACAAAGTTCTTCACAAACCTTTTGTTCAAATTTAGGAGGCCATAATTGTAATAAAGATAACCAATCTTTACCTATAATTTTTGGCATACCATCCTTAACCACAAACAATCTTTAATTATTTACTTTAACCGATTCAAAACTAATATTTAAATTTTCAATAACCCCTAAAGGCATTGACGTTGATTGATCAAAGTTAGTGAATATCACATTACGCTGTTTTAATTCTAAATCAGGGAAATATAATAATTTATCAGCTAATGTAATTGTACTCACGTCCGCTCCGGTATCTACTTCAAATGCCAATACATTTCCATTCACTGTAACCTCCAATGTAGCAGGTGGAATTTTCTTATTATCATTAAAGTAAAAGATATCAAATATTTCAGGGTCCATTGCCGTATTATTATCTTCTTTACAGGTATCACACTCTTCCGATGCACTTGTTGACTCCAAAAGGTTAACATTTTTCACTTTAAATGTCTTATTTTTACTACAGACTCTAAAGATATGCCCCTTGACACCACACTCACTACAGAACTTTTCACGCAGTGAACACTGAGCTTTGAGATGGCCCTTCTTCCCGCAGCAGAAACATGTTGTATTCTGTTTATTTCTTGGTGCTGTCTCAGAACGAAAACCACTGCTTCTATTGTTCTTGCCTTGTAACTGGAACATATTCTGTGATTGTTCTTTTTCCTGCTTGAATGTCAAGTTATAAGCCGTCTCCACTGTTTTTCCAACGCTTGTCAATACTGCCAACGATTTATCGGCATGTTTCAGCAATTCAAATCTTACAGAATCACGATAAGTACCATTTAACAATCTTTCCTTTATTTCATCATCTAAGCTTTTGAATTGGCAATTTTTAGATAACTTTTTTAAATCTATTATATACTGTTCAATGGTTTCTTCCGGTTTTTGACATCTTTTACGAAATTCTGCCTGGTGTAAGGCATAGTTTTTTACTGGGTGGTAATGACTGCTCAGCTTCTCGCACAACTTTTCGTAGGTCTCCTTAATCGGCGCTGTAGGGATGCATAACGTTGTCAACAAATCATAAACATTTGTACTAAGATTTGTTATCAGTAATGGGACCTTTTTAGCTTCACTGACTTCGTTCACCAGGAAGAAACATTCCAGTTGCTGTTGATAAGCGTTCCAGTTTTCGCCTGAAAATACTTCTAAGCTGGTTATTGACGCCATAATAACGCCTCCGTCCAGTGCGTTGTCTTTTGTTTTAATGGCGTCTATATGCGCACGTAAAAAATTCCTCAGCTCACTGATGGAATACGAGTCAGAAAATAATGTTTCTTGTGCAAGTTTATTCGCAATCACTATTAATTCTGCTTTAGTTTTCTCTTGAATCCAAGCTTTTTTTCCTTGTTTAATTAGTTTATCAATTGTTTCGTCCATCAAAATGGACACCGGTAACCTAAAATGTCGAGGTTATTTACGATAATAAATCTTATTTTTATGGAACATCACGTTGCCATTATTTTAATAACACACGTTGTTCGTAACTTACTCGTCGCCAATTGTTGTATCCAACGTAATTAATTAATACACCGAATTAAATTAATCGGAATCGTTTTATTGCGAGATGACACATACATAGACAATATGAACAAAGACAGCCCATAGAGAGCGGAAACATAGTGTTGCCCCTTCTCTTTACAATCTATATAACAAAATCCAATGTAGCTCCTTCTGATTCCCTATAATTATTGGGTAATACTGAGCTCCGAACCAACTTTTATTCAAAAATTGCAGATATAGAGGTAACTTTGACACTATTTTCTATCGGCTATCTTAATTAGTAGTAGTCGGGCAATATTACCACTGAGCTGCGTCCTTTTTGTATTGCTGTAGCACACGCATCGAGAAATGCGCAGGTAGGTATTTTGTATTTTAGTTAATTTTTGTACTTGCTTTTTTCTTATGACTGTGTATTTTTTTTTTGTATGTGTGTTATGGCAGCAAATAAATTATCTATCTAGTTTTTGAAACCAAAAAAGGTTTACCCAGCGCTTGTAAAATCTGCTTTGGATAACAACAAAATTGCATTACCTATTCCGACCTCTGATTATGGCACAGGATATATCATATAATTATGTATAAATATCATCAATACTAATAATAAATCTGTAAGGGTTGGTCATGGGGTAAGTTACTTTGTTTTTAGAGATATCCTGTTTATAAGCTTTATACATACGTCAGCTCCGTGGCGCAGTGGTTAACACGCCAGCCTGCGACACGGAGTGCCCGGGTTCGATCCCCGGCCAGGTCAAGATGGAAAATGATCTTTTTCAGATTGGCCTGGGACTTGGATGTTTATTTATATATGTATTTGTTATAAAATATAATATCGTTGAGTTAGTATCCCATAACACAAGTCTCGAACTTACCTTGGGGCTGACTCAATCTGTGTGATTTGTCCGTATATATTTATATTTATTTATACATGATACCTACTGAAACTAAATTGACGATTTTTAGTTTTTTTTTCTGTATGTATGTATATATGTATGTTTCTCCATAATCTTAAAAGAATTAACCGAATTTTATGAAACTTGGTAGATAAACATTTAGACGTACAGGACACAGGATAGGCTACTTAATTTTTTTCTCCAGTTATGATAAGACATGGCACCCACACAAATATAACATAAATATACGCGAACTAAGTCGCGGGCACAGCTAGTTTTCTATATAACAGGATTAAATATTCAAGTGACAGCATATAAATCCTGTTCTTTTATTAGAAACAGTATTTGAATGCTACAAAAATATCAATAGGATCATACAATAGTAAACAACAATGGAAGCAAGAATTGGATGTCAAAGTGAATAAAATATACGTACGTACGTAGGGAGCCTATTGTTGACGACAAATTACGGGCTTCTATTTAAGGACTCGATAAATTATCCCTTTTATCTGAACCCCGTTATACAATGTTATTTGTATGCTACTATATATTATTACGTACCCGGAGAATGAATTTAGTTTCTTGTAAGGAGATGGTGAAACGCATCTCATTTCAGCAGACCTTCACAAATAACATACTCAGAAGGTACAACCATCGATAGCGAGGAAAAGCTTGGTTTACGGTTTTTTCTACGACTCAGACGCAAAGACGGAATATGTAGCTAGGGCAGGCTAGGGCTGTAACAAGGTATTTAAGCAGAAGTTACGATATACCCGGAGTCCAATAGCCGCTGTAAATAACGCTCTATCTGCGAAGCGCCGCCGCGCGCCCTGCCAAATTGCTTGGCAACCTCCTCAGACTTCCTCTTTGAATAACATTATAACGAACCGAACAACAAAGCAAAAATAAAACTTTGTCTCCAACTTGTGTGTTTACGGCACCGTTACGTAATCCTATAAAATATAATCACTGAATCTTGCCGCCGAAGGAAAACTCCAAAGAAAATGAAGATATTTTAAATTAATCGACAAAACCATTGTTATTTCTAAGCATCAAAAGTTTCACACCAACGAGGTTTTCTTTTTTTTAACCTTAAATATTTTTGTTTGTTATTTGCGGTCGTAATCTTGCAAATATTAAACTTTTCAATAACCATTATAATAAAATCCAAGACAGAAATATTCTGATGGAAAAAGTAATTGAAAGAATACTTGTCGTTGTGAATAGGGATGAATCTTAACAAAACGTTGGAAATTTTGCTTTCAAATAAATTACTGCCATTGTCAGCGGAAGCGATGTCAGGTGAAGATTAAACATCGGTTATTAAGAACCACCTACTAAATGATAAAATCTTCGTTTTCCTTCTTGGAAACATTTATTATACTCGTATTTTTTTAATTATTTCTCTTTATATATTATATTAATACTTTTGTTCAGTATGTAGTACAAAACGAAGTAAAAATTATTTCACTTACGGCTCCACTGGAAATAAATATATAACTTTTTCTATGTCCTAGTCTACGGTCCTAGAATCTCTATAAATTAATGAGTATGACCTAGCTAGAATAGGTATCAACGAGCAAGATTTACAGATCGTAAAATCTGTATATGTTGCTCGTTGATACCTATTCTAGCTAGGTCATATTCATTAATTAATAGAGATACTAGGACCGTTAACGGAATTTCATTATCGTTATCAAGCTTTCTTCTATTTATATCAATTGAAAAATTATAAATTGAAATTTATAGTAAAAATGCATGTCTCATTAAGTGACAGCTGTGCGTCAATTAAACGTAAAATACGAGTATAGTCCTCAGAGACGACCTCCTCCCCCGCTTTCCCTTCATTCCCGCTTCTCCCCTTTCGTCTGAGCCACAATTCAACCCCCCCTCCTCGATCTCATTAGTGGAACTCTGAATGTACAATTTGTTCTGAAACAGACACCAATTGCTACTTTTAAAACGTTCACCACTCATTTAATCATTTAAAGCAAATATTTTTTGTTTTACTTTCGCAGAGCTCAACTTGATTGCGTTTGGCAAGAGTTGTATTTACTGAATTTTACTTCTTCAATATAAAATGAGTGCTTGGGCTAGAGAAAAATATTCATTTCGAATTTACTTTTTAATATCGTTGATTGTCTGAGTATAAAAAAGTTCTGTTATGTCTCAGATAAAATTAAATTAAAAAAATAATATCTTGGAAATATAAGTGATACTTATACGTAATTTATTAAGAATGGGATGACTACCAAAGTACCTTTTTATACTTGCATTATCAGAGAAAAGTATCTCAATTTAGAAGCGTCTATAAATAAATAGGTACTAATACAGCGCGTAAATTAAGCATTAACATTTCCTTAAAGCGGGCAAAATAAAAAACGTTTCTATGAGTGCAATGCTGGGAACTCAAAAAGATTTTCCGGTAGGCTGAAAACGTTTGTATGAAAATGTCGAATTTAATGAGTTACCAAAATTGGTCCCGCATTGGTATGTTGTTTTATCGGGTTGAGTTACCCCTTCGAGGGAGTGTAGGAGGTTATCTTACATGCGGTATATTGGAGGTACACTAAACAGCGGGACTAAACGTGCCTTGCGAAGCGTGGAATATTATTAGAGAAATATTGGAGATTTCCCTTTTGATTACAAAACGCAAAACCTAATGGAGGTGCTAACTGAACAGAAACTCGAATGTATTTAAATAGACTGAACGTAGCAGGCCAGCCACTCAGCTCCAACGTCCAGAAAATCACCACACACAATGTTTGATGTTATACACACAATGAAAAAGTGCCTGCAAAGGCCTATTTTCTGAATAAACGTTTTGATTTTTTGATTGTCATGTACACAGTGAGAGTCCCGTACGGTTCCCTTGGGAAGACGGAGGAAGTCGTTCTCTAGGCGAAAAACTACGCGGAAGGCCTAAATTAAATAAACAGTGACTTTATCGGCGGTGTCTGTGTAGAACAAGGCTAATTTACATAGCCTAAAGCGGGAGGATCATGCGTAAGTCCTTAGAGCGCTACCAGCAAACAAAAGATAATATGCTTCTAAATAAGGCAGGACGTGCATGGTTTGTTACGTGTGCCAAATGTGTTGGACATAGTCACATATGTACACCATAACTATATGTTCTATTTTTATGTAGCTTCCAACAGAGGCTCTTAATTTCGGTTAGTTCTAGATCGCACTCTTGATCGAACCGATGCCATATTGTCGAATGTGCGATTATTATACTACCTAATATAAATTTTGACATAAACCTTTCAGCGGAGAAATTTGGCGGTCACGAACAAAAACATTTATCATTCACACAAGGCAGTAATCGTGAGGAAATCCGAAGGTTACCACTGTGGTAGTCATAAATGTACAGTCGCGAACATTAAATGTCATTAAATCAAAAAACATTAAATCGATTCTTTTGTCGACGTGATAAGGCCTAAAATGGGATACAACGGAATATTTATTATGGTTGTGACCGTACAGTAGGTACGCGGAGCGTGTAAATGTCAGTTAAATGTAGCTGAGAGTAACTTCAACTGGTTAGTTACGCTTATGTGATTAAGGTCAAGTTTAAAATAAAATAAAATATACCTTCGTACACAACTGCTAAAAAAGAGAATATGCTTTAAGGGTTCATGTATCTTGTGACTTCTAAATGTCTGAACAAATGAGCGTTATCTTCACTGACACTGGTTAAATCTTTCTAGACAAAACTATCATGAAAAAGGTTATTTGGGTTTTGGAAACAACAAAGGTGCGCTTGTTTGAAAACCATTAGCGTAGGGCTTCTACGTTCGTTTTCTAATAATAACAGGATTTTTTCACGTTTTAAAAAAATTTCAGTAACCTGCAAAAGCTGCTTTCAAAGATGCTGTATAAATATAATAGAGTAAGAGAGGAGAAAGAAGTTATGTTCTAATAAAAGTTGCACGTTGTATTGCATTTCGTAGTTAGATGATCATAATAATTTTGATACTTAAAAAAATGGCTTATGAACTGTTTATTTTTTGAAAGTATTAATTATAGATTTGAATATTTTTGTAAGGTGCTCTTATTGACGAGTACTGGAGAACACTGTCCTTATTAATTGACTAGACTTACCATTTCTAACTTCATTAAATATATACATTACCAATAAAATTTTGTCGTTAATTCAACCTTTTAGATTATCCCTGCCAAATGATTCAAACAGCGTATGTATATTAACGTGTAAATCGTAGTACATACACCCTAGTTTTTTTTCCTAGGCTTTTGGTGTTGTGTCCCACTGCTGGGCAAAGGCCTCCCCCTGGGTTCACAACTCATCCCTATTCTTCGTTACTTCTGGCCATCCATTTAGAAATTTATCGAGGTCGTCCCTCCATCTATTTATATATTTATTATATATATTTATTGACTAGCTCCGTGGCGCAGCGGTCAACACGCCAGCCTGCGTCACGAGAGTGCCCGGGTTCGATCCCCGGCCAGGTCAAGATGGAAAATGATCTTTTTCAGATTGACCTGGGTCTTGGATGTGTATCTATATATGTATTTGTTATAAAATATAGTATCGTTGAGTTAGTATCGCATAACACAAGTCTCGAACTTACTTTGGGGCTAGCTCAATCTGTGTGATTTGTCCGTATATATTTATATTTATATTTATTTATTTATCTACTTCTTGGCCTGCTTCTACCACGGCAGCCATCCTGTGCCCAGAAAGTGGTAAGTTTTGCCCACCTTTCTGGCCGCATGCGACAAACATGTCCTGCCCAGCCCCATTTCAACTTGGCAGTTCTAGCACCTACATCCGCAATTCGTGTCAGGGAGCGCAGCTCGGTATTCCTTACTTTGTCTATAAGTCGCAAGCCTAGCACGCTGCGCTCCATTGCTCATTGGCAAACCATGAGTCTGGACTTTTGACTTTCAGTAAAAGACCATATCTGTGCACCATAGGTCAAGATGTCAATCAATAAATCGTTTATTGCTTCCTTAATGTATTTTACAGGTCTTTTATCACAAAATTAGTCTTTATTACAAAATTAGTAATGTAATAAAGATGGGCAGAATACACATGTCAAGGAGCTTCCGTTTGAGAGATAGAGGGAGACTTCTTTAATTCCTTCATGGACCAGAAGCTCTTCCAGGCGTTACCAGTGCAGCGCTCAATTTCTCGATCCTGCCTGTTATCGAAGGATGCTATCTGGGCCAAGTAGAGATACTCCTCGACATACTGCAATGCCTGCCCATCCACCACGATCGTATGTTCAGTGCTCTTTGTCATGACTTTAGTCTTTGACTGATTCATCGCGAGTATTTTTTCTAACTCTCGTGCTGATTGGGAGAACAAGACAATGTCATCAGCATAGCGGAGGTTTGTTAACCTTTGGCCGCTGACGACAATGCCCATGTTTTCCCACGGAACTGCCAGTATCTCTCGCTTGCAAAATAATACAATTTCGTGATTTTTTGTTAAAGTGATTTTAAGTTATTATTAAACAGGGCGACCCGCTGTCTCCCCAGCTCTTTACAAGCTGTCTTGAGGAGGTGTTTAACCTGGTTTAAAGAGCTGGGGAGACAGAAATTGTATTATTTTGGAATATCATAAAGACTCCGTATCATACTTAGATGCGTCAAACAAATACTCGACAACCTAACGGAATTCCAATTCTCATATTTTCAAATGAAGTTATAAAAATTATAATTATTGATGTAAATTACAAAAGCAATAAATACAAATCCGACTTAGAGCATCTCATCTTAACGTAGCTTAACTTTGTCTTATAGTAGAGTGTTATTCCTACCTGCGGAACTAGATTCTTCTGGCACAACCACCTAGACCTACTTGCATGCTTCATATTTACTGGTATGCTATTGCTGCATGCTTGATTTCATGATCTCCGTACTTAGGAAACACAACACATAATACTCGGTATAAATACACTGACTTATTGTTTGCGACTCAACAGCGATGAATACATGTGTAAATTACACTATTGCGTAATTAAAATTGTAGATTACATTTAGAATATGTGCTTACAAGCCCTGGGTGTTAAGAGGAAATTTATGTTGTGGCTAAAATTTCTAGTTTAATCCGCGCCGAGGTTGCTGCCAGCCGCACAATCTGAGTAAGCCGAGCCTGTTAGAAGTTTCATTTCCATTATTCCTTCATGGCCCTGCCGCCTGTTGAAGTTACTCTCCTTAATCCAACATTGCTAACCTTCTCGCATAAAGTTGCGGAAATAAGTTAAATCCTAATCACGATTGACTATTTGTTTTAAACATTTATTGATTAAAACAAATTGTTTGATTATTAAGTATAAAATCCTTTAAAATTATTCGTTGGGTTGTTTTTTTAAGGAAGACCTTTTCAGGACTTCAGTTATTTGGATTTTTTAAAGATATATGAACAAATCAAACAGAAAGTAAGTTGGAGACTTGTGTTATGGGATCCTAATATTAATTCAACGATACTATATTTTATAACAAGTAGATATACATTATGTAAAGAAAACCTCTGTCCGATCCTTGAAGGGGTGATTCAACTCGTCGATATGAACAATTCACTCAGCTGATATAAAAAAAAACATCACTAAGTTTTTTAGGTTTACTGACATCGGGAGTCGATGTTGTTTGAAGGATTTAAGGCAGTGCAGTTTATTGCCGTTTCTACTTCACCTGCTTTGGAAGTGGTACAAAACTTTGCGCTATCTATTTAAAGTGAATTAAACACGTTAACAGTAAAGAACATGCATAAAAAAAGTATGTTAAGCACCCTTTTTAATTTGATAATGGTACCTACGTTAAGTTTGGCTAAAAGTTGGTTGGGCAAGGCCATTTTAAAAGTATGAATAAATAAAATACCCACAAGATATTCCTTAAAATGCATAGTCACTTTTTTGGAAGGACTCTGTAGCTAGCTCCCAGTAAGCTTTCGCTATTTCACCGGGCGTTTGAGGTTATGAGGCCATTTCTATAAACTCAATATTTAACTTACCAAACTAACATTTGACATAGTTCTGAAAACATTGTGATAGCGATATGATGTTCTGACGGCCTATTTCCTAACTTAGTGTACAACTTTTATAGTCACTTCAAAATACATTACGTTTTATATACCTTAAATAAAGAAAAGCATTAATCATACGAAAGCGGTAATGTATTTTGAAGTGACTATCAAAACGTTGAGCACTAAGTTAGCAAATAGGCCGGCTGGTCTTTCCTAGGCGGCGGCCGGCGGCGGCGGCTTTCATGGACTCTCCCAAAATGTGACTATGAAACGTTTACTTCTCAAAGATTTTTAGGGGTCCGTACCCAAAGACTAAAAACGGGAGATCGACATTGACATGAGTGGAGCCGCGGGCAACAGCTGTTATTTCTATATAATAATTTTCGACAAAAGTTTAAAAACACCTAAAATTATTCCACAGCCTATTTCTATTCTGTTGACTTGACGTCTAAAATTAAACGACGAACCAAGCCTATGAGCCTGTTTGTGTTGATCCTGGTTTAATTTCCGGTGTGGGTGGAGTATTATATCACATTTTTTAGATACTAATTAACCCGAGTTTGTATGCCAACACTCTCATTTGCATTCCGTTGCCGTAGGGTAGTTACTTTACCGATTTAATATTTGATATTATTAGATAACCCGAGCTTCTTCTTGTTTTCCTCCCATTCATAACACTTTCCCTTTCCCAAATCAAACAAATTCTTATCTTTCCTCAGCCTAAAAAGACTTCCGAATGACAGCAGCATTGGAAGCACAAGCCAAAAGGAAACTGCGTTCGCCGACCCGCCTGCCAAGCGTGGAGAGTATGGCAATATTCTCCCATGGATCGTAAAATCCTTGGGCCTTTGTTCAGCAATGGACTTCTCACGGTTGAAATGATGATCGTCATGATGACTCCCATATCACAGGAATACCTACCGTAGGTGTCAGACCAACAAAGTTATGTAACACCGCTTACTAATATACCAATTTCAATTTCAGCTACGGATTTTTGGTAAAGATTCATAGAAATACCGACGACGCCGACCAAATGGTGGACCCAAGTTAAAAAAGGTGCTGGATGCATGCCATTGCAACCGGCCTTATTGGAAATCCTTGGGGAAGCTGGACATATCCAACAGTGGATATCTTGTGAAACGAGCATGAAATATCGTTGTTCGATTTACATTACAAAAATCTTTATGGCGGGCCGGTTTAATGATTTTCCAGGAAATGTCACATAACAGTCTCCGACAGGACGCACAACTACATGATAGCACATATGAACGTGTATATAGACGTATATATATATATATATATATATATATATATATATATAGATGTAGCGTAAAGGTATTAAAAATAATATTCCCTTGAGATGTGGAAAGTTATCTGATTATTTTACAAGAAAATACAAGCATCCAACTTTTTCTCGAAACTAATTGAACAGCCTCGAAAAAAACGTTAAGATTTAAATACAAAATTCAAGAATATCTGCTGGGAATTTCAACAAAAAATACCAAGCTCTTAGTAATAGTCTCAGGTGTATTTATTACGGTATAATTGTAGGAGTGAGCATCCAGAAAGTTACGAGCAGTTAGCCGCATCCGGGGTTACGACTTTAGCTAGGGATTCTTATATCTACCAGAATTTATGTAAATGTGCTTGTTAAAAGTAAAATAAAGACATAACTCGGATTTAGGGCGCCCACTTTCAACAAAAGCAAGATATCGTGTTGGTAAGAAATACGATATACATTTGCCGCCATAGAATAAATGGCCAGGAAAGGACAAAACATACAGTACATGCAGGCAGGCAGAACTTATTCTCATCATTTTATGTTAATAAGATAACATTATTACTTGGTATATTCTTAATAAAGTTTATAAATTGCCCCACTCAATTATTTACCGCACCGCGTTTTATTATAAGAGTTATAATTAGCTATAACGCAAATGGCAATCTAGATGTTATCCCGCAACCTAAAAATATTTAACACAAAAGTTTTAATGACACAGGCACAGGAATGTTTAATATTCAATCAGTGTGGGGTCGCATTGTGGCTCTATCCGCCATTCCCTGTTGAGTGGGGTAATAAAGTAATAAATAAACAAGTAGGTTGATGTCGGGCCACTGAGCCGCGGCTTGCTGTCACGTGGCGATCCTCCCGCGCCTGCCTGCCACATTTACTGTGACGCTCCTACCCTCTCGTTTACATAATTAGATATACAATGTACACCGACCGCCGCATTTATTTCTTTTCACGGAGATCGGATCTTTTTCATCAGGACTTTATTGATATATTTTACAGCTTCCTTGGCCATTTTAACGGTTTATGCTTAGCTTATTTTTTATATTGTCACATAAAACTTTAACGCTGGAAAATGAACAAAGCTAGATAAATTATTACCTAGAGAGTTTTTTTTATGTTTGTCATAGATTAAAAAAAAGGGATGTTTGTTCATAGTTAATGTATTATGACGATACATGATTGCACGTTTTGCATTTTTAAGCGCTCGCTACAATCGGTTCGTAGCAGTCTCGTAGAGATGAGTGGCTTTTTCGTAGCAGTTTCGTAAATATCTTGTAAGGTTCGGGGTCTGAATGCATACGGATATCGCTTTTATTAGCATAAAAATAAAGCATATAGATAGTTAGGCATAATTTAAGTACTTTACATATTTTTAATGTAAGAATCTTAATGCGATTTATTTTTATGGCATATTATTATATATTTCTATTTATTGGTTTGCATCAGACAACAGCCAGAACATTTAAAAATACTAGCTTTTAATCATTACTCTTTAGGATAATAATTCGTCACGTAGCTTAGAGATGGTAGTTTTTGAGGTGTGTAATTTGTATCTCAGCCAGGCTGGACTTATAAGTGTGATGTCCTTCAACAGTTCAAATCAAAGTACTCGAAGCTCACCGGCGGTAGTTTATTTTAACTCGGTAGTATAGAATCCTTAGTGTGTAGGCTAATGCAACTCCTACTTGGCTAGTATTTTTTTTTGTAATTAACATATATAAGGCTTAGAAAAAAGGTCTAACATTTTCACCAACACGTTAATGCCAACATTTATTGCCATTTGTTCTAAGGAAATATTACATTTTAAAACATATTAAAGGAACGTCAAGACATAACAATTATTCATAAGAAATAACACAATAAATGCCTCCTCTTCCGCTAGTAGTTCGTTGATTGGAGCACACCAAGCCTTGACCTCATTCTGCGACTAACGAGGCATTCGATGGTAGCTCTCATTATTCGCGACCTGTCTCTGTAATTACAGACAATTCCAGCCTGATTATATTTCCTAACAATTATTTTCGGCGGCAGTTCGGGGATTTGTTTACATTATCATTTAAAACAAACCTTGATACAATATAAAAGTGACAGATAAAATTCGTATAAAAATTAATTGGACTCAAATTTAAACAAAAAGGAATTTTCAAAATCGGTTTATAAAAGACGTAGATTTGAGGTAACACAGATTAAAAAAAAAAAAACATACAACCGAATTGAAAAACACAAAACTCCTTTTTTGTTGAAAATTTGTGTCATATCACTTAAAATTTGGTTATTATCTCTGAAAATCGAGCTCGTATGAGAAAGTTTACGAAAGAATAATTTCATACCTTACTACTCTAAAAATGAATAGGTTGTTCATGAGGAATTTCCGTCATAACATTAAATCTTGGTTAACTTTTGTGACCATCCGCATCGCGCGGCTATCTCTCGAAGTTCGCGCAAACTCCTCAGAGGAACTAGTCAGAAAATTAATCTTATCTCAATTTTCTCGTGTTTTCCTTCTCGGCTGTGTTTAATTGTGCAAGTTTTAATTACATGCAAACCGAATACTCGGAACCGACGTGGGACCGTTCTTTTACTGTATATTTATAGCTACAATGTCTTCCCGGATAGAGTACTAACTTTACATTGTTAGGGGTACGTTACGTTGTTACTTGTTAATTTATTATGCTTATTTGTCTTTTACGTATTTAAAATTCCTTTTTTTATTATTTTTCGTCCCATTGCTGGAAACAAATGGTTTAAATCGATTTATGTCGTCCGTGGTCTTTGTTCGGGTTTTTCTTTTCATCAGGACAGTTTAATCCCGTACAATCATTAATCAATTCACACTCTGCTACTGGCGAATATGAAAATGAATTGTATGAATAATGAATGTACGTATCCAGCAGCTGATATTATTACGGAAGATTGTTTTTCGGTATCAATAGCTGCATTATTATAGTTTCCAAGCTTACCACGCTACGGTATTTAAATTAAAGTTGGACTATTTTGAGCAAAATAAGCCGTTGAAAACGTATCTTTGGAAGTTATAATAAAATTATGAATGAAATAAGCTTAACTAAAATCTGTCACAACTGTAAAATCGCTCTGTACTGTACGGTGTAAAAAGTTTATCTATAACTATCCCTGCGGAAGCAAGTGCAATTTACGAAATTTTTACGAGTTGTAGATTCATATCCTTTGTTTTATGAAGGCGCCCGTGCTTATCTCATAATATCTTTATGAGGAAATTTAAAATCTTTTCTCTCTCATTTCGATTTTTTATTGCTGCGCGTTTATTACTCGAGCCTTGTTATAGCGAGATTCGTGGCTGCGGAATGACACCGTAGAGGGCTGAGATGTTTATATACTTCAACTGTAGACGCGTCACCTCCTCTTAATGTTGATTATTAATACGATAAATACAACTATGTACTCGTAATCAAATTGGCAATAAGAATAATAAACGAAGTTGTTGCTATAGAGTATAACAGATAGTGTAAGAGCCGGATTAGCCCATATGCAATTTCATAGGGCATCACAACTTGAGACATCACCAGAATGGCCCCATCCCCGCTAAATAGATAGAATAGAGGCTGCCTCTGTTAGAGGGAGCCCACTAAAGCAATAGCCATGTGATGGTCCACATACGTTGTTATGCCTTGATTCCTACCATTGCGGTGTCGCACTTGACATCCGAGACCTATATAAGTAAAAGAGAAAGTTATAAGGGTTTCTATTTTGCGTATATATATCTGTCCTGCTCGGACAGAGTGCGGCGTGCGGCACCGCACTTGTAGAAACCAAAGCATTAGCTAAGTTAGAGGAGCATAATGTATATCATGACCAATATAAGTGGGATCCCGAACTTCAAGTGCGTTCTTACGCACTTTAAGTTACCCCAAGTCTAGATTTTACACCACAAGTCTAAAATCTAATCGATTTTTCTCGATTAAACAACATTTTAATATTGAATGAATTTAACCTAAGTATACACGGTGAAATTTTGATCGTTCTGGACCCTTAAAGGGGTGATTCAGCCCGTCGATTTGAACAACATTTCCTTTGACCTATTGTAACCTACCTACTTTAAACTTTTTTTTTATTTCACTAGCCTATCCTTACTATAAATTCCTAACTGCACCAAATACTAGCTGTATTACTCATAATCTACTTTTATCAACCTTCCTACCCTAATTTGTGTGTTTTGTTTGTTTGTTCAATTCTATTAGGCGTGATCGTATATCTAGCGGTAGTAACCCTTCTTTTATCATAGTAACCCTAGCCTATGGTGATGAAGTCTAGCCCTATCTTATGTTATGCCTAAAGTTGCTATTGGCCTTGTGTATGACTATTTTTACTTATAAATAAGAATAACTTTATCCTATAATGCGCTTATGTTTCTCCTAATAAATATTGTTTAAGTTGCACTTTGTGTTATTTTATGTTGTCTGCTATTTCACATTAATAGATTATTTTATGAAGGGTTGATTAATTATTTATCATAAAGAAGCATGTTGCTTATCTAGCATGGAACATTCTACAGCAATACGTTTCTCTACCAGCGGTTTATTGTTATAGTATTGAATTCTGGATATGTATAGTAAGTATTAGAATGTAAGTAGCTATATTGACCTATAATGAGTCATAGATGACTATGACTGTAGGTAATGAATATATGTTTAAGGTAACAGTTTAATATTGTCATTGTATGTGTTAGTCAGTGGTGGTAGATATACATTATAGTGAATATACCCAGCGTTTGGTGTTACGGTATACTGGTACGAGCCCCATCCATCCGCCCGCCAGAGTACCACTCGTCTCCAGACTTGGACGTGGTTCCTCCATATGCTAATTTCTTTTTTGGCAAGCAAAAGGGATACTCATTAAAGAGTAAATAGTACCTGTTCCCACCTAATAGTAGGATAGGCAATTTGTCAGTAAAATTATGTCTGACTATTAAATTGAGGGACAAGAGGGTAGACTAAATGTCTTCAAGCGTATTACTTGCTACACAAGCATTATGCTCTCATTGTGTTCGCTGGGATGAGCTCAGATTTATTTACTTTGAAATAAGACCACGGAGGTGTAAAAGCAAAGAACTCAATTTATGAACTTACAACAAGCAGGTAGTACTAGGTACTCAGATGGAGATTTATAGCAAAGGTTTGTTTGTCAGACAAACTATACCTCAACTTTCACTGTAGAAAGGCATTCTTACATGATAATACTTCCTGTATCAATTGTTACTCATTATCCTATTATTTTCAGGAATTATGTAGCTATGTATGTATGCATGTAAATGTTATACCATGCTGTTATGTATAAGCACTATTATGCACTAACTCTAGATCTTAGAGATAGATTGAGATGAAATGTCTATTAGTATTTAAGTACATTTACATCAGACTTATTTGTCTCAGTGGTTCAACCAATATAAGTGTGAGGATTGTAATATTCCTAGATTTCAATATGTAGGGATTTGAGTCAATCTTACACTCGCCCTTTGCAGTATATAAGGAACATTGCTCTCCCAGAATTCATTATTTATTCCAGAATTAGATGAATCATATGGTATATAAGTGGATTGTCAATATCTCAACCTTACAGAATTTACATGACTTCCATGGAACCATCAGACCATCTCCTTCAGAGAATGATTATCATAACAATACATTGTCAGAGAGTTATAAAATCTCACTGGACTAAACAAATCTGAATTTTCCAACAAAATAGGTAGATCAATAAGATAATTATTTAGTAATTAAATAGACAACTCAGACTCAATCCATTGTCAAATAACTATGAGATTATGCCACAAGTTATGATATTATTTGTTCATGGCCAATCTATGTGATTTTACAATATGAAAATCCCCAAATCATTCAGGTAGATTCTCTAAACACTACTATGGTCTCAGGGCCTTGCACATAAAAATTAAGGTTAGGAATTTCATACCTTTGTTAGAAACAGATTCCCTGAATCTTTCACAATTAAAATACGCACATTTTTCTTCAGCACTAACACAGTCACAGAACCATTTTACGCCTTTTGTTATCATATTTCCATATTTAACTTCACTTTTATATTAGATACGACTGTCTATCTTAAAATGACTTGTCGAAGATTAATTGTTTGGATTATTAACGTCCTACCCACCAGCAGCTCGGATGGTTATTTTGCTACCACCGGATTTACTGTGAAATCGAATGGAATCTCCTATACCTTTTTTTTTACCTGACGCAAAACGTTAATGGGCCTAATCTAGTCCCTATCAGTCCCTAATTTCTAGTCTAAAGGTGTTAAGTTACTGTCCCCCCATCCCCAAAGTGTGTGTGTGTGTAGAACGAACTCCGGTGTAAGAGATCGTTCCCTAATCTAGCTAAAAAGATTTGAGGGAGCTTCCCTCGCCCTATTTTAATAATTCTACCTGCCTGACTGCTCCTAAAATCAGATTTCCTACTCTGGTAAATAGATAAGGTTCCTAGCAAGGAACCGTCATCTCTAAGCTGTAAAAGGGAGCCAGAGTTTGGGCCCACGAACCTATTATTCCTATCACTCTTGGGTTGTGGTCATCTCTTGTGGACAGGATCGAGACTTCCACGCCCTAGCAAGGATTTGAGGTTTCCAGACGTGTCCCCAGGTGACTAGGGCGCTGTAACCAGCTCACCGTTCGGACCGTTGGTTACCCTAGGCCCTGCATCCATCTGGGCTCCTCAAGTAGCATAACTAGGCTGGGAAATTCAGCCCATTCGACCAGCTACAATATCGAACTAATTTGACTCCTACTTGGCCGCTACCCTCATAAAGAACAATCGCTCTCATAAGGAATAGAGGTCCAGCGCTGATCTTGGCCATGTATTCCCCAATTCGACACAAAACTCTATTAAACTTTCATTAAAACCAAACAAATAGAAACTAGATATCTCAGATTTGACTCGGAGAAGATTTCGAAGACATCAAAGATCTCCCCAATATCATTTCCTCAATATCCTCCCAAACTCCACAGTATATGAAACTATTATAGAGAATTTACTCTGGACAAGCTAATATTCATATTGAATAATATAATATTCAGAATGTTACAAAAGTACCAACACGCATAGTGGTCGAAAACGAAACGATAGATGTGGTAGATAAAACAGTATTTCTTGGGATGACAATTGACTCGGGACTTCAATGGGGTGCCTATATCACATCCTTAGCGGGTAAACTTAGTTCTGCTGCTTACGCTGTTAGAAGAATAAGACAGTTGACTGACGTTGATACTGCGCGTTTGGTATACTTCAGCTACTTTCATAGTGTCATGTCGTATGGGATATTACTATGGGGTAACGCAGCAGAAGTTAATACCATATTCGTCCTTCAAAAACGCGCTATCAGATCTATATATAAACTAGGTGCAAGAGAATCTCTTAGAGAATTGTTTAAAAATATAAATATTTTGACATTCCCCGCGCACTACATATTTGCAAATATTATGTTTGTTCGTAATAATCTTCATCTTTACGCGAAAAATAGTGATATCCACAACAGGAATACGAGAAATAAAAATAAATTAGCGACACCAACTTTGCTTTGAATATCTCTACATTTAACAACTAATTTGCCTTGCTCATTCCTGTCGATAAGACCTTTTTCATTAAATTCTCAATTGAATAAAGTTTTTCCATTGGTTAGTTCAAAACTTTCTAGACCATTCTAAGACTACCTGTCTCTTTCTTCTTTTCATCCTCATTGAACGCTCACCCTTAAGCGTAACGAAATAAAGGTCAGCGTGTCTTGTAACAAATTCAATTCCATACACAATTTCATAGTTTTTTTAAATTATTAGTGTTCCCTGCGCTTTCTATAGGATCCCTTGAATCGACCTACTAGGGTAATCTGATATCACGAGATATTATAATAAATGAGAATATAATTTAACCAATTAAATTCCTTTTACGCTGAGTATTGATTTACTTTAATATTTATTTAATTTTGATTGAATCGATTCTCTCGATTATTCGTAAAATGCTTACTTTTTTCAACTAGACAAAAGAATAAACTAATTATCAATTATTTGATCAAATTTTGTTATCATCATGATTATTTATTTCCTTGTTCTTACTTAAAGATATAAATTCAGTCAAACTATACTTTTAATTTCATATTTTTAATTTACATTTCCCTGTCCTTGTTCTGAGTTTTATTTTTCATAGATCATAGATCAATTTTCTTCCTCGCGTCAATTATTGACAAAACAGACTGTCAATGTCATTCTGCTTCATAACAAACAAAATAAGATGGATACAGTGAATTATTGTGAAACAATTTACAAAATACTGTTTTATGATTTAATTTCAGCTTTTCAGCTAATATTTGAGAATTGTGAATGAGCACATATTAATGTTTCGTTACACTATACTGGATAACTAAATAAAAAAAAAAAAAAGGTTCCATACAAAAAAATTCGACCGGCCGGTCAATTTGTATGGGAACGTCAAAAAATTTTTGAGTTCCCAGCATTAGTCCCACAGGAAAAGTTGTTTATATCAACGGGCTGAATCATCTCTTTAAGGGTCCAGAACGATCAAAATTTCACCGTGTATACCTATTCATAATGTCAATTAAAAATAATATTGAATACTATTAGTATTAGTATTCAATATTATTTTTTTAAATTCAATATAATTGTTCCCTTTGAGAAATATTCTATGAAGCGCTACGAGTATGAACCATCTATTGATAAATGTCATGGGCAAGTAAAGCAAAGAAGTAACGACGCAAGACGAAAATGATTTTAAAAATTCTACGACTGCGATATATCTATTTTGTATTTATCATGATATTCAATGTTACATTTTTTATCACAAAAATGTCCGGCGTGTTAAATTTAAATGCAGAGATTCGAGTAAATCTGTTCTCAATCCTGTGAAAAACGAAGGAGGGAAAAGTGAAACCCACGCGTACGGTATGGACACGGCATTCCCTTTGCGACATTTTTTGGAAAAGGGAATCCCTGATTCCAATCCTGCATTATTGTTTTTCGGACCGCTCCGTGGCTACGTCTGATCCGTTGTAATACGAAGTTTCCCAGTCTTAACTCAATTTCGACCCGCGTCCATGAATACATTTATAATCTCACTGATTTGTATAAAACTTTTCAAGCTTCGTTCGAGGTAATTTAAACCGAACCAAATACTTCAGGAAGATCTGAAAAAGCTTTCACTTCAATCAGAATCAGGGTTGACGAATCAATCATGAATCTATAACCAGATTAACTTGACCTGTTTGTTTTTCGTGCGTGTAAGTGGCCAACACTAGTGTCTGAATTTTCAAGCTGCCTAAAAGCGTAGCTAACGACTGCCGTCAATAATGACTGCCGGGACCAATGGCTTAACGTGCCTTACGAAGCACGAGTTAACTGACTTGTAGATTTTAAACTACTCAGTAAAATCTCAAAAGGTTTCCTATGATAGATAAATATAAATATATACGGACAAATCACACAGATTGAGCTAGTAGTAACCCCAAAGTAAGTTCGAGACTTGTGTTATGGGATACTAATGCAACGATACTATATTTTATAACAAATCTTATATAGATACACATCCAAGACCCAGGCCAATCTGAAAAAGATCATTTTCCATCTTGACCTGGCCGGGGATCGAACCCGGGCACTTTCGTGAGTCTCGTGTCGTGTCGTCGTCTCAGGCTAGCGTGTTGACCGCTGCGCCACGGAGCTCCGTGGCGCAGTGAAGTGAAGAGCAAAACATGGCTAGCTAACAATGTTTTAAATTACCTGATGATGTTTTAAATTACCCCAGATATATGCGAGATATTTACTCAATTCTTTATTACTCGTCAAATTACATGCAGACCTATACACAGTATTGTGTGATCCGACACACATTTAAGGACCCTGTCATTTAATTTAAAGCAGAGAGGAGGAATCACGTCACAGTTATTCATAATTACAATTCTTATTTATTTATAATTACAATTTTAATTATTAGATTTATTTTATTTATCCTTATCCTTACTTCCTTACTAATATTTTACATGCGAAAGTGAGTTTGTTTATTTCTTTGTTTGTTTGTTACGCTTTCACGCCGTAACTACTGAACCGATCATCATGAAATTTTGCATACAAGTTCTCTGGAGTACGAAGAAGGACATAGGCTACCTTTTATCCCCGGAAAAAGTACTGCTTCCGAGGGATCGACATTGACGAGGGAGGAGCCACGGGCGAAAGTTAGTCAAATTATAATTTTATGACAAAATGTAATTTGTATTGAATACATAAAAAAAAAACACTAATTTATCAAGTAGATCAGCGGACAACGTAATGTTTCATTTAAAGTAAATCTGTTTAATATCTGTCGGAGCGGTCAACATTTTCTTGATTCTGGCACGCATAAGTACTTATAACAAAAGCGCATTCAGTTTCCTTGAGGGGTGAAGAAACGCAATAACTGCTAAAGGGATTCTTTCTTTGGCACTCGAGTGTATTAAGAAACACCCTATTATATACCCTGCGTGACTATTGCCGTTTTCATTATAAGTAGGTACGTGGCTATATAACATGTAGCAAGAAAAAAAAAGGAAATAAAACGAAAAATGTGTGTTTTCTTTTCTTTTTTACCTATTTTTCTTGCAATTTTATATTACATTAGGGATTGTGATTGATTCCGAGATTTCAATATACGAGTAGCTTAGTGAAATCATCGTTTACCTTAGCGTTTTTTGTGGGTGCGTATTGTTTGAGATAATAACAAATTCTATATTTTCATTTTAATAAAGTTCAAAAGATATAATGTTTACTTGACATAATCATTACCGATTATATTCTTAAAAGCTATAATATACATAACATTTTCAATTTTAAAAGCATAAACCCATTATTTATAACGTTTACGAACACTAAATATCACCTGTTATACAACTTGTGCAGTATACATGCCAAAATGTTTACCATTCAAAAAGTATACTATTTAAAATAAATATCAATCAAAATGTATACGTATTAAAAATATAAAACTGAGAAAATATACCAGCTAATTAGTATAGACCCATGTCTATTTTGCGAATTTGAATAATATCAGTAATACTCACAAAATAATTCGCGCAAGCTCATAAGCTCATAACTTCATTTTCTTGAAAATAATGTGGAGCAGCCAGCAAAACGTGCATCATTCAAACTAAGATGTAGGTAATCGATTTTCGGAAAGTAAACCAGGAATTAATTAACCTCACAGGATTACAAAAACAAACTATAATTAACAAAAAAAATTATAACAATATTTTATTGTATGTAAATATTAGGACACAGTATAAAATAAATAATTAAAAAAATGTGATACATACAAAATGCGCGCGCATTTTATATGTATCACATTTTTTTTAAATAGAAAGATAACTTTTACAATATTTAATTGTATGTAATATTAGGACAAAGTACGTATTAAAGAAATAAAAAAATTGTGATACATACAAAATGCGCGCGCATTTTGTATGTATCACAATTTTTTTCAAGTAGAAAGATAACTTACTATATTTTTTTGTATATAATAATAATGTATTACAATTATTTTTAATAATACTAGGCTATTTTATCTTATTTTTTTAAACTTTTATTAGAAGCCATAGCTCGAAGAAATTCACGCTCGAAATATTTAGATTTTCGTTAAATATATTGCAGTCTTTCTTTTTGTTTTAATATTATTTTAACACTTTACATTATAACTACTTTAAGTAAAATAAGTATACGATATCTTCGCCAATTGTGAACCGATTATGATGTTTCTTTTTTTATATGAAAACCTTTACTACCAAGTTAGTCCCATTTTAATTTGGTGAAGATATGATGAAGAACTTTGGAAATATGGAAGAAACTCCTAAAATAAAATTGAATTCGGTTTTTTTTTAATTTAATTATTAGTTATGTATTGAGAATCTTTTACCAATTAATTCGTATAACCAATGATTATTATCCGTAATAATATGTATACATAACGTTTATCATACATAACAACTAATCGATTTTTAAATTTTATAATAATAAAACGGTATTATAAAGGTTTGATATGTTAAATAATTGTTATAATAAAAGATTTTAGGTTTTTTAAACTTATTTCTTTCGATTTTTATCTTACTTGATAATTATACTGACCAAAATTATGTCTTTCGTTCATATATATCTTAAAAGGTATATATTTTGTGTTTATATGTTATATTACTAACCCGTTTTTTGTATAATTTATTTTCACTACCTAACGGAATGACTCTCAATATGAACAACTTTTCCTATGGGAACAATGCTGGGAAATATAAAAATATATATTCCTATACAAACTGGCCGAGCGGCAGAACTCTTTTGTATGGAACTGCCGAATTTTTATTGAACTCCCAGCATTAGTCCCATAGGAAAAGTTGTTCATATTGATGGTATGAGTCACCCCTATAAGAACAAATCGAAGGTACATTTTACACGCAGTATATTATATATTGAGAACCTACTTATTATGTTAAATGCAAAGTAAAAATTATAGGAATACTCGTATTAATATATTTATCACATTCGCTTAGAAACGGGTTAATGACGTGCTATTTCGTCGGGATTGCCGACAATAGAAACGCATCACGGTCCACGAGTGATTAGTTTAGAACGCTCCGCCGCGCGTCCCGCACTCGCCTTGAAAATGGGCCCCAGACGAGTATGAAACTACGAGTATAGCCGGCAATCCCAACATAATAGCATGTATGATACCAGTTTCAAAATGATTGTGATAAATATCATAATACGTACGAGTATACCTAACTTATTTTTTCTTTGGAACATAAATATTATCTATATCCATTCAGTGTCGTCTATTTGCTACCCACCTTTATAAAATATAGAATGATACAAAAAAGCTGAGTTAATAATAAGAGACCCATCCAAAGAAAATGGGAAATGGTTAAGAAACCCATCCAAAATTTGGAAATGTCAAACTTAAGTACAATTATGAGGTACCTCACTTCCAATCCACAAAAAGCTTTCTGGCTCCTTAAAAACAAGAAAGATTTGGAATCGTCTATATAACGAAGTATCGATTTTTGATTGAATTCGTTATAGCGATAACAATATTTGGGAAGGCGGCGCTGGCGGACGCTGCTGGCTGGAGATAAAAGGCTTGTTCGGCTCAGCCGAGTCACATGCTCGCTAATCGTCCTAATCGCGCCTCCCCTCACCGTGTCACCATCACAGTTTGTGAGCGCCTTGTGACACAAATTACACATAGTAACAGATATACTTAGCTCTAGGGATCGCTGGCACACCACGACCGTCGCAGCATCTATCGCCCGTGGTACGTCGCCTTTGGCGTGGCACCTATCGTTGAGTTAGTATCCTACGACACAAGTTCACAACTAACTGTGGGGCTAGCTTAATTTGTGTCATCATCATCATCATCATTTCGAGTGGGAGTCACGGTCAATCAACCATGCACACCCTGTGGTGTCAGAGTTCTTCGGAACCGCCTCTCGGCCTCTGACGTGGTTCCTTTAACGACTACCAGATGGCAGCCGGGACCAACGGCTTAACGTACCTTCCGAAACACGGAATCATCTTTATTAACAGACAATCAGGTGATTCAAGCCTGAAATGTCCTAACCAAACTGGAAACAACAAAACAAAGTATGCTTCCCGTGGGAATCGAACCCACGACCCGCGGGTCTACAGGCAAACGCCTTAACCATTTGTGTGATATGGCCCTACATATTTATATTTAAAAATCTATCTTTATCCGTCCCCATGACTCCCATGTATTCATATAATAATTAATTGTTCGTGCTGCCTTGATGGTTGCCGTAGGGTATATGACGGCTCAGGCCACTCTGAACCTTCTCGTCGGAGAAGGTACCGTGAGTGAGCCGAGCTGAGCCACCAAAGTGGCCACCGCGCCGGGCTGTGGAGCGAGAGTAGCACATAGCCCGGCAAATGCAGTAGAGGCGTCGACACCGGGGGGTTTTTTAGTGGGTTCAAGCCCCACATACCCACTCTGCTCTCCCGTGGCAGAGTGGATGATGCGAAGGCATTTTTCCTCCCGAACCAAAAAAAAAAAGGGTATATGACGGCTACACCGCCAGTTAGCAACGAACACGTTAGAATAAGTTACACTGCTAGGACAAAATCATGGTGTGTGTGTGTGCACCATGATTATATGTAGTACTGACACATACACACGATGAGTTAAGATATTTTTTTAAAACTGTTATCTCCGTCACTCAGTACTTATTTCATCAATCGGTTTATTGATATTGATCTTAAAGTAGGTAACATAAATGTGTGATGCAAAATATAATATTTAAAATAATACTACCTCATTGCATTTCTCCCCTGAACTAATTATATTGAAAATTCAAAAACGCGATTGTTTATTGTATTACTTGCATATTTATTTGTGTTAATTTAAATAAAATGTGCATGTATATAAAATCCTTTAATTTTAATACCATGTTCGATGGGTATAAAAAAGAATTCATGACTCATGTCATGGACCTAAAATTTTCTATGTTGTTTGATTATTTAATCATCTATCCACAGACACTTGAATCGGCAAGCCGAATTTAACAACTTGTTTACAAAAATTCCATCGAGCCATTTCAATAATGCGAGGTAATAAATAATTTAACAACCTACGCTCTTAACATACATACCTCTAGATACACGCAATAAACATTTCCCTCTTGCAATCGGATAAACGAAAGTGTAGCTTGATATGTATCCGTAAGATGTGCGTAAGACAGTCTTCTGTTACTCTCTTTATTTTGCACGATCACCGTTTGTGGCCAACCTTGCGCTGTCGTCTGCAGCGCCTAGTCATTAACGCCCCCCGCTGATAACCATGCTAATTCCAGCCGAATAACGAGCCTATAGTCTATATTATATAGACAGACTCGTATCAGTTTCGCATGAGATGCGTTGTTGAGATATCTAATCTTTTTCATATCTGTATCCCTAAAGGAACCATTCTAGAATCACTTCAATGACCGTCTGTCTGAGCCTCTTTTCAGGAATATAGATAATATCTAGTTTAAATAATTATTATATAATTAATTCACAATCAGGTCTGCGGCCTATTAATGACAAAACCAACGTTGGTTTTGTCAATGCAATCACAAGATATTAGATATTTTACGAATTAGCTGAAACTTGCAAAGAATCAAAACTCTAGGGTATTCCCGTGGACCTAGAAACGTAAAATTTGGCAGTAAGCAAGGGCTTATTGACAATTTTTAAAGTGAAAACTTCTTAAGCGGCGTTGTGCACTTTTTGAAATGGGTAAAAAATGTTAAACTCGCGTCACGTGACCTGATCGAAAATTCGTAAGACGGACACGTGACCTGAGACCGCCGCTAAGGAAGTTTTCACTTCTACCGGCCCTCCCAGAGTGCAACCCGTGTTTTGTTTTTGTGCATGTTGTTATATTAGGCTTCGAGGACAAGTGCTATCTTTGTCGTCTTACGATTCAACTGCTCTTAACATCCGACGTACTCATTAGGCTTGTAATAAGTTTCATGCCTAAGGCCCAGACTCTAACAAAGCAGACACGAGAGGATAGTTAATAGTTGTAAAACTTACGCGAGATAAATTCATTATAAAAACACAGTTTCGCTGACGTTTATTCAGTTGGAAATTGGTCTCGGTTTGTTACGAAGACCATCATCAGGGCGAGTGTTACGGGAGGCGACACGGCGTTTTTGCTTCCGTCAAACTAACACTCGCCCGGTCTTCGTAGTAGACCGAAACTAGTTGGCGATTCCAACTAAATAAACGTGAGTAAAACCGTGTTTTATAATAAGAGGATATGTGTTTACAACCAACAGAATTCTTCATTATTCACACATCTAGTCATCGCTCAGCTTTATTGGTAACCACAGAGCGGAGATATGTTATATTTGTATGCCGGGAATCAGCCAGCACATAATCTCCGTTTTTTAGTACGCATGCAAGTGGTAGACTGCGTACAGGGGATATACATACTATATATAGTATAGCGACCCGAACCCTGGCTTTGTACGCGTGCAATGTACATAATAACCTTCCTCTTGAATCACTCTATCTATTCAAAAAAAAAAACTGCTTCAAAACCGATTCCGTTGCGTAGTTTTAAAGATCCAAAAATACATAGGGACAGACAGACTGCGGGAAACGACCTTGTTTTATACTATGTAGTGAATATAAATGCGAATGGCTGTGTCCGTTACCACTTCACGGCTCAACTATTCAACCAATTGCGATAAAATAAAAAGTCCAAGGAAGGAAACACCTACCTTGCTTCCTGGAAAATTCTACTATTGCCGAGGGATCCACATTAACGCTGGCGGAGTGCGGGCCAAAGCTAGTTCGATATAAATTTCATTTTTAAGGGCCGAGTCATCCCTTCGAGGAAATATCGGTGGTAAATTTACATGTCGTATTGTATAATATGCATCCAATCAATCCCGATGTTTTATAATTTTCAGTATAGGTACTCGATATATAAATCAATCGATGTATTTTCATACAACATCGAATAAATGAACATCGAATAAATTAACATCGAATAAATGAAAACCAGCTCTTAGTAAAAGGTATGAAATTATTGTTAATACATAAATCTAAATAATATAATTTATTTAATTAATTTTAGGAAAAATATTAAATTGGATAAGTGTGCACGGATTTTATACAGTTGGAATTTCTCAACTTCAATGAGTAATAAAATAATAGTATTAGGAGTTGGCCATTAAATGTCTAACATTAAGGAATTACAGCTATTAATTTTATTTAACACTGTAATAATAACACGACGACAATGAATTCTAATAATAATATTAACCTGTTATAATAATTGTAAATATTTGCATGCTGTATGGTTGTGTAGAAGATAATTATTTATCTATAAATCCTCTCTATACCATATACAAAATCTAATAAAGGATATTCTATTCTTTTATAAGGCTCTTAGATTATAGAACACATTATACTGAGGATTTCTTTTTTGAAATTAGGTAGGTCCATGTCAAATTATTTTTTGTGGAATTTTAACAGCAATTACAGAACCTACTTTTTTATCGAAATCATTAACTTGACTTTCTATACGTCTCCTGACTCCGAAACACCATAATATATCTCTGTAAAACAGGACATTAATAGAAATTTGCTTCTGTCAAACCCACACAGAATATACGTTATCAGTCGTATGTCTTTACATACTTACTTTACTTTTATGCAGTAATAGTGTAATAGCAACGCGGTCAAATACTATCTTTTGATGACAAATTACGATCGTCAAACATTATAGAAGGGCGTAACGATAAAGGGCAGCGCATCACAGCAAGGTAATGACGGCAAAGTGACGGTAATGCCGCCATCGCGACGTTGCCCCTCGCTCAATGACCGGAAATCCTCCGATAAGTCTGGCCCTGTCTCAAATATTCCGTTACTATTTCATTCTCTCAGGAAAGGAATAACGATTTGCTTTGAATAGGTAAATCAATGCTTTTGTCCTCAAAGCATTTTTGGGGTTCTGAAAATTGCTTCAAAATTTTAAGTATTTATCTGTCATTACGCTATTTATAATTAGAGCAAAATTTGTCACTATGTATCAAGGACGTTATGGAAACCACTTACTATATAGATGCTATGTATATTTATAAATAAATAAAAAAATGTCATTGTATGTCTGTGACTTCGTATTCGCAAAGAACGTAGATAACTTTTTTATTTTATACTAGATTATTTGCTATAATTGGTAGAAATCGGAATAACTTATTACCCAGTATCGAAAGTACTTAACTGGTCAAATCCAGCAGCAGCTAGACCATCGATGTTTAGTTTTTTTTTCTAAGGACTATTTTAAAGAAATTTAAATGAGAATAATTGAAAAGTATACCCTTCCAAATAGCCCATAGAAAACGTACAAAAAAGAGATGCTGCTTTGCACTAAATGAGATAGAAGGTAAAATTTGATATTTAAAAAAGACTATATTAATATATTTTTCTCAAACATGCTCGGAAATGTAGGCATTATTGTAGTAAAATGAAGCCACGAAGTTTGTAATTCTTGGCTCGTCCATTACTTTACCGGCCTAGGCCAGGAAAGTAAGTATGAAAATTCATTCCTGGCCGCTGCTCCAAACTTTTTAATTAATCTATATAACTTGTCATACAGCCAATGGCTACCACATTATAAAAAAATGCACTCATCGAGCATATAAGAATGTGAATATGAAAATAATTTTATTAAAATGTTGGTATAAAATCAAACAAAAATATGCCAATAACAAAAAGAAAAAAAGCGGGAAAGTAGATTTTTTCGGGATGACATTTTTAGGGTAAAATATGACTGGGCTGTATGGGCTATGTTTCCTTAGCACTAAATGACAATTGCAATTAAAAAATTAAATAACGCGGGAATGTACTATTATTTATTTTCGGCGGTGTGTAAGCATTAACTTTAAAAACCTAAATAAAATTACCTATCTGTGTCCAGCTTCCGTTCCCCCCTACATATCTACTCCCTTTTCGCCGAGACGGCCTGTGATTGGCCGAAAATACAGTCGAAAAAAAATATGGCGTTCGAGTCTTGTGGAGCGCGTCGCTTGCGCTAATATAATTCCTAAAAATAACGATTCCTAAGGGCTTCGCTGGCCAAAAACAACCCTAAATCCTCCTCGCGCGTGTGTGATGGTGTACCACTAGTGTAAGCAGTGAGAAAAGGAATACAGTTCAAACAAAAGGATTGCTAGCCGGTCGACACGAGGTCCCGCCGTAGGCGATCCTTCCCAACGTCCTGTTCACCGTGAATCCAGGTCAGTGTTTACTGTTTTCCTTGCTGTGATTCTGGGGTTGATCGGAAAATGCAGTTACTCTTCCAGGAAGTCGCAACATTAATTTATGGTGCCTCCTGTGAGGAACTTCCTCACGTACTTATTTCAAATTTACCTTCCTTGCTGTGATTCTGGGGTTGATCGGAGAATGCAGTGACTCTTCCAGGAAGTCGCAACATTAATTTATGGTGCCTCCTGTGAGGAACTTCCTCACGTACTTATTTCAAATTTACCCACTTAATTTCAATATTTCCAATTAAAGTTATTTCCAAATATGGATAACTAATTTATTCATAAATAGACTTATTATAGATTCAATTTAACTAGGTACTTACCCACCTAGCATTTGTCTATTTGTCTAACAATCTCGAATCAAACAGGAAATTCCATACCTGTGCCATACCATAGTAAATACCTATTGCTTACGAGTACATACTACTTATCTCGTTAATTCCCTTGTAATAATCCCTTAATCGTTCGATTTGTATGCCATAAGGTACTATCTTGTTACTCAGGCTTTCGAACTATTTTAGATAGCCTAGATACCTACCTAAGGTTAATTAATAGCAGCGAGGTGTGTATTTATGATTATAAGTAATAGTCCGTAGTTTTAAAACCTACGTGTTTGTGAATATCTGTTCCATTACTCAGTTTCCATTTAAACTTTTGCTACTTACCTACATTACTCGTACTTTCACAATTAGTGCTTAGCGAAAACATGGCGGAAGGAGAATTAATGTCCACCATTAAAAAACGTGAATATGAGTTTAAAAATATGCAAATACTTTATGACTTAGCAAAAATTACGAAAGAAAATAAAACTAAATTAGCATCCTTTCGAGCTAGGTATAAAAGAATTGATAAAATTCGTGATAATTTCTTGGAATGCAACGATCGTGTAAACGGTACTAAATCCTCAATTTGTTATCGATAATAATGCTTTGTTGTCATTTGACGAGTTATAGTATTATGTCATTGAGTTTGCTGACTCTCTCGACGTAAGTTCGTGCTCGGAACTATGTCAAGGTCATGCGCATTCCAACTCGCAAGTGAAATTACCTAAATTGCAAATAGCTAAGTTTGATGGTAATATAGAGTACTGGCAGATGTTTAAAGACAGTTATACGTCGCTTGTGCATAATAATGTTTCGTTGTCGGACACAGAGAAATTTTACTATTTGTTGTCATGTCTGTCTGGGTATGCTCTGACACTAGCTAAGGGTGTTCCTATAACATCAGCTAATTATTCTGTTGTTTATGCAGCGTTGCTAGACAGGTATGATAATAAACGTATTTTAGCCACCGCTTATTTAGAAAAAATAATAAAATTAAATCCGATCCAACGGCCATCATTATCAAACTTATCACAATTAACCAACACACTTTATGAATGTGTTAGTGCCTTGCGCGGGTTAAATATTGATGATTTAAGTGAATTTCTTTTATTTTAAATAGCATCTCGGCCGCTTGATACAGAAACTAGGAAAAGGTTTGAATTACAAAATACCGAAGAAATTCCTAAATTTAATAATTTGATTGTTTATTTACAGAATTATATAAAGGTATTAGAGGTTAGTCAACCTAGTAATTTACAGTCATTCAATTCTACAAATAAACAAAACCACAATAATACAAAGAATTCCGTTTCCGGTTGTCATATACTAAAGACGTTAATCTGTGTGCTAGTAAATAATTAAGTTTTACCGAGTTCAAAGAGCTGGAATATGAACAAATATAACCTCAACAACCTGCTGTAAAGGAACGACATTTCACTCATCATCAAAATATCACTTTCACATACTTATTTCCGATAAACAAAATTGGCCTGGACATATAACCGATACATTTTGAAAATCTGTTTGGGTTTTTGTACAAGTATTGACCAATAAGAGCAAATTTACATCATAACCGGCTTTACTGTTCTGTTTACAAAGATATGACATTTCAATAAATAATTTATCTGACGGTTTTTGACATTGACATGAGAAGTGACAACGACAGGCATAGACAATGAAAAAGTAAGGCGAGGCAAAGCAAAACTCATTGCACAGAAATATTTTATAGAAACAAATTGATTAAAATAAATTGCAAAATGACTCCACAGACAAGAAAGCTAAAATGTTATAAATGCAAAAAAGGTATACTCAAAAAAGAATTTATAATATGCTCCAAATGCAAATTAACATATGACCTGGAATGTGCAAATATTTCTGTCCAGCGCTTTTATAATACACTTACAGCAGAACACAAAAAGATATGGTCATGTAATTCTTGTTTGGACAAACAACGTATATTAAAAAATCAATTTGTTGAAAAAAATATTAGCAATATACCCGAAACAACTTCTGGCCCCAACTGTTCAAACAATCACAGTACCCCGAAACCTACATCATCGGAAATTATTTCAAATTTGTCACCAGAAAAAAATGTACAAATACCACATAGTCCCAATATAGCAACAAGAAACTCTTTTGAATTATTGTCAGAAGATGAAGAAGAAGAAGACACAATAATTTCTTCCCCCGAGTCACAGCAAAAACATAATAGGAGCATTCCTGACTTAAAGAGAATAACTGACCCAGACAAAATTAAAGACTTAGAAACTGAGTTAGCAGCGTTATCTGAAAAATTAGCATCTGCAGATCAGGAAATAGCAAATTTAGTAATCGAAAATAGCACTCTCAGGGATACTATTGCCAAAAAAGATCAAAAAATTGCTCAACTCACAAAAATCTGTGGATCTACAAAGAAAACTCCTCAACAAAAACTACGTAAAAAAAGAAATGCTGAAAGAGCCTCTACCAGCGTTTTAGATCATTCAATTTTTAGTATTAATGAATTTGACAGAAAAAACAATGAAGTTTTGCCAAACAGTCAACAAACGAATCCATCACCTTTTGATCAAAAGAGTAGTACTGTCGATAAACATAAACTATATATATTTGGCGATGAAAAACTTTCGGGATTAGCGGTTTCATTCAAGAAAACCAGGACTGGCAGGTGGAATGACAAGTATCAACCATCCGCGCTGATTATAAAGGATGGACCTGGCTCGTACATTCTCGAACATTGTAATGACAAGTCTGTAAATTTTTTGACGCAAAATGACATAGTTGTACTTGGTGTTGGAGGGCATGATGATGACCTAATAAAATTAGAATCTAGTCTGCATGTAACACTCAATAAGTTAAGACATTTATCAGTTTTTGTAGCTCCAGTATATCACAGTAAATACTTGAACACAAAAATGCTTAATAATAGACTGATGATATGTACAAAAGTATTTCCTAACTGTAAATTTTTAGATATAAATCCTTTTCATTGTAACGATGAAAGTCATTATTTAGATAAAATTTGTCGCAAAATAAATCTATATATTGATGGAAAACAATATACTGAGACTTATCTAAATCCTAAGAATATTTTTAGACACGTTCAAATCAGCTCACTTAAAGACAATTGTTTTATCAAGAAAAATAAATTAAAACAAAAATCACTATTAGATTATTTTCCAATAATAAAAGAAAACTCCCTAGACTCTCAGAATTTCCATAGTCGCCAAGAAACATACATAGAACCCAAACAAGATACGCAAAATAAAAATATATTTTTTCGTACCTAAACTAAGTGATTATAATATAATGCCCGTTAGAATATTTCATCAAAATATACAGGGATTGTTAAGTAAGCTTGACACTGTTGAAGTGTGTTTACATGAATTTGAAGAAAACGCCATAAATTTTGACATTTTATGTTTCACAGAAAGCTTTGTTCTCAAAGGTAGTGAAAACAATGTCAAACTTAAAAACTTTAAGTTAGCGGCCTCATTTTGTAGAGTTACCAAAAAAAAGAGGTGGAGTTTGTATATTAGTTCGATTCTATATTTAACTGTATAGTAGTGGCTGTTTATAAAGTACCGGGTACATGGAATTTGCCCGGTTTTATGACAAGCTTAGAAGTGCTTTTACATAAATTTACAAAATATGGAAATAAATCAATAGTACTTGTCGGTGATACAAATATAAACATACTTAAAGACGACAACGCTACAAAAAACTATAATATGCTATTGCAAACGCTTAACATGAAACATCACATCACGACACCTACAAGGTTGCAGTCATGCATTGATCATATGGCTAGCAATATAAAAGAAGCAAAAGGACAAACCCATGAACTACATCTATCAGATCATGACACAGGACAAAGCCTTGAATTTTCAGTCCAACAAAAACAAAAACGCGATATTAAATACATATATAAAAATATTAGAGATTTTAGCATAGGAAACATAAACATGTTCAAAAGGTGTCTCTCAAGTATAAGTTGGGCGAATGTCTATGAAAAAGAATGCGATTTTAATAATGCGTTTGATAGTTTTCATGAGGATATTTGTTTGTTTTTTGAACTCTGTTTCCCTCTCAAAAAAATTAGGATTAATTTTAATTACTCGAGACCAAAATGGATCACAAAGGGTATTAAAATAGCTAGTGCCAAAAAACGAATTCTTAGATCCAAATATTACGCCAACAAAACTCATGATAGTAAGGTAGACTTTAAAGAGTATACAAAATTACTAAGAAAATGTGTTAACAAATCTAGAGAAATCTGGAACAAAAATTATGTAACAAATGCAAAAAACAAAGGAAAGGCAACATGGGATATAATAGGAGATAAAGCTGATAAAATAAATGAATACAATGAAATTGATAATATAATATTTAATAATAATGTAATTGATGATCCTAATGACATAGCAAAACTATTTAACGAACACTTTATAAACTTAAACCAGACTCAAATGACATGTAAAAATAACCAAATTGACTCCTTGAAAGACAGTATATTCTTATCGCCATGTTCAGAGGCAGAAGTAAAACAAATAATAAAATCATTAAAAAATACCAAGTCTGTAGGCGTTGATTCCCTGCCTGCGTTTATACTTAAATCATGTATTGAAATTATTACGCCAGTACTAACTTTTCTCATTAATCTTTCTTTTGTACAGGGCACATTTCCAGATGCATTAAAAAAATCCATTATCAAACCATTACATAAAAAAAAAAGAAAAAAATAACATAAAAAATTTTCGGCCAATATCATTAGGTTCCATACTGATAAAAATATTCGAGAAAGCAATGGCAAATCGGATATTAGGATTTTTAGATAAGTATAATGTTATTGTGGATGAACAAAATGGTTTTCAAAAAAATAAGTCCACATCACTTGCTGCTTACTCATTAATAAAAACCGTCACTGAGTATATTGACAGAAAAATTCCAGTTGTAACCATATTTTTCGATATGAGTACAGCATTTGACCTTGTGCAGCATGAGATTCTGCTGTCAAAATGTGAAAAATATGGTTTAAGAGGACAAGCATTGAAATGGCTAACCAGTTATCTCACAAATCGTACTCAATGCGTAGAAATTAACAAAGTTAATTCTGAAAAAGAAATAGTATTTTATAGATCACCATTTTTGCAAAATAAATTTGGTGTCCCACAAGGGAGTATAATGGGACCACTACTTTTCTTATTATATATTAATGACTTGCCTAAATCTATAAAACATCAGACAATATTATTTGCAGATGACATATCAGTGATAATACCAAAAGATAAAAATATTGATGATTTTAATTCATACCTAAATGAAGCAGTAGAGAGTGTTGACAAATGGCTAACAAAAAATGGCCTGCATTTTAATGTAGAAAAGACAATTTTTATACAATTCTCCAACTATAAAACATTTCGCTTAAGGCAAGAAATTACATACAAAGGCTCTAAATTAAAAAACGGCAGCGAAACTAAATTTTTGGGTATCGTTCTTGATCAGTATTGTAATTGGAAAGCTCACATACAAAGTGTGTGCAATAAACTGAATCGTTTTGTATTTGCACTTCGTCGCCTTAGAAACATAGCTGGGGAAAAAACGGCGCTTACTGCCTACTATGGATATGTATCGTCTATCCTAAGGTATGGCATAGTAATGTGGGGAAACTCGCCAAACGTGAACGAGGTCTTCATTATACAGAAGAAATGTATTAGGGCAGTATGTGGAGCAGGTCCGATTGATACGTGTCGGCCATTATTTAGAAAAATGAATGTTTTGACTTTAACTAGCTTATACATACTAGATATTGCCTGCTTTGTCAGAGACCACCCTACATTTTTTCAACGACGATACAGAAACCAAAGGCTTCGGCCATTAGACGTAGACCTAGTCAGAGTACCTTTACACAATAGCGCATTTTTCGACAAAAATTGCTTTATTATGTCGATAAATATATATAATAAAATTCCCATTGACATAAGACAATTGCCAAAAAAGCCTTTTAAAATAAAATTACGGAAGTGGCTAATAGACAAATGTTTTTATACCCTAAATGATTTTTTTTGTTAATTTTATCACCTTTTATGAATATTTTGTGACAATTATGCAATTAATATTATTTTTTAAATTATTTAATTATTGACTTTATAAATGTATAATATGTGATGACAATGATATTAATTAATATGACATTTTTGTATTAGTTGATTTTAGATTTTATTATTTAATATTTATTCAAGGATTGTGTTATTAAGAAATATTGTAATTTCTATTTGAGGATGTTGTACCCGTTGTTGTAATTAGAAACAATTATAAAAAAAAAAAATTTGCATGCCTTAATTAGGTTAATGGTGAGAGACTTACATAAAACTTATACCTATTAACATTTTGTGAAACCACTATTATGCAAATAAATATGATTTATGATTTAGAAAGATAATTTTTCTCGGCAATCAAATTCTTCCTTAATTACTTCTTCGAACTCAAATAATAATAAACCTAATCAGGCTGTCTGTGCGTATTGTCATGAAAATCATTCAATATATCGCTGTGGTAAAGTACATTCTATGAATATAGGACAGCGACAACAATTAGTTAAAGAGTTACAATTATGTCAAAACTGCTTAAGGCCCCAGCTGCTAGAGGTCACACTAGTGCAGACTGCAAGTCTAAGTCCATGTGTTTCATTTGTAACTCAAAACATAACACATTATTACATGAAGAACATAAAAGTTTATTATCTAATACCATTGACCTAAAGGCTTCTGAGAATTCCAATATGAGCACTTCCCTAACTTATACAACTCAGCCAAACATGTCAAAGTCACCTATGAGTACCAAAATTATTGGTTCAGCAGTGGTTCGGTTGAGAAGAGTGGATGGTTCATTGCAGTATGCTCGTGTAATCATAGATAGTGGCTCGATGGACTCTTTCATTACAAGTAGCTGTGCGCGACAGTTAGGTTTACATATAAAAAAGTGTAATTTAAATGTAACCGGTCTCGGTCAAAATTATGTATGTAATATTAAGAGCCCGACATATGCCAGGTGGCGTGGCGATACAAACGCGGATGGTCTAAACGCGTTGGCTACTTTGGATATTTTCGTTTTTTAGGAATATTCAAGGGTTATTCGAAAAAGAAAAACATATGATGGCTGCCTTATCTGTAATACAATAATAATCAAAAGTTTCAAGGTTAATTTTAATGTATTTGGTGAATAATGCTATATACCGAGTAAATTAGACGTGATTTGGAGGCAACTTTGCAATTTTTTTCTATCGAGAAAATTTAACGCAATCGTGTTTTTGAGTCATATAGTTACCAGAGTTAGTCCTGAACTTTGCTGCATTTTTAATTCAACTTGAGTATTTAATTATTATTGATATAACAGTCAATCATGCAAAGCAGTGTGAGGTAGTATGGGCCCTTAAAGGTTATACTTTTGGCTCTATTGTGCCTAGGTCAAATGACTCGCCCCAATTTGATATACCATTAGTGGTTTTGCCTAAAATCACTTCAATGATTCCTTCAACTTCGTTACCGTCGGTTGTCAAGGAAAAGTTTAAACATCTGGATCTCGCCGACCAAGATTTTGATAAATCGGGTCCGATCGATCTGTTGTTAGGAGTCGACTGTTTTGACCAGATATAATACTGGTTCACGTTATAGCCCAGGTCCTGGTTTTCCATGTGCACTGTCTAGTGTATTCGGCTGGGTGATAAGTGGTCAGTTTCTTCAAAACGTGGTGGCTCAAACTCCAGCCACACCCGTTACGTCACTCATCGCGTCTTCTTGTGCGCTCGATGAGATCGTTCAACGGTTTTGGGAATCCGAAGAACCGCCGAAATGTAAAATTTCCGGTCCTGAGGATGAATTATGTGAACAAAAATATAAAAATGGCACATATCGTACTTCCGAATGTCGTTATGTTGTACCAATTATGCTTAAAGATGATACTCCAGCCTTAGGAGAATCATATCATCAGGCTTTTAACCGTTTTCTCAACTTGGAAAAGCGTCTTGCCAGTCAGACTGAGTTGAAAACGGAATATAAGGAATTTATGCAGCAGTACGAAGATCTGGGACATATGCAGCCTGCGGAATTTTTGTCTACTGACCGTCATATTATTCCTCACCATTGTGTAATACGACCCGATAGTACAACGACACGTTTACGAGTAGTCTTCGATGCCAGTAGTCGGACCTCGAATAATCTGTCACTCAATAATATTGTTCGTGTGGGTCCTAAGTTGCAAGTGGATATTGTCGATTTAGTGACAAAATTTAGACTTCACAAAATAGTTTTTACTGCCGACATCCGTCGTATGTATCGGCAAATATTGATAAGACCCGAGAAATGGACTACTAACGCTCCTCGTCTTCTTAAGGATGTTCCTCCTTAATTTTGTCAAAGTTCCAAATCCTTCGATGAATCGGGAAATGAGTTTGTCAAAATATTAGGGATACGATGGAATCCCATTAATGATTCTTTTTCATATGCCTTTTCCGACTCGTTCAAAGTCAAATTTACTAAAAGATCCATACTCTCTTTAGTAGCTCGCATTTTCGATCCACTCGGTTGGATATGCCCAGTAGTCTTTGCAGCAAAATCGCTGTTGCAAGAAATATGGCGGTTAAATTTATCGTGGGATGAGACTATTCCAAAACATTTAACCAAACAATGGCATTTAATAGCGGCCAATTTGTCTGATTTACAAAAAATTTCTCTTCCGCGGTTAGTTATACCTTCCAATCCGATGGAAGTACACTTGGTAGGTTTCTGTGATGGTTCTCTGAAAGGCTATGGTTGTTGTGTGTATATTTGTGTGTTTACTAATGAGCCCAGAATTTCTACTGCGACTAGTTTACTGATTGGAAAATCTAGAGTAGCTCCATTAAAACCTACCACGGTAAATAGACTCGAGCTAAGCGCAGCGGTGCTGCTGGCAAAAGTTCTATCGCATATGTATAATTTACTTAAAGACCATATAACTATTAATTCTATTCGAGCTTATTCAGACAGCAGCACTACCTTGTCATGGCTTAATACCGCCCCTCATTTGTTGAAAATGTATATAGCCAATCGTGTCATTCAAACAACTGATTTGATTAGTCCCGATCATGGATATTATGTTTCGTCTAAGGATAACCCGGCCGACTGTTGTAGTCGCGGAGTGTCCTGTCCAGAGCTGATAAACCATCCTCTGTGGTGGAAAGGTCCTTCTTGGCTACAGGATTTGCCTAGTCAATGGCCTAACAAACGGGTTCTACTTTCAAAAGAAGACTTACCCGAGCTCAAACCACTAGAAACTAAAAGTCCTCACGTGATTGAGGTGAGAAACCCACTTCTGGACTTAATTGCCAGACATTCCTCTTTTACAAAAATTCTAAGAATTGTAGCATGGTGTATTAGATTTATTTCCAATTCGAGAGTTGCAAGGCAAAATCGAATTCTTTCATTTCTCAGTAGTCCTGAACTCGAGAAGTGAACCAAAGTGTTAGTTAAATTGAGTCCGTATCATTATATGTCTTCCGAAGTCAGTCGAGTGCGAGATAATGAACCATGTGTAAAATCCATTCAAAAAATTTCACCTTTCCTGGACGATAATGGGATCGTGCGGGTGGGGGAACGCATCGATGAGGCTAATCTGTCACCATCTGCGTTACACCCTTTTTTGTTACATAAACAATGTCCAATATCTAAAATTATAATAAAACATTTTCATAAAAAATATTTGCATTGTGGACCTCGAACCTTACAATCTCTTATTCAACGCCAGTTTTGGATAATTGGATTGAGACTTCTGATACGTACCGTGCTGTCAAAGTGTGTTAGATGTTTTATTTCGTGTCCGCGCTCTCGTTGGGTCATGCTTAAGAAAATTACCCAGAGATTTTGGCGCGTATGGCAGCGTGATTATCTTCATACATTACAACGAAAGAACAAAAGGTTCGTACATGAACCAAATATTAAAATAGATAACTTAGTCATAGTTAACGAACCTAATCTTCCGCCGATGTTCTGGAAGTTGGCACGTATTGTGCAAGTGCATGCTGGTTCGCATCAAGTAGTCAGAGTAGTTACTTTCCGAACTGCTAACGGAAAGACCTTTCGTAGGCCGGTAGTAAAGGTTTGTCCCTTACCAATTAATTAAGATATTTTTTCATAAATTACTAAAACATAAATACACACTATCCAATCCTTAGGCTAGTTAAAACTTATTTATTACTTTATCTTTCGAAAATAATATTTCTAGATATTCTTGCAATAGTGCGTAGCTATTGCTTTTGTTTTATATCTTTCAATTTGCATTCTCTGTAAAACCCTTGTGGATTTCAGGTGGGGGAAAATGTGTAAGCATTAACTTTAAAAACCCAAATAAAATTACCTATCTGTGTCCAGCTTCCGTTCCCCCCTACATATCTACTCCCTTTTCGCCGAGACGGCCTGTGATTGGCCGAAGATACAGTCGAAAAAAAATATGGCGTTCGAGTCTTGTGGAGCGCGTCGCTTGAGCTAATATAATTCCTAAAAATAACGATTCCTAAGGGCTTCGCTGGCCGAAAACAACCCTAAATCCTCCTCGCGCGTGTGTGATGGTGTACCACTAGTGTAAGCAGTGAGAAAAGGAATACAGTTCAAACAAAAGGATTGCTAGCCGGTCGACACGAGGTCCCGCCGTAGGCGATCCTTCCCAACGTCCTGTTCACCGTGAATCCAGGTCAGTGTTTACTGTTTTCCTTGCTGTGATTCTGGGGTTGATCGGAGAATGCAGTGACTCTTCCAGGAAGTCGCAACAGGCGGACTGCAAGGTTGTTGTTTTGGATTGTTTTGCAGATTGCTTCTAGTGGACTTTATAATGTAAAATCGGTGTAATTATGTGTTATAAATGCCTATTTGTGTGAAATAAATAAAATAAAGTGTCATGGTGCGGCTGTGATGCAGATTTAGAGATTAACATAGCGGGCTGGTGGTCGCTCGCGTTATTGCGACGTCTATGATCAAACCAGAGGATTCGTGGGAATTGTCGCCAGGAATCAACGAAATGAATTACACCATTCTTTCTTTGATAAAACGTTGAAAAATATGAAGGGCTAAAAGACGTAGAACGCCAAATGACGTCAAACAAATATGAAAATAAAATGTACATACCATTATAGTTTTTTTACATTATACTCATTTATTCCCAGTAGTACGTCTTTCATTATTTCCTCGCATTTATTGAGAAAAGCACAATACATGCCTTTGCCGGGAATCGGCTTGCCGGACTCGTATTTATTGCCAAGGCCTCGCTGACGCTCGGCCTTGAAAACTCTACTCGTCCGGCAATCCCTTACTTCCCGGCCTCTGCAGTAATGTACTATTAATCTATACCTACCCACGATACTTACTGATTTAATACATGCGAAAATAACTCTGTCTGTATATTACATCTTCACCGATTAAGATGTAACTTAAATATAGGTAATTTGAGGCCCCGCGAGTAGGACATAAGGTACCTTTTATTCCGAAAAAAGTACTCTACCTAGGTGAAATGCCTCGGTAAGAGTACTTTTTTCGGAAAAAATAGAGCCGCGGGCGAAATATAGTACTCATCATATATTTGCTTCATTTTTGAATTAAGAATACTATATGAACGCCACTTATCATTATGAATAAAACGGTCACTCACATGCTATTTTGTCGGGGTTCCATTTATCATCATAACGATTGATCATATTATAGCAGCTCTTAGATTCCTACACATACGAGTATCTTCGTAGCAAATGCTACGAAAATTGCGTAGCATCGTAGCCATTGAGTACGCAACTTGAATTCGAGTCCGGAATCACGGCGTATTGGTCTATGAAAAGGAATCAATGCATTGTAGTAGGGTAGGTACTATTCTAAGTGGAGTTTCATCAGATCAGATTATTTATAAACTATATTTAAAAAAATTGTGCACAATCAAATAATTGATTCAACTAATAGTAAGTACTTATCTACAAGACGTTTCGTCAAATGGAAAAAAAATCCATAAATTATATTAACTTATTTATATATAAACATATATGTATTTTATATATGTATTATATATTTATTTACATTTATATAGTTGTGTATATATATATATATATATATATATATATATATATATGCATTTATGTATGTATTATTCAATTGTTTAATTAATTTCTCATGACACATTATGGCACCACCTAATATATATCTCGGATTGGTCTAAAGGTTTGACTGGCAGAGAATGCCTTAAGGCATTAAGTCCACCTATTTGTACGTATTTTGTGCAATAAAGTTTAAATAAAAAAAAAAAATAAAAAAAAAAAATTACAAAACTTCGTTAAATTTGTAAAAAATTCATCCGAAACATGATTCGTCAAAAAACCTCAATGTAAAAGACCTTCCCAAATCGTTCCACGGCCTAAACTTCCCATTATACTGGCAGCATTTCCCCTTTGAGTCGCTTTGGAAAGCCACCGATCCAAATGCGATACGGAGCAACTGTCGTTGGTTCGTTCAGTAACACGACGACCCAACTCTTTAACAAAGGCCTTTGCTTCCGAACCCCTGTACTATATTGGATTGAAATGTCAAAAATAATATAATGTCTATATGGCCACAAAATTTCGGGAATTTTAAGCTTATTGATTTCTATTTGAGTATATGAATGAGATATATGGATGCCATTTGACTAATTTTTCCCCGTGGCTCTACCCGCGTTTATGTAGATCCCTTGGAAACAGATGAGATGTCTATGTCTTTCACATAGGGAAGGGCCTTGTTCGGACCTCGAACTAACGATTATTTTTCATCTTGACCTGAACCGGGGATCGAAACCGGGATCTACAATGTGGCAGCCTGACATGGTGACCAGTAGGCCATAGGGCTTGTCCGTAAAATATATTTGTGGTTTTAGTCTCATGAAAATTTCGTAAAATTTTATTTATAGTGTATAGTGAGCACTCACTTAAATTAAATCAATAGATTAAATAACATAAACATACACTGTTTCTTTTTAATATATTTTCAACAGCACACTGCTAATAAAACTGCGCTGAGTAGGAATTGTAAGATTCATCTACAATATATATAAAAAAAACCATGTCCGATCCTTGAAGGAGTGATTTAGTCCATTCCCCATCCATATGAACAATTTTTTCTATGGGACCAACGGCGGGAACTCAAGTTTTTTTACATTCTCATACAAATTGACCGGGCGACCAAACATTTTTGTTTAGAAATATCCATTTTTTGAGTTCACAGCTTTGAACCTATAGGAAATGTTGTTCATATCGACGGGCTAAATCACCCCATCAAGGATTGGAAAGGGATTTTTTACATCCTTATCCTTATCCTTACTAATATTATAAATGCGAAAGTGAGTTTGTTTGTTTGTTTGTTTGTAACGCTTTCACGCCGTAACTACTGAACCGATCATCATGAAATTTTGCATACAAGTTCTCTGGAGTGCGGAAAAGGACATAGGCTACCTTTTATCCCGGGAAAAAGTACTATTCCCGAGGGATCGACATTGACGCGGTCGGAGCCGCGGGCGAAAGCTAGTATTGTATAATATATACTCAGCGCTATTTTAGCAGCATCATTCGTCGTCATAAACTGCCTCCGTGGTCCAGTGGATAAGACGTTTGCCTGTAGACCCGGGGTCGTGGATGTGATTCCCACGGGAAGCATACATTTTTAAGTTGTTTCCAGTTTAGTTGGAACATTGCAGGCATGAATCACCTGATTGTCTGATAATAAAGATGATTCCGTACTTCGGAAGGCATGTTAAGCCGTTGGTCCCGGCTGCCATCTGGTAGTCGTTAAAGGAACCATGTCAGAGGCCGAGAGGCGATTGCGAAGAACTCTGACACCAGAGTGTGCATGGTCGATTAACCGTGTCGCCTACACGAATTGATGATTCGTCGTCAGTACTAACATGTTTCATATAAAATCAGAATGCTAAAACTCTAATGGTTACCTACTATCCTCTATTTGTTAAGCTTGGATAAGGGGAAACAAGGATAGCGATAATTTGACGGGCGATTTTAAGGGGTGTAAATCCTATTGCAAATGACAGGTCCCGTGACCCCTTCGACATCACGAACGAGATCGACGACCTCGCGCCGTGCACTTGAATTTGCATTCGTTTTAGAAACTTTCGAACTCGGTTTAGTCGGAACTTTAAAAACGATTTCAACTTTAAAGACGGGTTTGAGATTTATTTTTGAACTAGCTTCTTAGCGCGGCCTTTTCTCCTTTTCACACAGATGTTTTGATAAAATCTTATAAATCGATGAACGCCAGCTGCACGCACGAAAACATGTCACGTTCCGTGTGCAAGCGAGGGCGCTATAGCAACACAAGCGATAGAGAGACGATCGGCCTAAGCGTTCGGCTTGTAACGCATGTATCTCTCTCTTCTATCGCTATCATGTAAAATTATCATCCGTTAACTGACTTTATAGACAACCAATATTTTTTTCATTAATTTTTTGAATCCTTTTTAGCGACATAAGACAAAATAGAAATATTTTTTCTTTATTTTATAATAATTAAAAATGCTGCAGGCTTAGATTGAATATGATATTTATAAAAAAATATATAAAAGCTTAGCACATTTTGTAAATACGTATTCAACCGAAACAGTAAAGCGCCACAATCACAGATACATGTCCGAAATTAATATCTTTGTCCACCATTAAATGGAAGCTGAATAAATAATGTATTAATGCGAACCTGTTACATATGTGGTTGCTGGCTAGAATATTGAAGATCCATGTCAGGGGAAGCGCGACCATAATCGCGTAAGCCCAGTAAATCACATAATTTGTCATTAATGCCTGTTATCTCCGGTAAGTAGACCCAACTATTGCTACTAAATTATTATCAAATAGTTGCACTTACGTATTGTAGTGCAGTGCAGTTAATTGCATGCACATTGTAATCAATATCTATGCAGTTTTAAAGCACATTTGAACAATTTAAAGATTAATACTAGTCATCATCATAAGGTTTTTATAGTCTCCACTACAGGAGCACGACCTTCTCTGTACTACAATAGCCATACTTGGCCAGAGCAGCCAGAGGACTTGGCCTACACTCTCCACACAGTCCAAACGGTTTGGAGAGGTCTCAGAGATGTTTATAAGCTTTGTTTAGCTTGTATTTCCTAAGCCGCCTTCTACGACATCCACGGGAAGACTTGGAGTGGTCCTATTCTACTCTGTCGGATACCACACGGATTAATACTAGTGAATCGATTTAATTTAACGCTATTTTTCTCCTTTATGGATTTTAATTCAACTTTACCATGAACAATCGCATTACATTGTAAAATGAATATGCATCAACTTACGATTTAGATATTAAGAATAGCCTAGAAAAAGTTAAGGAGAAGACAGGTGAAACTGCGACAGAAAGAATGACGGATCGGAATTATAAGAGTAAACTGAGAGAATTACTGAAATGATTCAGATTTTCAGTCTATTTCTCAATTTAGGAGAGTGGTAGCAGGAAATATATTCTTAACTTCTTGTTTTATATTTTCTAAATTAATTCATCCGGGCAATTAGAATTGTCCGGATGAATTAATTTATCAAAATAAAATTTGTAAATACAAATATAAATATGAATACAAAGAGCAAAATGAAATGGTGTCTTTAATCTTCAGGAGATGAATAATTTAAATTTAAACGTGTCATTAGAGTCACACGAAACTCCAAGTTTTTGTTTTATTTATTGGTCAATCTTGCCGCTACGACCTTAGCAAATAGAGCTCGCTGCTCTCAGCGTGCTCATGATCCCTTATTTTATATTTTACTTTCTACTCTCTATTCTATGTGCGAATCCCGTGTGAACTGTTACGTGCCACAATCCTATCTTGTTTGTATTTCATTTGAACTCCTTTAGCGCTACGAAAAATATACAATTCTTTGAACATACAAAATCGTATTTTTTATAGTTCTGAAATTCACTTTAACTACGAGTTTATCTAAATTTTAGATACGCTCGTAGTCAATAAAATCGGCCAAATGCGAGTCGGACCCGCGCACGAATAGTTTCGTACCATTATATATAAAAACTGCAAAAAAAATGTCTGTTGTATGGGAGCCCCTATAAAATATTTGTTTTATTTAAATTTAATTATTTATTTTTAAAGTGAATATATAACTAAATATTTTGTGAATATTCTAAGCGTCTACCTGTTGCCGTCATCATTATCGAGCAAAAATTTCACGTTTTTTGTATGGCAGCCCCATTAAATATTTATTTTATTCTATTTTTTAGTATTTGTTGTTATAGGGGCAACAGAAACACACATTCTGTGAAAACTTCAACTCTCTAGCTATGTATACAGTTCGTGTGATACAGCCTGGTGTCAGACGGACAGGCAGACAGACAGACGGACGGACAGCAGAGCCATAATAATAGGGTCCCGTTTTTAACCTTTGAGTACGAAACTCTAAAAAAGTAATTTTTAGAAGGATCTATATTATAGAATGTTGTGTTCGTTTCAGTTGTTCATTAGAAGTGTAGAAAGAGGAGACCTTAAAAATATGTTTAAACAAAAAACAACGACTTCAACCCTACATAAGTGGACTAGCTAGAATCACAAAGTAGAGTACAATTATTTATTACTTAATAGCATCAAAGTACAATCAACCAAATTATTTATAAACATACCTACGTATATTTATAATGAGAGTTGGTTTCAGCCGAAGTTAAAATAACCTTAATTCTGCCTCGAGCTGTAGTAAGGTTTGTTGTTTTACAACAAGAGACAGCACGAAGCAGAATTAAAAATTGTGGTTTTTCTCGTACTCTCAACTTTTTTTTAAATAGTATATGCGAAAAACTCTGTCTGTCACTACCCAAACAAAAATAAAAGAATCATAAACATCAACTCACTATTGTTCAAATATGTCGCATACAAAAATATAGTTGAGTTAAGAACCTCCTCCTTTAGTCGGTAAAAAGGGTAGTAATTATAACGCTATAGGTAAGATCATTTATATAAATATAATTACAACAAAGTTCTTAAATTAAAGTTAGATTAGACATGATGAATGCTTTTGAAAATACATTTTTATATCATTTATTATATGCTCAAAGAACCAATAAGCTAAATGCTGATCCGTAATTTAAATGAAAACGTCTGTCTGTTATTCCATTCCATTAATATTATTGAAAATAGTCGTTAGTGCGAGTGGTGTGAGAAGTGGATGCGGACGCGTAGGAGCGGCGGCGCGCGGGAACTTCGTATGGAGTTAATTGGATTTTTCCGTTTGCCGCCGCTACGTGTGCCGTTTGAATAATAAGCGCTTTAATAGTATTTTGATGCCCCACTGGAGACAATTTCCAGTAATTTATTTGTATTGATAATTTATTTTTCTACTAAGATAAAAGCAATATCCTATGCTGAGCTTATTTTGGGTCGGATATCAACTATATATTTTTATACAATTCACATAAGAAATGAAATATTCTCATGATAATAAATCATCGTCGTACCCTTCATACTGCGTAAATAAGAAAAATAAATGGTAATGTCTACTTGGCAGAAAAAGGGCACTTTCTTGACATGAACATGAGTGCAGATGTCTGTGTGTATAAATAAATTATTATAGCATTGATGTGGCAATTTATCTGAGTCTGAAATGTTAAAGAGAAGTCTCCGGTGACATATTACATTTTATGACCGATGTGATACGACATAGATTTTTATAAGTTGAGATCTCCAAATTGAAATACTTTATTGTGAGCAAGAGGTTTCATATATTTTCGGCAGAGTTCAATTTAATATTAAATTTGTAAGTGCAAATTGAGATACGAAGGGCAAAAGTCTCAAAAATAATTTAATAAATGTGTTGGATGAATTCACATTTGAAATCGTTATTCTACAGGCTGTTTTTAAACCTATGAGCTGTATTGTAATCTTCTTTCAGAATCGCTAAAGGAATACAGAATTGCAATGAAAAAGGTAAAAAATTCGAAAAAGAAAATTAGATAGCCATACAACGTCACCAATCACCTGTTCAAATTTCTATGGGGTCTAATCTCTTTTTAGTTTCTACCGTTTTGCTGGCAATTTTGTTCTCTATTAGGAATTCTGCCCTGTAGGTATATTTGGTTACAAAAATATATTTTATTATAACCAAGTATATGATATTTGTTTGTTAGCTTTTAGTGTACGTTTTCAAGCTGCCAAAAGGCATCTGATATATATATTATTACATCACGCTTGAAATATTTGAATAATAATAAGCACAGTAATGCGAGTGTATTTGTTAAAAGGTTTAAATACCCAAATTAACGAAAGGCATTCGCAGGTGAACTAACAGGCTCGCGGGAGTCACCCGGCTCACGTAGAGCCGCCGAGTATTAGCAGGAGACTGATGCCGCCCGTTTTTCAATTTTAGTTTCATTGTGTTGACATGACGTGTCCTAAAAGCTTTTGTCAATATATTTAAAAAAAAAGATTGATGAGCTCTTAAATAAAACACAGTTTGGCCATCTATTATTTAACAACTATTTTTATAACAACAGTTAAGTTTTACCGATAGACTGCCTTTTTTCGGTAACTTGGTGCGATTATATTATAGTCAACGTAACTAGATGAAAATGGTTAAAAGAATTTATAAAATTGGTTTTAATAAAAACACACATTCAAATAAAAAATATTGTTTAAGATATTCGTTTAGATTAGATTAGATACGTTATAAGAAAAAGAAATACTATTGAACTCCACATTTTTAGAGTTCCGTAGCCAAATGGCAAAAAACCGGAAACCTTATGGGTTCGTCATGTCTGTCTGTCCGTCCGTATGTCACACTTTTTATTATTCTTAAAAGCTCGTCATTGTAAATATATTTACAGCTCCACGTACAGATATAGCTAAAAAATAAAACGTAATAGAACTGGTTCCACCCCTCCTTCACTAGGCAGCAAACGACTCTAAATGATTATTGTGACTCCGTTAGTTACAGCGAGGGTTGAAAAATCCTATTACGTTTTGCTTTGAAAACACTTTTCCACAGTTATGTTTATAGGTTTTTGTATTTATGGGAGAGATACAAAAGCAAAAGAGAAATATAAACGAGTACACAGGTTGATTGAACTCCCTGGCAACATTTCAATATACGAAACAGGATCACTAAGAGACTCAAAAATAAAAAAGAAAACAGCAAACTAAATATACCTCAAATAAAAATTGGAACAACTGACCGGTGAATTAAGTAATAATTAATAAGCAATCATTTATTTGCAGTAAAAGTGTTTCAATAATATTAATTGTTAGGGAAAAAAGAAGGTATCTCCACTTTTAACCTATACAAAGCTTCAAATATATCATATTACAAAATTATCAACTTGTAAATAATATAATCACTTGGTAAATATGTATAAAAATTACTATGTAATGAGTAAAATGCACCCTCAACATTAAAAGTGACTGAATAATAAAATAACATTTACGTAAGGATATTTTGTAGTCTATCCTTAAATTTCGGCAAGGGTAGGTCCTTTTCATCATCTGGAAAGTTGTTATAGATACGAACAGCCATCGGTAACTATTTTGGTCATAAAGAGTGGTAGTTATTATATGGCGATATCGTTCTACACATAATAAGCTGATTATTATATATACAACGATATTTATTCATGTTACGTTGAAACAATGTTGACTATTATATGAAATTTTTTCATCACATATTTTCGATTTTAATGTTGACTGTGTTTTGTAACACATTTCCCAGGGCTACCTAGTACTTTTAACTAGTAAAAGAAGTTTTTCAGCTTATTCTTTGTGAGATTATTTAAATAGACCTAATTAATGCGATACAGCATTTTTCTGAGTGATAAATGCTATATCCACAAAATTTTCCCATATCACAATATCATATCGCAATATAGACGCCACATAACAATAAAATACCACAATATACACACGAAATTTTATTAAGTTTATTAAAAAATGTTTTGATGCGAGGTTTCATGGCATGAGATTTCTTTTTTAATATTTGAATTAGAGATGAATGGTATGTAAAAGTCGAATCAGTTGTGCTAGTTAAAAAAATATTACCTTTATTAGTAATATTTGCATAGACGTACATACCTAGCCTTACACATAGCTAATCAAGGCTGCTGATATTGTAATCACTAAGAAAGTTATCACAAGTAATGAGGCTTATCATATTTAAATTTGATGTGATATATGTTGTTATTTCATATTCATATTCAATTCATCAAGGCTTACATGTCATACAATATACAAATATGATGACATATCATCGATGCTATCATCTCCATTAACAAACATTTCCATGCACCTGTCAGAGTGTCGCAATATAAGTTTAAAGGTTAAAAATCAACTAAGTCGAACGACCTCCCCCAGTAATTCTAGATGAAACGTAATAAATAAGGGGCCGAGAGGCGGTTCCTAAAAACTCTGACATCAGGGTGTGCATGGTCGATTGACCGTGTCACCTCGAAATGATGATGAATAAATAAATATATAGGGACATACCGTGGGGACATTTTATAATAGATACTTATATAGGTAAACATTCAAGACCCAGGTCAATATAAAAAGATCGCTTTCCATCTTGACCTGGCTGGGGATTGAACCTAAACCTAATTGGCTTAACACAATACTTTTTTTTTATAAAATGACAAAATATTAAATCTAGACAGATTTAATTAACAGTTACTAGGCATAAATAAATACATTACAGTGAGCTTTGTGTCGGGCCGGTATCACCTGTCGCCGCATGCATCGATGCCTGCGACAGCCGCGCCGCCCGCTGCCGGCCGCAGCTCACTGGACCGTTAATTTTAATTTGCTATACTAGTTTACACATCATTTTTATGTGATTTAATTGAGAAATGTTGCAAATGAACCTTAGTTCTTCGTTTAACTTTATAGCGGCAATATTTCTCAGTTTTGGCACAACTGTTTTGGCGGCAAAAGCAAAATGAAATCCTACAAAGTTTAAGTACTTTACATAATTTAAATGTCTTATGATTTCGATCCTTTTAGGAATCAGGAAAGTGTAAGGATAAAGTAGAGTAGACAGCGCCTTGGATTGCATCCTACATGTGTATACCTGTTGGGCACTGTTTGTGCAATAGAGGCTGAAACTTAAATAACATAATATTCTTTCTCAATTATGGATATCTTTTATCTACCCTTGTTCGTTCAGCGGTAAAGTAAATTATAATGAGTTAATTATAAAAAGACACTCGTTTGCCTCACTTTGTCGCAGTTTCCGCAGAATTTTACCATCCGCTGAAGTTAAAAATTTGTAATAACTTCGTTCAAAGAAAAAAGGGAGGCAAAAAGTTGTACAGCTGGCTTCAAACTCAGTTACTTACGTACGCAGCGCTGTCGGCAAAGGATTTGAGAGCGGTCTCAATTACCGGGTTCAAGAAACTTATCTTCATTGCATGTGATAGTACTTTTTGTTAGCACTGGGTCAGTAGTGCTTCCTTATTATATTGTAATAAACAATGTTTTTCATTGCAGCATTTTGCCTTTTAAGAGCTGAGAGTTTACTTGGTTTAGGTATAGTTTACCCATAATATTGAAACAATGGTCCAAACGTTGTTCCTTGATTTGGGATTTTAATAACAAAAGAAGTAACTGACAAGTTATTTTCCTGATATTTTTTTATCTAAAGTTGTCTTAATTGTTGAAGTTTTCATGATCAAATGAATCAACTAAGGATATAAAACAGACAAAATTTATAAATATATTTACGTAGTTTCTCATACTCATAATGAGTGAGAAAGCTGAGTGGGAGTAAGCAAAAAGTTATGAAAGTGAAGTCATTATATAAGTCTAATATTCGCCTACGCAGGCATATCAATGAACATGTACCTATGTATATTAAATTAACGTTTTACAATAATATTGCGTAAAATTGTATGATATCATAGGCCATTCGACAGGCTGAATACAAACAGATATTTAGAAGTTACAATCAGGTTGGAATACAATCGTAACACAGTCATATATTCAGTCCACAATCAGTGAACCGAGATCCACATTCACAGAGTTGATTACGCAACAACTCGATGCCAACTTTCTCAGCTTATAATAAACAGAGACACGGAAAATTATTCACTAACTTTGCCCTGAGCACAAAATTTATGGTACGTTTACCACGAAATTTCTCCACAATGAACGACTCGCTTGGGTTTAAGCTTTATAACTTTAGTCGCTGCTGTCTGCAATACGGATAAGTAATAACACGCAAAAAGATAGGATTAGTGATCGCTATGTAGCCGCCAGATTTCTGACCGAGTGAAGATCAGCACTAGTATTTAATTGGACAAGGATCTGTATAGCAATAAACGGGTCAAAAGCAAATCAAATTCGTGTTTACGAGGGTTCTGTCCGTACAGTTTTTTAGTCATCGAGATACTTATTTTCAGTGTTGGGTATTTTACCCTAATCTATAAGACTACTCCGTGCCAAATTTCATGATCCTAGGTCAACGGTTAAATAACCTATAAGTTTTGATTCCCTTGCGTAATTGCTTGAAAAAAATATCTGAAACATATATTTTTTATTAATATTCAGAATTCTAAATGAATACCATCAAAAGATACGGTATATTTGATGGTATTAATTTAAAATTCTGACTGATTATTTTTTGTTAATATCAAGGTGAGCGGTACCTCCATGCATTTGTGAGAAAAACAGATGATGAGGGCAACAAAATTGTCTTTGAGGATAAGTACATATTGATTACTTTGAAAATAAGGTAGATATATTGTTTGCAACAAGTTTTATTGTAACGGTCGTACTCGTATCGTTTAAAGGCAAAACAGAAGCTACTGGTATTGTATAGGTATTTATTATTTATTTATTGTCTGATTCCATCATTAAAATATAGAAAGTAATTAGTCGGGCCGCTAAATAATTATTTGGGCAGCAAGATTTTACAATTGGGGCAGCAGAGAAAACATTTGGATAAGCCTTGGCTTTATACCTGGAACGACTGAGGGCAGAAAAGAAGTTAGGTTCAAGTTATTGTTTTTATGACCAGCCGGAACGACTGAGGGCAGAAAGGAAGTTTTGCTGACCATAGTTGCTGCCCAACTAGCTATTTTAGCTGACCGATTACATTTATATGCTAACAAAAATACGAATATTCTGCTAACCGTTTAAGTACCACCATTAAAATATTGCTAGGAAGTTCAAAATCATCGTATACATATTTGAGTTCAGTTGCAGTAACATGGACAGTGGGAGCAGTAATATGAGCGTGGCCGTAAATTAGGTTTTATCTGAGTCAACGGTCATTAGTATGGCGTGTTGCATCGCTGACCGCTGCTATGTACTTGTTAAGGGTATTACTACTACCATAAATGATATTGGTATTGTATATTAGGTTCGCATTGATAATGTTTACATAGATGATTTACTATCTCACAGGTTATAATAAACCTATTCATGGCGTAAGTATATCGCCATGCCATGCAACTGTTGTTCTATATGTATTACTTGTCTGTAGAATTGAGGTAATAAAATATTTTTTTAAATAAGTTTTTTTAATGATATATATCTTTAATGATATAAATACTACCAAATAAGTTTTTTTTTTTACTCGCGACTTTTAATTCCCACAGGAACACTACATTTTTTCTTGGCAAAAAAGTATCTTTTGCCACTTAATAAACTATTTGTGGGCATACAAATATCCATTTATACAATCATCCATCCATACTCACAACCTTTCGTTAGGGTTGAACCACACTGATCGATGACGATCGACAGTGTGCCTATACAAAACGCTGTAGGTCACAGTGATCGACGACTGAACGACGGCGACAGTTCTGCCGATGATCGACTGCGTTTTGTCGTCAGGGCGCGTTCGCCATGTCAATGCGAAAGGATTTCCATACTTTGCGCGCGTCTTGTATAGGCAAACGTCGATCGCCGTAGTAGACAGATCGAGCGCAAAGGCGTGAGCGTAGCCTCACGGTTCAGATCGGGCAAAAAACGTTGGTATCCGGCTGTTCTCTTTTATAGTCGCACTCAATCGATGAAAATTTGTGAGTATATGTTCGATAATTATATAGATTTTTTTGGCCGATTCAGTTTTTTGACATTTGTCAAAATGGCGCCATTTGGGTCTATGGCGCTTAAGACGGATCTTAAGAAGATAGTGGCTCTGTTTTGTTACAGCAAACTTACAATAGTTCGCCGTAACAAAACAGAGCCACTATTTATTCTCTATCAAATAGTATAAAAATAAAATAAATTTAATAGCTACGTTCAAAGTACAAAGAGTAAAATTTAATAATTTACAATCCTTTACGAATAGATATAAATTTCATAATTTCCAATTCTTTCTACTCGCATTTTCAGATCAAAGAATCTAGATCTGAATAACATCAACATATCAAAGTGATCTCACAATCGATTGGCCCGGGGCGCGGCATCACTTATCCAACTGATTAGACAAGTCGTATTAATATTTAAGCAGCGTACGAGTCGAACTAATTATGCTAATATTTGTGTTCCGCTGACGATATAAATGCGGTTAGGTAACCTGTTTAGGGAATCGCCTCTGAGACTCTTGAGAGCTCCCTAACCAAACTAACAGGCTCCGACTGGAATACTGATCAGCCGCGCCCCTCCCTTAAATATTCAATGAAGAGATAGCCTTTTTGGTGGCTTAATTAATAACAATATTAATCGACATTTCTTTATCATGAGCATTTAGTATGCGAGAGGGTGCCGTGGTTACTTCCTATTAGGATCGGATAAGCCACTAATGGAATTCAAACTTCTCCCAGAAGGTGTACGGGCAGTTCATTTAATCGGCAATAATTCCTTTTTCAAACATAGTACTTATACAAAGGGTTGCAATGAAAGTCGTTATTTTGGTCGTTTGTTGGCACACTTATAACTTAAGAATGGACGAACCGATCTTTATAATCTTTGATTTGTTAGCTTGTTATCGCACAGAATAGCAGAATTTAAGAAATATTTACGTCGAAATATAAAAACGAAACGAAGTTCGCCGAGACAGCTAGTTTAAAATAAAAAAAGAGTACAAAAGATGTAGAATGTTTATTATTTTAATAGGTACCTATAATAATGTAATATATTAAAATAATGTGAAACATTACTGAGTATAATCTTTGTAGATTACCCAGTAATGTTTCACATAAATTGTGTAATACCTACCTATAAGGTTTATTATGGGAATAATATTGTCAGTAAAGTTTTGCACAAACTTATTGTTATAACTATCATTAAAAAATTACTTAGTCGCTACTAATATGTATTATTCATACCTATTATCCAGGTTGATACATTTTTAGAAATAAAAATATCTTTACTGGAAACTGTACTCATTATATTTAAAACTGAAGTTAAAACCCTCCTATAATTTTCAATTTGCGTAATTCATTACGTTTTTCTGATTAAAGCCCATTTGGAAATCCTCGCCGACTTTGTCAATAAAGGTAAAAGCTTATATCAAAGTGAAAGAAACTCCGACTTAAAGCTTTAATAAATCTATAAAGACATGTATCTATGTATATACGTTTAATGCTGATTAGGTCATTAATAAGAGTTTAATCATTACTACATATTTTATATATATATATAGTATAAAACAAAGTCGCTTCCCGCTGTCCGTCCCTATGTATGCCTAGACCTTTAAAACTACGCAACGGATTTTGATGCGGTTTTTTTAATAGATAAAGTTATTCAAGAGGAAGTTTTATATGTACATTGCACCCGTGCGAAGCCAGGGTCCGGGTCGTTAGTAAGTAATAAATAAAATACAAATCACTCCGATTGAGCTAGCCTCACAGTAAGTTATGAATCGAACCCGAGATCCTGCAACTCAGAGGCACTAAAAGTACCACTGTGCCACAGAGGTTGTCGAGATATATCTACATATACTGGATAATTACAACCTGTAATGAATGAAATGCGGGTAGCATCCATATGTCCTTCCTCCACCTTCAAACTAATTCCATGCCAAATTTCATCTTAATTAGTTCAGTGGTTGAATTGAAGCGTGAAGAGGTCACAGACATACCGACAGTTATAGTATGTGAAAGCTTGTAATTGGCTGAAATAGATATATAACTTAGCGTTCATATAGATAAAAAAAACGTTTTCCAAATAAAATAAAATAAAATAAAAAAATATGTATGTGTGGCATTTATTGTATCATCTCTGAGCCTGGTTCTGAGTGAACAGCAAATATATCCTGATGCTACCAGATACAACCCTTATATCGCCTATGACTCAATCGTCATTCACCCAAAAACGCATCTAGCTAAATATTTTTGATACCTATATCGATGACTAGTCTGAAAAAAGATCGTTTTCTATCTGGCCAAGGATCCAACTCGGAACTACCAAGACACTCGCTTTATCACTGTCTTTAAGATGTTACCATAACGAAAACCCTTTCTCCGTTTTAAGATTAGCTATCTTATCTCTATGGTTTTAAGTGATGGATTATTATCTGTCCACCTCAAAAATAAATCCATATATAACAGATATCGTGTATCATATATAAATTATAATGCTTAATAACTCTGTAAAGTATATTTATTTTTTTATTATACATAGAAAGATAATTATTCAATTTAAATAAAAAAAATATAAATTTAATAAGTAAGCGTCATATTTACTCAAGAAAACTTATTTTTAGCAATGTCTTTTGTACGTATGTATATAAGAATAGTGTTTACTGTATAAATAAACCTTTAGGAAGTCGCTGGCAGCTGCAGCTAAATGTAGTTTTATGTGCTACCTATATAGTAGCTAATATGTCACACATTCCCTAAAATGACAGTGCCATGCGTCACAAACTCGGTGCCCCCACCACCAGACCACGGCAGCATGACAAGCTCCATAACCGAGTGACTAATCATTTTGTCCGGGTATCGCTCAAGGTGGCGTCTATCAAATAAGAAACTCAACGAAGGCGGCACCGTAAAAAGCGGTTCCTCTCCGTACGGCATAACAAGAACAAGGATGTCTTTATGAAATTATGTTTTGCCCCCGCGTTGAGTAGCTGACGTTGACAAATGACACGAGGGCTGTTTTTCACTGTCAGATCGAAGTGACATGTTTTCCCCTGACTGTGAAGTGTGGAATCAGTAAAGTGAAATAAACGCTCGAAAAAACATCGCATCGCAGACCTAATGGACGAGAAAGAAATTAATGTTCATTTAATCGGCAATAATTCCTTTTTCAAACATAGTACTTATACAAAGGGTTGCAATGAAAGTCGTTATTTTGGTCGTTTGTTGGCACACTTATAACTTAAGAATGGACGAACCGATCTTTATAATCTTTGATTTGTTAGCTTGTTATCGCACAGAATAGCAGAATTTAAGAAATATTTACGTCGAAATATAAAAACGAAACGAAGTTCGCCGAGACAGCTAGTTTAAAATAAAAAAAGAGTACAAAAGATGTAGAATGTTTATTATTTTAATAGGTACCTATAAAAATGTAATATATTAAAATAATGTGAAACATTACTGAGTATAATCTTTGTAGATTACCCAGTAATGTTTCACATAAATTGTGTAATACCTACCTATAAGGTTTATTATGGGAATAATATTGTCAGTAAAGTTTTGCACAAACTTATTGTTATAACTATCATTAAAAAATTACTTAGTCGCTACTAATATGTATTATTCATACCTATTATCCAGGTTGATACATTTTTAGAAATAAAAATATCTTTACTGGAAACTGTACTCATTATATTTAAAACTGAAGTTAAAACCCTCCTATAATTTTCAATTTGCGTAATTCATTACGTTTTTCTGATTAAAGCCCATTTGGAAATCCTCGCCGACTTTGTCAATAAAGGTAAAAGCTTATATCAAAGTGAAAGAAACTCCGACTTAAAGCTTTAATAAATCTATAAAGACATGTATCTATGTATATACGTTTAATGCTGATTAGGTCATTAATAAGAGTTTAATCATTACTACATATTTTATATATATATATAGTATAAAACAAAGTCGCTTCCCGCTGTCCGTCCCTATGTATGCCTAGACCTTTAAAACTACGCAACGGATTTTGATGCGGTTTTTTTAATAGATAAAGTTATTCAAGAGGAAGTTTTATATGTACATTGCACCCGTGCGAAGCCAGGGTCCGGGTCGTTAGTAAGTAATAAATAAAATACAAATCACTCCGATTGAGCTAGCCTCACAGTAAGTTATGAATCGAACCCGAGATCCTGCAACTCAGAGGCACTAAAAGTACCACTGTGCCACAGAGGTTGTCGAGATATATCTACATATACTGGATAATTACAACCTGTAATGAATGAAATGCGGGTAGCATCCATATGTCCTTCCTCCACCTTCAAACTAATTCCATGCCAAATTTCATCTTAATTAGTTCAGTGGTTGAATTGAAGCGTGAAGAGGTCACAGACATACCGACAGTTATAGTATGTGAAAGCTTGTAATTGGCTGAAATAGATATATAACTAAGCGTTCATATAGATAAAAAAAACGTTTTCCAAATAAAATAAAATAAAATAAAAAAATATGTATGTGTGGCATTTATTGTATCATCTCTGAGCCTGGTTCTGAGTGAACAGCAAATATATCCTGATGCTGAAAACGGTCTCTCGCCGTCTACGCTAGAGGCTGAACCGTCAGGATATATTCATAGGCGAGCGTCAAGTACTCCTCTCTGATACCATCAGACTTTGCGAGATCCACGGATCTACGCCTTGAAGGTGCGGGATCCAGCACATTGATAAAAGCAGCGGATTCCCCCAGAAATGCGTGATCCCGTTTCGCTAGATTGCAATTACACCGAACCAATGTTCGCAAGCCAGCGAAGGCCAAGTTTATCAAATACTGTGCATTCAGGTAGAAACGGGAATCGAGAGCAGATATGTGACTACTTCTAGCCCTTTTAAAATCGCCATAATGTATATTTTTTACATCCTTACTAATATTATAAATGCGAAAGTGAATTTGTTTGTTGCGCTTCCACGCCGTAACTACTGTACCGATCATCATGAAATTTGCATACAAGTTCTCTGGAGTACGAAGAAGGACATAGGCTACCTTTTATCCCGGGAAAAAGTATTATTCCCGAGGGTTCGACATTGACGCGGGTGGGGCCGCGGGCGAAAGCTAGTTGATCTATAAATTATATTACTTGTTTACACTACGCTACTCAAAGTATAGACTAGCAAACTTCTTTGCTAGTCTATACTTTGAGTAGTATAATCGTATCGAAGTGTAGAGACTGGTAGAGGTATCCAATGACCAAAGAAAGGGCTGGCAATTTCTTTGCACAAAGAATAAGCATTGCCATACAACATGGCAATTCTGCCAGCCTTTTGGGCACTCTTCCACAGGGCAGTGATTTGCGATACATTTTTTATCTTTAAGTTTTTTGTTTTTACTGTTAAGTTTGTTTCTTTTTTATTTCACTTTATATTTCACACCTATTTTAATAGGTAGTTATATGTTTAGTTTTTAATTTTTTCAGTTATTACTGTTATTCTTTGTAGCTTATTCATTTTCTGGTATGCAGTAAGATAATTAGTGGAGCCACTTAATTTGCATAAATTGTAATTAGAGATACAGTTAAAAATTTCCTACTGTATATTAAATTAAGTTACATAATCAATGTTACACCTCGTCATGTCTTGTGATAATGAGCTAATAATACATTCACCGAGTCGGGTTATATGATATCGCAGGTAAATTGGACGGTCAAATTGAATTTCATAATTAATAGATACGTTAAAGCTCGTGGTGCGATAAGGTATATTACTGCCTTAGTATACAAATGTATGCATTTATTTTACTACACATTATAATAAAGATTTATGATTATTACATTAACATGTTCTTTCTTTGAAAATTCCACAGAATCAAAGGCGTGGCTTACGGCTTCGCGTGTTTAAGGTCTTGAATATTGTAATCATTGATTGTTATCTTTAAGAATACTCCATCAAACTTTTCTTTTTTAAGGTCATCCAACCTCTTACTTAGTGAAAGTTAAAATACATACATACACACTGTCACGTTTTTTCTCTTGTCATCATCATTTCGAGTAGGTGTCACGGTCAATCGACCATGCACACCCTGGTGTCAGAGTTCTTCGGAACCGCCTCTCGGCCTCTGACGTGGTTCCTTTAACGACTTAACGTTTCTCTTGTGGGGTAGACAGAGCTCAGATCTACAGGACTTGAAGACCACGTTTAGCATGTTGTGGCATTAGGTGGAAAACGGAATCAAAATAGTGATAGGTTGCTAGCCGCATCGCCTATTAACAAGATTTCTCAGATTTTTGCCCATTCCCTCGATTGTCTTTAACGATCTGCCCGGAAAAAGAAGCAGCTGGTATATTCTAAGTTTTTTCTTTTCACCCAGGCTGACAGAGCATGGAAGAAAGTTAAAATACATATACTTATTTATTAAATCATACCTATCACAGGAGAAAATTTAATAAATTAATGGTAGGTAATCGTGGTTCAAAATTTGGTACCAATTAATGAATACCTAGTACAATTGTGTTTACGGGGATAAATATGTGTTTCTAATAAGCTATAAATCGGTATTAACGAAAAGACTCATTACTTCCGCATCGAGTTTTTGTCAAGCTACACCAAATGACTAGGTACTTGTTATATGTAATTTATCGTTTTTATCGCAAAATAACAGCTTTACACTGTTATATCATTTTCTTCAACTTTCGAAATATATATTTAAAAGAAAATGAGATAGATATATTTTTACAGTTACTTAGAAACACAGTATTATTTTATTATTTAACGAAATACGTAAGTGCTGTCTGATCTATTATAAGCGTTTATATTAATTAGAGATTTAACAGACATGTAAAATAATATTTAAAGATTGATGCATATTTTTCTCCACTTGTATCGAAACAATATTTCGGATCTCTCCCACATATATAATCTCAAACCTCAAACAGTAGATTCCCCATAGATACTTAAGATAATACAATAATACCGGCCAAATGCGAATCGGACTCGCGCACTAAGAGTTCCGTAGCATTATCTATAATAAGTTTAAAATTATTAAAGTAATTTTTATTATATGATGTAACAAAAAATGTATATGTTTTTCGCGATTTTTGCTTTATCTGTGCTGAAATACGTTGCTTCGTACCAAATTTCGAGATTCTGAGTTTACGGAAAGTACCCTGTAGGTTTTGATTCCCTTGCAAAACATTTGCGGTATAAACGGCTGTATCTTTTGACTGCGTTGGGTTTGAAGTTTGATTTTTCACAGCTCCACTCCAAGGAACAGTAGACTTGACTATTTGATATGAATTTCACCTTGAAACCTCAACGCTTTCCTGAGAAAAAGGGTCTTGACAAAAAGACAGACAGATACCTATACGAACAACAAAGTGATCTACAAGGGTTTCGTTTTTTTCTTCTGAGGTACGGGACCCTAAAATTGCACCCTTGCCTTTCTTTTCCATCGTATCTATATAAGTAATGTCATCAACTTTTAATGTATTATGAAGTAACCACGAAGAAAAAACGTCCATTTAGTTATTTATTGTTATCAGTCCCGCGAACTTCATAACGCATTGTTGTGTCCGACTTGAGAACTATAATACACGCGGAACATTCCTTGTCTATTCCTTCGGGACCGCATTGCAGCATTTGAATTATTTATCAGTCTCTTTTGTATTACTTCCAAAACCGACAGTTCCGAACAATCTTTATGGTTTGACTTTTTGTTTTATTTCTTTTCTGAAAAAGCAATAAATAACGATTGACTTTTACATGGTCCTAAAACAATTTAATCAAATTTAGCGTATTCTCAATTCATACAAAATAAAAATTGACTGTAAGTTGATTTACGGACTTTTACGTAATAACGGTGGAAGAAAGATAGATTAGAAAATTTTTGCACGCGTGCAGCCGGTGTTCATCGATTAATAAGACATTATCACATCAAAAATAAATCTTCTGGACAACGTTTTTGGCAAATAACCAGCGCAAATAACTCCACAACCACAAAATTCTTACGCATGCATTATTCATTATTTACATCTTGTTTAATTGGTTTCTTTGAATTTTACTAGAATCTTACCTCTAAAACTTTATGTAATATGACTTATTTTAGATTTTTTTGAAATCTACGATATGGCCACGACATATATATTATTTGACTGTGTTCAATTTCCAGTGAGGGAAAAAGCTTGTGCTTTATTTTGAGGAGCTCGATGGCCCAGTTGGCGTATGTCTTACACATGTAAAGCAACCCTGGGCGTCCCCACTGGGATGGGTGACCACAACTATACTGGACTGTGTTTCTTTCAGCGTATTCTTCTCAGCAGTGGTCGTTCCGAAACGCTAGTAGTTTATCAACTTTCCAAATATTTAAAAAAATAATAATATGACATTCAAAAAGAGGATACATGATATCCAAATTAGAATAAAATTTTATTTCATTACAAGTGGCACAAAAATTTCTAGAGCTCGTTGGCTGTCATCACAGATGGCGGTCAATAAACAATGTTAGAAGCCTTGAGGCTGCTTGAAAAATCTGACACCAGTGTTGGCCACTTACACACACGAAAAGCAAGCTAGCGACTGGAATTTGTATGCGACAAAGTTAAAAACTGTTTGCGTAAACACCAGTGTGTGCGAACCTTGTAATTTGTTCTTATATTTATTTATTATTCCAGTGTTGCTTTGAACGGCTTAAACGATGATATGAGAGATGTATACCCAGCAAGGGAAAAAGACGTGATAGTATGTATGTAGGTATAAGAGATGTGTTACAGTCCCACTGAACGTTTCTGTTTCTCCAAGCCTATTCCGGAAATCCATAATCCGTGTTTGATGGATTACCTGCATTTGACACGATTTAATCAGTAGGTATTTGAGGATATAATAGGAGTGCGTGACTCTATTTTGTATGTCACAGCCCTCCGGCCCATTCATCATTACCCTCATAATTTCAGTACGTACTTAGTAAATTAATTTCTGAATCCATCAAAAGGAGATCCATCAAAGCTACGTCTTCGACATTGTAACGGTTTACTTAACTTATTGTTAGCCTTTACAATTTGATATCAAATAAATAAATATTTAGGGACATATCACACAACTTAAGCCCTTGCCCCACAGTAGTGAACTTGTGTCGTAGGATACCAACTCAACGATTCTATATTTTTTAGAAACTTATATAGATAAACATCCAAGACCCAGGTCAGTCTGAAAAATACCGTATTCCATCATGACCTGACCGTACCGTCGAACCCGGGCACCCTCATGTTGCAGGCTGGCGTGTTGATCACTGCGCCATGGAGCTCGCTATAGAGATAAATCACACGGATTGATAGCTCAGTCCGTGTGATTTATCTCTATACTACTACTCACTACGCTTAAGTAAGCTCGTGTCGTAGGTTACCAACTTAACGATATAGTAGGTATTTATTTTATTATAAATAAAAGACATAGATATCAGTAAAATAAATTTAAAGATATAACGTTTTGCGCTCAGACAACCCTTATATCGCCTATGACTCAATCGTCATTCACCCAAAAACGCATCTAGCTAAATATTTTTGATACCTATATCGATGACTAGTCTGAAAAAAGATCGTTTTCTATCTGGCCAAGGATCCAACTCGGAACTACCAAGACACTCGCTTTATCACTGTCTTTAAGATGTTATCATAACGAAAACCCTTTCTCCGTTTTAAGATTAGCTATCTTATCTCTATGGTTTTAAGTGATGGATTATTATCTGTCCACCTCAAAAATAAATCCATATATAACAGATATCGTGTATCATATATAAATTATAATGCTTAATAACTCTGTAAAGTATATTTATTTTTATTATACATAGAAAGATAATTATTCAATTTAAATAAAAAAAATATAAATTTAATAAGTAAGCGTCATATTTACTCAAGAAAACTTATTTTTAGCAATGTCTTTTGTACGTATGTATATAAGAATAGTGTTTACTGTATAAATAAACCTTTAGGAAGTCGCTGGCAGCTGCAGCTAAATGTAGTTTTATGTGCTACCTATATAGTAGCTAATATGTCACACATTCCCTAAAATGACAGTGCCATGCGTCACAAACTCGGTGCCCCCACCACCAGACCACGGCAGCATGACAAGCTCCATAACCGAGTGACTAATCATTTTGTCCGGGTATCGCTCAAGGTGGCGTCTATCAAATAAGAAACTCAACGAAGGCGGCACCGTAAAAAGCGGTTCCTCTCCGTACGGCATAACAAGAACAAGGATGTCTTTATGAAATTATGTTTTGCCCCCGCGTTGAGTAGCTGACGTTGACAAATGACACGAGGGCTGTTTTTCACTGTCAGATCGAAGTGACATGTTTTCCCCTGACTGTGAAGTGTGGAATCAGTAAAGTGAAATAAACGCTCGAAAAAACATCGCATCGCAGACCTAATGGACGAGAAAGAAATTAATGTTGTTATTTCCACCAGTTATTTTTGGTCACAACAATTTCCTGGTGACGTGACTTTTTGGAGAGATAAGCTAATTTGCTTCTTCGAAATGACCCTAAAGTTCTAATGTAATTCATAGGATTTTTATTTTTACATTTTCTTTGAGAGGAAATGTCACGTGACCGTACTTACCGTGCCGGCATACATGAGTGCATTGCCGAAGTGTCACTGCCATGCGTACTTGTGCGCAAAGTACGAGATACCTTTGCAACGGTTTTTTAAGAACGGATCATCGCCCTTGTACCCGTTATTTGTTTAATTGTATGTGTACTAATTAGTCTTATATTATTTTATTTAATATAATGGTGCAATAAAGTGTTTATTCATTCATTCATCATATTTTTGTAACGGAAACACGCACATTGCACATAGTGCATTTGTGCGTACTGGCAATGTGAAAGATAATTTCGCCCATAGAGATAAGATAATCCTAATTTCGCCACAATTTTAATAATCGAATTAGCTCAGATTGTTAGACAGGTAACTCAATTTTTGAAGTGAAAACTTCTTTAACGGCTTTGTACACTTTTTGAGACGGGTAAAAAATGTTAAACTTGCGTCAGGACACTTGGCCTGATCGAAATTTCGTAACACGGACAAGTGACTTGACTTGAGATCGACGCAAAGGCGAGTTTTCACTTCTGCCGGCACTCCCGGTGTGTAAGCATTAACTTTAAAAACCCAAATAAAATTACCTATCTGTGTTCTGCTTCCGTTCCCCCCTACATATCTACTTCCTAATTCGCCGAGACGGCCTGTGATTGGCCGAAAATACCAGTCGAAAAAATATGGCGGGCGAGTCTTGTTGAGCGCGTCCCTTGCGCTAATATAATTTCTAAAAATAACGACTCCTAAGGGCTTCGCTGGCCGAAAACAACCCTAAATCTCATCGCGCGTGTGTGATGGTGTACCACTAGTGTAGGCAGTAGGAGGATAATACAGTTCAAGCCGGAAAGGTTCCCAGCCAGCCGCCACGAGGCCTGTCGCAGGTGAATCCTTCAAAATCCTGTTCAATATTGAATCCAGGTTAGTGTTTACTGAATTTTCCCTTGCTGTGATTCTGGGGTTGATCGGAGAATGCAGTGACCCTTCCAGAAAGTCGCAACACCCGGAGTATAACCCTTTTTTCACCGACAGGATCCGATGTGACCCAATGGAACCTAATGACGTCACTTTTGAGATTTAAGTATACCGATGCTACTTGTCATGCCATTTTACATGGTTGTCGTATTCTAGGTTTTACTCGGATGAGAGTTAATAACAAAAATAAGGTAAATACGAGATTTAAGATGGCTAATACCATTTTTTATGAAAATTCGATATAGGTGTTTTTTTAGGGTATTTTGGGTGTAGATCATGAAATTTGGGTAATCAAATTAAAAGAAAAGTGTGTGCGTAAATAAAGACACAGAACCTTTTTTTTTCATTTAAATCTACTAACATTAAGCAACAACATAATAGTTTATCCTAAAATCTAGTTTTACTGGTGACATATATATACGGATTTTATTTTGAAAACACGAAATTGAAGAAAAAGCGTAACTAACTGGGTTCTTGACGGGGGTTCCCACGACCGCACTTCTTGTTTGTCACTGGGTAGGTATATGTTTATGTAACGAAATGCCGCTTACCATAGTTAAAGTATTAAACTTTAAAAGTATATTTTCTAATCTTTTTGCCATTGTTACACATTTAAATTGAATCACTTAATACGAAACGTTATTGGTGTAAAAATAATGTAATAAACGCGATAAAACTAGGTATAAGTTATTTAATTTAATATCGTCAGACAAATGTATTTTTCCTTTGAAATAAGAATCTGGAATGTAATTTTTATAAATCTACAATGTATTTACTTTCAAAATACGTAAAATTAAATACCTCTTTGTCACAACAAGTCTTGTCTAAGGCAATCGCCTGTGATTTTAGTTTCTTTGGTTTACGACTTCTAAACATCTGAGTATCGCTGGGCAAACAGTCGCTTTCATTTGAAAAAGCCGCAGCAACTAGTGCGGCGATGCGTCTCAGTGATAGAGCGCCCTTCAATCTTTCAGCGACGATGGCCGCACAGATATCTCGACGCACCATGCACCCTCTTGCAAAAACTAAATTGAATATTCCCCTAAATCTTGATACCAAGTTTACTTACTTCAAATACGCCAAGTATTCCATTTGAAGGAAATGAGATGGTATGTAATGTTTGGGAATAGCGTCTCGCGTCAAAAGTAAGATAAATAAAAATAATAAAATAGACTTCAGTACATTGCACTTTATTCTAACTCAGCATTAACAACTAAGTAATAAAAAATATGGAGAAAAATATACTAATAAAAAATACTGTTTTTATTACATAAAAAACAGTGTTTTTTTTTAATTAAACAAAAACCTTTCTTGTATATTAAAAAATAGCAATATCTTTTCTAATCATGAAATTCTATATTCGTTTGTTTTTGGAATTTCGACTGTTTAATAACTGATTAAACTTATTGCTCGCTAAAAGTAAGCTTTAAAAAAACTTTAAATATTAAGATAAATTGGAAACGAGTAATTGTAAAAGTTCTACATTTGAAACGGCTATGTAAAATAGAAGATTATTATTTTGATGTTATATAGAACAATAGTAGTTACCCGCGACTTCATTGGCGTGGATTTTCATTTTACCACGCAGTTTATTTTGCTGATTTTATTTATTAGGTACTTATTGATTTCCAGATTAGAACCCAAAGTATAAATTTAAAAAAATGTTTCATTTGAATTCGACAATAAGATTTGATTATTTTCAGACCAAAAAGCAGATTAACTTAAGTTTCCTTCTGTAACTTTGTTATTTATAATATACTAGCTTTCGCTTGCGTCTCCGCCCGCGTCAATGTCGATCCCTCGGGAATAGTACTTTTTCCCGGGATAAAAGGTAGCCTATGTCCTTCTCCGCACTCCAGAGAACTTGTATGCAAAATTTCATGATGATCGGTTCAGTAGTTACGGCGTGAAAGCGTAACAAATAAACAAACAAACTCACTTTCGCATTTATAATATTAGTAAGGATATTGTGTACATGAATAAATAAATAAAATTCAATCCTAGTACATTTCTTCCAGAAAATAGTGATGGTAAGCAGAATATGCAGATCACAACAGCAAAAATTATATTAACATCCATCTTTTATAATGAACGACGTAGATTCAGATTCAGATTCAGATTTTTATTGCGAGTCACAGTATTACAAGTTGTTAATATAAATTATAAAATAGTACATAGTGACGCCCTGCTAGGGCACTGCAAACATAAGACGGGCAACTAGATGCCAATTTACTTACGTACATATCAAGGCAACTAAAAAAAACTGTCGTCAGTATAGTTACCTTTGTGACTTGATTGAATCAGATACATAATTTTGCCATATTCTTTAATTTCACAGTAGCGTAGGTAAGTCGTCAGGCCGCATTTCCGATCTCTTAATTAGTTTGAATTTGATTATCAAAGAAGACTAAAACCACTAGGTTCGAGTGTATTAAAAGTATTTATCGGGCCTATCTTTGCAACAATGTATTTTGGTATAAATTGTTTTATATTGTTCAAAACACCTAGTTAATATTCTGATATCTATATCCAAAACTATTTATGACGGTGGGTCCCACCTATGTCCTGTAAATTTTGGAACATTGTGGTACTAGGGCTTGTCTCGTGAGTAATCCCGGTGAGACACGGGGTCGGGCGCCGAGCCCGGGATTAAAGCGGGTCACAGCAGACCGGCAGATAGCGCGGCTTAATGCGACACTAGCGACTTAACTCCAACACAGCTCTATTACAACTATTCTCGTAATTATCAAATCGAGCAACCATCCCTTCATCTATATAAGAGTAGTCACGCAATAACAATTCAATACTTCCAAAAGTATGTGTCAAAGGATTTTTTAAAATGAAACTGACTGTATTTATTAAAGGTTTCGACTGTTTCAAATACCTATCAATATTTTTTTACGTAGAACTATGACTTTTTAAATAGTATTATAAACTTTTCAGGACAAGTTATTTTGTAAATATTGTAACATTGTTATACACTGGATAGGGGCTTGTTCTGTGAGTAATCCCGGGGACACGTGGTTGGGCGCCGAGACCGGGATTAGAGCGGGACGCAGCAGACCGGCAGATAGCACGGCTTAATGCGACACTAGCTACTTAACCCCTACGCACCTATTTTAAAGCTATTTTGGTAATTATTAAAGTGAACCATCCCCTCATCTGTTTATAATTACAGTTTATATACCTGTTTTATAGAGGTGATGATGCAATAATAATAAAATACTATCAAAAGTGATGTAATCCTCTGTCTGCTTTGGCCAAGTATGGCTCCGGTAGAACAGAGAGGGCCATGCTCCTGCTGTGGAGACTAAAACGACCTGATAATAATGATGATGAAAAGTGTATGTTAGAGGATTTTATTAATGAAACTGAATTTATAGTAGTAAATATTTATTATATACCTATCTATATTTTTATAGTAGAACTATAACTTTAAAAATAGCATTTTAAACATTTCAGGAACATTCATCCTGTGAATATTGTTATAAGGATAAGGGCTTGTCTCGCGAGTAATCCCGGAGACTCGGGGCCGCAGCAGGCTAGTAGATAGCGCGGCTTACCTAATGCGATAGTAGCGAGTTTACACCCAATCCCAACCATACATAAATATAACGGTTATTCTGATAATTATTAAAGGGAGCGACGGTCCCATCATCTATGCTGTTATGACAGTTAATGAACCTGTAAATAGTAGTACCTGATTACTACTATACAGCGTGTAACATACCACTTTTGTGGGAAAATGTAAAAAAAAAATTGAGTTCCCAGCTTTGGTCCCATAGGAAAAGTTGTTCATTTTGACGGGTTGAGTTACCTCTTCACGGAATGACGTTGGTTACGTTACACGCTGTATACGAGTCCTATTAGGCTACTAAAAAAAAGGTTTCTTAATACAAAATATTAAGATTTTTTTTTATATAAAACAATAATTTATGTTCATTTGAGTATCCACATATTATAGATCTAGTTAACTTAATTTATTACACAACATAATAATAACCTGCCTTAATGTACGCGGAAAATGTTAAGACAACTAAAGCGCCCTAAGTGCGATCGCACAAACGTCTTGTAACAACACATGTACGTGTACCACCAACCCAAAGTACAGCTCCTGAGTTACAAGTAATTCAAGGCCGCCCGTCGGGTACTATTAACTCATGAAGACTTAAATAAATTTCTTGCTGACGGGCAAAAGATATATCTTGCCTGATTCTAGGTCGACCTTGTTAATTCATTCCCGACTCATAAATGCGTATCATTGCTAAAAACTATGGAAGCGTGACTCTCATACAACTAACGATTCAATGTCAGTCCCATTTACGCACTTAAATCACAACGAAAATCTTACGCACTCACAGACGAAGCTAGTTTGCGATTGGCCGCGTCAAGGTCACGGCGCGGTGTCAACATATCTAATGAACGCTATGGTGTAGACATAGCTGAGGTAGGTAGGCTAACAGCAAAAAATATGTTACTCTAGTGTCACTTTTCCGTCTTTCCTTGTGTTTCCTGCACCTCTTTACTACACAAGAAGTAATTTTTTTCTTAATTCGTTAAGATTTTGCCAATGTTCACAAAAAATATATAAATATATATATATACGGACAAATCACACAGATTGAGCTAGCCCCAAAGTAAGTTCGAGACTTGTGTTATGGGATACTAACTCAACGATACTATATTTTATAACAAATACATATATAGATACACATCCAAGACCCAGGCCAATCTGAAAAAGATCATTTTCCATCTTGACCTGGCCGGGGATCGAACCCGGTCACTCCGTGTCGCAGGCAGGCGTGTTGACCGCTGCGCCACGGAGCTAGTCTAAATATGTCGTTAAATGCTTTTATCGACGCGTCCTTCCGTCACGGAGCGCGTGGCAGACTAGTTCGCGAAAAGATATACTTTTTAAACCCCGCCCGCTTTGATCTATTTTGCGTGGTGTCAGTTTTTGAGCGCAATGCTTCTTCCATAGTTTTTTAATTGAATGATGCGTATAAATATTCGGTATTTTCAATATAATTAAAATGGTCAGTGATGAGCAACAGTAATATCACTAACGATAATAGTTGTCATTTAAAAGTTGCACAGTAACTTTTGCCCCCATGTTACTGTTGTAGCAAGATCCCAATGGGAAAAAAAAACTTAAGTGCAGTAGGTACAATAACAGTAATTCGGCATGAAAAGTAAAATTAAGTAAATTAATTTTTTAAAATAATACAGTAATTCAGCATAGTTAGTTTAATTTCGAATCGAATAAAGAAACCTCCTCCTTTTTTGAAGTCGGTTAAAAACCCGTAGACTTAAGTAATGATTTTACAATATCTTAGGATCAAGCTTTAGGGGTTTCTTTACTAGTTTTGGGTACATACTGATTTATCTGGTATAATTTACTTTAACAGGATAAGAAGATGTTATATATTTAGATGTCATTTATATTAAAATAATGATTAACTTATGGTGGTAACGAACTATTTTTGGATTAAAATATCATAATTTCGAGAAGGATGCTTTAAATAGGATCGTTATGTGTAGGTAATATTTTTGGTCCTAACTTTACGTTAAAATGAGGATTTAATTTTGGTGATCATTTACTATTTTTGGTGACACAAACAGTTTTTATGCCGTTAAATTTAAGTAAATCTAGTGGTTCATCCCAACTAATATTATAAATGCGAAAGTGAGTTTGTTTGTTTGTTAGTTTGTTACGCTTTCACGCCTTATCTACTGAAGGGATCATCATGAAATTTTGCACACACGTTGGTAATGATACGGAGAAGGACATAGGATACCTTTCATCCAGAAAAAAGTACTGTTCCCGAAGGAATAACGATAAATTTGATTTTTAACGCTTTCACGCTCTATCCACTGAAGGGATCATCATGAAATTTTGCACACACGTTGGTAGTGATACGGAGAAGGACATAGGATACCTGTCATCCAGAAAAAGTATTGTTCCCGAAGGAATGACGATAAATTTGATTTTTAACGCTTTCACGCTCTATCTACTGAAGGGATCATCATGAAATTTTGCACACACGTTAGTAATGATACGGAGAAGGACATAGGATACCTTTCATCCAGAAAAAAGTATTGTTCCCGAAGGAATGGCGATAAATTTGATTTTTAACGCTTTCACGCTCTATTTACTGAAGGGATCATCATTAAATTTTGCACACATGTTGGTAATGATACGAAGAAGGACATAGGATACCTTTCATCCAGAAAAAAGTACTGTTCCCGAAGGAATGACGATAAATTTGATTTTTAACGCTTTTACGCTCTATTTACTGAAGGGATCATCATGAAATTTTGCACACACGTTGGTAATGATACGGAGAAGGACATAAGATACCTTTCATCCAGAAAAAAGTATTGTTCCCGAAGGAATGACGATAAATTTGATTTTTAACGCTTTCACGCTCTATATACTGAAGGGATCATCATGAAATTTTGCAAACACGTTGGTAATGATACGAAGAAGGACATAGGATACCTTTCATCCAGAAAAAAGTATTGTTCCCGAAGGAATGACGATAAATTTGATTTTTAACGCTTTAACGCTCTATCTACTGAAGGGATCATCATGAAATTTTGCACACACGTTGGTAATGATACGGAGAAGGACATAAGATACCTTTCATCCAGAAAAAAGTATTGTTCCCGAAGGAATGACGATAAATTTGATTTTTAACGCTTTCACGCTTTATCTACTGAAGGGATCATCATTAAATTTTGCACACACGTTGGTAATGATACGAAGAAGGACATAGGATACCTTTCATCCAGAAAAAAAGTATTGTTCCCGAAGGAATAACGATAAATTTGATTTTTAACGCTTTCACGCTCTATCTACTGAAGGGATCATCATGAAATTTTGCAAACACGTTGGTAATGATACGAAGAAGGACATAGGATACCTTTCATCCAGAAAAAAGTATTGTTCCCGAAGGAATGACGATAAATTTGATTTTTAACGCTTTCACGCTCTATCTACTGAAGGGATCATCATGAAATTTTGCACACACGTTGGTAATGATACGGAGAAGGACATAGGATACCTTTCATCCAGAAAAAAGTATTGTTCCCGAAGGAATGACGATAAATTTGATTTTTATCGCTTTCACGCTTTATCTACTGAAGGGATCATCATTAAATTTTGCACACACGTTGGTAATGATACGAAGAAGGACATAGGATACCTTTCATCCAGAAAAAAGTATTGTTCCCGAAGGAATAACGATAAATTTGATTTTTAACGCTTTCACGCTCTATGTGCTGAAGGGATCATCATTAAATTTTGCACATACGTTGGTAATGATACGGAGAAAGACATAGGATACCTTTCATCCAGAAAAAAGTACTGTTCCCGAAGGAATAACGATAAATTTGATTTTTAACGCTTTCACGCTCTATCTATTGAAGGGATCATCATGAAATTTTGCACACACGTTGGTAATGATACGGAGAAGGACATAGGATACCTTTCATCCAGAAAAAAGTATTGTTCCCGAAGGAATGACGATAAATTTGATTTTTAACGCTTTCACGCTCTATCTTCTGAAGGGATCCTCATGAAATTTTGCACAAACGTTGGTAATGATACGGAGAAGGACACAGGACTATCTAACGACAAATCTTATCCGATTAACATTTCATTGACAAATTGGCAAAGGCAGGTACAGACAAGGAAATATTTATATTTTATGGTACCCGGAAAGTAATTTAATGCCAAATAAATAAAGACTGTGTCTAATTTATCGTAAAAATAACTTTTATTGATTTCGCTCAGGTAATTCAGCTAATCTATGTTAGTCAATGTTTGCATGGAATGTCGCTGATGATACGATTGTATTAAAATGCCATTTATAATAAATTTAGTACAAAAAAATCAATAGATGGCGCTGAGTGTATTTTAAAACGCGCTATCGTAGTTTTTCTGAAAAAAACTAAGTAGAACATTGATGTCGCGCTCAGCGTCCAAGTTGACCAACTTGGGCCTGCCGGATAGTCTCGTGCACATCATACGAGACTTTTTGTCGAATCGGTCTTTTCGGTACAGAGTAGAGGGATGCCTCTCGAGGCCCCGTCCCATTAGAGCCGGCGTCCCGCAAGGCGCTGTTCTCTCGCCCCTCCTTTATTCGCTGTACACAAGCGATATCCCAAAGACCCCAGATGTAGAAGTGGCACTATTCGCCGACGATACGGCCCTCTACACGTCCCATCACCTTAAAACGGTCATCGTGAATCGTCTTCAGTCCGCCGTGGACGCTCTCGGCGGGTGGTTCAAGAGGTGGCGCATCGAAGTTAATCCGGAGAAAAGCACAGCTGTGTTTTTCTCAAAGGATAACCAAGCTGTGACACGTCGAAAAATCACCATGTCCGGAGCAGAACTCCCCTCGTTAGGATCAGTATCGTTGTACGGAAAGCCCATTCAGTGGGCAGGCAAGGCTAAATACCTTGGAGTCGTACTCGATAGCGCGATGACCTTCGGCCCCCACATCACCAAAGTCCGCAACCATGCCGCCTTCGTATTAGGCCGTCTCCACCCCATGATAGGCAATGCTAAGATGTCACTTAGAAATAAGTTGACACTCTATAAGCTTTGCGTCCGCCCTATCATGACCTACGCCGGCGTAGTCTTCTCCCATATCGCGCCCTCCCACATCGATCGGCTGCAACGATTGCAGAACCGTTTCGTCACCCGTGCCACGAATACGAGTCACCACCGGTACTTGCGCATGACAGACTTACACCGTGACCTAGACCTCCCATCCATTCGCGGCTATCTCAAAAACGCCTCCAAGCGTTACTTTGAGAAAGCCGCACGCCACCCCAACCCGTTAGTAGTGCAAGCTGCTAACTACTCCCCCAACTTACACGATACGACCTTACGTCGTAGACGTCCTAGGAACGTACTTGACGATCCCGATGATCCTATTGACATCGCACAAGCCCGCCCCGACCCCTCTTCGGCTCCGAATAGCCAGAGGAATCCCACTATCCGACCCCGACGCACTCGCCACCGGAATAGAGTGCGTAGAGTAGGATTAGCTCCGATTACTGGTGACCGCCCGGCGGTCCCGGGTGACTTGCACCCAGGATAGGCCCTTCTGGCAACGTAGCTTTCGGCCCATACGGCAAAAGATGAGAGTTGCTGCTCTCTAAAGGCTTTTGCCATTGTTTCTCAGATTGGCCCTTCAGGCTTGCATGCACGCATACGCGGCCCATCAGGCAATATGAGAGTTTGCTGTCTCTCCAAGCCTTGCGCACACAGGCAACGCCCAAAGCCGAGGTCCGTCCCTCCTGGGGGCCCTTTGGTGATGTTGTCTATACAGGTTGAGGGCACTCTGCCCTCACCTCAAACGCCCGGTGAAGTAGCGAAAGCTCACTTGGAGCTAGCTACATAGTCCTTTCAAAAAAAAAAAAAAAAAAAAAAAAAAAGCGCTCAGCGCGAACTTTCGTACCGTATTATATGGCATACGATCTGTTTGTTTCTATACGTTGGTTATTTACCCAAGTTATTTAATCTTCTTCAATTTGTTTCCCCATCATTTTATAAGTTTATTCTAGCGTTTACTTTTAGTATTAGTTGTATTAGGCTTTTTAGGATTATTCCATTTCATATTTAATTAATTTTAGGTTAGGTTAGATTAGTAGTGATTTAATCTTATTACATAAGAACCTAATTAGTTTAGTAGAAGGAGGTTTCCTCCTGTTTTTTTTTTATATCATCATCCCTTTTCTTTTTGGAAATGCCTCGCAAACGAAATTCCAACTTATCGAGGAGCTCTTCGCGGGCCCGAGCAGCAAAAGTTGCCCGGTCCCAAGAATCCTCTGTTCATGGGGAATTAAGGAGACAAGAACACCCTTTCAAACGCAGCACCGCTTGGAGGAGCAAGCCGAACGCCAGAGATCTCTGAGAGAGGCTGAGACACCACTTCAAACGCAGCACCGCTTGGAGGACCAAGAAGAACGCCAGAGGACTCTGAGAATGGCTGAGACACCCTTTAAAACGCAGCACCGCTTGGAGGAGCAAGCCGAACGCCAGAGGTCTCTGAGAGAGGCTGAGACACCACTTCAAACGCAGCACCGCTTGGAGGACCAAGAAGAACGCCAGAGGACTCTAAGAATGGCTGAGACACCCTTTCAAACGCAGCGTCGCTTGGAGGTTCAAGCCGAACGCCAGAGATCTCTGAGAGAGGCTGAGACACCCCTTCAAACACAGCTCCGCTTGGAGGAACAAGACGAACGCCAGAGGTCTCTGAGAGTGGCTGAGACACCCTTTGAAACGCAACACCGCTTGGAGGAGCAAGCCCAACGCCAGACGTCTCTGAGAGAGGCTGAGACATCCCTTGAAACGCAACACCGCTTGAAGGAGCAAGCCCAACGCCAGAGGTCTCTGAGAGAGGCTGAGCCGCCACACCAAACTCAACTCCGACTAACAGAACAAGCCCTAAGGCAGGCAGACATTAGAGCGATGGAAACACCTGGACAGGCGCAGGCGAGAAGAATCGCGCATTCTCAATCACAAACTGAACGCAGACGGACTGTTATGCGTCACAGTTGGTCTGTTTTCAATAATTGTGGTTTTCAATACGATCATTTAATCGATTATAAAAATCATTCTTTAGTTGTCCTTGGTTTCATGAATCACAAGTGCCGATTTTGTAATGCTTAAAAATTTAAATATGAGACTGCGGGGATGTGTTGTTCTAATGGCAAAGTTTCTCTTTCTTTACTTGGTGAACCAAATGAGCCTCTTAAAACTCTTTATTCGTGTAATACAGACGAATCAAAGTCATTTTTAAAGATAATCAGAAAGTACAATTCATGCTTCCAAATGACATCTTTTGGTGTAGATAAAGAAATAAGAATGCCCGGATTTTCACCAACATTTACTGTACAAGGCCAAGTCTACCATCGAATTGGTTCACTTTTTCCAACGGGGAATGAACAGCATAAATTTTTGCAAGTGTATTTTATGGGTAGTGAAGAAAATGAAGTTAACCGTCGTTGCCAATACATTCAAGGAATACAAAGAGAAACTGTATTAAAAATTCAAAGAATGTTACATAGCCATAACACTTTAATAAATACGTTAAAAACTGCAATAGAGAACTGGCCTCAAGAGGATTATAAGGTGGTCATCCATGCTGATCGGACACCACGTGGCGAACATGAGAGGCGCTTTAATGCGCCTATAATTAACGAAGTCGCTGCTGTGGTGAGGGGTGACCAGTCATCTTCACGAGACATTGTGTTACGAGCTCGCGATAATACTCTGACACGCGTAGCCGATACTCATCAGTATTATGATGCTTTGCAGTACCCGTAAATTTTTAACGAGGGACAACCTGGATATCATTTTAATATTCCCCTCATTAACCCCGCTACTCAACAGCCAGTGCCCAATAAAAAAGTTCCTTGCATGGATTTTTATGCCTACCACATGATGTTTAGAGAAAATGATTTTAATATTATTTTGCGTTCAAGACAGCTCTTCCATCAATTTTTTGTTGATATGTACATCAAGGTAGAGAGCGCACGACTTCGTTACGTTTCTTTAAATCAGAAAAAACTGCGTGCCGAAAATTATATTCACCTTCAAGATGCGATAAGTACCGATGGTAATATAAACCCTAATGATTTAGGTAAAATAGTTATTCTCCCGTCTACTTTTGTGAATAGCCCCCGTTACCTGCACGAATACACACAGGATGCTTTTGTCTATGTGCGCACTTACGGCAGACCTGACCTTTTTGTGACATTTACCTGTAATTCGAAATGGAAGGAAATACATGAACAACTTATGCCCGGGCAAAGCGCATCCGACCGATATGACTTAGTTGCCCGTGTTTTTCGTTTAAAGGTCCAAAAATTAATGAATATTATTATAAAAGGAAAAATATTTGGTGACGTCCAGTGCCACATGTATTCGATTGAATGGCAAAAACGCGGCTTACCGCATGTCCATATTCTTTTTTGGTTGAAAGAAAAGTTGCGTTCCAATCAAATAGATAACATAATAAGCGCTGAGATTCCGGATCCAGAAAAGGATAAAGATGTGTACGATACCGTAGTCAAAAGCATGGTGCATGG